>JAVGWX010000024.1:4035830-5235830 GCA_036924085.1 Ariolimax columbianus
AAAACAAAACAAACAACAAACAAGCAACCCAGCAACACAAAGAGTAACAAGACATTTACCACCACATACAAGTTTTAAAAAGTCAGACATCCAAACAAAATGAAAAGATAATACAATAAAATGTTCTGATCAGGACAGTCTTCCCGAGAGGATCCGAGAATACGATTGACACCTACCCAGAAGAATGGATACTAATGGATCTGCTGTTAAGGACATCATTAAGGCGTTATATGAGTCTGCACAGAGTATCCAGACAGAAAATCTGATGAGATGTTTGATGACTGTGGGGAGATATGTTCAAATTATGAGGCCGAAATAACAGCATTGTCTTCTTCTTCTTCGTACGCTGTCAGACGTCAACCTGTATTTTTTTGAAAAAAGCAGCGGTCATCCTGAGGCTGTCGCCACTGCCATAAAGCTTGTCTAGTGTTACCACTGGTGATGGCCACATCTGCTTTCTCTGATCCTCGTATGTCGTCCAGTTTTGCAGCAAATGTTCAGCGATCATTTCCCCGGTACCACAAGTGCATTTGTCGGTGCCAGCTATCTTCAATTTATTGAATAGGTGGTACCTCAGTCTATTGTGGCCAGTGCGAAGTCTGAAGACCACGACCTGCTCTCTTCTGTTCAACTGGTAATAGGCATCGTTTTTTGTGTAGCCAGTATGTTGTTTCACATTTGGTTATGTATCTGGCCCTAATAAGCCTTTTTGACTCTTCGTATGTCACACTAGGGTCTGGTTGTGGTAGTCTTGCACCTTCTTTTGCCAGTCTGTCTGCCTCCTCGTTGCCTTGGATGTTACAGTGGGACGGAACCCACTGTACCACTACTCTTTTTGGTGCGGACTGCTGGAATAGTTGACAGAGTACTGCTCTTAAATCATTAAGTTCATTATTTTCTGGCTTTTTAGTGCTGTGACTACGGCCAGGGCATCTGTAAGCAGGACTATATGGCTTTCATTCCTTTTACCTGTCACCATTTCTTCTGCTGCAGCCCTCAGTGCCTCTGCCTCCGCTCTGAAATTGCTTGTGTATTTTCCAGTTGCCACTGATAGTGTTATTTTTCTGCCATTTTGTAGGCTCAGGATTGGAAGTAGCTGTGTACCATTTGAGGCCTGGATTTGATGATTTCCCATCAAAAGCCAAATCATCGACATCTTTACAGACTCATTATCTGCCCTTCAAGCTCTGGCATATGGTGGCCACTGTATGCCTTAACTTATCCAAATATCGCTAGATGCCAACCAACTTCTCACATCCCGTGAAGTCAGAATATTTATGCATTGGAGGTTTGCTGATAACGGCAAAGTGAGAGGGTCACTCAAATACACCTGGCAGTGACAAGGCAGACAGACTGGCTAAGAAGGGATTAAGTCCAGAACAACAATACACACCAACAACCCTACAGACAGTCAAACAACTGCTGAAGACTGCGAACAAAGAGGCCTGGCTGAATAGATGGTCAATGGGAAATACGGGGAGAGAAATCTACAAACACATGGCCATCCCAAATCCCAAAGACAACATCAACCTCCTGAAAAGGAGAGCCCAAAGCACCATCTTTTGACGTCGCACTCAACACATACAACTTAACAGCCACTTGAACAGAATCAAACCAGAACATACTCCAGAGTGCCGGCTGTCCAAACATTCTTATGCAACTGTTGAATACCACCTTTTTGAATGTCCGGTGTTAGGAAAGAGCTTCTTTCTACGAGGTCAGACAAATGGAACACTTTGTACAGAACTAAACAACAGTTCACAAACATAAGGCATTGATTAGAGTCAAATGAGAGGGTTGGCTGATGGTCTATGTACCGTAATTTGATGAATGAAAAGTGGAAAGGTTGGTTGATGGTCTATGTACCGTAATTTGATGAATGAAAAGTGGAAAGGTTGGTTGATGGTCTATGTACCGTAATTTGATGAGTGCAAAGTGGAAAGGTTGGTTGATGGTCTATGTACCGTAATTTGATGAATGAAAAGTGGAAAGGTTGGTTGATGGTCTATGTACCGTAATTTGATGAGTGCAAAGTGGAAAGGTTGGTTGATGGTCTATGTACCGTAATTTGATGAGTGCAAAGTGGAAAGGTTGGTTGATCGTCTATGCGCCACAGGGTGATAAGGGCAAAGTGGGAGGGTTGGTTGATAGGGCAAAGTCAGAGGGTTTACTGTGAAGGGCAGCGTAAGATGGGTGGCTGATAAGGGTAAAGCGAGAGGGTTGGTTGATAAGGCCAAAGTGAGGAGGTTAGCTGATAGGGCAAAGTCAGAGGGTTGACTGTGAAGGGCAGCGTAAGATGGGTGGCTGATAAGGGTAAAGCGAGAGGGTTGGTTGATGGACCCCAAGGTGCTGTAACGACGATGTAGAAAGGATATGGACGAATTCTCTATATTTGAAGAATGTTCGCCTGTAATGAGTTTACATTGACTCTTTGAATATCCCGGTGCGTACTGGAGCAGGGAGACCTGAGTCATCCTGACTCCAACTTTCCAAGCAGGCTGCCCACTACAGGGATCACAGTGACGATCCCTACCACTATGCCCAGATTGCTGTAATACATCTTGTTGCTGGGCGCATTACGTGGAAATAAGCTGGGATCTCGGAAAGTGTGTTCAGACTAACAAACATAATCCTGAGCAGCCGTCACAAAATCACTTCCCATCGTAAATGATGGCAGCTGCAGAGTCAGAACGGAGAGATTTCTTTCTGATAAACTTAGTTCTGCTTTTGTAACTTGCGCTTTAATTAGATTTTAGAACGTTAAATTTGCGCTATCGTCAATCGTACTTTCTCATCCGTAGCCACCTTGATCCAGGGGCAAGACGTTGTAGCCGAGCTGGTTGGAGGTGGCACGTAATACATTTTGTGGGTCTCTGATTTACTCCCAAACTGACTAGACCTGGGTAGGTGGTGTACTCTGGGGGAGCTTCACTCTTTTCATGTAGTGGTAGTTGTCGTCGTCATCATCATGTCTCGTAACCTGAAAGGCCATTGGGGCACCAATACTGCAGGTTGTTGGACCAGTTCCCGCCACTTCACTCAGTTTTGTTCCAGGATATCGAATCTTCCGTCTGGACGAGTTAACCTAAGTGTTAACCGTTGTTGTGTATTGAGACGGCTGGCGCATTTCTGGTTGCTCTTAATGCTCTCTGCAATATCGGTATGTCTTGGGCCGTTTTGCACCTGGCGGAGTCCACCCCTCTCCAGACAACGTGTCCCTCTACATTGTGATTGTTTCTATGATCTCCCTGCCTACTCAAGCATGACGTCACAGGTTCACTCTGAAGGTTATGCCTTTCTGTATTCTTTTTCCTGCCTCGTTTTCTTCTTGGCCGTTCTCTTTTAATCGTTTTTGTGTATTCTGTGTTCGACTTCATCCTTTAATATATCGATTGAAATACATCTCGGCGCTTTGAAAGACACAAGTCTAATTGGACAAACGTACATAAAACACGTTATCCAAGAGGAATCTGTCACACTACAGTTGTAGAGCCAAACATCACAGAAAAACACACACGATTCAGGAGCGAATCAGGTCAGTGGCCTTGTTGGCGCTTGACTCGGAAAAAAAAGCATAAATTGTATCTACGACAGCGGATAATAGTCTGCTATTTTTAATTTTTAGCTGCTAAAGATTTTTTTGGGTGCATGTCATGTGTCCAACACCTGTAATTGGTATCATCCATCTCCGATATGACTAGGTACTAATCCTCACCTGCCTTTGAGACAGGGCGAATATTGATGGTAAGGTGGAAACGTGTTCACCTAGAGTGATGGAGGACGCGAGTTCAAATCCCGATTGAGACACCGATAATTTTTTCACATGGATCATCCGGTAAATATCCCCCCTGATCTCTGAGTAGTGAGATCAGACACCCGTGTTCTGTGGCGGGCACGTTAAAAATACATCAGCAGTTGGAAATCGAATGGAGTTGGCATAACGGCCGCTGCTGGGACAAAATCCAAGTTAAAAATCTACTGAAATTATTCTAGGGATTCTCGCCCCACAGAGAATATGTCGCAAAAAAGGGGACTGTGTACCCATAACAACATGTCTTGGTTATGTGGTTAGAGGAGCGACTCAGACGGCGCCTGACAGACAGCGAGTCTACCTTGCTTTAATTTACGCTTTCCCCTCCACCAGACTCAAAAATAGGCGATCGTATATTCCAGGAGCTAACAGATGCTGAGATTGACCTAACAAGTAGCCAGTAAATTTTCACCTGCAAGAAAAATATGAAACAAAGGAGGTCACACCTCCCCACGCCATCTAACGACACAAGTGGACTGAAGAATGGATAGATAGAATATTGAAATCCGCGGAAATTAGAACAACCATACGTGTTTTCCTTCGTCTATTGTTTGAATGAAACGCAGATTCGCCACTAAGCAGACAACATCCCATTTGCGTGTGTTTATCTGATAAATACTTACCGTGTTGGCAACGCATCTTGAGATTGTCAGTTTGATAGCCTCTCGAAGCTCGACAAGGCTGTTGGCATCCAAGACGGGCATCAGCGCCTCCTGGACAAAATAGAAGGAGGATACAAATGTTAAAAAAAATTCTTTTTCCAGTAAAACATGTTATTTATACTAAGGCATGTTTAAAATTTTTTTTTTTTACGTTCGCCTTATTTCTATAATTCCCAAGGCGGTGTGCGTTGCACTGTGGTTTTTAGTTTGCGCCTGTCGGCCCAGTGCATCCCGGGGTAACGGCCGGTGCTGTGATGGGGATCGAACCCAGCACCTTCGGTCGTGAGCCGTGTCACTTAACCACTCATCCACGCCGTCACCCACTATTTGTTAATTTGACTGTCTAACAAACTCGTTACGAACTTTGACCCCAAAACTTTTTGAAACTGAAGGGTAACGAGAGGTCACGAGACTATGCGATAGCGGAATGTAAAATGGGATACATATATATGTATCAAAATGTTACAGAAAGATCCTCAGAATACCCTGGGCAGAGAAAAAGACAAATGTAGACATTCGGCAAGTGTTGAGCATAGAGGAGAACTGGTTTATCAATTCCATTTTGGCTAGAAAATGCAAATACTTTGGTCACATCAAGAGACACAACTGTCTTGAGAGGACGGTGATGGAAGGTATGGTGCCAGGCAAAAGAGGAAGTGGTAGACCAAGAATACGATGGCACCAAGATATCCAGGAGTGCCTGAGTATGACAGTGGCGGAGGCTGGAGTTTTGGCAAGGAAACGAGTTTCTTTCAGACATACTGTGATGGGAGCGACGTTCTATAAAGGACATGCGACATGATGATGATATATATATATAATTGTTCTTGTTTAATGCCCAAAATAAGTACATTTACTCTTAAGTGCGGCTAGGAAAAGACGTTAAGTGACGGATTTTAGTATATATCTTAACATCCCGAACGTGCTGATGAAGGTAGACCAGGTCCTCAGGCAGCTGTGCTATGATTTGATTGGTCTGCGTGATGCTCAGTACAAGGGGATCAAGTCGATGCACATCTTGTCAATCAGACTGTCTTGAAAATAGCCAGTTTCCAGGAAACTCTACATGGAAGAAAAGTAATCTTGGTCAGTATATTGTGCCTGACCCTGACGCGACGTCCTGGTCAGTATATTGTGACTGACCCTGACGCGACGTCCTTCTTCTTCTTCTTCTTCTTCTTCTGCGTACTCAGTCAGACCGTAACCATTATTTTTTCGAAAAAAGCGGCGGTCATCCTCAGGCTGTCGCCACTGCCATAAAGCTTGTCTTGCAGTTCCACTGGTAATGGCCACATCTGCTCTCTCTGATCCTCGTATGTCGAGCAGTTCTGCAGCAGATGTTCGGCGGTCATTTTACCAGTACCGCACGGGCATTCGTCGGTACACCCTATCTTCAATTTGTTGAATAGGTGGTACCTCAGTCTGTTGTGGCCAGTGCGAAGTCTGAAGACAACGACCTGCTCTCTTCGGTTCAACTGGTAATAGGCATCGTTTTTGGTGTAACCAGTATGTTCGGTTTCCCATTTGGTCATGTATCTGGCGACGCGACGTCCAGGTCAATATATTGTGCCTGACCCTGACACGACGTCCAGGTCCGTATATTGTGCCTGACCCAGACTCGACGCCCTGGTCAGTATATGCTGCGTGACCCTGACGCGACGTCCAGGTCAGTATATTGTGCCTAACCCTGACACGACATCCAGGCCAGTATATTGTGCCTGACCCTGACGCGACGTCCAGGTCAGTATATTGTGCCTGACCCTGACGCGACGTCCTGGTCAGTATGTTGTGCCTGACCGAGCAAACGTTTCAGTTCCCCATACCGTTCCCCCTCCCCTTCGTTACAGGCTTCTGGTTTATCCTCACAACCAATATACCTAATTCAATATAATTTGACAACCAATCCAGACCATGTGTCCTCTCCGCATTGAGAGTCAGCTGCAATGGTTGTGCAGTGTACTCCTCTTTCCGTATTGCTGCAATTTTGACATGGACATACTGAGAAACGGTTTGTCGAGAAGCAACTCCGTACTAGCTATTTTCAGCGGGATGGAAAGAAAGAAGATGAAGAATAACAAGATGAAAAATAATAATAAGAAGAAGAATAAGAAGAAGACGAATAATAATAAGAAGGTGAAGAATAAGAAGAAGATGAAGAAGAAGAAGAAGGTGAAGAATAAGAAAAACAAGGAAATGAGGAAAGAGGAGAAGAATGAGGAGAAAGAGAAGAAGAAAAAAATGAATAAAAGAAGAGGAAAGAAAAGAACTAGAAGAAAAAAGAAGCAACGGATAACAGAATAAGAAGAATAATGAAAAGAAGAAGACGACAACGAAAAGAAGAACTAGAAAATTAAGACAAAATAAAGAAGAAGAAGAAGAAGAAGAAGAAGAAGAGGAAGAAGAAAAAAAAAAATAAAATAGAAAGAAAAAGACAAAGAAGAAAAGAAGAAAATATCAATAAAAAGCAAAAGAAGAAAAAGAAGAAGAAGAAAAAACAGGAAGAAGAAGAAGAAAAAGAAGAAGAAGAAGAAAAAGAAAAAGTAAAAGAGGAATAACAAGAAAACGAAGAAGTAATGAAGAATGAACAACTGTCGATGTATTAATAACGTATCCAAAACAGTGACACGAACAAAACAAAAGATTCAATAAGCGGTCTAGGAAATTGTAATCTATGAACTGTTACAGAGTGGCCAACATAATCACAACAAAGGCCACGCTAACAAGTGGCAGTCCTGGAGCATGCCCCTAAATTGGCCTTTAATGGCAATAGCACGAAGTTGTCAAATTGCTTTTTTGCAATTAACGCAGACAATTTGTTGGGCATCAGCTAGGCATTTGTACTTGTTTTTTTGTCTGACCGAGGGGGGAGGAAGGGAGGGACTGTGGTCTCGAGGTAAGGTATTCGCCTCGGTTGCTGGAGGTTACGAGTTCAAGTCCCGGTGAAGTCACCGTAAGTTTTTCACATGTATCAACCTGTAAATATTTCCCCTGATGTCTGAGTAGTGAGATCAGACACCCGTGTTCAGTGGCACGCACGTTAAAAGTACCTTAGCAGTCAGAAATCGAAAAGAGTAGACCTAACGGCCGCTGCTCGGGCAAAATTCAAGTTAAAAATCTACTCAAATTATTCTAGGGATTCTCGCCCCACAGAGAATATGTGGCAAAAATCAGGGAGACTGTGTGGTTATAATATCAGGTCTTGGTTATGGGGTTAGCGGAGCGGCTTACATGGCGCCTGACAGGCTGCGGGCATATCTTGCTCTAATTTACGATTCTACCTCTACTAGTCTCAAAAATAGGCTATCGTATATTCCAGGGCTAACAGATGCTAGGATTGACCTGGAAAGTCACCAGTGTATTTTCCCCTGCCACAAAAATAGGAAACAAAGAGGATCCCACCTCCCCACGACGTGTAACGACACGGGGACTGGAGATTTGCAAATTATTTGTTGTGGTTTTTTTTTTGTGTTGGCCTTATTTCTATATTACCCAAAGGTGGTGTGCGTTGAACTGTGGATTTTTATTTTGCGCCTATCGGCACAATGCATCCGACTTCGGCATGCATTTTAAGTAAGGGTCTGCTTCCTTTTGCATTTTCTAAGGGTTTGCTTCCAGGGGTAACGGCCGGTGATGTGGTGGGGATCGAACCCAGCACCTTCGGGTTGTGAGCCGTGTCACTTAACCACTAGCCCACGCCGTCCTATATTTTGCTAATAAATATGGAAGTTTGTATTGGGCTCCGTCTCGTCTCCATGTAGGATATCTCTCTTATTACGGCATGTCTAGCGGAGAAGAGACTACATCAGGTCACAGGGGTATGAGTAGTCTCCAGGTAAGACGTCGGCCTCATGTGTTGGAATTCGCGAGTTCAAATCAAAGTGAAGTCTGGAATTTATTCAATAAGGCTTTCTGGTATTTCCACAGATCTCTGTTTAGTAGAGATCGGACGACCGTGTGCAGTGTCGCGCACGTTAAAAATCCATGGGCAGTTGAAAATCGAAAAGGGTAAACTTACCGGCCGCTGGTCGGGTCAAATTCAAAAATAATGTTAAAAATATCTCCAATTTATTACGGGATACTCGCCGGTGCTTCGGAGTTCCGTCCATTGTGGCTGAGATTCTCCACAAAAATGGAGAAGAAGAGATCACTTATGGGTTAAACCGTATGCAATGACGTTGGTTCTTCGACTAAACTGAACTGAACTGAACTGAACTGAACTGAATTGAACTAAACTAACAGTATGTCCCTGTCAAATGTTATTAGATTACATTAATTGGTTTAAAAGTTTGAAGGAAAATCCAGGTGCAGGTAGCGAGTCGGACTTCCTGTAATCGCAAGTATACTCCCTGATCCTGAAACCTGTACAGCAAACTAAACACTACTAATAATACTACTTTTACAATTACCTTTACTACTACTACTACTGCTACCACTACTTTTATAATAACTACTGATTCTACTACTACTAAACTTACAAATACTACTACAACTACTAATTTGCTACTACTACTAATACTACTATTACAATTTTAATTACTACTACTAATACTATCACAATTATTACTACTATTACTGCTAATGCTACAATTATTGCTACTAGTACTAAAATTACTCTTCCTACTACTACTACTGGTAGTTACACTTTTATTATTACTACTTCTACTGCTACTACTACTACTACTATTACTACTACTATTACTACTTGTACTACTAATGCTACTGCTTATATTACTACTACTGATATAAATACTACTACTACTGTTACTACTGGTATTGATACTACTACTACTATTACAGTTACTGCTACCAGTACTACGACTCCTAGTATTGGTTCTTCAGCTACTACTACTTCCATTAATACTAAATTCTAGTATAGTGCTACTACTACTATTACTTCAACTACAACTACTACCATTACTACAACTACTACCACCATTAATACTACATTCTACAACATTCTAATACTACTACCATTAATACTGCATTCTAATACTACCACCATCAATACTACATTCTAATACTACCACCATCATTACTACATTCTAATACTACTACCATTAATACTACATTCTAATACTACTACCATTAATACTACATTCTAATACTACTACCATCAATACTACATTATAATACTACTACCATTAATACTACACTCTAATACTACTACCATTAATACTACATTCTAATACTACTACCATTAATACTACATTCTAATACTACTACCATTAATACTACACGCTAATACTATTACCGTTAATACTACATTCTAATACTACTACCATTAATACTACATTCTAATACTACTACCATTAATACTACATTCTAATACTACTACCATTAATACTACATTCTAATACTACTACCATTAATAATACACGCTAATACTATTACCGTTAATACTACATTCTAATACTACTACCATTAATAATACACGCTAATACTACTACCGTTAATACTGCATTCTAGTACTACTACTACTTCTACTACAAGTAGGAGTAATCAAGTCCAGGAGAGTGACTACTGTGGTAAGATTGTGCCAGGAAGTCTAGGAGAGTTAATTCATGTGGAGAAGACAGACTACCCTATAGAAATATTCTGAATGAGACTAAATGGGACGGCGTTGGCTAGTGGTTAAGTGGCACGGCTCACAACCCGAAGGTGCTGGGTTCGATCCCCATCACAGCATCGGCCGTTACCCCGGGGTAGCAAACCCTAAGAAAATGCAGGAGGAAGCAGATCCTTACATAAAATGGATGCTGAAGTCGGATGCACTGGGCCGACAGGCGCAAAATAAAAACCACAGTGCAACGCACACCGCCTTGGGGAATAGATAAATAAGGCGAACACAAAGAAAAAAAAAATTAGACTGAAGCGGTTCATAATTAATTCATGCAAAGAACAGTCATCTACAGTCACGTTCTCCAGGGAACTTGTGTTAAGTGAACTCAAATTGAATGACTTACAATCCTACGTTACCATAATAGCTGGAATGATTAAGTCAAGGAGATTGACTGTTACAATCCTACGTTACCAGAAAACATTGAAGGATTACGCCAAGACAAGACGAATGACCACTTACTGGAATCATTTTGCCAACAGCAGAAACACGCTACAAAGATTTGCATGACACATTTCGTCCCCTAATCCCCGTCACGCTGGAGCTGGTTAGGTCGATTATCGGCCCCCCTCTCCCCCCCCCCCCCCCAGCAATGAAATCAATTAACCGTAAACATTAATATATTGTGCGTCAATGTGTCATATCGATCGGACAAATCCTTCACTAAGAGCATTAGCAACTAAATACGTTTGCTCACCGCGTGATGCTTGCAGTGGCGTAGCCAGGAATGAGCAGGGCTGCACAGATGCTATCGGTAGTTCAGTCGGAGGGGCCAAAAAGACAGGTAGCTTCTTTAATAACGTGTATGTATCTTAACAGCATCAAATAGCTAGATGTGGGATCAAGATGCTGAGCTGCAGCGGTCAGCGACACATAGCTGACTGCTAGCGTCAGGGCCAGCGAACCAGAGCTGCCAAGACCCTTCTACACCTCCACGTGGTGATCCTGGATAACAGGCTGCAGCAGGGCACACTGGCTAAGGAGAAGGGATCGAAGAGGCAATGCTAGTCAGGTACTCTAAAATGCTTGCTGAAGTCGGATGTGTTGGGCCGAAAGGTGCAAATATCGCAGTCAAGCTGTAAACTACGATACAACGCATTCCATTCTCTGGACTACATTCTGCTACTTAAGCCCGTGTCTGGGGTTGGTAGCGGGAGATTGAGAACGAACGAAGCCAAGCCAAGCCAAACCGTGCTAAACCACGCCAAGCCAAGCCAAGCCAAGATAAACCAAACCAAACCAAACCAAACTAAACCAAACCAAACAAAGCCAAACCAAATACCTGGATGTGAAGACGATAGTGTTCCTGGAAGAACAGTGATAAGAAACCAAACGGAAAGTCTGTCCGAGGAATAACATTACTGCAGGCTTACCGGTGCACCATTGGGGGCACAGACATCTGTCCTGCGAACATCGGCACTTACCCTGTGTTTTCAGCAGCAGAATTCTGAACATCAGTGCCGAAGAAATGCACACATGCCAAGCGTGTCGTTACTACCATCATGAGACAGTTCGGATCGCAACTGAGTGTTTAAACCGATCACTATTGGAAAAATATTCCACGAACTTGGTATGGCACCCCCTTTGTAGGAGAAGTCGACAGAGAGAAATGGCCAGCGGTCATAGACACACTATGTACGGACACCAATTGCAGAAAATGCGAAGATTAAAGTCTAGACGGAGTTTCCTACAAGTTTAATTTAGTCGAAGAATCAAGGTGATTGGACAAGGCTTAACGACAGCCTACTGTAGATACAGGCCTAAGAACACACGGAGAAATCCTTTTGAAACGTCACATTCCCCGGCTGACTACAGACGAAACTTGCATGTGTCAACTATCAGTGCAACTATAATATTGTATCCCAGAAACGAAGATGGATAATCAGTTGGTTTCGTGGCAAGATTCTGTGAAAGGATCACTCTCAGTGGTGATTTGTACCGTTAATTGGTTTGATTTCTATGTATAGAGCATGGATTGATTATAAACCTTGGCACAACATGAGTTCCGTTATTTAGTCGGCGGGGGAATGTGACGTTTGAAGAGGTTCTCCCAGTGAGTCTGACAGCCTATCTAAAATTAGCCATGCTTTAAAAGTGCTCTTGGTTATCATGTGGTCATTTCATATGGTTATCTTATGTTGCCTATTTCTTGTTTGGTATTAGCTGTTCTAGGGAGCCGTGTAGCGCAGTGGTTAGCGAGCTGGCTTTGCATCTGAGTGGTCCTAGATTCATTCCCCAGGTGAGGTTGAAATGTTTTTACAGACCGTAACGATTCCTGGGTCGACCCAACCTTAAATTGGTACCGGTTCAGTTCGGGAAGTAAAGGCGGCCAAAGTGATGCTGACCACATCATCCACGAAGTCTCGTGCTTTACAAAATAATATGGGCCTAACATCATATGTCCTACACGCCGCATGTCGTGACGGAATCTTTACTTTACTTTTATTAGCTGTTCTAGTGGTGAACCAAGATTCCAACATTCGTGTCCACTCTCTGGCTAATAGCTGCCTTCTTAGATATTGTATTGATTGCCATGTCTTTGTCCAGTTTGTGATTATTTTGCTATTTCTGCTTGTTCCTTGTCCCCTGATTTTGAATACTTTTCCTTTCCTTCCTTTCTGCGTCCTTTTTTCTACTTCGTTCAACTCATTTAATTTTCTATATTGTCTACTTTAATCTACTTCCATCAACTTTCCTCTACGCTCCTCTACTTTCCAATATGTATTACTACTTTCCTCTACTTGCCCATACTTTCATTACTTTTCTCTGCGTTCTCCTATTCATTTTCTATCTATCCGTACTTTCCTGTATGTTTCACTACTTTCCTGTATGTTTCACTACTTTCCTGTATGTTTCACTACTTTCCTCCACTTTCCTGTATGTTTCACTACTTTCCTGTATGTTTCACTACTTTCCTCCACTTTCCTGTATGTTTCACTACTTTCCTGTATGTTTCACTACTTTCCTCCACTTTCCTGTATGTTTCACTACTTTCCTGTATGTTTCACTACTTTCCTCCACTTTCCTGTATGTTTCACTACTTTCCTGTATGTTTCACTACTTTCCTCCACTTTCCTGTATGTTTCACTACTTTCCTCTACGTTCCTGCACGTTTTGCTACTTTCCTCTACTTTCCTGTTTGTTTCACTACTTTCCTCTACTTTAATCTACTTTCCTGTATGTTTCTCAACTTTCCTGTATGTTTGACTATTTTCCTCTACTTTCCTGTATGTTTCACTACTTTCCTCTACTTTCCTGCATGTTTCACTACTTTCCTGTATGTTTCACAACTTTCCTCTACTTTCATCTCCTTTCCTGTATGTTTCACTACTTTCCTCTACTTTCCTGCATGTTTCACTACTTTCCTGTATGTTTCACTACTTTCCTCTACTTTCCTGCATGTTTCACTACTTTCCTGTATGTTTCACTACTTTCCTCTACTTTCCTGCATGTTTCACTACTTTCCTGTATGTTTTACTACTTTCCTCTACTTTCATCTACTTTCCAATAATGTCACCTAATTTTCTAAAACTTTCTTCAATTTCCTAAACTGATCTTTCTTTCCCTCTCTCTCACCCAGGGGAGATTAGTCCATCAACCAACTCTCGTCAAGAGCTCTGTCCTGTGCAATCATCTCCCCTTCCTTCCAGCTTTTTCCTTTTTTCTTTACTTCCGTCCTCAGATCTCGCCTCCATGTATTCCTTGGTCTACCCACGCCTCTCCGTCCCTGGGGGTTCCATGACAGGGATTGCCTGGTGTTACTGGCCTGGGGCTTTCTTAATGTATGACCCATCCGTCTCCACTTTCTTCCTAAGATTTCCTGTTCCAATTTACCTTGTCCCGGTCTCTCCCACAGTCTGTCATTTGTAACTTTTTCAAACCATTTTATACCAAGAATCTTTCTGAGACATCTGTTGAGAAAACCCTGCAGTCTCCTGTCATTGTCTTATATTTTCTTTTATCTTTGAATATGCTTTGTCGTAATGTCTTATTAATGAATGATGTAGAAAACAACCACGCAATAACTACCTTCTTCTTTCCATTTTCTTCTTCTTATTTCCTGTGAGAAACTTATGGCCACCACCATAGATTATGTCCTCACAGGAAGCCTGTATTCTAACACGTGTAGTGTTTTTTTTTCAGTATCAATGTATGACATCATAATATTGTTAGCCCAAATCACAACATTTATTAGTCAATGGTTACTTTAAGCTTGGAAAGCCGATGTGAATCTATTACTTGTACCCTAATTAGGGGGGTAATTAAAAAAATTAATGAAGATGTAAAGATCAACAGAGAAATAATAATGATTTGATCGAGGCCTAGGAAAGAGCTTACGGATAAAGCCAATAGATCAGACAATAAGGGGTTAACGTCTCTCTTGTAAGAGAATTAGTGCGAATTCTGGGAATTAACCGACTTCTGTTGGACTTAACCCTTTACAGTCCGGCTCTATTTATTAGATTAATGTAATAAGATACGAAACTTAAAAATTAAACCAGATTGTAACGCATTCAGACATGGATCTAATCAATTAGGTCGAACTGTAATAGGTTGAGACACGGAACTAATAAACTAGACAGACTTTAAAGGGTTGAGACACGGAACTGATGGACTAGGAGGACTTCACAGTGTTGAGATACAGAACTAATGGACTAGACGGGTTTTACAGGGCTGAGTCACAGACCTAATGGACAACTTTACAGGGTTGAGACACAGAACTAATGGAATTAACAAACTTTATAGGGTTAAGACACAGAACTAATGGACAACTTTACAGGGTTGAGACACAGAACTAATCGACTAGGGGGGTTTTACATGATTGAGACACATAACTAATGGACAACAAACTTTACAGGGTTGAGATACAGAACTAATGGACTAGGCGGGTTTTGCAGGGTTGAGACACAGAACTAATTGACTAAATAAACTCAACAGTGCTGAGACACAAAACTAATGGACAACAAACTTTACAGGGTTGAGACACAGAACTAATGGACAACAAACTTTACAGGGTTGAGACACATAACTAATGGACAACAAACTTTACAGGGTTGAGACACAGAACTAATGGACAACAAACTTTACAGGGTTGAGACACATAACTAATGGACAAAAAACGTTACAGGGTTGAGACACAGAACTAATGAACAACAAACTTTACAGGGTTGAGACACAGAACTAATGGAAAACAAACTTTACAGGGTTGAGACACAGAACTATTGGACAAAAAACTTTACAGGGTTGAGAAACAGAACTAATGAACAACAAACTTTACAGGGTTGAGACACAGAACTAATGGAAAACAAACTTTACAGGGTTGAGACACAGAACTAATGAACAACAAACTTTACACGGTTGAGACACAGAACCAATGGACAACAAACTTTACAACTTTTGAGACACAGAACTAATGGACAACAAACTTTACAACTTTGAGACACAGAATTAATGGACAACAAACTTTACAGGGTTGAGACACAGAACTAATGGATAAAAATAATAAAATAAAAACGATGAGAGAAATATGAAGAGAAGAAGAAAAGAAGAAGAAGATGAAGATGTATCACAGCACACAAACGAATGACTTTATCAACCCGTTTGTAAAAGAGCGCCCTATCATGAATGAGCACCTCCCAATGAGGTCACGCCACTGATAATTTTCCCTTTCGTTTCCCCTGTACAACACACGCACTAAGTGGAACAGCCACGGCAGGTGACCCACTTATTCAAAGCGTGTTTCCAAGCGATTACCTGCCTGTTGCAATTGTGGTTTACGGTCACAGTTGGTATTATATAATGAGGTTGCTAGCCCTGATGGCAGTGTGTATTAAAGTGATGCAATATGAAGCCGCAGATGTGGCTCAACACTCGAAACGTAGCATAGACAAATAACTGCTACTGGTCCTCTTTACCGGCAACTTAAACACGAAATTGTTCAGAGTTGTAAATGAGGTATCACAGTTCATGTTATAACTTAACTTAACGTCTTTATACTGGTTTAGAAGACTCTGCAGAGGCTATATACAACTAGTTTTATTTGCATCTATTTTATAATTAAATGGATTGATTGTCCCTGCCTCGACTACTTCCTGTGGCTATACATTCCACGCATTTACCACACTCTGACTAAACAAATATTTTCTAATATCTAATCTGCATCATTCTGTAGTTAATTTTTAGCCTTTCCACTCTTGTCCTTGTTGGTGGTTGTCTTTGAAGAGAAAGACTTCTTATAGTCTAATTTATCCGTTCCTTTGATTGTCTTATTAACCTATATTAAGTCAACTCGAATTGTTTTCTTTTCCTGACACTTTAGGCCGGTTTTTTCTGAGTCTTTCCTCATAACTGTAATTCTGGAATCCCACTATCAGCTTTGCTGCTCTTTTTTGTATTTTTTCCAGCATGTTTATATCCCCTCTATGATAAGGACTCCACACCTGTACACAGTACTCTAATCTAGGTCTAACTAATGCTTTATACAGTTTGACTATCACTTCCTTGCTCCTATGTTTAATATTTCTTTTTATCATACCTAACATTGCATTTGCCTTTTTCTCTGCTACCTGAACTTGCTCACTCACCTTACCTGTATGATCTATTATAACCCCTAGGTCCCTTTCCTTTTCTATCATTCTAATATTGTTCTTGCCCATTCTGTAATTATGTTCCATATTTCCGTATGAACGTTAATGCAATCAAATTTGGGGATAACCAAGCGTTAGTGGGAGACTCAATAGTGAAAGCTCCTTGAAAAAATTGGACAGCACAGTCAAAGAGTTTGGCATGCAATTAAACATATTGAATGAAGACAAAGACATTGGTTAATAGCCCTGCAGCTAAGAATACTTGGAAACCTGGTATTCAAACATACATGTTAAATGTATGTTGCCATGTAGTCGAAGGCTTTGGCTATGGGTACTGGGTATTTAAAAACTTGCTACGGATTACTAGGCCTCTGGGAAGCTGCAATTAATTTGGGTACATTTTCAACTTGTTTATTTTTGTCTGGGCAGCGTCCGTTAAACCTACACTTTTCGATTACTAACTGCCAAGAGATTTTTAGCGTGCTCGACACTGAACACGGGAGTCCGATCTCACTACCCAGAAATCAGGGGCATTGTTACCAGAAGGTCCACGTGAAAAAATTCCAGTCTCCACCGGGATTCGAACCCGCCGACTCAGCACCTGAGGCGGATACGTTACCTCGGCCCCTGTCAGCTAAGCAACATAGGCAAATCAATACGATCATCACTAGAGAAAAAATCAAACGAGTACAGAAGCATACTTATTATTTTTCTGCGTTTGTTCTCAATCTCCCATTACCAAGTCCTGAACAGGGCTTTGCAAGTAGCAGAATGTAGTCCGGAGAACGGATTTGCGCTATGTCGCTAGTTTACAGACTGGATGCGATATTTGCACCTTTCGGTCCGGCACATCCATATTCGACAGAGAAGCATACTTATTTAGGGCACTTAATAACATAAGATACCAGCAGTGACACATAAATTAAGATAAGCATAGCACAGACAACAACAAACATACAACATAACATATCAGAAGAGAACAGAAGAAAAGAATAATGAGCATTCATACATGGCCAATTAGATGTAGTATTAGACCGAAACAGGGGCTCCAGTAACGAAGTAGGAAACAAGATTGGGAGCGATTGAAATCTGGTGTTAACAAAGAACGGATAGGGTGAATTCGACAGAAAGAAGATATAATGACAATGCACTCAATGAAGTGGGCGCACACCGGTACATTGAGTGTAATACAGGAACGAAGGATGCGTTGGCTCGAACACAATATGTCTCAAGGAAGTCTTCTACGGTGGGTAATAGAGGGCAAGATTCAGGGGAACAGGGGAAGGGGGCGTCAAATACTCACCTTTACATCTGCGGCTTACAAAGACAAAGTACAGACCTATGCTGAAATGAAGAGACTTGCAGAGGATAGGGTCGAATGGAGAGGCGTGGGCAGACAACCAGTCTTAGGACTGACCAACCAGAGGATAGGGTCGAATGGAGAGGCATGGACAGACAACCAGTCTTAGGACTGACCAACCAGAGGATAGGGTCGAATAGAGAGGCATGGGCAGACAACCAGTCTTAGACTGACCAACCAGAGGATAGGGTCGAATAGAGAGGCATGGGCAGACAACCAGTCTTAGGACTGACCAACCAGAGGATAGGGTCGAATAGAGAGGCATGGGCAGACAACCAGTCTTAGGATTGACCGACCAGAGGATAAGGTCAAATGGAGATGCCTGTCCGTGGTTACAGCACTAAATGGTCAGAAAAATACAGAACTTAATGATTTAAGAGCAGTACTCTGTAAACTATGCCAGCAGTCTGCACCAAAAAGAGTAGTGGTACAGTGGGTTCCATCCCACTGTAACATTCAAGGCAAGGAGGAGGCAGACAGACTGGCAAAAGAAGGTGCAAGACTACCACAACCAGATTCTAGTGTGACATACGAAGAGTCCAAAAGGTTTATTAGGGAAAGATACATGGCCAAATGGGAAACAGAGTATACTGGCTATACAAAAAATGATGCCTATTACCAGTTGAACAGAATAGAGCAGGTCGTGGTCTTCAAACTCCGCACAGGCCACAACAGACTGAAGTACCATCTATTAAATAAACTGAAGATAGGTGGCACTGACGAATGCACCTGTGGTACCGGAAAAATGACCGCTGAACATCTGCTACAAAATTGCCCGACATACGAGGACCAGAGAAAGCACATGTGGCCATCACCAGTGGCAACACTAGACAAGCTCTATGGCAGTGTCGACAGCCTCAGGATGACCGCTGCTTTCTTCGAACAAATTCAAGTTGACGTCTGACAGCGTACGAAGAAGAAGAAATGGAGAGGCGTGCTCAGACAACAAGTCTTAGGACTGACCAACCAGAGGATAGGGTCGAATGGAGAGACATGCTCAGACAACCTTACAACCAGACTTAGGACTGACCAACCAGAGGATAGGGTCGAATGGAGAGGCATGGACAGACAACCAGTCTTAGGACTGACCAACCAGAGGATAGTGTCGAATGGAGAGGCATGGACAGACAACCAGTCTTAGGATTGACCGACCAGAGGATATGGTCAAGTGGAGAGACATGCTCAGCCAACCTTACAACCAGACTTAGGACTGACCAACCAGAGGATAGGGTCGAATGTAGAGACATGCTCAGCCAACCTTATAACCAGACTTAGGACTGACCAACCAGAGGATAGGGTCGAATGTAGAGACATGCTCAGCCAACCTTACAACCAGACTTAGGACTGACCAACCAGATGACGTTGAGTCCCGAAAACAAAACAAAAAACATCAAGAAAAGCTTTCACCAAAAACAACAATTTAGTTTAAAAAAAATATTTACTTGTTTCGAGATTTGAATTCAAACGAAGGAAAATCACTGGAGCATTCATAAACAATGTTTGGTCGGTGGGACTTGGCGGGAACGATGCACGTGAAAGCCTGGGCCTTAAAGTGGGCGAGCCACTAAGGACTGTCATGGCTGACTGAGCCATGAAATGACTCTACAAGCTGTTGGACGTGTTATTGCTAGAGAGGTCATGTTACAGAACACACTCGAGCCTAAATATTACATCATCATTTTTATTATTTTTCTTCTATTTATTCTTATACTTTTGTTTACTTTTTCCTACTTTCTATGTTTTCCCTTTTCTTCTTCTTCTTAATTTTCATTATTTTGTTGTGTCTTTTCGTTTTCGTCTTCTTCATCGTCATCTTTTCTATTTTCCTTCTTGTTCCTCTACTTTTTCCTTCTTGTTCCTCTACTTTTTCCTTCTTGTTCCTCTACTTTTTCCTTCTTGTTCCTCTACTTTTTCCTTCTTGTTCCTCTACTTTTTCCTTCTTGTTCCTCTACTTTTTCCTTCTTGTTCCTCTACTTTTTCCTTCTTGTACCTCTTCTATTTTCCTTCTTGTTCCTCTACTTTTTCCTTCTTGTTCCTCTACTTTTTCCTTCTTGTTCCTCTACTTTTTCCTTCTTGTTCCTCTACTTTTTCCTTCTTGTTCCTCTACTTTTTCCTTCTTGTTCCTCTACTTTTTCCTTCTTGTTTCTCTACTTTTTCCTTCTTGTTCCTCTACTTTTTCCTTCTTGTACCTCTTCTATTTTCCTTCTTGTTCCTCTACTTTTTCCTTCTTGTTCCTCTACTTTTTCCTTCTTGTTCCTCTACTTTTTCCTTCTTGTTCCTCTACTTTTTCCTTCTTGTTCCTCTACTTTTTCCTTCTTGTTCCTCTACTTTTTCCTTCTAGTTCCTTCTTGTTCCTCTTCTTGTTCCTCTACTTTTTCCTTCTTGTTCCTCTACTTTTTCCTTCTTGTTCCTCTACTTTTTCCTTCTTGTTCCTCTACTTTTTCCTTCTAGTTCCTTCTTGTTCCTCTACTTTTTCCTTCTTGTTCCTCTACTTTTTCCTTCTTGTTCCTCTACTTTTTCCTTCTAGTTCCTTCTTGTTCCTCTACTTTTTCCTTCTTGTTCCTCTACTTTTTCCTTCTTGTTCCTCTACTTTTTCCTTCTTGTTCCTCTACTTTTTCCTTCTTGTTCCTCTACTTTTTCCTTCTTGTTCCTCTACTTTTTCCTTCTTGTTCCTCTACTTTTTCCTTCTTGTTCCTCTACTTTTTCCTTCTTGTTCCTCTACTTTTTCCTTCTTGTTCCTCTACTTTTTCCTTCTTGTTCCTCTACTTTTTCCTTCTTGTTCCTCTACTTTTTCCTTCTTGTTCCTCTACTTTTTCCTTCTTGTTCCTCTACTTTTTCCTTCTTGTTCCTCTACTTTTTCCTTCTTGTTCCTCTACTTTTTCCTTCTAGTTCCTTCTTGTTCCTCTTCTTGTTCCTCTACTTTTTCCTTCTTGTTCCTCTACTTTTTCCTTCTTGTTCCTCTACTTTTTCCTTCTTGTTCCTCTACTTTTTCCTTCTAGTTCCTTCTTGTTCCTCTACTTTTTCCTTCTTGTTCCTCTACTTTTTCCTTCTTGTTCCTCTACTTTTTCCTTCTAGTTCCTTCTTGTTCCTCTACTTTTTCCTTCTTGTTCCTCTACTTTTTCCTTCTTGTTCCTCTACTTTTTCCTTCTAGTTCCTTCTTGTTCCTCTACTTTTTCCTTCTTGTTCCTCTACTTTTTCCTTCTTGTTCCTCTACTTTTTCCTTCTTGTTCCTCTACTTTTTCCTTCTTGTTCCTCTACTTTTTCCTTCTTGTTCCTCTACTTTTTCCTTCTTGTTCCTCTACTTTTTCCTTCTTGTTCCTCTACTTTTTCCTTCTTGTTCCTCTACTTTTTCCTTCTAGTTCCTTCTTGTTCCTCTACTTTTTCCTTCTTGTTCCTCTACTTTTTCCTTCTTGTTCCTCTACTTTTTCCTTCTTGTTCCTCTACTTTTTCCTTCTTGTTCCTCTACTTTTTCCTTCTTGTTCCTCTACTTTTTCCTTCTTGTTCCTCTACTTTTTCCTTCTTGTTCCTCTACTTTTTCCTTCTTGTTCCTCTACTTTTTCCTTCTTGTTCCTTCTTGTTCCTCTTCTTGTTCCTCTACTTTTTCCTTCTTGTTCCTCTACTTTTTCCTTCTAGTTCCTTCGTGTTCCTCTTCTTGTTCCTCTACTTTTTCCTTCTTGTTCCTCTACTTTTTCCTTCTAGTTCCTTCTTGTTCCTCTACTTTTTCCTTCTTGTTCCTCTACTTTTTCCTTCTTGTTCCTCTACTTTTTCCTTTTTCCTTCTTGTTCCTCTACTTTTTCCTTCTTGTTCCTCTACTTTTTCCTTCTAGTTCCTTCTTGTTCCTCTACTTTTTCCTTCTTGTTCCTCTACTTTTTCCTTCTTGTTCCTCTACTTTTTCCTTCTTGTTCCTCTACTTTTTCCTTCTTGTTCCTCTACTTTTTCCTTCTTGTTCCTCTACTTTTTCCTTCTTGTTCCTCTACTTTTTCCTTCTTGTTCCTCTACTTTTTCCTTCTAGTTCCTTCTTGTTCCTCTACTTTTTCCTTCTTGTTCCTCTACTTTTTCCTTCTTGTTCCTCTACTTTTTCCTTCTTGTTCCTCTACTTTTTCCTTCTTGTTCCTCTACTTTTTCCTTCTTGTTCCTCTACTTTTTCCTTCTTGTTCCTCTACTTTTTCCTTCTTGTTCCTTTTTGTTCCTCTTCTTGTTCCTCTACTTTTTCCTTCTTGTTCCTTCTTGTTCCTCTTCTTGTTCCTCTACTTTTTCCTTCTTGTTCCTCTACTTTTTCCTTCTAGTTCCTTCGTGTTCCTCTTCTTGTTCCTCTACTTTTTCCTTCTTGTTCCTCTACTTTTTCCTTCTAGTTCCTTCGTGTTCCTCTTCTTGTTCCTCTACTTTTTCCTTCTTTTTCCTCTTCTTTTTTCCTTCTAGTTCCTTCTTGTTCCTCTTCTTGTTCCTCTACTTTTTCCTTCTAGTTCCTTCTTGTTCCTCTACTTTTTCCTTCTTGTTCCTCTACTTTTTCCTTCTTGTTCCTCTACTTTTTCCTTCTTGTTCCTCTACTTTTTCCTTCTTGTTCCTCTACTTTTTCCTTCTTGTTCCTCTACTTTTTCCTTCTTGTTCCTCTACTTTTTCCTTCTTGTTCCTCTACTTTTTCCTTCTTGTTCCTCTACTTTTTCCTTCTTGTTCCTCTACTTTTTCCTTCTTGTTCCTCTACTTTTTCCTTCTAGTTCCTTCTTGTTCCTCTACTTTTTCCTTCTTGTTCCTCTACTTTTTCCTTCTTGTTCCTCTACTTTTTCCTTCTTGTTCCTCTACTTTTTCCTTCTTGTTCCTCTACTTTTTCCTTCTTGTTCCTCTACTTTTTCCTTCTTGTTCCTCTACTTTTTCCTTCTTGTTCCTCTACTTTTTCCTTCTTGTTCCTCTACTTTTTCCTTCTTGTTCCTCTACTTTTTCCTTCTAGTTCCTTCTTGTTCCTCTTCTTGTTCCTCTACTTTTTCCTTCTTGTTCCTCTACTTTTTCCTTCTTGTTCCTCTACTTTTTCCTTCTTGTTCCTCTTCTTTTTTCCTTCTAGTTCCTTCTTGTTCCTCTTCTTGTTCCTCTACTTTTTCCTTCTAGTTCCTTCTTGTTCCTCTTCTTTTTTCCTTCTAGTTCCTTCTTGTTCCTCTTCTTGTTCCTCTACTTTTTCCTTATTGTTCCTCTACTTTTTCCTTCTTGTTCCTCTACTTTTTCCTTCTTGTTCCTCTACTTTTTCCTTCTTGTTCCTCTACTTTTTCCTTCTTGTTCCTCTTCTTGTTCCTCTACTTTTTCCTTCTTGTTCCTCTACTTTTTCCTTCTTGTTCCTCTACTTTTTCCTTCTTGTTCCTCTACTTTTTCCTTCTTGTTCCTCTTCTTGTTCCTCTACTTTTTCCTTCTTGTTCCTTCTTGTTCCTCTTCTTGTTCCTCTACTTTTTCCTTCTTGTTCCTCTACTTTTTCCTTCTTGTTCCTTCTTGTTCCTCTTCTTGTTCCTCTACTTTTTCCTTCTTGTTCCTCTTCTTGTTCCTCTACTTTTTCCTTCTTGTTCCTCTACTTTTTCCTTCTTGTTCCTCTACTTTTTCCTTCTTGTTCCTCTACTTTTTCCTTCTTGTTCCTCTTCTTGTTCCTCTACTTTTTCCTTCTTGTTCCTCTACTTTTTCGTTCTTGTTCCTTCTTGTTCCTCTTCTTGTTCCTCTACTTTTTCCTTCTTGTTCCTTCTTGTTCCTTCTTGTTCCTCTTCTTTTTTCCTTCTAGTTCCTTCTTGTTCTTCTTCTTGTTCCTCTACTTTTTCCTTCTTGTTCCTCTACTTTTTCCTTCTTGTTCCTCTTCTTGTTCCTCTACTTTTTCCTTCTTGTTCCTCTACTTTTTCCTTCTTGTTCCTTCTTGTTCCTCTTCTTGTTCCTCTACTTTTTCCTTCTTGTTCCTTCTTGTTCCTTCTTGTTCCTCTTCTTTTTTCCTTCTAGTTCCTTCTTGTTCCTTCTTGTTCCTCTTCTTTTTTCCTTCTAGTTCCTTCTTGTTCCTCTACTTTTTCCTTCTTGTTCCTCTACTTTTTCCTTCTTGTTCCTCTACTTTTTCCTTCTTGTTCCTCTACTTTTTACTTCTTGTTCCTCTACTTTTTCCTTCTAGTTCCTTCTTGTTCCTCTACTTTTTCCTTCTTGTTCCTCTACTTTTTCCTTCTAGTTCCTTCTTGTTCCTCTACTTTTTCCTTCTTGTTCCTCTACTTTTTCCTTCTTGTTCCTCTACTTTTTCCTTCTTGTTCCTCTACTTTTTCCTTCTAGTTCCTTCTTGTTCCTCTACTTTTTCCTTCTTGTTCCTCTACTTTTTCCTTCTTGTTCCTCTACTTTTTCCTTCTTGTTCCTCTACTTTTTACTTCTTGTTCCTCTACTTTTTCCTTCTTGTTCCTCTTCTTGTTCCTCTACTTTTTCCTTCTTGTTCCTCTACTTTTTCCTTCTTGTTCCTCTTCTTGTTCCTCTACTTGTTCCTTCTTGTTCCTCTTTCTTTCTTTCTTTTTTCCTTCTTGTTCCTCTACTTTTTCCTTCTTGTTCTCTACTTTTTCCTTCTTGTTCCTCTTCTTGTTCCTCTACTTTTCCTTCTTGTTCCTCTTCTTGTTGTTCCTCTACTTTTTCCTCTTCTTGTTCCTCTACTTTTTCCTTCTTGTTCCTTCTTGTTCCTCTTCTTGTTCCTCTACTTTTTCCTTCTTGTTCCTTCTTGTTCCTTCTTGTTCCTCTTCTTTGTTCCTTCTTGTTCCTCTTCTTGTTCCTCTACTTTTTCCTTCTAGTTCCTTCTTGTTCCTCTACTTTTTCCTTCTTGTTCCTCTACTTTTTCCTTCTTGTTCCTCTACTTTTTCCTTCTTGTTCCTCTACTTTTTCCTTCTTGTTCCTCTACTTTTTCCTTCTTGTTCCTCTACTTTTTCCTTCTAGTTCCTTCTTGTTCCTCTACTTTTTCCTTCTTGTTCCTCTACTTTTTCCTTCTAGTTCCTTCTTGTTCCTCTACTTTTTCCTTCTTGTTCCTCTACTTTTTCCTTCTTGTTCCTCTACTTTTTCCTTCTTGTTCCTCTACTTTTTCCTTCTTGTTCCTCTTCTTGTTCCTCTACTTTTTCCTTCTTGTTCCTCTACTTTTTCCTTCTAGTTCCTTCTTGTTCCTCTACTTTTTCCTTCTTGTTCCTCTACTTTTTCCTTCTTGTTCCTCTACTTTTTCCTTCTTGTTCCTCTACTTTTTCCTTCTTGTTCCTCTTCTTGTTCCTCTACTTTTTCCTTCTTGTTCCTCTTCTTGTTCCTCTACTTTTTCCTTCTTGTTCCTTCTTGTTCCTCTTCTTGTTCCTCTACTTTTTGCTTCTTGTTCCTTCTTGTTCCTTCTTGTTCCTCTTCTTTTTTCCTTCTAGTTCCTTCTTGTTCCTCTTCTTGTTCCTCTACTTTTTCCTTCTAGTTCCTTCTTGTTCCTCTACTTTTTCCTTCTTGTTCCTCTACTTTTTCCTTCTTGTTCCTCTTCTTGTTCCTCTACTTTTTCCTTCTTGTTCCTTCTTGTTCCTTCTTGTTCCTCTTCTTTTTTCCTTCTAGTTCCTTCTTGTTCCTCTTCTTGTTCCTCTACTTTTTCCTTCTAGTTCCTTCTTGTTCCTCTACTTTTTCCTTCTTGTTCCTCTACTTTTTCCTTCTTGTTCCTCTTCTTGTTCCTCTACTTTTTCCTTCTTGTTCCTTCTTGTTCCTCTTCTTGTTCCTCTACTTTTTCCTTCTTGTTCCTTCTTGTTCCTTCTTGTTCCTCTTCTTTTTTCCTTCTAGTTCCTTCTTGTTCCTCTTCTTGTTCCTCTACTTTTTCCTTCTAGTTCCTTCTTGTTCCTCTTCTTGTTCCTCTACTTTTTCCTTCTAGTTCCTTCTTGTTCCTCTTCTTGTTCCTCTACTTTTTCCTTCTAGTTCCTTCTTGTTCCTCTTCTTGTTCCTCTACTTTTTCCTTCTAGTTCCTTCTTGTTCCTCTTCTTGTTCCTCTACTTTTTCCTTCTAGTTCCTTCTTGTTCCTCTTCTTGTTCCTCTACTTTTTCCTTCTAGTTCCTTCTTGTTCCTCTTCTTGTTCCTCTACTTTTTCCTTCTAGTTCCTTCTTGTTCCTCTTCTTGTTCCTCTACTTTTTCCTTCTAGTTCCTTCTTGTTCCTCTTCTTGTTCCTCTACTTTTTCCTTCTAGTTCCTTCTTGTTCCTCTTCTTGTTCCTCTACTTTTTCCTTCTAGTTGCTTCTTGTTCCTCTTCTTGTTCCTCTACTTTTTCCTTCTAGTTCCTTCTTGTTCCTCTTCTTGTTCCTCTACTTTTTCCTTCTTTTTTCCTTCTTGTTCCTCTTCTTGTTCCTCTACTTTTTCCTTCTAGTTCCTTCTTGTTCCTCTTCTTGTTCCTCTACTTTTTCCTTCTAGTTCCTTCTTGTTCCTCTTCTTGTTCCTCTACTTTTTCCTTCTAGTTCCTTCTTGTTCCTCTTCTTGTTCCTCTACTTTTTCCTTCTTTTTTCCTTCTTGTTCCTCTTCTTGTTCCTCTTCTTTTTTTCTTCGTGTTCCTCTTCTCTTTTCTTCATTGGTTCTGCTGGATCTGTTTCAGAGACTTGTCACCCAACATTATGTAATGCATCTTCTCTCTTCGAGTTCAGCATTGTTTCTTTTCTTATCTATCTCTCTCTCCCTCTCTCTCTCTTCTCTCCCATCATCTCACTCTGTATTCCTGACAACACCATTATCATTGACAAAGACCTCAGCACAACCAAGACAGCAGATCTGCATCAAGGGAAACCTCTAGCCTGCTATCATTTTTCTCATCGCCCGCCTCAAACCCCATCATCAACACGATGAAGATCTAAAGCCCTTGAGGGTTGAAGGCTCTAGTCCGTTATCTCTTCTCTCCTTACCCTAGACCCTAGCATCAACACGATGAAGATCTAAAGCCCTTGAGGGTTGAAGGCTCTAGTCCGTTATCTCTTCTCTCCTTACCCTAGACCCTAGCATCAACACGATGAAGATCTAAAACCCTTGAGGGTTGAAGGCTCTAGTCCGTTATCTCTTCTCTCCTTACCCTAGACCCTAGCATCAACACGATGAAGATCTAAAGCCCTTGAGGGTTGAAGGCTCTAGTCCGTTATCTCTTCTCTCCTTACCCTAGACCCTAGCATCAACACGATGAAGACCTAAAGCCCTTGAGGGTTGAAGCCTCTATCCGGTTCTCTCCTTACCCTAGACCCTAGCGTCAACGCGAGAGTAGATCCACAAACGCTCTTGAATTATAAAGGTAGTTCTTCAAAGCGAAAATAAAGGCATCATTTTTTTTTTTTTGCGTTCGGCTTATTTTTCTAATTCCCAAGGCCGTGTGCGTTGCACTGTGTTTTTATTTTGCGCCTGTCGGCCCAGTGCATCCGAATTCATCATGCATTTTATGTAAGGGTCTACTTCCTCCTGAATTTTCTAAGGGTTTGCTTCTCCGGGGTAACGGCCGGTGCTGTGATGGGGATCGAACCCAGCACCTTCGTGTTGTGAGCCGTTCCACTAACCACTATGCCACGCCGTCCCCTAGGCATCAATTTCAATTATAATAAATCGGAAGTAATGCAGTATCTAGAAACACAAATATCCCAAGTGTTGAATAACTGAACGAGACAGAACTAAAACAAATACACCCATTTCAATACCTGGGGACCCATCAGATCTGATGGGAGATGGACCCATTCCAATACCTGGGGACCCATCAGTTCTGATTGGAGATGGACACATTCCAATACCTGGGGACCCATCAGTTCTGATGGGAGATGGACCCATTCCAATACCTGGGGACCCATCAGTTCTGATGGGAGATGGACCCATTCCAATACCTGGGGACCCATCAGTTCTGATGGGAGATTGACCCATTCCAATACCTGCGCTACCATCAGTTCTGATGGGAGATGGACCCATTCCAATACCTGTGCACCCACATCAGGTGTGATAGGAGATGGACCTATTCCAATACCTAGGCATCCACATCAGTTCTGATGGGAGATGGACCCATTCAAATACCTGGCACCCACATCAGTTCTGATGGGAGATGGACCCATTCCAATATCTGTGAATCCACATCAGTTCTGATGGGAGATGGATCCATTCCAATACCTGGGCACCCATCAGTTCTGATTGGAGATGGACCAAATCCAATACCTGGGCACCCACATCAGTTCTGATGGGAGATGGAGCCATTCCAATACCTGGTCACCCACATCAGTTCTGATGGGAGATGGAGCCATTCCAATACCTGGTCACCCCCATCAGTTCTGATGGGATATGGACCCATTCCAATACCTGGGCACCCACATCAGTTCTGAAGGGAGATGGAGCCATTCCAATACCTGGGCACCCACATCAGTTCTGAAGGGAGATGGAGCCATTCCAATACCTGGGCACCCACATCAGTTCTGAAGGGAGATGGAGCCATTCCAATACCTGGACACCCACATCAGTTCTGAAGGGAGATGGAGCCATTCCAATACCTGGGCACCCACATCAGTTCTGAAGGGAGATGGAGCCATTCCAATACCTGGGCACCCACATCAGTTCTGAAGGGAGATGGATCCATTCCAATACCTGGGCACCCACATCAGTTCTGAAGGGAGATGGAGCCATTCCAATACCTGGGCACCCACATCAGTTCTGAAGGGAGATGGAGCCATTCCAATACCTGGGCACCCACATCAGTTCGGATGGGAGATGGACCCATTCCAATACCTGGGCACCCACATCAGTTCTGAAGGGAGATGGACCCATTCCAATACCTGGGCACCCACATCAGTTCGGATGGGAGATGGACCCATTCCAATACCTGGGCACCCACATCAGTTCGGATGGGAGATGGACCCATTCCAATACCTGGGCACCCACATCAGTTCGGATGGGAGATGGACCCATTCCAATACCTGGGCACCCACATCAGTTCGGATGGGAGATGGACCCATTCCAATACCTGGGCACCCACATCAGTTCGGATGGGAGATGGACCCATTCCAATACCTGGGCACCCACATCAGTTCGGATGGGAGATGGACCCATTCCAATACCTGGGCACCCACATCAGTTCGGATGGGAGATGCACTTATGAAATAAAGAACAGAATAGCGAAGGCAAAATTAGTCATCCATAGCATGGGGGCAATCCTGGGCAACAAAAGCCTTTCACTGGAATTAGGGAAGAGAGTTGTTGGATGTTTCGTGAAACCAGTACTGATATACGGCAGTGAGTCATGGACAATCAGCAGGTAAGAACGGGGATCATTTGAGGTAATGGAAATGTGGTTTTATCGAAGATTGTTAGTATTCCATGGACGGAAAAGAAAGCTAATAGCGTTGTTTCTCAGGAGACACAGACACAAAGACAGGAGCGTGGTTTTTGAAGAGACAGAGACACAAAGACAGAAGCGGTTTTTTTTAGGAGACACAGACACGAATACAAGAGCGTTGTTTTTGAGGAGACCCAGACACAAAGAGAAGAGCGTGGTTTTTGAGGAGACACAGATACACAGACAGGAGCGTTGTTTTTTAGGGGACACAGATACACAGACAGGAGCGTGGTTTTTGAGGACACAGACACAAAGACAGGAGCGTGGTTTTTGAGGAGACAGACACAAAGACAGGAGCGTGGTTCTTGAGGAGACACATACACAAAGACAGGAGCGTTGTTTTTGAGGAGACACAGACACAAAGGCAGGAGTGTGGTTTTTGAGGAGACACAGACACAAAGATATGAGCGTGGTCTCTGAGGAGACACATACACAAAGACAAGAGCGTGGTTTTTGAGGAGACACAGACACAAAGACAGGAGCGTGGTTCTTGAGGAGGCACAGACACACAGACAGGAGCGTGGTTCTTGAGGAGACACAGACACAAAGACAGGAAGGTTGTTCTTGAGGAGGCAGAAATACAAAGACAGGTTACGGCAAGGCTCAGAACAAGGCAGTCATCCTATTTCGGGGATGTTATGAGAAGAGGCGGGTTGGAGCACACGGTGAGAACGGGCAGAGCCGATGGAAAGAGGCACAGAGAGGAAATATAGGACAGCATGAAGAGGTTGCTTGAGAGACCATCAGCGGCAGGACTGATAAACGACACAAGTGATGAGGAAATGGAGGTTCATAATCGTCAACGCCAACCTGGATGACACCTGATGATGATGTTTTATGTCTACCCCTTACGTATCATAAAACTAATATTGTCATTTGTTTAAGGTGCAGGACAGTGCTTGACCTGTAGTGGCCAGCGATCCGTAGCTGACAGCTAGCGTCAGGGCCAGTGACCCATAGATGTGGTGGCCAGCGATCCGTAGCTAACTGCTAGCGTCAGTGGCAGCGACCCATAGCTGAATGCTAGCGTCAGTGGCAGCGACCCATAGCTGACTGCTAGCGTCAGTGGCAGCGACCCATAGCTGACTGCTAGCGTCAGTGGCAGCGACCCATAGCTGACTGCTAGCGTCAGTGGCAGCGACCCATAGCTGACTGCTAGCGTCAGTGGCAGCGACCCATAGCTGACTGCTAGCGTCAGTGGCAGCGACCCATAGCTGACTACTAGCGTCAGTGGCAGCGACCCATAGCTGACTGCTAGCGTCAGTGGCAGCGACCCATAGCTGACTGCTAGCGTCAGGGCCCGCGATCCAGAGCTGCCAAGACCCTTCTACACCTCCACGCGGGGATCTTTGACAACTGGCTGTAACAGACTGGCTAAGGAGAGCGGATCGAAAAAAAAAGGTTAAGTCGCTACCCAAAAATATCTGCTGAAGTCGGATGTGACGGACTGAAAGGTATACATATCGCAGTCAAGCTGTAAACTACAACACACGGCATTCCGTTCTCTGGACTACATCCTGCTACTTCCAAAACATTTTTCAGGACTTGGTAACGGGAGTTTGAGAAGGAACCAAGAATAAGATTGCATGACATCGGTGATATGCCTTCTTCAATAAAAATACATCATCGTCCGTCGTAGAAAGGCTTACCTACTAGTAGATCAAGAAAGCAATTTAGAAACTAATTAAGCAAAGGCCCACAATAGTAAACCAGACAGCTGTATCTATAGACATGCTCACAGCTGCTGCTTAGCTAGCTACAAACATGAACTCCTATGATTTCCTTATTGGACATAGGACTGTCGTTCTGGCTTTATTTAATTTGATTTTGGACCGTCTTTCTGAAACCTAACATTGCTTCAACTTATGTTTGCTGATTGCAGATATGTCTTGACCGAGAAACAGGTGGTCAAATGGTAAGGTAACCAATCTTCAGTGCAAAAGACATGGGTTCAAACCTTTATAAGTCACAGTTTGGGTAGCATGGTAACATTAAAATTTGGTCTGCTCGATGGATGGTCGAAAATTTTGGACTTGTCGAGTTAAAACCTTTTGTTTAGTGCATAGCTGACAATTTCTTGATTCAACACGTAGAAGCAGCCATGGGGAGCAAAAACACGCTCGACCTAGTTTTTACTAAAGAGGAAAATATGATTGAAAACAGTACCGTTAGGGAACTGTTTTACCTAAGTGACCATCAAATCAGGAGAAATATATAGAAGCAGATAAATCGAAAGAAACATATTTAAAATATTTGGACAAGCAAAATATAGCACATAAAGTGAATAAAGCAGCAAAAATAGACTTGGAAAAAACAACTTGCTCATAGGATCAAAATGACAGTAAAAAAACGTCTTTTCTTATGTTAGAAATGAACAAAGAACGACAGAAAAAGTAGGCCATGTCATAGATCGCACAGGAAATATATATATATATATATATTAGTACCTCATCAAAGATTATTTAGAAAGTTAAAATCCCATGAAATAGGTGGGGAAGTTGCCATATATATTGAAAAATTGTTAACCGGAAGAAGGCAGAGAGTGGGCATAAATAAGGAGTACTCTGATTGGTGGGAAGTAAAAGGTGCCACAGAGCTCGGTTTGGGACCAATTTTGTTCTTTATGTATATAAACGATTTGGATATTGATATGTGATCCATGATTGCAAAATTCCTCGATGACACAAAACTATGCAGTAGTGTCTCATCTAAAGCAGACGTGGATATATTGAAGTCGGAACTAGATAACATTCAAGAATGGTCTGTAAGCTGGCAAATAGAGTTTAATGTAGATAAATGTACAGTCATCCACATGGGTAGATCCAATATGGAACATAATTACTGAATGGGAGAAAACAATATTAGAATGATAGATAAGGAAAGGGACCTAGGGGTTATAATAGATCATACAGGAAAGGTGAGTGAGCAAGTTAAGGTAGCAATGAAAAAGGCAAATGTAAAGTTTGGTATGATAAAAAGAAATATTAAACATAGTAGCAAGGAAGTGATAGTCAAACTGTATAAAGCTTTAGTTAGACCTAGATTGGAGTACTGTGTACAGGTGTGGAGTCCTTATCATAGAGGGGATATAAACATGCTGGAAAGGATACAAAGAAGAGCGACGAAGATGATAGCGGGATTCCAGAATTACAGTTATGAGGAAAGATCCCTAAAAACCGGCTTACAGTGTCTAGAAGAGAGAGGAATTCGTGGTGACTTAATACAGTTTTATCTGGGAACGCGTGAGCTAGTGATTAAGTAACACGGCCCACAAGCCGAAGGTGCTGGGTTCGTTCCCCATCACAACACCAGCCGTTATCCCAGAGAAGCAAACCCTTAGAAAATGCACAAGGAAGCAAACCCTTACATAAAATGCATGCAAATGTGGGATGAAAAGTCGGATGCACTAGACCGACGGCGCAAAAAAAATAACGTAGTGCAAAGCACACGGACTTGGGGAATAAAGAAATAGAGAAATAAGGTAAAAAAAAGAAGATAAGTTTATACGATAGACAAGAGAAAGAATAAATTAGATTATAACAAGATTATTTCAAAACACAACCGCCTACAAGAATAAGAAGGAATAGCAACAAACTAACAAAACACAACCGCCTACAAGAATAAGAGGGCATAGCAACAAACTAACAAAATACAACCGCCTACAAGAATAAGAGGGAATAGCAACAAACTAACAAAACACAACCGCATACAAGAATAAGAGGGCATAGCAACAAACTAACAAAACACAACCGCCTACAAGAATAAGAGGGCAAAGCAATAAACTAACAAAATACAACCGCCTACAAGAATAAGAGGGAATAGCAACAAACTAACAAAACACAACCGCCTACAAGAATAAGAGGGAATAGCAACAAACTAACAAAACACAACCGCCTACAAGAATAAGAGGGAATAGCAACAAACTAACAAAACACAACCGCCTACAAGAATAAGAGGGAATAGCAATAAACTAACAAAACACAACCGCCTACAAGAATAAGAGGGAATAGCAACAAACTAACAAAACACAACCGCCTACAAGAATAAGAGGGAATAGCAACAAACTAACAAAACACAACCGCCTACAAGAATAAGAGGGAATAGCAACAAACTAACAAAACACAACCGCCTACAAGAATAAGAGGGTATAGCAACAAACTAACAAAACACAACCGCCTACAAGAATAAGAGGGAATAGCAACAAACTAACAAAACACAACCGCCTACAAGAATAAGAGGGAATAGCAACAAACTAACAAAACACAACCGCCTACAAGAATAAGAGGGAATAGCAACAAACTAACAAAACACAACCGCCTACAAGAATAAGAGGGAATAGCAACAAACTAACAAAACACAACCGCCTACAAGAATAAGCAAGGAATAGCAACAAACTAACAAAACACAACCGCCTACAAGAATAAGAGGGCATAGCAACAAAATAACAAAACATAACAGCCTACAAGAATAAGAGGGAATAGCAACAAACTAACAAAACACAACCGCCTACAAGAATAAGAGGGAATAGAGACAAACTAACAAAACACAACAGCCTACAAGAATAAGAGGGAATAGCAACAAACTAACAAAACACAACCGCCTACAAGAATAAGAGGGAATAGCAACAAACTAACAAAACACAACCGCCTACAAGAATAAGAGGGCATAGCAAAAAACTAACAAAACAAACCGCCTACAAGAATAAGAGGGCATAGCAACAAACTAACAAAACACAACCGCCTACAAGAATAAGAGGGCATAGCAACAAACTAACAAAACACAACCGCCTACAAGAATAAGAGGGAATAGCAACAAACTAACAAAACACAACCGCCTACAAGAATTAGAGGGAATAGCAACAAACTAACAAAACACAACCGCCTACAAGAATAAGAGGGAATAGCAACAAACTAACAAAACACAACCGCCTACAAGAATAAGAGGGCATAGCAACAAACTAACAAAACACAACAGCCTACAAGAATAAGAGGGAATAGCAACAAACTAACAAAACACAACCGCCTACAAGAATAAGAGGGAATAGAGACAAACTAACAAAACACAACAGCCTACAAGAATAAGAGAAAATAGCAACAAACTAACAAAACACAACCGCCTACAAGAATAAGAGGGAATAGCAACAAACTAACAAAACACAACCGCCTGCAAGAATAAGAGGGCATAGCAAAAAACTAACAAAACAAACCGCCTACAAGAATAAGAGGGCATAGCAACAAACTAACAAAACACAACCGCCTACAAGAATAAGAGGGCATAGCAACAAACTAACAAAACACAACCGCCTACAAGAATAAGAGGGAATAGCAACAAACTAACAAAACACAACCGCCTACAAGAATAAGAGGGCATAGCAACAAACTAACAAAACACAACCGCATACAAGAATAAGAGGGCATAGCAACCAACTAACAAAACACAACCGCCTACAAGAATAAGAGGGAATAGCAACAAACTAACAAAACACAACCGCCTACAAGAATAAGAGGGAATAGCAACAAACTAACAAAACACAACCGCCTACAAGAATAAGAGGGAATAGCAACAGACTAACAAAACACAACCACCTACAAGAATAAGAGGGAATAGCAACAAACTAACAAAACACAACCGCCTAGAAGAATAAGAGGGAATAGCAACAAACTAACAAAACACAACCGCCTACAAGAATAAGCAAGGAATAGCAACAAACTAACAAAACACAACCGCCTACAAGAATAAGAGGGCATAGCAACAAAATAACAAAACACAACAGCCTACAAGAATAAGAGGGAATAACAACAAACTAACAAAACACAACCGCCTACAAGAATAAGAGGGAATAGAGACAAACTAACAAAACACAACAGCCTACAAGAATAAGAGGGAATAGCAACAAACTAACAAAACACAACCGCCTACAAGAATAAGAGGGAATAGCAACAAACTAACAAAACACAACCGCCTACAAGAATAAGAGGGCATAGCAAAAAACTAACAAAACAAACCGCCTACAAGAATAAGAGGGCAGAGCAACAAACTAACAAAACACAACCGCCTACAAGAATAAGAGGGCATAGCAACAAACTAACAAAACACAACCGCCTACAAGAATAAGAGGGAATAGCAACAAACTAACAAAACACAACCGCCTACAAGAATAAGAGGGAATAGCAACAAACTAACAAAACACAACCGCCTACAAGAATAAGAGGGCATAGCAACAAACTAACAAAACACAACAGCCTACAAGAATAAGAGGGAATAGCAACAAACTAACAAAACACAACCGCCTACAAGAATAAGAGGGAATAGAGACAAACTAACAAAACACAACAGCCTACAAGAATAAGAGAAAATAGCAACAAACTAACAAAACACAACCGCCTACAAGAATAAGAGGGAATAGCAACAAACTAACAAAACACAACCGCCTACAAGAATAAGAGGGCATAGCAAAAAACTAACAAAACAAAACGCCTACAAGAATAAGAGGGCATAGCAACAAACTAACAAAACACAACCGCCTACAAGAATAAGAGGGCATAGCAACAAACTAACAAAACACAACCGCCTACAAGAATTAGAGGGAATAGCAACAAACTAACAAAACACAACCGCCTACAAGAATAAGAGGGAATAGCAACAAACTAACAAAACACAACCGCCTACAAGAATAAGAGGGCATAGCAACAAACTAACAAAACACAACCGCATACAAGAATAAGAGGGCATAGCAACAAACTAACAAAACACAACCGCCTACAAGAATAAGAGGGAATAGCAACAAACTAACAAAACACAACCGCCTACAAGAATAAGAGGGAATAGCAACAAACTAACAAAACACAACCGCCTACAAGAATAAGAGGGAATAGCAACAAACTAACAAAACACAACCGCCTACAAGAATAAGAGGGAATAGCAACAAACAAACAAAACACAACCGCCTACAAGAATAAATGGGAATAGCAACAAACTAACAAAACACAACCGCCTACAAGAATAAGAGGGAATAGCAACAAACTAACAAAATACAACCGTCTACAAGAATAAGAGGGAATAGCAACAAACTAACAAAACACAACCGCCTACAAGAATAAGAGGGAATAGCAACAAACTAACAAAACACAACCGCCTACAAGAATAAGAGAAAGTAGCAACAAACTTACAAAACACAACCGCCTACAAGAATAAGAGGGAATAGCAACAAACTAACAAAACACAACCGCCTACAAGAATAAGAGGGAATAGCAACAAACTAAGAAAACACAACCGCCTACAAGAATAAGAGGGAATAGCAACAAACTAAGAAAACACAACCGCCTACACGAATAAGAGGGAATAGCAACAAACTAACAAAACACAACCGCCTACAAGAATAAGAGGGAATAGCAACAAACTAACAAAACACAACAGCCTACAAGAATAAGAGGGAATAGCAACAAACTAACAAAACACAACCGCCTACAAGAATAAGAGGGAATAGCAACAAACTAACAAAACACAACCGCCTACAAGATTAAGAGGGAATAGCAACAAACTAACAAAACACAACCGCCTACAAGAATAAGAGGGAATAGCAACAAACTAACAAAACACAACCGCCTACAAGAATAAGAGGGAATAGCAACAAACTAACAAAACACAACAGCCTACAAGAATAAGAGGAAATAGCAACAAACTAACAAAACACAACCGCCTACAAGAATAAGAGGGAATAGCAACAAACTAACAAAACACAACCGCCTACAAGAATAAGAGGGCATAGCAAAAAACTAACAAAACAAACCGCCTACAAGAATAAGAGGGCATAGCAACAAACTAACAAAACACAGCCGCCTACAAGAATAAGAGGGCATAGCAACAAACTAACAAAACACAACCGCCTACAAGAATAAGAGGGAATAGCAACAAACTAACAAAACACAACCGCCTACAAGAATTAGAGGGAATAGCAACAAACTAACAAAACACAACCGCCTACAAGAATAAGAGGGAATAGCAACAAACTAACAAAACACAACCGCCTACAAGAATAAGAGGGCATAGCAACAAACTAACAAAACACAACCGCATACAAGAAAAAGAGGGCATAGCAACAAACTAGCAAAACACAACCGCCTACAAGAATAAGAGGGAATAGCAACAAACTAACAAAACACAACCGCCTACAAGAATAAGAGGGAATAGCAACAAACTAACAAAACACAACCGCCTACAAGAATAAGAGGGAATAGCAACAAACTAACAAAACACAACCGCCTACAAGAATAAGAGGGAATAGCAACAAACAAACAAAACACAACCGCCTACCAGAATAAATGGGAATAGCAACAAACTAACAAAACACAACCGCCTACAAGAATAAGAGGGCAGAGCAACAAACTAACAAAACACAACCGCCTACAAAAATAAGAGGGAATAGCAACAAACTAACAAAATACAACCGCCTACAAGAATAAGAGGGAATAGCAACAAACTAACAAAACACAACCGCCTACAAGAATAAGAGGGAATAGCAACAAACTAACAAAACACAACCACCTACAAGATTAAGAGGGAATAGCAACAAACTAACAAAACACAACCGCCTACAAGAATAAGAGGGAATAGCAACAAACTAACAAAACACAACCGCCTACAAGAATAAGAGGGCATAGCAACAAAATAACAAAACACAACAGCCTACAAGAATAAGAGGGAATAGCAACAAACTAACAAAACACAACCGCCTACAAGAATAAGAGGGAATAGAGACAAACTAACAAAACACAACAGCCTACAAGAATAAGAGGGAATAGCAACAAACTAACAAAACACAACCGCCTACAAGAATAAGAGGGAATAGCAACAAACTAACAAAACACAACCGCCTACAAGAATAAAAGGGCATAGCAAAAAACTAACAAAACAAACCGCCTACAAGAATAAGAGGGCATAGCAACAAACTAACAAAACACAACCGCCTACAAGAATAAGAGGGCATAGCAATAAACTAACAAAACACAACCGCCTACAAGAATAAGAGGGAATAGCAACAAACTAACAAAACACAACCGCCTACACGAATTAGAGGGAATAGCAACAAACTAACAAAACACAACCGCCTACAAGAATAAGAGGGAATAGCAACAAACTAACAAAACACAACCACCTACAAGAATAAGAGGGAATAGCAACAAACTAACAAAACACAACCGCCTACAAGAATAAGAGGGAATAGCAATAAACTAACAAAACACAACCGCCTACAAGAATAAGAGGGAATAGCAACAAACTAGCAAAACACAACCGCCTACAAGAATAAGAGGGCATAGCAACAAAATAACAAAACACAACAGCCTACAAGAATAAGAGGGAATAGCAACAAACTAACAAAACACAACCGCCTACAAGAATAAGAGGGAATAGAGACAAACTAACAAAACACAACCGCCTACAAGAATAAGAGGGAATAGCAACAAACTAACAAAACACAACAGCCTACAAGAATAAGAGGGAATAACAACAAACTAACAAAACACAACCGCCTACAAGAATAAGAGGGAATAGAGACAAACTAACAAAACACAACAGCCTACAAGAATAAGAGGGAATAGCAACAAACTAACAAAACACAACCGCCTACAAGAATAAGAGGGAATAGCAACAAACTAACAAAACACAACCGCCTACAAGAATAAGAGGGCATAGCAAAAAACTAACAAAACAAACCGCCTACAAGAATAAGAGGGCATAGCAACAAACTAACAAAACACAACCGCCTACTAGAATAAGAGGGCATAGCAACAAACTAACAAAACACAACCGCCTACAAGAATAAGAGGGAATAGCAACAAACTAACAAAACACAACCGCCTACAAGAATTAGAGGGAATAGCAACAAACTAACAAAACACAACCGCCTACAAGAATAAGAGGGAATAGCAACAAACTAACAAAACACAACCGCCTACAAGAATAAGAGGGCATAGCAACAAACTAACAAAACACAACAGCCTACAAGAATAAGAGGGAATAGCAACAAACTAACAAAACACAACCGCCTACAAGAATAAGAGGGAATAGAGACAAACTAACAAAACACAACAGCCTACAAGAATAAGAGAAAATAGCAACAAACTAACAAAACACAACCGCCTACAAGAATAAGAGGGAATAGCAACAAACTAACAAAACACAACCGCCTACAAGAATAAGAGGGCATAGCAAAAAACTAACAAAACAAACCGCCTACAAGAATAAGAGGGCATAGCAACAAACTAACAAAACACAACCGCCTACAAGAATAAGAGGGCATAGCAACAAACTAACAAAACACAACCGCCTACAAGAATTAGAGGGAATAGCAACAAACTAACAAAACACAACCGCCTACAAGAATAAGAGGGAATAGCAACAAACTAACAAAACACAACCGCCTACAAGAATAAGAGGGCATAGCAACAAACTAACAAAACACAACCGCATACAAGAATAAGAGGGCATAGCAACAAACTAACAAAACACAACCGCCTACAAGAATAAGAGGGAATAGCAACAAACTAACAAAACACAACCGCCTACAAGAATAAGAGGGAATAGCAACAAACTAACAAAACACAACCGCCTACAAGAATAAGAGGGAATAGCAACAAACTAACAAAACACAACCGCCTACAAGAATAAGAGGGAATAGCAACAAACAAACAAAACACAACCGCCTACAAGAATAAATGGGAATAGCAACAAACTAACAAAACACAACCGCCTACAAGAATAAGAGGGAATAGCAACAAACTAACAAAATACAACCGCCTACAAGAATAAGAGGGAATAGCAACAAACTAACAAAACACAACCGCCTACAAGAATAAGAGGGAATAGCAACAAACTAACAAAACACAACCGCCTACAAGAATAAGAGGGAATAGCAACAAACTTACAAAACACAACCGCCTACAAGAATAAGAGGGAATAGCAACAAACTAACAAAACACAACCGCCTACAAGAATAAGAGGGAATAGCAACAAACTAACAAAACACAACCGCCTACAAGAATAAGAGGGAATAGCAACAAACTAAGAAAACACAACCGCCTACACGAATAAGAGGGAATAGCAACAAACTAACAAAACACAACCGCCTACAAGAATAAGAGGGAATAGCAACAAACTAACAAAACACAACAGCCTACAAGAATAAGAGGGAATAGCAACAAACTAACAAAACACAACCGCCTACAAGAATAAGAGGGAATAGCAACTAACTAACAAAACACAACCGCCTACAAGATTAAGAGGGAATAGCAACAAACTAACAAAACACAACCGCCTACAAGAATAAGAGGGAATAGCAACAAACTAACAAAACACAACCGCCTACAAGAATAAGAGGGAATAGCAACAAACTAACAAAACACAACAGCCTACAAGAATAAGAGGAAATAGCAACAAACTAACAAAACACAACCGCCTACAAGAATAAGAGGGAATAGCAACAAACTAACAAAACACAACCGCCTACAAGAATAAGAGGGCATAGCAAAAAACTAACAAAACAAACCGCCTACAAGAATAAGAGGGCATAGCAACATACTAACAAAACACAGCCGCCTACAAGAATAAGAGGGCATAGCAACAAACTAACAAAACACAACCGCCTACAAGAATAAGAGGGAATAGCAACAAACTAACAAAACACAACCGCCTACAAGAATTAGAGGGAATAGCAACAAACTAACAAAACACAACCGCCTACAAGAATAAGAGGGAATAGCAACAAACTAACAAAACACAACCGCCTACAAGAATAAGAGGGCATAGCAACAAACTAACAAAACACAACCGCATACAAGAAAAAGAGGGCATAGCAACAAACTAGCAAAACACAACCGCCTACAAGAATAAGAGGGAATAGCAACAAACTAACAAAACACAACCGCCTACAAGAATAAGAGGGAATAGCAACAAACTAACAAAACACAACCGCCTACAAGAATAAGAGGGAATAGCAACAAACTAACAAAACACAACCGCCTACAAGAATAAGAGGGAATAGCAACAAACAAACAAAACACAACCGCCTACCAGAATAAATGGGAATAGCAACAAACTAACAAAACACAACCGCCTACAAGAATAAGAGGGCAGAGCAACAAACTAACAAAACACAACCGCCTACAAAAATAAGAGGGAATAGCAACAAACTAACAAAATACAACCGCCTACAAGAATAAGAGGGAATAGCAACAAACTAACAAAACACAACCGCCTACAAGAATAAGAGGGAATAGCAACAAACTAACAAAACACAACCACCTACAAGAATAAGAGGGAATAGCAACAAACTAACAAAACACAACCGCCTACAAGAATAAGAGGGAATAGCAACAAACTAACAAAACACAACCGCCTACAAGAATAAGAGGGCATAGCAACAAAATAACAAAACACAACAGCCTACAAGAATAAGAGGGAATAGCAACAAACTAACAAAACACAACCGCCTACAAGAATAAGAGGGAATAGAGACAAACTAACAAAACACAACAGCCTACAAGAATAAGAGGGAATAGCAACAAACTAACAAAACACAACCGCCTACAAGAATAAGAGGGAATAGCAACAAACTAACAAAACACAACCGCCTACAAGAATAAAAGGGCATAGCAAAAAACTAACAAAACAAACCGCCTACAAGAATAAGAGGGCATAGCAACAAACTAACAAAACACAACCGCCTACAAGAATAAGAGGGCATAGCAATAAACTAACAAAACACAACCGCCTACAAGAATAAGAGGGAATAGCAACAAACTAACAAAACACAACCGCCTACACGAATTAGAGGGAATAGCAACAAACTAACAAAACACAACCGCCTACAAGAATAAGAGGGAATAGCAACAAACTAACAAAACACAACCACCTACAAGAATAAGAGGGAATAGCAACAAACTAACAAAACACAACCGCCTACAAGAATAAGAGGGAATAGCAATAAACTAACAAAACACAACCGCCTACAAGAATAAGAGGGAATAGCAACAAACTAGCAAAACACAACCGCCTACAAGAATAAGAGGGCATAGCAACAAAATAACAAAACACAACAGCCTACAAGAATAAGAGGGAATAGCAACAAACTAACAAAACACAACCGCCTACAAGAATAAGAGGGAATAGAGACAAACTAACAAAACACAACCGCCTACAAGAATAAGAGGGAATAGCAACAAACTAACAAAACACAACCGCCTACAAGAATAAGAGGGAATAGCAACAAACTAACAAAACACAACCGCCTACAAGAATAAGAAGGCATAGCAACAAACTAACAAAACAAACCGCCTACAAGAATAAGAGGGCATAGCAACAAACTAACAAAACAGAACCGCCTACAAGAATAAGAGGGCATAGCAATGAACTAACAAAACACAACCGCCTACAAGAATAAGAGGGAATAGCAACAAACTAACAAAACACAACCGCCTACACGAATTAGAGGGAATAGCAACAAACTAACAAAACACAACCGCCTACAAGAATAAGAGGGAATAGCAACAAACTAACAAAACACAACCACCTACAAGAATAAGAGGGAATAGCAACAAACTAACAAAACACAACCGCCTACAAGAATAAGAGGGAATAGCAATAAACTAACAAAACACAACCGCCTACAAGAATAAGAGGGAATAGCAACAAACTAACAAAATACAACCGCCTACAAGAATAAGAGGGAATAGCAACAAACTAACAAAACACAACCGCCTACAAGAATAAGAGGGAATAGCAACAAACTAACAAAACACAACCGCCTACAAGAATAAGAGGGAATAGCAACAAACTAACAAAACACAACCGCCTACAAGAATAAGAGGGAATAGCAACAAACTAACAAAACACAACAGCCTACAAGAATAAGAGGGAATAGCAACAAACTAACAAAACACAACCGCCTACAAGAATAAGAGGGAATAGAGACAAACTAACAAAACACAACAGCCTACAAGAATAAGAGGGAATAGCAACAAACTAACAAAACACAACCGCCTACAAGAATAAGAGGGAATAGCAACAAACTAACAAAACACAACCGCCTACAAGAATAAGAGGGCATAGCAAAAAACTAACAAAACAAACCGCCTACAAGAATAAGAGGGCATAGCAACAAACCAACAAAACACAACCGCCTACAAGAATAAGAGGGCATAGCAATAAACTAACAAAACACAACCGCCTACAAGAATAAAAGGGAATAGCAACCAACTAACACAACACAACCGCCCACAAGAATAAGAGGGAATAGAGACAAGCTAAGAAAACACAACAGCCTACAAGAATAAGAGGGAATAGCAACAAACTAACAAAACACAACCGCCTACAAGAATAAGAGGGCATAGCAAAAAACTAACAAAACAAACCGCCTACAAGAATAAGAGGGCATAGCAACAAACTAACAAAACACAACCGCCTACAAGAATAAGAGGGCATAGCAACAAACTAACAAAACGCAACCGCCTACAAGAATAAGAGGGAATAGCAACAAACTAACAAAACACAACCGCCTACAAGAATTAGAGGCAATAGCAACAAACTAACAAAACACAACCGCCTATAAGAATAAGAGGGAATAGCAACAAACTAACAAAACACAACCGCCTACAAGAATAAGAGGGCATAGCAACAAACTAACAAAACACAACCGCATACAAGAATAAGAGGGCATAGCAACAAACTAACAAAACACAACCGCCTACAAGAATAAGAGGGAATAGCAACAAACTAACAAAACACAACCGCCTACAAGAATAAGAGGGAATAGCAACAAACTAACAAAACACAACCGCCTACAAGAATAAGAGGGAATAGCAACAAACTAACAAAACACAACCGCCTACAAGAATAAGAGGGAATAGCAACAAACAAACAAAACACAACCGCCTACAAGAATAAATGGGAATAGCAATAAACTTACAAAACACAACCGCCTACAAGAATAAGAGGGAATAGCAACAAACTAACAAAACACAATCGCCTACAAGAATAAGAGGGAATAGCAACAAACTAACAAAACACAACCGCCTACAAGAATAAGAGGGAATAGCAACAAACTTACAAAACACAACCGCCTACAAGAATAAGAGGGAATAGCAACAAACTAACAAAACACAACCGCCTACAAGAATAAGAGGGAATAGCAACAAACTAACAAAACACAACCGCCTACAAGAATAAGAGGGAATAGCAACAAACTAACAAAACACAACCGCCTACAAGAATAAGAGGGAATAGCAACAAACTAACAAAACACAACCGCCTACAAGAATAAGAGGGAATAGCAACAAACTAACAAAACACAACCGCCTACAAGAATAAATGGGAATAGCAATAAACTTACAAAACACAACCGCCTACAAGAATAAGAAGGCATAGCAACAAACTAACAAAACACAACCGCCTACAAGAATAAGAGGGAATAGCAACAAACTAACAAAACACAACCGCCTACAAGAATAAGAGGGAATTACAACAAACTAACAAAATACAACCGCCTACAAGAATAAGAGGGCATAGCAACAAACTAACAAAACACAACCGCCTACAAGAATAAGAGGGCATAGCAACAAACTAACAAAACACAACCGCCTACAAAAATAAGAGGGAATAGCAACAAACTAACAAAATACAACCGCCTACAAGAATAAGAGGGAATAGCAACAAACTAACAAAACACAACCGCCTACAAGAATAAGAGGGAATAGCAACAAACTAACAAAACACAACCACCTACAAGAATAAGAGGGAATAGCAACAAACTAACAAAACACAACCGCCTACAAGAATAAGAGGGAATAGCAACAAACTAACAAAACACAACCGCCTACAAGAATAAGAGGGCATAGCAACAAAATAACAAAACACAACAGCCTACAAGAATAAGAGGGAATAGCAACAAACTAACAAAACACAACCGCCTACAAGAATAAGAGGGAATAGAGACAAACTAACAAAACACAACAGCCTACAAGAATAAGAGGGAATAGCAACAAACTAACAAAACACAACCGCCTACAAGAATAAGAGGGAATAGCAACAAACTAACAAAACACAACCGCCTACAAGAATAAAAGGGCATAGGAAAAAACTAACAAAACAAACCGCCTACAAGAATAAGAGGGCATAGCAACAAACTAACAAAACACAACCGCCTACAAGAATAAGAGGGCATAGCAATAAACTAACAAAACACAACCGCCTACAAGAATAAGAGGGAATAGCAACAAACTAACAAAACACAACCGCCTACACGAATAAGAGGGAATAGCAACAAACTAACAAAACACAACCGCCTACAAGAATAAGAGGGAATAGCAACAAACTAACAAAACACAACCACCTACAAGAATAAGAGGGAATAGCAACAAACTAACAAAACACAACCGCCTACAAGAATAAGAGGGAATAGCAATAAACTAACAAAACACAACCGCCTACAAGAATAAGAGGGAATAGCAACAAACTAACAAAACACAACCGCCTACAAGAATAAGAGGGCATAGCAACAAAATAACAAAACACAACAGCCTACAAGAATAAGAGGGAATAGCAACAAACTAACAAAACACAACCGCCTACAAGAATAAGAGGGAATAGAGACAAACTAACAAAACACAACCGCCTACAAGAATAAGAGGGAATAGCAACAAACTAACAAAACACAACCGCCTACAAGAATAAGAGGGAATAGCAACAAACTAACAAAACACAACCGCCTACAAGAATAAGAGGGCATAGCAAAAAACTAACAAAACAAACCGCCTACAAGAATAAGAGGGCATAGCAACAAACTAACAAAACACAACCGCCTACAAGAATAAGAGGGCATAGCAATAAACTAACAAAACACAACCGCCTACAAAAATAAGAGGGAATAGCAACAAACTAACAAAACACAACCGCCTACACGAATTAGAGGGAATAGCAACAAACTAACAAAACACAACCGCCTACAAGAATAAGAGGGAATAGCAACAAACTAACAAAACACAACCACCTACAAGAATAAGAGGGAATAGCAACAAACTAACAAAACACAACCGCCTACAAGAATAAGAAGGAATAGCAATAAACTAACAAAACACAACCGCCTACAAGAATAAGAGGGAATAGCAACAAACTAACAAAATACAACCGCCTACAAGAATAAGAGGGAATAGCAACAAACTAACAAAACACAACCGCCTACAAGAATAAGAGGGAATAGCAACAAACTAACAAAACACAACCGCCTACAAGAATAAGAGGGAATAGAAACAAACTAACAAAACACAACCGCCTACAAGAATAAGAGGGAATAGCAACAAACTAACAAAACACAACAGCCTACAAGAATAAGAGGGAATAACAACAAACTAACAAAACACAACCGCCTACAAGAATAAGAGGGAATAGAGACAAACTAACAAAACACAACAGCCTACAAGAATAAGAGGGAATAGCAACAAACTAACAAAACACAACCGCCTACAAGAATAAGAGGGAATAGCAACAAACTAACCAAACACAACCGCCTACAAGAATAAGAGGGCATAGCAAAAAACTAACAAAACAAACCGCCTACAAGAATAAGAGGGCATAGCAACAAACTAACAAAACACAACCGCCTACAAGAATAAGAGGGCATAGCAATAAACTAACAAAACACAACCGCCTACAAGAATAAAAGGGAATAGCAACAAACTAACAAAACACAACCGCCTACACGAATTAGAGGGAATAGCAACAAACCAACAAAACACAACCGCCTACAAGAATAAGAGGGAATAGCAACAAACTAACAAAACACAACCGCCTACAAGAATAAGAGGGAATAGCAATAAACTAACAAAACACAACCGCCTACAAAAATAAGAGGGCATAGCAACAAACTTACAAAACACAACAGCCTACAAGAATAAAAGGGAATATCAACCAACTAACAAAACACAACCGCCCACAAGAATAAGAGGGAATAGAGACAAGCTAACAAAACACAACAGCCTACAAGAATAAGAGGGAATAGCAACAAACTAACAAAACACAACCGCCTACAAGAATAAGAGGGCATAGCAAAAAACTAACAAAACAAACCGCCTACAAGAATAAGAGGGCATAGCAATAAACTAACAAAACACAACCGCCTACAAGAATAAGAGGGAATAGCAACAAACTAACAAAACACAACCGCCTACACGAATTAGAGGGAATAGCAACAAACCAACAAAACACAACCGCCTACAAGAATAAGAGGGAATAGCAACAAACTAACAAAACACAACCGCCTACAAGAATAAGAGGGAATAGCAACAAACTAACAAAACACAACCGCCTACAAGAATAAGAGGGCATAGCAAAAAACTAACAAAACAAACCGCCTACAAGAATAAGAGGGCATAGCAACAAACTAACAAAACACAACCGCCTACAAGAATAAGAGGGCATAGCAATAAACTAACAAAACACAACCGCCTACAAAAATAAGAGGGAATAGCAACAAACTAACAAAACACAACCGCCTACACGAATTAGAGGGAATAGCAACAAACTAACAAAACACAACCGCCTACAAGAATAAGAGGGAATAGCAACAAACTAACAAAACACAACCACCTACAAGAATAAGAGGGAATAGCAACAAACTAACAAAACACAACCGCCTACAAGAATAAGAAGGAATAGCAATAAACTAACAAAACACAACCGCCTACAAGAATAAGAGGGAATAGCAACAAACTAACAAAATACAACCGCCTACAAGAATAAGAGGGAATAGCAACAAACTAACAAAACACAACCGCCTACAAGAATAAGAGGGAATAGCAACAAACTAACAAAACACAACCGCCTACAAGAATAAGAGGGAATAGAAACAAACTAACAAAACACAACCGCCTACAAGAATAAGAGGGAATAGCAACAAACTAACAAAACACAACAGCCTACAAGAATAAGAGGGAATAACAACAAACTAACAAAACACAACCGCCTACAAGAATAAGAGGGAATAGAGACAAACTAACAAAACACAACAGCCTACAAGAATAAGAGGGAATAGCAACAAACTAACAAAACACAACCGCCTACAAGAATAAGAGGGAATAGCAACAAACTAACCAAACACAACCGCCTACAAGAATAAGAGGGCATAGCAAAAAACTAACAAAACAAACCGCCTACAAGAATAAGAGGGCATAGCAACAAACTAACAAAACACAACCGCCTACAAGAATAAGAGGGCATAGCAATAAACTAACAAAACACAACCGCCTACAAGAATAAGAGGGAATAGCAACAAACTAACAAAACACAACCGCCTACAAGAATTAGAGGGAATAGCAACAAACCAACAAAACACAACCGCCTACAAGAATAAGAGGGAATAGCAACAAACTAACAAAACACAACCGCCTACAAGAATAAGAGGGAATAGCAATAAACTAACAAAACACAACCGCCTACAAAAATAAGAGGGCATAGCAACAAACTTACAAAACACAACAGCCTACAAGAATAAAAGGGAATATCAACCAACTAACAAAACACAACCGCCCACAAGAATAAGAGGGAATAGAGACAAGCTAACAAAACACAACAGCCTACAAGAATAAGAGGGAATAGCAACAAACTAACAAAACACAACCGCCTACAAGAATAAGAGGGCATAGCAAAAAACTAACAAAACAAACCGCCTACAAGAATAAGAGGGCATAGCAATAAACTAACAAAACACAACCGCCTACAAGAATAAGAGGGAATAGCAACAAACTAACAAAACACAACCGCCTACACGAATTAGAGGGAATAGCAACAAACCAACAAAACACAACCGCCTACAAGAATAAGAGGGAATAGCAACAAACTAACAAAACACAACCGCCTACAAGAATAAGAGGGAATAGCAATAAACTAACAAAACACAACCGCCTACAAAAATAAGAGGGCATAGCAACAAACTAACAAAACACAACAGCCTACAAGAATAAAAGGGAATATCAACCAACTAACAAAACACAATCGCCTACAAGAATAAGAGGGAATAGCAACAAACTAACAAAACACAACAGCCTACAAGAATAAGAGGGAATAGCAACAAACTAACAAAACACAACCGCCTACAAGAATAAGAGGGAATAGCAACAAACTAACAAAACACAACCGCCTACAAGAATAAAAGGGCATAGGAAAAAACTAACAAAACAAACCGCCTACAAGAATAAGAGGGCATAGCAACAAACTAACAAAACACAACCGCCTACAAGAATAAGAGGGCATAGCAATAAACTAACAAAACACAACCGCCTACAAGAATAAGAGGGAATAGCAACAAACTAACAAAACACAACCGCCTACACGAATAAGAGGGAATAGCAACAAACTAACAAAACACAACCGCCTACAAGAATAAGAGGGAATAGCAACAAACTAACAAAACACAACCACCTACAAGAATAAGAGGGAATAGCAACAAACTAACAAAACACAACCGCCTACAAGAATAAGAGGGAATAGCAATAAACTAACAAAACACAACCGCCTACAAGAATAAGAGGGAATAGCAACAAACTAACAAAACACAACCGCCTACAAGAATAAGAGGGCATAGCAACAAAATAACAAAACACAACAGCCTACAAGAATAAGAGGGAATAGCAACAAACTAACAAAACACAACCGCCTACAAGAATAAGAGGGAATAGAGACAAACTAACAAAACACAACCGCCTACAAGAATAAGAGGGAATAGCAACAAACTAACAAAACACAACCGCCTACAAGAATAAGAGGGAATAGCAACAAACTAACAAAACACAACCGCCTACAAGAATAAGAGGGCATAGCAAAAAACTAACAAAACAAACCGCCTACAAGAATAAGAGGGCATAGCAACAAACTAACAAAACACAACCGCCTACAAGAATAAGAGGGCATAGCAATAAACTAACAAAACACAACCGCCTACAAGAATAAGAGGGAATAGCAACAAACTAACAAAACACAACCGCCTACACGAATTAGAGGGAATAGCAACAAACTAACAAAACACAACCGCCTACAAGAATAAGAGGGAATAGCAACAAACTAACAAAACACAACCACCTACAAGAATAAGAGGGAATAGCAACAAACTAACAAAACACAACCGCCTACAAGAATAAGAAGGAATAGCAATAAACTAACAAAACACAACCGCCTACAAGAATAAGAGGGAATAGCAACAAACTAACAAAATACAACCGCCTACAAGAATAAGAGGGAATAGCAACAAACTAACAAAACACAACCGCCTACAAGAATAAGAGGGAATAGCAACAAACTAACAAAACACAACCGCCTACAAGAATAAGAGGGAATAGAAACAAACTAACAAAACACAACCGCCTACAAGAATAAGAGGGAATAGCAACAAACTAACAAAACACAACAGCCTACAAGAATAAGAGGGAATAACAACAAACTAACAAAACACAACCGCCTACAAGAATAAGAGGGAATAGAGACAAACTAACAAAACACAACAGCCTACAAGAATAAGAGGGAATAGCAACAAACTAACAAAACACAACCGCCTACAAGAATAAGAGGGAATAGCAACAAACTAACCAAACACAACCGCCTACAAGAATAAGAGGGCATAGCAAAAAACTAACAAAACAAACCGCCTACAAGAATAAGAGGGCATAGCAACAAACTAACAAAACACAACCGCCTACAAGAATAAGAGGGCATAGCAATAAACTAACAAAACACAACCGCCTACAAGAATAAGAGGGAATAGCAACAAACTAACAAAACACAACCGCCTACACGAATTAGAGGGAATAGCAACAAACCAACAAAACACAACCGCCTACAAGAATAAGAGGGAATAGCAACAAACTAACAAAACACAACCGCCTACAAGAATAAGAGGGAATAGCAATAAACTAACAAAACACAACCGCCTACAAAAATAAGAGGGCATAGCAACAAACTAACAAAACACAACAGCCTACAAGAATAAAAGGGAATATCAACCAACTAACAAAACACAACCGCCCACAAGAATAAGAGGGAATAGAGACAAGCTAACAAAACACAACAGCCTACAAGAATAAGAGGGAATAGCAACAAACTAACAAAACACAACCGCCTACAAGAATAAGAGGGCATAGCAAAAAACTAACAAAACAAACCGCCTACAAGAATAAGAGGGCATAGCAACAAACTAACAAAACACAACCGCCTACAAGAATAAGAGGGCATAGCAACAAACTAACAAAACGCAACCGCCTACAAGAATAAGAGGGAATAGCAACAAACTAACAAAACACAACCGCCTACAAGAATTAGAGGCAATAGCAACAAACTAACAAAACACAACCGCCTACAAGAATAAGAGGGAATAGCAGCAAACTAACAAAACACAACCGCCTACAAGAATAAGAGGGCATAGCAACAAACTAACAAAACACAACCGCATACAAGAATAAGAGGGCATAGCAACAAACTAACAAAACACAACCGCCTACAAGAATAAGAGGGAATAGCAACAAACTAACAAAACACAACCGCCTACAAGAATAAGAGGGAATAGCAACAAACTAACAAAACACAACCGCCTACAAGAATAAGAGGGAATAGCAACAAACTAACAAAACACAACCGCCTACAAGAATAAGAGGGAATAGCAACAAACAAACAAAACACAACCGCCTACAAGAATAAATGGGAATAGCAATAAACTTACAAAACACAACCGCCTACAAGAATAAGAGGGAATAGCAACAAACTAACAAAACACAATCGCCTACAAGAATAAGAGGGAATAGCAACAAACTAACAAAACACAACCGCCTACAAGAATAAGAGGGAATAGCAACAAACTTACAAAACACAACCGCCTACAAGAATAAGAGGGAATAGCAACAAACTAACAAAACACAACCGCCTACAAGAATAAGAGGGAATAGCAACAAACTAACAAAGCACAACCGCCTACAAGAATAAGAGGGAATAGCAACAAACTAAGAAAACACAACCGCCTACAAGAATAAGAGGGAATAGCAACAAACTAACAAAACACAACCGCCTACAAGAATAAGAGGGAATAGCAACAAACTAACAAAACACAACCGCCTACAAGAATAAATGGGAATAGCAATAAACTTACAAAACACAACCGCCTACAAGAATAAGAAGGCATAGCAACAAACTAACAAAACACAACCGCCTACAAGAATAAGAGGGAATAGCAACAAACTAACAAAACACAACCGCCTACAAGAATAAGAGGGAATTACAACAAACTAACAAAATACAACCGCCTACAAGAATAAGAGGGCATAGCAACAAACTAACAAAACACAACCGCCTACAAGAATAAGAGGGCATAGCAACAAACTAACAAAACACAACCGCCTACAAGAATAAGAGGGCATAGCAACAAACTAACAAAAGACAACCGCCTACAAGAATAAGAGGGCATAGCAACAAACTAACAAAACACAACCGCCTACAAGAATAAGAGGGCATAGCAACAAACTAACAAAACACAACCGTTTACAAGAATAAGAGGGCATAGCAACAAACTAACAAAATACAACCGCCTACCAAGAATAAGAGGGCATAGCAACAAACTAACAAAACACAACCGCCTACAAGAATAAGAGGACATAGCAACAAACTAACAAAACACAACCGCCTATAAGAATAAGAGGACATAGCAACAAACTAACAAAACACAACCACCTACAAGAATAAGAGGGCATAGCAACAAACTAACAAAACACAACCGCCTACAAGAATAAGAGGGAATAGCAACAAACTAACAAAACACAACCACCTACAAGAATAAGAGGGAATAGCAACAAACTAGCAAAATACAACCGCCTACAAGAATAAGAGGGCATAGCAACAAACTAACAAAACACAACCGCCTACAAGAATAAGAGGGCATAGCAACAAACTAACAAAATACAACCGCCTACCAAGAATAAGAGGGCATAGCAACAAACTAGCAAAACACAACCGCCTACAAGAATAAGAGGGCATAGCAACAAACTAACAAAACACAACCGTCTACAAGAATAAGAGGGCATAGCAACAAACTAACAAAACACAACCGCCTACAAGAATAAGAGGGAATAGCAACAAACTAACAAAACACAACCGCCTACAAGAATAAGAGGGCATAGCAACAAACTAACAAAACACAACCGCCTACAAGAATAAGAGGGCATAGCAACAAACTAACAAAACACAACCGCCTACAAGAATAAGAGGGAATAACAACAAACTAACAAAACACAACCGCCTACAAGAATAAGAGGGAATAGCAACAAACTAACAAAACACAACTGCCTACAAGAATAAGAGGGCATAGCAACAAACTAACAAAACACAACCGCCTACAAGAATAAGAGGGAATAGCAACAAACTAACAAAACACAACCGCCTACAAGAATAAGAGGGAATAGCAACAAACTAACAAAACACAACCGCCTACAAGAATAAGAGGGCATAGCAACAAACTAACAAAACACAACCGCCTACAAGAATAAGAGGGCATAGCAACAAACTAACAAAATACAACTGCCTACCAAGAATAAGAGGGCATAGCAACAAACTAACAAAACACAACCGCCTACAAGAATAAGAGGGCATAGTAACAAACTAACAAAACACAACCGTCTACAAGAATAAGAGGGCATAGCAACAAACTAACAAAACACAACCGTCTACAAGAATAAGAGGGCATAGCAACAAACTAACAAAACACAACCGCCTACAAGAATAAGAGGGCATAGCAACAAACTAACTACATTTGATATAAGGAAATATATTTTTAATCAGAAAAGAGGTAACGCTTGGAAAGCATTGCCACAGGAAATAGTTAAGGCAGAGTCAATTAATGCATTCAAGAATAGATTGCAATCGCATAGTTTAAATATAAAGGAAATGTAAAAGAAACTAGTTGTATACAGACTTTGCAGAGTCTTATAAACCAGTATAAAAAAGTTAAGGTAAAGTCATCTTCAATTTTTATTCCGGTTGCTTGTTGTTTTCGACTCAAACTGGTGTGCCTGTTCGAATGTGACTTGAATTTGATGATTGCGTTGTTGATGAAAGTAAATTTGTGTGTTTCGTAATTAGCATTAACTTCACAGGATTCGTCAAAATGTGATAGGTCGCACTAGTAGACAGAACATGTGTATACAATTTCAACTCTCTAGGATATGGGAATTCCTGAATTACTGTATGACCAGTTCTTTAGCAGCGGTTGCACCTTTGTAGGTCCTAACTTCTTCTCCAATGGTCTCTGACAGGGACCACGGTTGACCAGTGGATAATGAGTCGCCCATCTATGGCATCGTGAATGGTGTTGCGGGATGCAATGGGTCGGTCTAAAGTGTAGGTAGTCGTCTCTGTGGTCCCTTATTATCTCTGGGGTTGTTCGTATATTGTAATTGATGAGGACTACTTTGTCCGCATTCACTCTTTGAGTTCGAAAACGGTTAAATAAGCCAATCTGAGCCTTGAATTGTCTGTTGCACTTAGTACAACGAAATAAGGCATCCCCTTGCACTGGGGTTGAAGATGGTGTGAGAAGCCTTGCGGAGCGATCCTCTATATACATTCTCATCTATTCTTGATGCCTCATATTTATGAACATCATTGGCAAAAATGTTTCGCCACCCTGTGCGATGGACGGCCGTTCTTTTGCAGTCATCACTCTGGGGTACCATATTGCTGCCCCTGTGCTCCATCCATTGTCCGTTCTGCTCAATAACTCTCTCTCACTCCCTCCCCCAGCGATGTTTCATCTTGTCTGCATAAATAACTGCATCTTTCACCGGGGACAATGACGTATGTCGGACACATGACGACCTTTTGTGAGCTAGTTATGAAGCGTGAGGCCGACCAGGCGTCTCTCGCGCGGGGGGGGGGGGGGGGGGGGGGGGACCTGGGTCAATCTGAGTTTGGACCTAATTTCATTTGTGAGTGTCCATGTTTCCACCCCATAGGAGGTTGTAGGTAGTACCTTGGAGTTGAATGGATAGGTGCGCATGATCTGATCGTGGATGATGTCAGGTACAAGCTTTATGGAAGAGAAAGTGACTCATCCTGCACGACACCGTCTTGTTATGGGGAAGTTGGTTCAAATTGAAGACCACGCAAACAGACAACGGCCATCATAGTGTATCATCATCATGTGTCATGTCCTTTATAGAACGTCGCTCCATCACAGTCTGTCTGAAAGAAACTCTTTCCCTTGCCAAAACTCCAGTCTCATCCACAATCATACCCAGGCATTCCTGGATATCTTGGTGCCATCGTCTTCTTGGTCTACCCCTTCCTCTTTTGCCTGGCACCATACCTTCCATCACTGTTCTCTCGAGACCGTTGTGTCTCTTGATGTAACCAAAGTATTTGCATTTTCTGGCCAAAATGGAATAGATAAACCAGTTCTCCTCTATGCTCAACTCTTGCCGAATGTCTATACCTGTCTTTTTTCCGCCCAGTGTATTCAGAGAATCTTTCTGAAACATTTTGACTCGAAGGACTCAATTATTTTTCTAGAAGTTTTGGTAATCGTCCATGATTCGCAACCACATGCAGCCACTGGAAAAACACAGTCTCTCAAGACTTTTACTTTTGTCATTTTGTTGGTGCTCTGCCATAATTTCTTCAGATTGTTCAGTCTCTGCGTTGCCATGACTAGCCTTCTTCTTCTGCGTTCGTTCTCAATCTCCCGAAACCGAGTTCTAAACAGGGCTTTGCAAGTAGCAGGATGTAGTCCGGAGAACGGAATGCGTTGTGTCGCTAGTTTACAGCTTGGCTGCGATATCTAAACTTTTCGGTCCGACACATATGTCTTCGGCACAGCCTTCTTCTAATTTGTTTTTAGCAGTCGCCATTTTTTGTCAGTTCTGGAGCCCAGATATTCAAAACACGTGACCTGATCTATTTCTTCACCAGCTATTCTAATATTGATGTTGGCATCTTGTTTTGTCAGTGGTCATTATCTGGAGACATTCTTCTTCTTCTGTCTACTGCTCTTGTCATTCGGCGTCGCAGAGAGGTTGGATGTCCTACTGGTCTTGTCATTCGGCGTCACAAAGAGAAGGGCATGTCCTACTGCTCTTGGCATGAGGCGTCACAGAGAGGTGGGATGTCCTACTGCTCTTGCTATGAGGCGTCACAGAGAGGTGGCATGTCCTACTGCTCTTGGCATTCGGCGTCACAAAAAGAGGGGGCATGTCCTACTGCTCTTGGCATGAGGCGTCTCAGAGAGGTGGGATGTCCTACTGCTCTTGCTATGAGGCGTCACAGAGAGGTGGCATGTCCTACTGCTCTTGGCATTCGGCGTCACAAAAAGAGGGGGCATGTCCTACTGCTCTTGGCATGAGGCGTCTCAGAGAGGTGGGATCTCCTACTGCTATTGCCATGAGGCGTCACAGAGAAAAGGGATGCCCTACTGCTCTTGGCCTGAAGCGTCACAGAGAGGTAGGATGTCCTACTGCTCTTGGCATGAAGCGTCACAGAGAGGTGTGATGCTTACATTTCATGTTATCTCAAAGTGGGAGGATTGTGCTGTCATTAGGTATAACTTCCTGAGAGTGTTAGAGACACCCTCGATCCATCGACGCCGTGGTCTCCCTCGCTTGTGGACCATAGACCAGCATATGATATGCTCTTGCTGCAGGCTGGCCATAATGCATTCTGACTAACTGACAAAACCACTTGATTTGTTGAGAGTCAACGTAAGCACTAACTGGGCTTGTCTCCACTGTGTGCCTCAGCGTGGTCTTGTGGATTCGGTTACGGATTGTGCTCTCCGGCTGCACTTCTCACAGCTCTGGCTCTTGCTCTTATGGGTTGCTAGTAAGGAAAGTTCTTTAAACTGGTCTCATTATGTGCGGCTAAATAAAAACTTGTATAAAGCAACACTACGATAAGACCTAGCAACATAACGAAAAGTCTTCACGCAATAATACAACCAAATGACTGTCAATAACTTAGGTTGAATAGGGCGTGGCCCGACTATATGCAGGCAACCCCACACACAATGATTGCCGCTTATTCACGTACATAAAACAGGATTGGCTCTAAATAGCACACACTAACTCACATTCATATATCTACTCTGTGTACAGGATGACACATATTCATGTTTCAACAAAATCGATACAATAATAATGTGACATATTGCACTGTGAATCTGCCGTTTACAATCAACACCAGACCACACATTAGTACAAGGTTTCTCAAACTGTGTTTGGGGATGGCGTGGGCTAGGTGATAAGCGACATGGCTCACAACTGAAGGTGTTGTGTTCGTTCCCTAATCAAAAGAGAAAGCAGATGAACTCGAAAAAGCAGGAAGTGGCGGCACGGAGACCACATAGCTATAAAGAGCAAAGACATTGTAGTCTCAAGGCGGCCAGACCCAGACCCAGACCCAGACCCAGACCCAGACCCAGACCAGACCAGACTGACAGACATATTTCGCCATCACATAGGTGGGTGACCCCCGATCTACAGAAAGAAAGGACACTCCAAGCTGCAATTCTCATCAAACTTTCAATATCCGCGTATGAACCCTTGCCCCCTGTAGTCTAATGAGAAGCCGAGTACTCGGCTGTCTTAGGACAGGGGTCGTGAAGATTGAAGGCATCACTCATCGTGTGAGCAATGTGTCTTGTGAATGTGGCTAACCCGGCAGTGCCTAATCCCAGTTGGGTCAATTATTGGTCATGTGTCGTCAGCAAACAGAGCGAAGGGTGATAACTCGTGATGTTCCGCCGATCACACTGGACCGCTGAAACACGACACAGGGTAGGGAAGAAACTATTTAAAATGTGCTTACATAATTGGAGGGGTAAACACCTGAAGTGGCTGACCAAATTTAATCAAAATAATGGACGGGGACGGCGTGGGCTAGTGGTTAAGTGACACGGCTCACAATCAGAAGGTGCTGGGTTCGATCCCCATCACAGCGCCGGCCGTTACCCCAGGGGAAGCAAGCCCTTAAAAAATGCAGGACGAAGCAGGCCCTTATATAAAATGTATGCTGAAGTCGGATGCACTGGGCCGACAGGTGCAAAATAAAAACCACAGTGCAACGCACACCGCCTTGGGGATTAGAGAAATAAGGCGATCACACACACACAAAAATAATGGCAAACCGCAACATGTTTTGGGTGGACACAAATGTTAATTGGCACCTTCCCCAGCAAGGTAGGTAGAAGGCACCTTCCACAGCAAGGTAAGAAAGGGCACCTTCCACAGCAAGGTAAGAAAGGGTACCTTCCACAGCAAGGTAGGAAGAAGGCACCTTCCACAGCAAGGTAAGAAAGGGCACCTTCCACAGCAAGGTAAGAAAGGGCACCTTCCACAGCAAGGTAAGAAGGCACCTTCCACAGCAAGGTGGGAAGAAGGCACCTTCCACAGCAAGGTAAGAAAGGGGACCTTCCACAGCAAGGTAAGAAAGTGCACCTTCCACAGCAACGTAAGAAGGGGCACCTTCCACAGCAAGGTAAGAAAGGGCACCTTCCACAGCAAGGTAAGAAAGGGCCCCTTCCACAGCAAGGTAGTAAGAAGGCACCTTCCACAGCAAGGTAGTAAGAAGGCACCTTCCACATCAAGGTAGTAAGAAAACACCTTCCACAGAAGGTAGGAAGAAGGCACCTTCCACAGCAAGGAAGGAAGAAAAGGAGGTCGGTCCCGGTGAAGATGGCATCAAGACATTACGGGTATCCTGAGGATGCCATTGGCTGACGTGAGCAGACTCGCCCTAGACCGAGATTTACAAGGAACTATTTTCTTAACAAGAGAGTTGTGAATGGATTGCCACATGGAATAGTCAAGAGACTGCAAGAACGGGGAGAGGGAAGGACTAAAAGAGACGGGGAGGGAAGGACCGAAAGAGACAGTGACGGAAAGACCGAAAGAGACAGGCGGAGGGAAGGACTGAAAGAGACGGGGAAAGGGAAGGACCGAAGAGACGGGGAGAGGGAAGGACCGAAGAGACGGGGAGAGGGAAGGACCGAAAGAGACGGAGAGAGGGAAGGACCGAAAGAGACGGGGAGAGGGAAGGACCGAAAGAGACAGGGAGAGGGAAGGACCGAAAGAGACGGAGAGAGGGAAGGACCGAAAGAGACGGGGAGAGGGAAGGATCGAAAGAGACAGGGAGAGGGAAGGACCGAAGAGACGGGGAGAAGGAAGGACTGAAAGAGACAGAGAGAGGGAAGGACCGAAAGAGGCGGGGAGAGGGAAGGACCGAAAGAGACGGGGAGAGGGAAGGAAGACGAACGTCTAATCAGGCAAAACATACTGGACAAGACCCTCACCTCGGCTTCCTCGTAGCCCTTCCTGGAAACGGGCTGTTTTCACGACAGCCTGGCTAACCGGGTGAGGGATCGACGTGATCCTCGTAGTAGTGAACGACACGCAGATAAATCAAGCATAGCAAAACCGCCTGGAGGACCACGCCCAACTTGATAAACACACTCGGGATGTGAGGAAAGCAACAACCCACCACTGAACGTCCTTTTTAGGGTGCTCAAAATGAATAATCCGACGTCGTGAATATTTAACCTCAACAGCCGAAAGGGACTGAGCACCTATGGGTATGCCCGGAGTTCAGTGACATCGAATCTTTAGAACAGATTAAAACATTTTTACAACGGGGTCATACGAATCCACTCGTTTTATGTTGAGAATTTCTCTGCGACGTGAGATTTACTATAGGCGCCCCTCCAGAAACGACGGTTTGAGAAGCGCTGGCTCAGAGATTGCCCGTATTGACTCTTTACGTAACTCTCAAAAACAGCAAAAATATCGGGCAAACTCAATGTTACTATCACCATCAAGTGTCATGCCTCGTGGTGTTGACGATGAATTTCTTACATAACCAGTTATTGTTTGAGCGGATCAGTCCTTAAAGTTTTCTGTGGATTAAGATGTTATATGGATTAAGATGTTCTGTGGATTAAGATGTTATGTGGATTAAAATGTTATTTGGATTAAGTTTTTTGTGGATTAAAATTTCTATGGATTAAGATTGTATGTGGATTAAGATGTTTTGTGGATTACGATTGTCTTTGGATTAAGATGTTCTATGGATGAAAACTTTCTGTGGATTAAAATGTTCTGTATATGAAAACTTTCTGTGGATTAAGATGTTCTGTGGATTAAGATGTTTTGTGGATTAAGATGTTCTGTGCATAAAGATGTTCTGTGGATCAACATTTTCTGTGGATTAAGATTTTCTGTGGATGAAGGTGCATACGATCAGTTATAAAATACTCCCTGTTGTTGGATTGAATAAAAGTTTCCCTTTATGAATTCTCCTGGTCAAGGCACGTCCCTTTCCACCCCAGACCACAGTATCAGGACGTACTTGTCAGTCTATAGACGCGTATGTTCCTTATTTCAGTAGTCTCAGTCGTCCTGTGCGTTTGCAGAGGCAGATGACCATGTGCTGGTTTCAGTTCTGGCGTGAAAAGGACCAAGTCGGGACCAGGATTTCCTGCAAGGACTGATAATTACTCCGCTGCTTTGGGACAAGCGCCGTGGAGGGTGGTGTTAGCCAATGTGCGAGTCCATATTAATAGACTCAAACACTAGAGCAAAGTAGACCCGCAGTCTGTTAGGCGACATCTACGCTGCTCTGAAATACGAGAAGTAATTAAAACAGCAAAGGGGCCTTTTGAAGACGTTTGGGTAACAGCCAAAAGGCGGAAACTCATTTGGTACGGTCACATATCGAGATCAAACGGTCTTGCTGGGATCAAGATGCTGAGCAGCGCATGAGCTGCAGTGGTCAGCAACCCATAGCTGACTGCTAGCGTCAGGGCCAGTGAACCAGAGCTGCCAAGACCCTTCTACACCTCCACGTGGTGATCCTGGATAACAGGCTGCAGCAACGCAGACTGGCTAAGGAGAAGGGATCGAAGAGGGAATGCTAGCCCGGTACTAAAAAAATGCTTGCAGAAGTCGGATGTGTTGGATCAAAAAGTGCAAATATCGCAGTCAGGCTGTAAACTAAGACACAACGCATTCCGTTCTCTGGACTACATTCTGCTACTTAAGCCCTTTCAGGGTTTCGTAGCGGGAGATTGAGAACGAACAAAGCCAAGCCAAGCCATATGGACTCCACATCTGAACACAATACTCAAATTTCGGTCTCGCCAATGATTTGTTCAGTTTGTTTATCACTTCATTGTTCTTATATGTATTGTTCATCATTATTATCTTCTATTCAAGTGTGTCGTTAGACGTCGTGGGGAGGTGTAGTTTTCTGTCGTGTGTCAGCTTTGTCGCGATGTTTCTGTTATTCCGTGTCTCTTCTGTGTCTCACTGACACCATCTATCCATCTTTTACGTGGTCTGCCTCTTGCTCTGCAACCATGATGCCTGGTATTGTAGATAGGCGCAGCTGGTAACTTTGGTTGCATTCTTGTCAGTTGTCCAAACCATTTTATTCTCTGCCTCTCCATGTATTCCATGCACAATGTGGTGTACCCACCTTCTGTCTGATTACTTCGTTTCGTACTCTGTCCAGCCTTGTTACCCCGACAGCCTTGTGACCCCGACATCCTCGTGACTCCGACAACCTTGTGATCCCTAAACACCTCATTTCACACACCATTATCTTTCTGTCTTGTGCCTTAGTAAGTGTCCATGTCTGAGACTGGTAGCAGAGAGTTGGTATAAAAATACTATTTATCAGCTGTCTCCTTGCCTTTGTTGGGATGTGTTTGTGTCTTAGTAATGGCGAGAGATGATAGGAAACCGCATTAGCTTTCTGTGTTCTTGATTTCACCTCTCTATCTAGCCTTCCATCTTGTGATTCCATCTCTCTATCTAGCCTTCCATCTTGTGATTCCATCTCTCTATCTAGCCTTCCATCTTGTGATTCCATCTCTCTATCTAGCCTTCCATCTTGTGGGAACACGCTACACAAGTATTTGAATTCACTGACTTGTTTAAGTTCTCTGCACTTTTTACTTGCATATTTATTGTTCTCTCTATTCTGCTTATTTCCATGGCCTCAGTCGCTACTGTACTAATCCTCATATTATATCTATCGCTGACATTGTCAAGGGCATTCAGATGTTCTTGGAGGTTTTATTCATCGACATGAAAGAGACTCTGATCATCCACAAAAAGGCGGTCGTCCATTGTGGTGGATTCTGGATTTGCTTCAGTCGTTATTCGATCCATGGATACAATGAACAAAGTGGTGATAGTACACTTCTCTGTCTTACCCCGGGTCTGAACTGCAAACCACTTAGTGAGCCCGCTTGGTGCTCTTACAGTACACATCCCTGTCTTACCCCGGATCTGAACTGAAAACCACTTAGTGAGTCAACTTGGTGTTCTTGCAGCACTGCCACTGTGTTTATGCATTGCTATTATGTTTTTAAATCTGTCCTTGCACTCCATAGTTTTCCAGAATCTCATAAAGCTTGTTTCTATCCACATTCCTGCTTGTTTCTATCCACATTCCTGCTTGTTTCTATCCACATTCCTGCTTGTTTCTATCCACATTCCTGCTTGTTTCTATCCTCATTCCTGCTTGTTTCTATCCACATTCCTGCTGGTTTCTATCCACATTCCTGCTTGTTTCTATCCACATTCCTGCTGGTTTCTATCCACATTCCTGCTTGTTTCTATCCACATTCCTGCTGGTTTCTATCCACATTCCTGCTTGTTTCTATCCACATTCCTGCTTGTTTCTATCCTCATTCCTGCTTGTTTCTATCCACATTCCTGCTTGTTTCTATCCTCATTCCTGCTGGTTTCTATCCACATTCCTGCTTGTTTCTATCCACATTCCTGCTGGTTTCTATCCACATTCCTGCTGGTTTCTATCCACATTCCTGCTGGTTTATATCCACATTCCTGCTTGTTTCTATCCACATTCCTGCTTGTTTCTATCCACATTCCTGTTTGTTTCTATCCACATTCCTGCTTGTTTCTATCCACATTCCTACTTGTTTCTATCCACATTCCTGCTTGTTTCTATCCACATTCCTCGTTGTTTCTATCCATGTCTCTATATGTGACGTTTCTTTCTGTAATACCTAACATTGCATTAGCCTTTTTCACTGCCATCTGGACTTGCTCCTTCACCTTACCCATATGATCTATAATAACACCTATGTTCCTTTAATTGTTTATTGTCCTTATATTGTTCTCTCTCAGCATGTGATTCTAATTCTAATTTGTTTATTTGCGGACTGTACATTTTCCTACATCAAACTCCACCTGCCAGCTATCAGACCATTTTTGAATAATATCTAAATTCGATCTATGTCGGAAAAGAGTTATCAATTTGCCGCGGGAGACCTGGCACCTAATGGTCTGCCCGGGGTCCAGTGACGTCGTCTATGACAAAACAGACACTAACTATAACCCTACAACTGAAGCCAATCCTAAATTCATTCGTGAACCGCATGTGTCAACAATAATACGCTGTGCTGGCCAGCACCATATGTTGTCAAATGAGGCATTGACACACTTTCAATCGCGGTTCAATATAGCGCAAGATCATTTCTACCTTGATTATTGTAGCGAGTGCACAGGCTGAATCTACCCCTCTTGTTGTGTTCGATTCTATAGGATTTGTAATCCTGGCAATCAATCAGGCAAATTATGTTTGATTCAAGGTACGCAAAAGGTGTTTGAATTTATTCAGGACCTTTACTATGGGCTGTATTACTTTAATATCTTCTCTTTCAAATGGGCCCTAATTCAATTCGTGAACTACTTTCTACTAAAATTCAAAGTCTTACGTACGAAAACAAAGATACATATCAATAGGATTGGTCTAAACTATGAAATATAACCATAAAATGGTTGCTCAGTTCTAAGACTAGTTGTAATGTTGTCTCAGTATGTCTCTCCATTTGACCCTATCCTCTGGTTGATCAGCCCTAAGACTGGTTGTAAGGTTGTCTGGGCAAGTCTCTCCATTTGACCCTATATAGTATAAGAAGAAGAACAAGAAGAAGAAAATAAAAGAAGAAGAAAAAAAAGAAGAATAAAACATAGAATAAGAAAAAGAAAATGAAAAGGAATAAGAACCAGAACGGCGATAAAGATGTGGAGCAGCGCATGATCTGCAGCGGTCAGCGACCCAGAGCTACCAAGACCCGTCTACACCTCCACGCTGTGATCCTGGATAACAGGCTGCAACAGAGCAGACTAGCTAAGGAGAAGGGATCGAAGAGGGAATGCTAGCCTGGTACTAAAAAAATGATTGCTGTAGTCGGATGGGTTGGACCGAAAGGTGCAAATATCGCAGTCAAGCTGCAACCTACGACACAACGCATGCCGTTCTCTGGACTACATTCTGCTACTTAATCTCTTTCAGGATTTGGTAGCGGGAGATTGAGAACGAACAAAGCTAAGCCAAGCCAAGCCAAGCCAAACCAAGCCAAGCCAAGCCAAGCCAAGCCAAACCAAACCAAACCAAACTAAGCCAAACCAAGCCAAGCCAAACCAAGCCAAGCCAAGCCAAACCAAACCAAACTAAGCCAAACCAAGCCAAGCCAAACCAAGCCAAGCCAAGCCAAACCAAACCAAACTAAGCCAAACCAAGCCAAGCCAAACCAAGCCAAGCCAAGCCAAACCAAACTAAGCCAAACCAAACCAAGCCACGCCAAGCCAAGCCAAACCAAACCAAACTAAGCCAAACCAAGCCAAGCCAAACCAAGCCAAGCCAAACCAAACCAAACTAAGCCAAACCAAGCCAAGCCAAACCAAGCCAAGCCAAACCAAGCCAAACCAAGCCAAGCCAAACTAAACCAAGCCAAGCCAAGAACAAGAACAAGAAGCAGAATAAAAAGAACAGTAATCTAACAGAACAAGAACATCCAAACAATCACTTCAACAAGTTAGAGCCTGCACATGAACTGAACCATCACAGCTTCGCCCATTAACGAGACAGCGCAACACATGTTGCTTGCATACCCGTAAGGACAAAAACCCTATAAACTGACGACAGTGAAATGAACGGGCAAAGGTCATCATCATCATGTGGCATGTTCTATATAGAACGTCGCTCCCATCACAGTCTGTCTGAAAGATACTCGTTCCCTTGCCAAAACTCCAGCCTCCGCCAGTAATACTCAGGCACTCCTGGATATCTTGGTGCCATCGTCTTCTTGGTCTACCCCTTCATCTTTTGCCTGGCACCATACCTTCCATCACCGTCCTCTCAAGACCGTTGTGTCTCTTGATGTGACCAAAGTATTTGCATTTTCTAGCCAAAATGGAATTGATAAACCAGTTCTCCTCTATGCCCAACTCTTGCCGAATGTCTACATTTGTTTTTTTCTCTGTCCAGGGTATTCTGAGGATCTTTCTGTAACATTTTGACTCGGATTCGATTCTAAGTTTTGGTAATCGTCCATGATTCGCAGCCATAAAGTGCCACAGGAAAAACACAGGCTCTCAAGACTTACTTTTGTCGTTTTGTTAGTGCTCTGTCATAATTTCTTCAGGCTGTTCAGTCTCTGCATTACTATGGGTAATTTTTCTTCTGATTTCTTTCGAGCCGTTACCATTTTTGTCAATTCTGGAGCCCAAATGAACAAATGTAAGTCAACGGACAAACTGATGATAAACGGACGTAAGAAAAACAAAATAACCAAAGTAAGATAAAGGGACGGGGAGGAAGACTAACGTCTGATCAGGCAAAATTTACTGATCAGACATGTTAGTAAGGGTCAGGTAAAATATACTGATCAGACATGTTAGTCAGGATCAGGCAAAATATACTGGCGAAGACCCTCCCCTTGGCTTCCTCGTAGCCCTCACGGGAAACAGGCTATTTTTATGGCACCTTGGACAACGTGATCCCCATAGTAGTGAGTGATACGGAAATGAAGCCAAGCATTGCACAACCGTCTGAATGACCCCGTTCCACCTTCATCAGCATACTCGGAATGTGAGGAAAGCTAATTCAACCCACCACTTAAACGTCCTTTTCAAAGTGCACAAAAGGATAAACATACTCATTATAGGCATTTGAAACAACAACAACAGCGTCGACGGATAAAGGTCAGATAAACAAATGAAACAGAAACGGACAAAATTAAGATGAACGGATAAAAGGAAGATAAACGGATACATTAAGATGGACGGAAAAAAGTAAGCTAAACATAGAAATGTAAGGCACACACATATAAGATACGCGGACACAAATAAGATAAACAGAAACAATTCAGATAAATGGAACGGATAAATTAAGATAAACAGATAAATTAAGATAAACGGACAAGGAAAAAAATGGAAAAAAATTAAGATAAACGGACACAATTAACATAAAATGACAAAGGTAACATGACGAAAGAAGAAAATGAACATACATTATTATAAAGCAAAGTTGTAACTGAAAAGGAGAGAATTCAAAATAACAAAGGGAGAAACTAACACAGACCAGCATGGCACTTGAACGAGTCGGAATGTACAATAGAGGACAGAACAGGCGTCCCCCAGGCTCAGAAGTGGATTTGTCCAATATATTCAGTGAGAACCCACACTGAATCGACCAATGACCCTTGGGTGTTTAGACCAGAACAAGGGTGGGAGAGTACAGAATCATTTTAGTTAGAAGTTTCTACCGGGTTGTAGCCCAGTGTCGTCTCACTTTCTGCCGGGTTGTAGCACAGTGTCGTCTCACTTTCTGCCGGGTTGTAGCCCAGTGTCGTCTCACTTTCTACCAGGCTGTAGCCCAGTGTCGTCTCACTTTCTACCAGGTTGTAGCCCAGTGTCGTTTCACTTTCTACCAGGTTGTAGCCCAGTGTCGTTTCACTTTCTACCAGGTTGTAGCCCAGTGTCGTCTCACTTTCTGCCGGGTTGTAGCCCAGTGTCGTCACACTTTCTACCAGGCTGTAGCCCAGTGTCGTCTCACTTTCTGCCGGGTTGTAGCCCAGTGTGGTCTCACTTTCTACCAGGCTGTAGCCCAGTGTCGTCTCACTTTCTACCAGGTTGTAGCTCAGTGTCGTCTCACTTTCTACCAGGTTGTAGCCTAGTGTCGTCTCACTTTCTACCAGGTTGTAGCCTAGTGTCGTCTCACTTTCTACCAGGTTGTAGCCTAATGTCGTCTCACTTTCTACCAGGTTGTAGCCCAGTGTCGTCTCACTTTCTACCAGATTGTAGCTCAGTGTCGTCTCACTTTCTACCAGGTTGTAGCCTAGTGTCGTCTCACTTTCTACCAGGTTGTAGCCCAGTGTCGTCTCACTTTCTACCAGGTTGTAGCCTAGTGTCGTCTCACTTTCTACCAGGTTGTAGCCCAGTGTCGTCTCACTTTCTACCAGGTTGTAGCCTAGTGTCGTCTCACTTTCTACCAGGTTGTAGCCCAGTGTCGTTTCACTTTCTACAAGGCTGTAGCCCAGTGTCGTCTCACTTTCTGTCGGGTTGTAGCCCAGTGTCGTCTCACTTTCTGCCGGGTTGTATCCCAGTGTCGTCTCACTTTCTACCAGGTTGTAGCCCAGTGTCGTCTCACTTTCTAACAAGCTGTAGCCCAGTGTCGTCTCACTTTCTACCAGGTTGTAGCCCAGTGTCGTCTCAGTTTCTGCCGGGTTGTAGCCCAGTGTCGTCTCACTTTCTACCAAGCTGTAGCCCAGTGTCGTCTCACTTTCTGCCGGGTTGTAGCCCAGTGTTGTCTCACTTTCTGCCGGGTTGTAGCCCAGGGTCGTCTCACTTTCTACCAGGTTGTAGCCCAGTGTCGTCTCACTTTCTAACAAGCTGTAGCCCAGTGTCGTCTCACTTTCTGCCGGGTTGTATCACAGTGTCGTCTCACTTTCTGCCGGGTTGTAGCCCAGTGTCGTCTCACTTTCTGCCGGGTTGTAGACCAGTGTCGGGGTATGTATTTGTCTTTTATCGTCTCACTTTATGCCGGGTTGTAGACCAGTGTCGAAGCATGTATTTGTCTTTTGTCGTCTCACTTTATGCCGGGTTGTAGACCAGTGTCGAAGTATGTATTTGTCTTTTGTCGTCTCACTTTATGCCGGGTTGTAGACCAGTGTCGAAGCATGTATTTGTCTTTCGCCTCTCTCGGGGCTCGAGTAACCTTTTATCCTCATTTTACGGCAGGTTTCTTTTACGCTGCCGTTCCACCTTTTCTAGGTCTAGCTCTTGTACAATATTGCCTTCTCACAATGTGACCAAACCAATTCATTCTCTGTTGCTCGATGTACTGTATGCAGGGAATTGTTCCAACCTTCTCCTGAATACTCACATTTGTGATTCTGTCTCTTCTGGTGTTTTTTTATTTTGTGTTCGCCTTATTTCTCTAATCTCCAAGGCGGTGCCCGTTTCACTGTTGTTTTTATTTTGCGACTATCTGTCCAGTGCATCCGACTTCCATAAGCATTTTATTTAAGGGTCTGCTTCGTCCTGCATTTTCTAAGGGTTTGATTACCCGGGTAACGGCCGGTGCTGTGATGGGTATCGAACCCAGCACCTTCTGGTTGTAAGGTATGTCACTTAACTACTAGCCCACGCCGTCCCCAACTTCTTCTGGTGTTGTTAGTGACCTTTCGTAGGCCCTGCATTTCGCAGGTGCATGTGTGTGTCTGTCCGTCTGTCTGTCTCTGTGTGTGTCTGTCTGTATGTGTGTGTCTGTCTGTATGTGTGTGTCTGTCTGTGTGTGTGTGTCTGTCTGTGTGTGTGTGTGTCTGTGTCTGTCTGTGTGTGTCTGTCTGTATGTGTGTTTCTCTATGTGTCTGTGTGTGTGTCTGTGCATGTACGTCTATGTCTGTCTGTCTGTGTGTGTCTGTCTGTGTGTGTCTGTCTGTGTGTGTCTGTCTGTGTGTGTCTGTATGTGTGTCTCTCTATGTGTCTCTCTATGTGTATGTGCATGTATGTCTATGTCTGTCTGTCTATGTCTGTGTGTCTGTCTGTGTGTGCCTGTCTGTGTGTGTCTGTATATGTGTGTGTCTGTGTGTGTCTCTCTGTGTGTCTGTGCATGTATGTCTATGTCTGTCTGTCTATGTGTCTGTCTGTGTGTGTCTGTCTGTGTGTGTCTGTCTATGTGTGTCTCTCTATGTGTGTGTGTGTCTGTGCATGTATGTCTATGTCTGTCTGTTTATGTCTGTCTGTGTGTGTCTGTCTGTGTGTGCCTGTCTGCGTGTGCCTGTCTGCGTGTGCCTGTATGTGTGTGTCTGTCTGTCTGTGTCTGTCTGTCTGTCTGTGTCTGTCTGTGTGTGCCTCTCTGTGTGTGCAAGTCTGTGTGTGTCTGTCTGTGTGTGCCTGTCTGTGTGTGCCTGTCTGTGTGTGCCTGTCTGTGTGTGCCTGTCTGTCTGTGTCTGTCTGTGTGTGCCTGTCTGTGTGTGTCTGGAACTTCCGTTCTTGGGTCCTATCCAATGCCCGTGGCTGACACTGGTAGCATTCGGTTCGGATAGCGATACTATTTATCATCTGCTGTTTTGGTTGGAGGGAAATCTTGCTGTGTCTTGATAGTGGAGACAGCGTGTAGGTGACAGCGGCTGCCCTCTACACTCTCGTCTCTATCTCTCTGCCCAGTCTGCCATCCTCTGTAAAAACAGCTCCCAAATACCTAAATTCTTGTACCTGCTTTATTGTTGTTTCCTTCCCATAACTATCAAGTGTGGTGTGCCTTCTACCTATATTCATTGCCTATGTTTCTGATGTTTTAATATTCATATCTTACTTTAGACAGTTCAAGTCGAGTGAGTCAATATGACGTTGTAGGTTTCGTTCATTGAAGTGGATTAGACATTGGCCGTGTGTAAAGAGCAGTTCGTTGGTACTTTCATGTTCTGTATTTGCCTCCTGGGTGATTTTATTCTTTGGTTAGAACAGGCAAGGAAAGTCACAAGTGTACTGGGTGAAGGGGTCCTGGAACAGAGTACAGTTTCTTCGTGTCTTACAATTTTCTCTCTCTCTCTCTCTCTCTCTCTCTCTCTCTCTTCTCGCTTTCTTACTCTTTCTTTCTGTCTTTTTCTCTCTCTCTCCCTCCACATTTCTCTATTGATCTTTCTTTCTCTCTCACTTTCTCTCTCTGTTTTATCTTTCTCTCACTCCACATTTCTCAATTGATCTGTCTTTCTCTCTCACTTTATCTCTCTCTTTATCTCTCTCTTTATCTCTCTCACTTTATCCCACTTTCTCTCTCTTTATCTCTCTCGTCCTTCCCTATTCTCTTTTTTCACTCCCTTTATCCCTCTTTCTCTCTTTTTCTCTCTCCTCCTCAATGTCTCTCTTTTTAAATCTATCTATCTTTCTCCTTCTATCTGTTTTTTCTCGTTTGTTCTTTTTCTCCATCATTCTCTCTTTTACTCTCTCTCTATCTCTTTTCTCACTCTTTCTCAATATCCATGTATATATATATATATATATATGTGTGTGTGTGTCTTTGTGTCCCTTTGTCTGTATGTGTTTGTGTGTATGTATGTCTGTGTGTGTGTGTGTCTGTTGTTGTTTGTGTGTGTGTGTCTGTCTGTGTGTGTGTCTGTGTATGTCTGGCTGTGTGTGTCTGTCTGGCTGTGTGTGTCTGTCTGTGTGTCTGTGTGTGTGTCTGTCGGTGTGTTTTTCTGTCTGTGTGTGTGTCTGTCTGTGTGTATCCGTCTGTGTGTATATCTGTGTGTGTCTGTCTGTGTCTGTCTGTGTGTGTCTTTTTCTCTTGGTATGTGTGTGTCAGTGTATGTGTGTTTGTGTGTATATGTAAGTGTGTGTGTATCTCTCTCTCTGTATGTGTGTGTGTGTGTCTGTATTTGTGTTTGTCTGTGTCTGTTTGTATGTGTGTCTGTACGTGTGACTGTGTATGTGTTTATGTATGTTCGTGAATATGTAATTAACAGCACAGCCCGTTTATTTAGTATGAAAAAAAAAACCATATTGAAAAACAAAAACTGAAGTAATAATCAAGCAACAGATGCAACTGAATATCATCAACAAAGGAGAAATGATCAAACAAGTACAAAGATTACATATTTGGGACAAACCATAACAGAAGATGCCCGCATTGAGACATAATTTAAGACAAAGGTTGCGGAGACATTAAACGGCTTCAGAGAAAAACAGAAACTGCAAACCTCAAAGAATATCAGGACAGAACTGAGGAATATGATAATTGCTTTTCATGTGTGGCTAACTGCTATGTATGGGACAGAATTATATTTATGAGAAAAAAAACCCAAAAAACTCACAATGTCTCGACAAGAGATGATAGTGGGATTCCAGAATTACAGTTATGAGGAACGACTCAGAAAAGCCGGCCTACAGTGTCTCGAAGAGAGAAGAATTCGGGGTGACTTAATACAGGTTTATAAGATGATCAGAGGAATCGATAAATTAGACTATAACAAGTTTTTTAAAATAAGGCCACCTACAATAACACGAGGGCATAGCTACAAGCTGATTAAAGAGAGGTCCAGGTTAGATATTAGGAAATATTTTTTTAGTCAGAGAGTGGTGTCTGCTTGGAATGCATTGCCAGGGGAGGTAGTGGAGGCAGGGACAGTTAATGTATTTAAGAATAAACTGGATGCGCATAGATTTTAGAGCAAGGTGATGTAAATGTAACTGGTTGTATACAGACTCTGCAAGGTCTTCTAAACCAGTATAAAGATGTTAAGTTAAGTGTTAAGTTAAGTTAGGTTAATTAGATAATGACAAGGAAGGATATATAGACTATAACAAATATTTCAAAGTACAGCCGGCTACAAAAACAAAATGGGCAGAGCTACAAATTAATTTTTTGTAAAAGGCCAGATTAGATTCCAGGAAACAGTTTTTTTGAGTGGTGAATACTTGGAATGCATTGACAGAGGAAAAAGGGGCGACAGGGTCAATTAATGCATTCAAGAATAGTTTGGATGCGCCTAGTTTTTCTGAGATCAAGCGAATGTCAAGGAAACTGCTTGTTTACAGATTCTCAGAGTTTTCTAGTAACAATATGAGGACGTTAAGTAAATTTAAGAAACAGTTTTTAAAGATTGGAAGCGTTTGAAATGTGGTGATACCGTATAATGGAAAGCGTGAGTATGATAGAAAAACGGTTAAATGACAATGTACTCACTGATGTGGGCGCACGAAGACAAATATTGCATATGATACTAAAATGGTGGTTGAGTTGGCTGGGTCACAATATGAGAGATTAAAGTCTTCCACGGAAGGTACTAGAGGGCAAGAATTGAGGGACCAAGAGAGGACAAAGAATCACCTTTGCATGTCAGACACGCTGAGACATTAAAGTAAGAACTTACTCTGAAGTGAAAAGAGATGCAGAGGATAAGGTGATATGGAGAGTCATGCTCAGACAACCTTACAGCCAGTCTTAGGACTGACCAACCAGGGGATAGGGTCAAATAGAGAGACATGCTCAGACAACCTTACAACCAGTCTTAGTACTGATCAACCAGAGAATAGGGTCAAATAGAGAGACATGTTCAGACAACCTTACAACCAGATTCGAACACGCGACCTCTGACACCGGAGGGGAACTCCTTACCGCGATACCAATGAGTCCCCTGCAGAAAAAAGACAGTGGTCTTGCACTACTAACTCGACCACCAATTGCAGAAGTTTCCTCCAGTTTTTCCAGAAACGAATACAGGATGTGCAACTTCTAATTCTTCCCATGAATTTCCTTACCTAATGTTTTGTACCACATCATTTCAAATTATGAAGTTGTTCACATTAAATACGATCTCCGTTTGTAAAAAACATGATATCAAACGCCAGAATGAAAACGCACCAACTTAATCACTGGATGTCTGCTGAATAAGCGAAACACACACCGGAACCAATAAGCGAAGAGCAAGACGAGAAATAGGTAAAAGAAAATGAATTATTTTTCAAATATCCTGTTTGTGTTGTGTTTTAGGTCAGAGGACAACTAACGGAACGAGTCAAACAAAGTGTGGTTCATGTTTTTGAGACACGGTTTATATATATGTACGAGGCGTGTTCAAGTGAGGCCGGACCAAACTGCAACAAGTGAGCATACTTATGATGCGCATGATGACGCCACATCTAGTGTAAACAACACATACCAGTCGTCAAGTTTGCAAAATATTATCCTCCGATTCATAGTTTCCTCAGCAGAGCGTTGAAAACATTGCGGGTGTTACACGGAATCCGTCCAGAATTGATCAGCGAGCGGTTATTCGGTTTCTAACAGTTTAAAGAAGAACGTAAGTTAACGAAAGATTTTCCGAGACCAGGCCAGCCGCATATTGTTGCCGTAACTTATGTCCTTTTTTAAACATCGTTGTCCAGTTCTTCACTGTTGTCTTCGACACACTTTTGTCACCATACACTGCCTACATTCTGTGATGAATGTCAACTGGTCAACATCCTTTAGCTGTTAGAAACCGAATCACCGCTCGCTGATCAACTCTGGACGGATTCCGTATCACACCCGCAATGTTTTCAACGGTCTGCTGAGGAAACTATAAGTTGAAGGATAATGAAATTTTGCAAATTGTACGGTTGGTATGTGTTGTTTACACCAGAAGTGACGATACCATGCGCATCGCACGTATATTCACTTGTTGCATTTCGGTCCGGTTTCATTTGAACACGCCTCATATACACAGTGCTCATCACACAGTCAGCCGCAGAAGCCTCATCACAGAGTCAGCCGCAGAAGCCTCATCACAGAGTCAGCGGCAGAAGCCTCATCACAGAGTCAGCCGCAGAAGCCTCATCACAGAGTCAGCCGCAGAAGCCTCATCACAGTCAGCCACAGAAGCCTCATCACAGAGTTTGCCGCAGAAGCCTCATCACAGAGTCAGCCGCAGAAGCCTCATCACAGAGTCAGCCGCAGAAGCCAACTAACCCACGCAGCTACTCAATGGTGGGGGTGGGAAAGTGGAACTGAAGATGGATGTCACGAAGACCAGAATGTTGCTCAATCGTTTCACCAATTGTGATCCAGTCTTCCTTGACGAGGTGCAGTTAGAGGATGTGATCCAGTCTTCCTTGGTGAGATGAAGCTAGAGGATGTGATCCAGTCTTCCTTGGCGAGGTGCAGCTAGAGGATGTGATCCAGTCTTCCTTGGTGATGTGCAGTTAGAGCATGTGATCCAGCATTTCTTGGTGAGGTGCAGATAGAGGATGTCAACGGATAAATGTATCTTGGGCGCCTCATCAATTTGGAGAATAACCTGGAATCTGAATTGACAAGAATTCGTCGCGCGGGTTGAGCATTCTTTTCCTCCATTAACACGGTCCTAAATGGTTGCCAAGTCCAGAACCTATTAGCTCTCTCTTCAGTTACAATGTGCACCCTGCGTCGTGCTACGGTTCTGAGATATGGAAACTCACTGGAGGACAAATTGAGAGTGACCCAGGGCTCTCTTGGTCGAAATCACTCTCCGAAACCAACGTATGCAAAAGCTCCACAATTCTGACATAAGACGATTGTCCTTAGTGGATGGTTTTGTAATCCGTGCAGACAAGGCAAAACATGGATGGTTAGGTCACATTTTGCTACTAAATGATGGCTGATGGAGCACGGCGACATCAATTTTGTACTCCGAGGCAAAAAGAGGCGCAGGGAAGATCTCCTATGCGTTGGTCATACTCCCTTGCTGCACATAACATATGAGACGCCTCTGGATTGTGACGATCAAAATGTCTGCGTATGCTCAATTCAGCGAACAACATGGCCGCCACACCGTCGTCTTGCACCGTGAAAGAACAACGAGGTGACATTCGTTCTTTGTGGTTAGAGCGTGTGAAACCTTCGTAGATCAACAGTCGAATTGAGGTTCAGTTGAGGGACAGTTGTTTTGAGTCAGAGGAAAGTGTATGAATGGGTTGAAAGATTTCAAAATAGAAGTAAAAACGTCATCGATGAACCGCGGCGTGGGAGACCAGCAAACTTGGCAACTGACACAGTAAAACAGCAGATCGACCAGCTAGTCTGCGGGAATAGACGAGTCATTATTGACAAAATAGCCATACATTTCATAGTCGGTCACGGCCCTGCGCACAAAATTGTCCATGATAACGTCGGTTACAGAAGAGTGTGTAGCAGATGGGTCCCAAAGCAGCGGACAGGACAACGAGGTACCGGAAGCGGTGACAATTGGTTAAGGTCACACAAGAAGACACTTTTCTAGAGGGCATCCCCAAACTAGTGGACAGGGGGTCTAAATATATTGCCTAGCATGGGGTCTACGTCCAGAAAACAAACACAAAATTTCTCGTTCGGGAACTTGTAAAAATGTTATGAATAAAAGTTGTGACTTAATGATTGTCTCGTGTGTGTGTGTGTCCGTCAGTAATTCAGCTAGCCAGCGACCCAAAAGTCATCCATCCATCCATCCATCTATCCACCCACCCTACGATCCATATATCCAACCACCAATACAGAACTCCACTCACTTACCCATCCATACATCCATCTCCAACCCACTCTTCCATCTACCCACCCTCCACTCCATCTACCTACTCACTTATCCATCCACTCACTCATCCATCCATCCATCCCCCCGTCTACCCAAATACTTCCAACCACCCATCTATCCATTTATTTATCCATTTATCCAAAAAACCATCCATCCAAACAACCTCCCACGCACCCATAACCATCGATCCACTCCACAACCATCCACCCATCCGCCATATCTATCCACCCACCCATCCATCTACCGACCCACCCATCCACCCCCTCACCCACCCATCCCTCTCCTCCCCTCATCCACCCCTTCAACCACCCACTCACCCCTCTAGCCACCTCTCCAATCCACCCACCCCTCCAACCACCCATCCAACCACCCAGCTACCCCTTCAACCACTCACTTACCCCTCTACCCACCCATTTACGCCTCCAGCCATCCACCCCTCCAACTACCCACCCACCCATGCACCCTTCCACCCACCAATCCACCCATCAATCCACCCACATACCTTCCTTTCGTCCCTTACAATTTTCTACCAGATACCCAGACATGATAATTTTTCTCAGAGATTGGGACGGAGTTGGGACGTGTTGAGATGGGGTTGGGACGTGTTGAGATGAGGTTGGGACGTGATGAGACGTGGTTGGGACGTGTTGAAGCGGGTTTGGGACTGGTTGGGACGTGGTTGGGACATATTGAGATGAGGTTGAGACTGGGTTAGGACATGTTGAGATGGGGTTGGGACATGTTGAGATGGGGTTGGGACGTGTTGGGAGACATTGGAACGGGGTTGAGACCGGGTTAGGACATGTTGAGATGGGGTTGGGACATGTTGAGATGGGGTTGGAACATGTTGAGATGGGGTTGGGACATGTTGAGATGGGGTTCGGACGTATTGAGATGGGGTTGGGACGTGTTGAGATGGGGGTTGGGACTGGTTGGGACATGGTTTGGACATATTGAGATGGGGTTGAGACTGGGTTAGGACATGTTGAGACGGGGTTGGGACGTGTTGAGATGTTGTTGAGATGGGGTTGGGACTGGTTGGGACGGGGTTGGGACGTGATGAGACGGGGTTTGGACTAGCTGGGACTGGTTATGACGGGGTTGGGACGTTTTGAGACGGGGTTGAGACGTGATGAGATGGGGTTGGGACGGGGTTGGGACGTTTTGAGATGGCATTGGGACGTGTTGTGGTGGGGCCGGGACGTGTTGATACGGGGTTGGGACGGGAAAAGGACATGTTGAGACGAGGTTGGGGTTGGGACATGTTGGGAGGGGGTTGGGACGTGTTGAGATGGGGTTGGAATGGGTTTGGAATGAGGTTAGGACAGGTTGGGACATAATGATTTGTTTATGTACACCCACATGAGTTGTCGTTAGAAAAATAACAGGATACGATTATTATTTTCTTATTATCTTTCCTGTATGGTAATCCTGTTAGCTTTTATCGATTCTGTTTTCTCGATTTTCTTTTCATTACGTTTGAAGCTTTTTGGAATGTTCAAGGTCAGTCCCAATGATACAGTGCATGTGAAAGTCTTTGTTTGGGATTTTAGTTAAGAGTTTAGAAGGCAAGGGTGAGGTGGATAGAAGATTCAGTTCATGATGATGAGCAGTGTATGGCCTGAGCGTTTTACAGACTTAAGGCTGACTGCTAGCGTCAGTGCCAGGGAACCAGAGCTGCCAGGACCCTTCTACACCTCGACCGGGTGATCCTGGGTTAACAATCTACAATACGAGGACATGGCTACAATACGAGGATAGGGCTACAAAACAAGTAAAGAACGGGACAGATTGAATATTAGTAAATATGTTATTTTTCTTAATCGATCAACTGATGCTGTGCTGCTAGTCCGGTGAGGTTCACGATCAACTGATACTGTGCTTCTAGTCTGGTGTGGTTCACGATCAACTGGTGCTGTGCTTCTGGTCCGGAGAGGTTCACGATCAACTGATGCTGTGCTTCTAGTCTGGTGAGGTTCACGATCAACTTATGCTGTGCTTCTGGTCTGGTGAGGTTCACGATCAACTGATGCTGTGCTTCTAGTCCAGTGAGGTTCACGATCAACTGATGCTGTGCTGCTAGTCCGGTGAGGTTCACGATCATCTGATGCTGTGCTTCTAGTCTGGTGAGGTTCACGTATGAGGCTGAGCATTTCAGGCCTTCGCCGGTCCCCCACACCTTTTCGAGGATGGCCACTCCACCATACTAGACTGTCTCTCTTTAGTCTGTATAAGTGGAGCAGTCCTGCATGACATATATTATCCAGATAAGATATTAGACAATATGTGTTTAGTCAGAGAGTCGTGAATGCTTGGAATGTATTGCCACTGGAAACACTTAAGGCAAGGTCATTTACTGCATTCAAGAATAGATTGGATGAACATAGTTTTCAGTCCAAGTGAACTAAACGAAACTGGTTGTATACAGACTCTGCAGAGTCTTCTAAAACAGTTTAAAAACGTTCAGTTTCAGTTAGCAGGACAGACTGGACAAGGAGAAGGTATTGAGGAGAGAAGGCTATCCCGGTATCCAAAAATATCATGCTGAAATCGGATGTGTCGAATCAAAAGGTGCAAATATCGCAGCCAATCTATAACCTACGACACGACACGATACATTCCACTCTCCGGACTACATCCTGTTACTTGCGAAGCCCGTTTCAGAGCTTGGTAGCGGGAGATTGAGAATGAGCGAAGAAGAAGAAATGTATGTGAGGAAATGTATGAATATTCTGTAGATCTACTGCACTGGTAACGGATATCAATCTGGACCAATTTAAAATTAATCAATGACCGCCTGCTGGATGAGGACACGCGCAATAGATAAAGCAGCAATCCACTGACTGCAAAGTTTCGATATTAAACGAGATTCGAGCGGAGTTGGGCGCATGAGAGGACGGAGCAGGAGAGTGTACAACCAGCGAGCTACAGGGACCAACAGCATCCATACCTTACTCCATTTGATGAGAGAGACAGAGCACCTATTGGTATGCCAGGAGTGCAGTGACGTCGATTCTTAGAAACAGAAAATCTGGACCATAATGATATCGAACGTATCACCTACTTGTATTGGGATCAATCAAGTCTGAGATATAAAGTTACCTAGTATAACTATTCAAAAAGGGGTTAGACACTGGCGTTGGGTCTCCCCTTGCGTGTTTAATGCATACACAGAGCAGATTGTCAAAAACATTAATGCCATGCCAGGATAGAATATAGGAGGACGGAGCAGCGATAATATCAGATATGCTGATGATACAGTGTGACAAGAGGATCCAGTATATCCACAGAACTTAATGGATACGATAACCAGCAAAGGCCACCAAAATGCCTGAAATAAACATAAAAAGACAAGATTTAGTGTTAACCAAAAATAAAAAAAGTCGAAAAGCTTTCATCAACATAAATGGAGAAATTCTGGAACAAGTGTCAAGCAATGTATAACTGGCCAACTCATTTCAGCTGATGGCTAATTGAGGTCATTACAAGAATTGCATTGGCCAAACGTACATTTAATAGCATGAGAGATACAATTATGTCAATGTAGATTACTCAGAACTTTAAAATGAGAATCATTAAATGCTATGTGTATTCAGTTTTATTGTGTGCAGGAGAAACCTGGACCTTGACCAAGAAAATGGAGTAGCATATTGATGCCTTTGGAATGTGGGTGTTCAGAAGACTTGGACGAGTTTCTTGAGAAAGATTGGGACACGGATAGTGAGGTTCTGGGACAACTCCAGGTGGGACATATACTTCTGAAGGAAATAAAAAGCAGGAAAATGAAATACTGAGGTCATGCCAAGCGTTATGACAGTCTTCTAAATGTTATTTTGGAGGGAAGTGCAGAGGGGAAGAGAGCTAGAGGACGACAGAGGGACAGATAACATCAGGATGTGGTCGGGACACAGTTTGACTGTGTGTACCAGCCTGGCACGAGACAGAGACAGGTGGAGATCCATTACCGTACGCCTCTGTTGAGGTAACGGCACGTGATGATGATGATTGTCATGCTGGAGGTTACGGAAACAGAAGAGCTGGTTACGGAAACAGAAGAGCTGGTTACGGAAACAGAAGAGCTGGTTACGGAAATAGACGAGCTGGTTACGGAAACAGAAGATCTGGTTACGGAAACAGAAGAGCTGGTTACGGAAACAGAAGAGCTGGTTGCAGACACAGATGTCTTATACCCTTGGGGGTTTGGGTGAATCTCCCGTCTTGGTCATGATAATCTTCAACAAAAAAGTTGGAGGCAGACGTAAACGTTTTACCTCTCCATCCTCTTTTCCCTCTTATTTCCTTGTGCCTCTTCTTTGCCTTCTTTTTCTCCTGTCTTCGCTCTCTCTTCTACCCTTCCTCCTAGGGGAGAAAGACTAACGTCTGGTCAGGCAAAATATACTCTTCTTCCCGTGTCCAAGTACCCCGTTATATATCTTGCATCCAGCGACATGGATTATCTTGTCATTTGCCTCCATCATGTCACACCTTTTGCATGTTTCCTGGAGGTTGGGGCAGGTCATCAGATGGTCTGGGTCCTGTATTGATCCACAGTCACGTGCGTCATCATCTGTGTTTCCCTATCGTTTCATATTCCTCTTGCACCGTGATACACCAGTTCGGAGTCTGTTCAGCGACTTCCATGTTGTGTATGGTAGATGATGTCCGGGGGCAGGTTCCTCCTGAAGTTCCATCTCTGGGGCCTGTATCAATTCGTGCCATCTCTCGATACGGCAACTTTCAGGGTTTGTCTGTGTGGGCAGTGTTGAATTGAGGAAGCTATGTCTGGATTTGGGTCTTGTGTTCTATACCCGATGTCCAAACATTGGGTGCCTTGAGTCTTGTGCTCTGTACCTGATGTCCAAACATTGGGTTCCTTGGGTCTTGTGTTCTATACCTGATGTCCAAACATTGGGTCCCTTGGGTCTTGTGTTCCATACCTGATGTCCAAAGATTGGGTACCTTGGGTCTTGTGCTCTGTACCTGATGTCCAAACATTGGGTGCCTTGGGTCTGGTGCTCTGTACCTGATGTCCAAACATTGGTGTTCCTTGGGTCTTGTGCTCTGTACCTGATGTCCAAACATTGGGTCCCTTGGGTCTTGTGCTCTGTACCTGATGTCCAAACATTGGGTGTCTGGGGTCGTGCTCCTGTTTTTTTTCTTTAGATTTCTGCTTTAGATTTCTTCGGATCTCACGGGGTGATATGCCAATTATGGCATAGTGTAAATGTCCGAACGACTGATGGCTGTGCCCCTCATGTTGTGCCGGTCAGTTTTCTGATGATATTATTTCTTGCGTGTATCTTACGCTTTGTGTCTTGGCAGTGTGTTATGTAAGACGATATGCGGTCTAATTTCAGCAAAATATACTGATCAGACATGTTAGTCATGGTCAGACAAAATATACTGATCAGACATATTAGTCATGGTCAGGCAAAATATACTGATCAGACACATTAGTCAGTGTCAGGCAAAATATACTGATCAGACACATTAGTCAGTGTCAGGCAAAATATACTGATCAGACATGTTAGTCAGGGTCAGGCAAAATATACTGATCAGACATATTAGTCAGGGTGAGGCAAAATATAATGAATGACCAGACATATTAAGCTCCTAGATTCGTGCTGCCATAAAAACCTATCCTGCACAGTACGCGGCGATTTCACTGTCAAGCAACCTTTCTCTCCAGTCTATTAAATCATTGAATGAGTTCTAGAAATGTGAGCGTACGAAGAAACGATATTGTTTAAACAAATAATTATAAAAAGCTATTTTTGTTGTTGGTTTGTGAAAGAGACTTGTACTAAGTTCCACACACTGTCATATCATGCCAATACGCTCCTGTTAACCCACTTCCTATCTCCATACCTGCCCCTCTTGTACACACAACTCACATCCCAATATTCTTAAGGCTCAGCTTTCTATCCCATAATGAACCGGGTAGAGACTGCTTGCGTCAATGAATTCTCAAATGAACTGTTTATATAACTGGTCCCAGACAGTAATTACCTTCAGGAGAAAAAAACATTTCCCCAAAACAAAACAAGGAAAAGAAAAACAAAAAAAAACAGCGGACACAAAAAGTTATATATAAAACGTATGGAATTGTGCAAAATTCCAAACACGGACTTAATTAGGTCTGGAAATGCGCGCGCAAGCAGCCAATACGCCCAGAGACGTCTTCAACCGTCAAGCATGGCTGATTAGAGATTCTCAATTTGTGCTCCGGCATTTTCTCAGAAAAGTGTCGAATTAGCCAGATTAAAATGCGATGTTTCTTTCCACAAAATGTCCGCCTATAATTTGTACTCTTGTTTTATGTGAAACTGAAAATCATTCTCTTGAAAACAAAAAATGACACTCGACTGAAACTGTACAGACCGCACGCAAGAATTATACAGCGCGTAAAATAAGACATTGAAGGTCAAATGTTTGCTTCGGCAGACAGCTAGAGGCGTGTCGATTCTGGGTACTTTTTGGGAATATTCAGATGAGGTAATGAAGTCTGCGTCACCTACACGTGGTAGACCCTGTTATGCCCAGCATGTTGCCAAAGATTGGGTTCGAACCCCAGCGGGAGGTAAGATGGGGAGACAAACGAGGTAAAGACGCAGACTCCCCAGCCAATTGGGGCGGGGATGAGCCCACTCTCCCATTGAAGAGGTGCTGAGGACGTAGATACTGGGTCAGAAGGCGCACCGGAAACAGGCAACTCACGTTTTATATTGATGGGTTGATGTAGTCAGGAGGTTAATGCACTCACCTCTCACAGTGAGGAACGGAAACAGTGAACGATCGAATCCCGCAAGTTTCAAGCTACCCCTGGTCTCTTAACTTAACTTAACTTAACTTAACATCTTTATACTGGTTTAGAAGACCCTGCAGAGTCTGTATACAACCAGTTACATTTACATCACCTTGCTCTAAAATCTATGCGCATCCAGTTTATTCTTAAATGCATTAACTGTCCCTGCCTCCACTACCTCCCCTGGCAATGCATTCCAAGCAGACACCCCTCTCTGACTAAAAAAATATTTACTAATATCTAACCTGGACCTCTCTTTAATCAGCTTGTAGCTATGCCCTCTTGTTATTGTGGGTAGCTGTATTTTAAAAAACTTGTTATAGTCTAATTTATCGATTCCTCTGATCATCTTATAAACCTGTATTAAGTCACTACGAATTCTTCTCTCTTCGAGACACTGTAAGCCGGTTTTTCTGAGTCGTTCCTCATAACTGTAATTCTGGAATCCCACTATCATCTTTGTCGCTCTTTTCTGTATTCTTTCTAGCATGTTTATGTCCCCTCTATGATAAGGACTTCACACCTGTACACAGTACTCCAATCTAGGTCTAACTAATGCTTTATACAGTTTGACGATCACTTCCTTGCTCCTATGTTTAATATGTCTCACGGGAGGTAAGACCAGAGTGCCTGTATCCCGAGTTACCTTCATTCGTCTCGACCAATACTCTTGCCACTGATCAAAGGTGACTCGGGATAAGAGAGTTAGATTGATGACCAGCGTAGCCTCTTCCTCACTATAATCAAAATACAGCACACATCACATTATTAAGACAAAACCGTCTGATGATGTGGCCGTCATCGCTTGCGATGGAAAATAACCTTCGGAATTTTTTTAATGGATGAATACACTTGTAAATGGATCACGCGATGAGGCTCCACCAGTACAGTCCCACCAGGAAGGGCAACGTCAGTCTTCTTCTTCTTCTTCTACGTACGCTGTCAGACGTCAACTTGTATTTGTTCGAAGAAAGCAGCTGTCATCCTGAGGCTGTCAACACTGCCATAGAGCTTGTCTAGTGTTGCCACTGGTGATGGCCACATGTGCTTTCTCTGGTCCTCGTATGTCAAGCAATTTTGCAGCAGATGTTCATCGGTCATTTTCCCTGTACCACAGGTGCATTCGTCAGTGCCACCTATCTTCAGTTTATCGAATAGGTGGTACCTCAGTCTGTTGTAGCCTGTGCGGAGTCTGAAGACCACGACCTGCTCTCTTCTGTTCAACTGGTAATAGGCATCATTTTTTGTGTAGCCAGCATGTTATGTTTCTCATTTGGTTATGTATCTGGCCCTAATAAGCCTTTTGGGATCTTCGTAGGTCACACTAGGATCTGGTTGTGGTAGTCTTGCACCTTCTTTTGCCAGTCTGTCTGCCTCCTCGGACAACTTCAGTCAACGGTCGAGTTCATCGCGGAAACTCGCCTGGTGGTGTCAACATCTATGATGCAATCACAAGAAGGAGAAAAAGAAGAAGAAGAAGAAGAAGAAGAAGAAGAAGGAAATAAAGAACCAGAGGGCAAACATGAATACTGATCTAGCTATACATCCAGGGAGCTTTATGGGGTACGGGAGGTGGGTGAGGGGTTGGTGCTGGTTGGGGTATGGGGAGTTTACTTCTCTCCTTCAGAGAGCTGAGACGATAGTCCAGTCAGGCACACCATTCTGATCAGGACGTCACGTCTTGCACAACATACTGACCAGGACGTCGCGTCAGGGTCAATACACTAACCAGGACGTCACGTCTTGCACAACATACTGACCAGGACGTCGCGTCAGGGTCAATACACTGACCAGGACGTCACGTCTTGCACAACATACTAACCAGGACGTCACTTCAGGGTCAATACACTGACCAGGACGTCACGTCTTGCACAACATACTGACCAGGACGTCACGTCAGGGTCAATACACTGACCAGGACGTCACGTCTTGCACAACATACTAACCAAGACGTCGCGTCAGGGTCAATACACTGACCAGGACGTCACGTCAGGCACAACATACTGACCAGGACGTCGCGTCAGGGTCAATACACTGACCAGGACGTCACGTCAGGCACAACATACTGACCAAGCCGTCGCGTCAGGGTCATTACACTGACCAGGACGTCACGTCTTGCACAACATACTGACCAGGACGTCACTTCAGGGTCAATACACTGACCAGGACGTCACGTCTTGCACAACATACTGACCAGGACGTCACGTCAGGGTCAATACACTGACCAGGACGTCACGTCTTGCACAACATACTAACCAGGACGTCACTTCAGGGTCAATACACTGACCAGGACGTCACGTCTTGCACAACATACTGACCAGGACGTCACGTCAGGGTCAATACACTGACCAGGACGTCACGTCTTGCACAACATACTAACCAGGACGTCGCGTCAGGGTCAATACACTGACCAGGACGTCACGTCAGGCACAACATACTGACCAGGACGTCGCGTCAGGGTCAATACACTGACCAGGACGTCACGTCAGGCACAACATACTGACCAAGCCGTCGCGTCAGGGTCATTACACTGACCAGGACGTCACGTCTTGCACAACATACTGACCAGGACGTCACTTCAGGGTCAATACACTGACCAGGACGTCACGTCTTGCACAACATACTGACCAGGACGTCACGTCAGGGTCAATACACTGACCAGGACGTCACGTCTTGCACAATATACTAACCAGGACGTCACTTCAGGGTCAATACACTGACCAGGACGTCACGTCTTGCACAACATACTGACCAGGACGTCACGTCAGGGTCAATACACTGACCAGGACGTCACGTCTTGCACAACATACTAACCAGGACGTCGCGTCAGGGTCAATACACTGACCAGGACGTCACGTCTTGCACAACATACTAACCAGGCCGTCGCGTCAGGGTCAGTACACTGACCAAGACCACAATCGCTCTACCATGTAGCGTTCCCTGGAAACATACTATTTTCAAGGCTGAAATATGGTTGGTTGGTGACTTCTCTAATAGTTTTGCTGGTTATGAATTACTCCCAGGCAATCCTCTGGTTTTATCAGATCGTTAGAATTTCTTTATTTGTGTAGGCTTTAATTGATGAACAACTGAATTGTGTGCGGGTTTTTGTCGTGTTCTTCATGTTTCAGATCCATTCAATAGGATTGACATTACATTAGATACATTATTTTTGTGCTGGACTTGATTACATTTTATAATTTAGTTTAGTTTTGTCGAAGAATCAACGTCATTGTCTAAGGTTAACACATAAGTGCTCGGTTCTCCTCCAGATTTTTGGAGGATCTCAGCCACAATGGACGGAACTCCGTAGCACCCGCAAGGATCCTGTAATAGATTGGATAGATGTTAAACAAAATGTTCAATTTTTCATGGGTAGCGGCCGTTAAGCATACTCTTTTCGATTTCCAACTTCAGGGATATTTTTTACGGGATGATTCACGGTTTAAAAAAACTTCGGTCTCCACCGTGATTTGAACCCGCGACCTCCAGTACCCGAGGCGAACACCTTACCTCCAGACCACAGGGTTCCCATATTTTGCTTTGCTGTCTCAAACAGGCATGAGAAAACATTGTATTTCTGTTTAAACACACGATGCTCAGGGCTTCCTAATAGCACTGGAGTATAAAGGTAGATAACCCATGCAATCGCTACGCAGTGTGCAAACTAATTGGTTTTATTTCGTGCACGGTAGAAAATACGTATACTTTACCAGGGGTTGTGATTACAGGTCGCGTTTGTCGGAAGATCGGTATTCAATCCACTCGACCACCTTCTTCTCCTCAGCTTTACAACTTACGTATACCCAGTGGTAAAGATAGTTCAACAACAGCCGTTGCTGTAAGGGATAAAGTGTAAGAGACCTCGCTGTACGATGTCTTGTTTTTGAGCTGACCAATTGTCGGTCCCCACAGACTTGCCTTCTTAAGACAAGTGTCCATTTACAGCCGGGTAGACTGAACCGAGGATTGAACCGAAATGACTTCACCGCGAGCCGTCATCGACTGCTGTGATTAGCCCGCCATGCTTCCAGACACTCGATAGAGATTGAGTAGTTGAGACCCGCTAGAGGACACACCGGACGATCGTTGGGTGTACATCCACGCGGCCTAAGGACGTCGTTGGACGTCATTGAATATCTCGGAGACGATTAACGTCATTTGGTGAGGGGAGGAGGGATGAGGAGGGAGGAAGAGGGAGAGAGGTGAAGACGGATGGGGTGGAGGTAGTATCGATTCTATTTCTTCAGGAAAAGCAAGTATCGCTCGCGCGGAAGGCATTGAGTTCGCCGCCAGCACCCCCCTTCAGCGTAATAATAGCAAATCAGATGAGGATTCCGAGTGTCGTGACCCGGTTCAGAACCAGAACTTCCTAGCGTAGAGAGAAAAGCCATGGTTTATCCCTATTGGAATAAACAACGTTAATTCGTGCTGAAGTCGGATGCAGTAGTCCGTGAGGAAAACAATACAAAGTACCCTGCTTTTTGATACAAGGTAAACTAAAACAGATCAAAGTTCCAAAATATTAAAAATTTTAAAAATATTTACAGTAAACGAAAATAGGTCGCAAAAAGTGGAAAGTTGAGATGTTGAGAGTAGAAAGATGTGATGTTGAAAGTGGAAAGATGTGATGTTGAAAGTGGAAAGATGTGATGTTGAAAGTGGAAAGACGAGATGAGAGTGGAAAGATGAGATGTTGAAAGTGGAAAGATGTGATGTTGAAAGTGGAAAGATGTGATGTTGAAAGTGGAAAGATGTGATGTTGAAAGTGGAAAGATGTGATGTTGAAAGTGGAAAGATGTGATGTTGAAAGTGGAAAGATGTGATGTTGAAAGTGGAAAGATGTGATTTTGAAAGTGGAAAGATGTGATGTTGAAAGTGGAAAGATGTGATGTTGAAAGTGGAAAGATGTGATGTTGAAAGTGGAAAGATGTGATGTTGAAAGTGGAAAGACGAGATGAGAGTGGAAAGATGAGATGTTGAAAGTGGAAAGATGTGATGTTGAAAGTGAAAAGATGTGATGTTGAAAGTGGAAAGATGTGATGTTGAAAGTGGAAAGATGTGATGTTGAAAGTGGAAAGATGTGATGTTGAAAGTGGAAAGATGTGATGTTGAAAGTGGAAAGATGTGATGTTGAAAGTAGAAAGATGTGATGTTGAAAGTGGAAAGATGTGATGTTGAAAGTGGAAAGATGTGATGTTGAAAGTGGAAAGATGTGATGTTGAAAGTGGAAAGATGTGATGTTGAAAGTGGAAAGATGTGATGTTGAAAGTGGAAAGATGTGATGTTGAGAGTGGAAAGATGAGATGTTGAGAGTAGAAAGATGTGATGTTGAAAGTGGAAAGATGTGATGTTGAAAGTGGAAAGATGTGATGTTGAAAGTGGAAAGACGAGATGAGAGTGGAAAGATGAGATGTTGAAAGTGGAAAGATATGATGTTGAAAGTGGAAAGATGTGATGTTGAAAGTGGAAAGATGTGATGTTGAAAGTGGAAAGATGAGATGTTGAAAATGGAAGGATAAGTAGATGAAAATGAAAAAAAATGAGACGTTGAAATTTAAAAGATTTGATGTTAAAAGTGGAAAGATGAGATATTGAAAGTGGAAAGATGAGAAGATGAAAGTGGAAAGATGCGACGATTAAAGTGGAAATTAGAGTTGTTGAAAGTGAAAAGAGATGAGACATTTAGAGTGGAAAGTTGAAATGGTGACCGTGGAAAGTTGAGACGGTGAAAGTGGAAAGATGAGATTTTTAAAGTGGAAAGATGAGATCGTTAAAGTGGAAAGATGAGATCGTTAAAGTGGAAAGATGAGATCGTTAAAGTGGAAAGATGAGATCGTTAAAGTGGAAAGATGAGATCGTTAAAGTGGAAAGATGAGATCGTTATAGTGGAAAGATGAGACGATGAAAGTGGAAATTTGAGAATATGAAAGTAGAAAGATGAGACGATGAAAGTGGAAAGATGAGACGATGAAAGTGGAAAGATGAGACGATGAAAGTGGACAGATGAGACGATGAAAGTGGAAAGATGAGACGATGAAAGTGGAAATTTTAGATGAAGAAATGAGACGGGTGAAGCGATAAAAGTGTGGCTTACAGAATAAACAATAAATTTATGAAATTGTTTATGGAAGTCTACAAAATTAAATGAAAACCATTTACTGCAAATATCATGGGAATCCACGATACAGGCGTCTTCCTAGAAAGGTCCTATGTCCGTTTTGGGGGACATTTAAGGACAGATTGTGAAAGATCAATCCCTAGACCGGGATCAGGCTGAAACTCCAGGAAATAAGAAGGAAGACAAAAATAATGATTTTCATTTGAATTGTGAAGCCAGTCCTGTTGTATGGAGCGGAAACCTGGAGGATGACCAAAGGCAATGACAGGAGACTGCAGGGTTTTCTCAACAGATGGCTGGAGGATGACCAAAGGCAATGACAGAAGACTGCAGGGTTTTCTCAACAGATGGCTGGAGGATGACCAAAGGCAATGCCAGGAGACTGCAGGGTTTTCTCAACAGATGGCTGGAGGATGACCAAAGGCAATGACAGGAGACTGCAGGGTTTTCTCAACAGATGGCTGGAGGATGACCAAAGGCAATGACAGGAGACTGGATGGTTTTCTCAACAGATGGCTGGAGGATGACCAAAGGCAATGACAGGAGACTGCAGGGTTTTCTCAACAGATGTCTGGAGGATGACCAAAGGCAATGACAGGAGACTGCATGGTTTTCTCAACAGATGGCTGGAGGATGACCAAAGGCAATGACAGGAGACTGCAGGGTTTTCTCAACAGATGGCTGGAGGATGACCAAATGCAATGACAGGAGACTGCAGGGTTTTCTCAACAGATGGCTGGAGGATGACCAAAGGCAATGATAGGAGACTGCAGGGCTTTCTCAACAGATGCCTGGAGGATGACCAAAGGCAATGACAGGAGACTGCAGGGTTTTCTCAACAGATGGCTGGAGGGTGACCAAAGGCAATGACAGGAGACTGCAGGGTTTTCTCAACAGATGGCTGGAGGATGACCAAAGGCAATGACAGGAGACTGCAGGGTTTTCTCAACAGACGTGGCTACAGGCAGCTATGACGAGACACACTAACATCATGGCTCGTGACATGACGTGGCTGCAGTCAGTCAAGAAGAGACACACTAACATCATGGCTAGTGACAAGACGTGTGGCTACAGTCAGTCAAGAAGAGACACATCGTGGTTCGTGACAAGACGTGTGGCTACAGTCAGTCGTGAAGAGGCACACACTAACATCACGGCTACTGACAAGACGGGTGGCTACAGTCAGTCAAGAAGAGACACACTAACATCATGTCTGATGACGTGACGTGGCTACAGTCAGTCAAGAAGAGACACACTAATATCATGTCTAGTGACATGACGTGGCTACAGTCAGTCAAGAAGAGACACACTAATATCATGTCTAGTGACATGACGTGGCTACAGTCAGTCAAGAAGAGACACACTAACATCATGTCTAGTGACATGACGTGGCTACAGTCAGTCAAGAAGAGACACACGAACATCATGTCTAGTGACGTCACGTGGCTACAGTCAGTCAAGAAGAGACACACTAACATCATGTCTAGTGACGTGACCTGGCTACAGTCAGTCGAGAAAGTACAAGCCGGTGACCAGACCAAAACTAATTTCCACAGAAGAACAAGACGCCATGTTTGACATGACTTCTGTCAAGCGCTGATATGTAGCCAGACAATCCAAAGCTTTCGTTTTCTTTCCTTTCTCCTTTCACGTCCGGCCTGCTGTGAAAAATATTAATCTCCAATTTCCAATTTGAGAATCCGATCCGTCTGGCGCCATCAATTCCCGTTGTCAGCTTTCGTTCCTTCTTTGGAGTCGTTTTACATGTAGGTAAAGTCGGTTTGAGTGGTTTCTGTCAGGGCTCTGAGTGTATGGTATGTTAGAATATGTTCCCTGCCACACTGAGTTGGACGACGTCCTGATAGAGACTCGAGGGTAGAGTCCATGTCAGACGGACAGCATGTCGTAAAAAGAGTCCGTTGCGGTAGAAATATTATTATTATTATTCAGCGTTCGTTCTCAATCTCCCGCTACCAAGCCCAGAATAGGGCTTTGCTAGTAACAGGATGTATTCCGGAAAGCGGAATGCGTTGTGTAGCTAGTTTACAGCTTGACTGCGATATTTGTACTTTTCTGTCCGACACATACTTCTTCGGGACAGACGAAATGTGAATGTGTGAGACAGAGACGTGATTAGAGCAGCTGCCATACTGGCATGCCGTTAGAGGCGTCCTTCAGTTCGATCTAACCTGCCTAGATTAGAAGACGTTTGTATCAGACAGAGACGTGATTAGTACTGCTTCCATGCTTGCATGTTGCAGCAGAGGCGTACCTCGGTCTGGTCATCAAAGGTAGGAGACCTTCATATCAGACACAGACAGACGTGAATAGAGCAGCTGCCACACTGCCATGTCGTTAGAGGCGTCACTCACTTCGGTCTTAAAATATCTAAAGTAGAAGACACGTGTATCAGACAGAGACGTGTGTAAGACAGACGCGTGTATAAGAGAAAGGTGTGTATCAGACAATAGCGTGTATTAGACAGACGCGTGTATAAGACAGACGCGTGTATCAGACAGAGACGCGTATAAGACAGACGCGTGTATCAGACAGAGACGTGTGTAAGACAGACGTGTGTATAAGACAGACGCGTGTATCAGGCAGAGGCGTGTATCAGACAGACGCGTGTATCAGAAAGACACGTGTATAAGACAGACGCGTGTATAAGAGAGAGGTGTGTATCAGACAGAGGCGTGTATCAGACAGAGGGGTGTATCAGACAGAGACGTGTGTAAGACAGACGCGTGTATAAGAGAGAGGTGTGTATCAGACTGACGCGTGTATAAGACAGACGCGTGTATCAGACAGACGCGTGTATAAGACAGAGGCGTGTATCAGGCAGAGGCGTGTATCAGACAGAGGGGTGTATCAGACAGAGGGGTAAATCAGGCAGAGGCGTGTATCAGGCAGAGGCGTGTATCAGGCAGAGGCGTGTATCAGAAAGACGCGTTTATCAGACAGAGGCGTGTATCAGACAGAGGCGTGTATAAGACAAGAGGCGTGTATCAGACAGACGCGTGTATCAGACAGAGACGTGAATAGTGCCGCTGCCACGCTGACACCTCGTTAGAGGCGGTCCTCAGTTCGGTCTTAGGTCGCTGACAAAGGAAACGATAATCCCACAGCAGACTTAACCGTTGGTTGGAGAAGAAAGTATCAGAGACTTCAGTCATCTGACTGATAGTTTCTTCCCTTCCTTGCTGCCTTTTTTGTCCTAACCATAATTTATACACTGGTAGCCTGGAGCGTACCGTAAGCGGTAGTTGAACCCTGAGACTTCAGTATACTAGGGCAAGGCTCGTCCCATAGTAGGTACACTACTGTCGGGTGGTGAAGTTGTTAGAGACATCAGTATACTAAGTCAAGGCTTGTCCCATAGTAGTTACACTACTGTCGGGTGGTGAAGTTGTTAGAGACATCAGTATACTTAGCTAGTCGTTGAGGTTAAAGGCTTTTGAGTGTGAAATAGTCTTCATGGTTAGGATGGGAACTAAGACGTTAGACAGATAAGACCCAACATACTGATCAGGAAGTTGCGTCAGGGTCAGGCACAACATACTGACCAGGACGTCACGTCAGGGTCAGGCACGACATACTGACCAGGACGTCGCGTCAGGCACAACATACTGACCAGGACGACGCGTCAGCGTCAGGCACAACATACTGACCAGGACGTCACGTCAGGGTCAGGCACAACATACTGACCAGGACGTCGCGTCAGGGTCAGGCACAACATACTGACCAGGACGTCGATTAAGGGTCAGGCACAACATACTGAGCAGGACGTCGCGTCAGGGTCAGGCACAACATACTGACCAGGACGTCGCGTCAGGCACAACATACTGAGCAGGACGTCGCGTCAGGGTCAGGCACAACATACTGACCAGGACGTCGCGTCAGGCACAACATACTGACCAAGACCCCTACCTCTCATTGTGGTTGCGTTCCTTGTTTTCAAAACATTCTGGCTGGCGATATGTGAATCGACGTGATCCCCGTAGTAGTGAGCATCACACAGATGAACCCAAGCATTGCATAACCGCTTGGAGGACTGCGGTCCACTTTCATCAGCACACACGATCAATGAGGAAAGCTACTACAACCAGCGACTTCACGTCCTTATATGACGCACAAAAAATAAAACTTCGTTCTGGGCCAGCAGCAGCAGCAGCAGCAGCAGCAGCAGCAGCAGCAGCAGCAGCAGCAGCAGCAGCAGCAGCAGCAGCAGCAGCAGCAGCAGCAGCAGCAGCAGCAGCAGCAGCAGCAGCAGCAGCAGCAGCAGCAGCAGCAGCAGCAGCAGCAGCAGCAACAACAACAACAACAACAACAACAACAACAACAACAACAACAACAACAACAACAACAACAACAACAACAACAATTACACCATATAAAAATAAGGTAATGAGTACCTCGCTCTACCTGAGATCTGAATGCGACAAAGAAGAGAACGGAAGTATAACGTCCTTCTTTCTGGAATTCAATATGCAATCTTTCACGTAATCTTCTACGCGCGAGACATCTTAGTGTGCGATTTACGTTAGACAGAACTGGTATGCTGGAGGAATATCCGTGTGTTAGTTGCCCTGCGGAGAATATACTGTTTTTCATGAATAGTTTTAGCTCCTGGGTTGTTGTTTTGGATTTTAAGCAGCGCTGACGAATCGTAAATATGTAGTGTCTATAAAGAGGCGCGTTTAAAATGAACCCGGACCTAACTGCATTAAGTGAACATACGTACGATGAGCATGCTGACGTTAATTCTGGTGTAAACAGCACATACCAACCGTCAAGTTTTCAAAATTTCATTATCCTCTGACTAATAGTTTTGTCAGGCGATCGTAGAAAACATGGCGGGTGTGATACGGAATCCGTCCAGAGTTGATTAGCGAGCGGTGATTCGGTTTCTAACAGCTGAAAGATAAGATGTCGACTAGTTCATGATCTACTTACAATTCTGGATAGACCGTCATGCCTAGTAATGGATAATGCATACTATCAAAATGCAGTATCAGAGGAAGACAAAGTACCAACTGCATAAAGAAAAAAGCTCAAATAATGACAAGGCTAACTAAGGATAAAGTCAATTTTGATGAGTACGGTCACACTTTTCTGCGACTACCTGCATACCATTCGCATCTAAACCATAAATAGGTTGTGTGAGCAAAGTCAAAGGACAAGCTACCGACAAGAACAGCACATTTAAAATGTGTGATGTAGAAGTGCTGAGAGGCGAGCACTATTCAAAAGTAGACATTCAGTTCTGGAAGTATGGTGAACATGTGTTCCTGGAAGTTAAGTACAGTACTAGCAACGAGGTGGATTACAATTTGTCAAGCCAGTAAAAATTATCAACCTCTTTGAATCGACAGATTCGGAATGATTAATATAATCTTTATTGGACATACGATTAGCAGACTTGGATGAATTAGCTTATGTTTATCAAAACAATTAAGTGTACATACAATGACAACAAATACATTTCAATATTCAATCGCTTTAAGCAACATAAATTGATTCAACCTTGGGGGTCTAAGGGTGACAGAATATTGTGCTCTATGCCAGGTAGCCAAATGTCGACTAAACTCATCCCATTTTGTGCCCTATGCCAGGTAGCCAAATGTCGACTAAACTCATCCCATTTTGTGCCCTATGCTTGGTAGCCAAATGTCGACTAAACTCATCCCATTTTGTGCCCTATGCCAGGTAGCCAAATGTCGACTAAACTCATCCCATTTTGTGCCCTATGCCAGGTAGCCAAATGTCGACTAAACTCATCCCATTTTGTGCCCTATGCCGCCAAATGTCGACTAAACTCATCCCATTTTGTGCCCTATGCCAGGTAGCCAAATGTCGACTAAACTAATCTCTCTCCTTTGCCATGTCAGACCAAAGTTTTGGCGCAGGCCATCTCTCCATCTCTTTAGTAGACGTCGGGCCACGTTTTGGAGGTTGGCGGAAGTCGTAACTGATAAGCATGTTGCTCGAAGTCCACAATTGACAGCTGGGTAGACTGGAGGATGAGGTCAAACCATGATAAAGTGAAACACAAAATATCCGATGTGTCAAACTGATTGAGATTCGAACATAGTACATTGGGGTTGTAAACCAATATCGCAAATCCTAGGCCATCAGTATGTATCACCTGACTCTGGGTAACATAGTGTGATCCGTATGTTTAATTTGACCCTGACTAAAATAATGTTACCGACATGTTGTGCCTGACCAGACGTTAGCCTCCTCTCCTGACCAGACGTTAGCATCCTCTCCTGACCAAACGTTAGTCTCCTCTCCTGACCAGACGTTAGCCTCCTCTCCTGACCAGACGTTAGCCTCCTCTCCTGACCAGACGTTAGCCTCCTCTCCTGACCAAACGTTAGTCTCCTCTCCTGACCAGACGTTAGCCTCCTCTCCTGACCAGACGTTAGCCTCCTCTCCTGACCAGACGTTAGCCTCCTCTCCTGACCAGACGTTAGCATCCTCTCCTGACCAGACGTTAGCCTCCTCTCCTGACCAGACGTTAGTCTCCTCTCCTGACCAGACGTTAGCATCCTCTCCTGACCAGACGTTAGCCTCCTCTCCTGACCAGACGTTAGTCTCCCTTCCCCCATATTTTAACGTTAAAGAAACGGATAAACCTCGAGCCAACGGGAAATATAGAAAGTACGGATCTTAGTTTTCACAAGCCCTAATTACTCTTCCTCCTTCTCTCCCTCCCTCTGTCTGTCTCTCGCTCTCTCTTTCTCTCTCTTGTGATGTAGTCCTCACCAGACGGTCATCCGTTCAATTCCAAGTCTTCTTTTACCCCATATCTTGTCCACTGCTGTAATGGTTCTCGAATGCAGAAACTGCTAATCTTTCAAACCGCTTTCTTTAACAAGCAGAATTGTTTTAAATTTGAATAGATTCGAAACAAGCAAAAACATTACACACATACACACACAAAACAATGCTTACTGTTACAGATGCAGGTGTATCCGCGTTTTGTAAACAACATTCTCTTAATTCCTGAGTAGGTTCCGTCGATACGTTATCAGTCGCTGCTTGGTTATTTGGATTAATCCGTGGAGCAAGGTGTCTGCCGCTTCGCTCTGTCGCCTGGCCCAATAATCGACCATTTCGAAAATAATAAACACTTGCAGCGAATGCGTGCGAGAAAACTATACCCATGTTTGCACAAAAACTGCGAAGATAAACGAGAATGGTTATCCATTAACACTCTGTATCTCCATATTTGAATTTCAAGTTGAAATCTTGACAGAATATTAACAAACACGGAGCAATAGTCCTGCAACTAGTCGGGGAGACATTTGCGATTACGCGGCGGAAGGGAAATCACTCTGAAGGAAGTTTTGTTGACGAGAGCTCTGCTCGCCTCTCGTTGGATGGCTTATCCAAAATGGCCGGGCTCAAGACGAGCAGAAAATCAATGAAGGAACTCCATTCCCATTTCGCTTTTACCTTCGCTGGGGAGAAGATCGGCGCATTCATGGCTGGCTGGCTACTCTCGGGGCGTCAATGGAGGATTCGGGAGTTTTCTTTCCAGGAACCGGTTCGGCTCTCGGTGGAATCAAGATTGGAATTTTGGTATTTACTTATATCGATAGTGACGCACAGCATGGACACTGTTTACAAATATGATCGTATTTCTTCTTCTTGTTCTTCTTCTTCTACATTTTTCCTCTTCTTCTCCTTCTTCTTCTTCTTTTTTCCTTTTTTTTCTCCTTTTTGTCTTCTTTTTTTTCCATTTCCTGTTCTGTTTCCTCCTCTTTTTTTTCCTCTTTTCTATTTTTTTTCTTTTTCTTCTTTTTTCTTCTTTTTCTTCTTCTTCTTCATTTTCCTCTTCTTCTTCCTTTTCTTCATCATCTTCTTTTTCTTCCTTTTCTTCTTCGTCTTTCTTTTCGTCCTCTTCATCTTCTTCTTCTACTACTTCCGTTTCGTCTTTATTCGTTTTCCTTTTCTTCTACTTCTTTTTCTTCTGCTTCTTCCTCTCCTTCAATGACGTTCTTCCTGAAAAGGACATAATGTTGTAGTTTACCTCGTTGCTGTGATATCTGCCCCGTTCGGCGCCACACAATGTTCAGCTGTCTGTTATGCTAACCTTTGAATTGCTATCTTGGCCAGACTTCCCTGGAACTTGCGTCTTAATTCACTCCAAACAGCGTTTCCTGGATTCCCAACCACATGTAACGGGACATTCCATTTCGAGGAAAGGGAAAGACAGGTCGATATAATTTTATTTTAAATAAATAGGTAGAGACTTAGATGTGCCACAAAATGGTTTTATTCAGTTTTGCGACAGTTCAAGATTAGGATTTGGAAAGGTTCAGGGTTATGCTTAGGTTTAAGTCTAAGGTTAGGATTATGGTTAGGGTTAGGATTATGATTAGAGTTAGGATTATGGTTAGGATTAGGTGTAGGGTCTGGATTAGGGTTATGGCTAGGATTATGGTTAGGGTTAAGATTATGGTTAGGGTTAAGATTATGATTAGGGTTAAGATTATGGTTAGGGTTAAGATTATGATTAGGGTTAAGATTATGGTTAGGGTTAAGATTATGGTTAGGGTTAAGATTATGATTATGGTTACGATTATGGTTAGGGTTAAGATTATGATTAGGGTTAAGATTATGGTTAGGGTTAAGATTATGGTTAGGGTTAAGATTATGGTTAGGGTTAAGATTATGGTTAGGGTTAAGATTATGATTATGGTTACGATTATGGTTAGGGTTAAGATTATGATTAGGGTTAAGATTATGGTTAGGGTTAAGATTATGGTTAGGGTTAAGATTATGGTTAGGATAATGGTGAGGGTTAGGGTTAGGGTTAGGATTATGATTAGGGTTAGGATTATGGTTAGGGTTAGGGTTAGGATTATGGTTAGGGTTAGGATTATGGTTAGGGTTAGGGTTAGGATTATGGTTAGGGTTAGGATTATATTTAGGGTTAGGATTATATTTAGGGTTAGGATTATATTTAGGGTTAGGATTATAGTTAGGGTTAGGATTATGGTTAGGGTTAGGTGTAGGGTCTGAATTAGGGTTATGACTAGGATTATGGTTAGGGTTAGGATTATGGTTAGGGTTAGGATTATAGTTAGGGTTAGGATTATATTTAGGGTTAGGATTATAGTTAGGGTTAGGATTATGGTTAGGGTTAGGTGTAGGGTTTGAATTAGGGCTATGGCTATGGTTGTGGATAGGGTTAGATAACATAGTTGTGATTAAATCGTCTGACAGTATGGACAAAGCCATGCTGCCGTAGAAACTGGATGCTAACCCCCTTATCATGGAAAACCGGTGATATATTCAAGAACTTCTCCTCAGATTGTTTGTCACCCAAAACAGTAACTAAGTGGACGTTTCTGTGATGTCAATACCTCAAATTCAGTGCTAAAAATAAACCATTTTTTTTGTTTAGGATCAAATAAGACGCAAGTGTCCAGCCCATTTCCAGGGCCGTCACTTAGAATACAATCTCGGACTGCTGAGGTTCACTCACCCCCTGATGCAAGCCGTCAGATATGAGTTGTAGGTCTCTGTCAGTTCATTCACATGCATTTTCAGCCCCTAATGGTTATTCAAGCCATGGTATGTATATTTATACGAGTTGCGGAACATACGAACAGCCGAGAAGCTCTGAGTCGCTCAAAGGGACTTACCCAAATATCCCCGAATATCAATCAACTTCTCACATCCCATGGAATCAGAATGGTTATACAATGGATCCATGGTCTGAACTTAAATGATTTAAGAGCAGTACTCTGTCAACTATGCCAGCAGTCCGCACCAAAAAGGGTAGTGGTACAGTGGGTTCCATCTCACTGCAACATCCAAGGCAACGAGGAGGCAGACAGACTGGCAACAGAAGGTGCAAAACTACCACAACCAGATACTAGTATGACATACGAAGAGTCAAAAAAGCTTATTAGAGCCAGATACATGACCAAATGGGAAACCGAACATACTGGCTACACAAAAAACGATGCCTATTACCAGTTGAACGGAAGAGAGCAGGTCGTGGTCTTCAGACTTCGCACTGGCCACAATAGACTGAGGTACCACCTATTCAACAAATTGAAGATAGGTGGCACCGACGAATGCCCGTGTGGTACTGGGAAAATGGCCGCTGAGCATTTGCTGCAAAACTGCCCGACATACGAGGATCAGAGAGAGCAGATGTGGCCATCACCAGTGGCAACACTAGGCAAGCTCTATGGCAGTGTCGATAGCCTCAGGTTGACCGCTGCCTTTTTCGAAAAAATAATGGTTACTGTCTGATTGCGTACGAAGAAGAAGAAGAAAGGATCCATGGTCACTCAAATACACCTGGCAGTGACAAGGCAGACAGACTGCCTAAGAAGGGATCAAGTCAAGAACAACAATGCACACCAACAACCCTACAGACGGTCAAACAACTACTGAAGACTGCGAAACAAAGATGGTTATTGGGAAATAATGGAAGAGAAATCTACAAATATATGGACATCCTAAATCCCAAAGACAACATCAGCCTCCTGAAAAGGAGAGACCAAATCACCATTTTTCGACGGCAGACATATACAACTTAACAGCCACTTGAACAGAATCCAAACAGAAAGTACTCCAGAGTGCCGGCTGTGCACACATCCCTATGAAACTGTTGAACACCATATTTCTGAATGTCCAGCGCTTGCCAGTTTCAGGAAAGAGATTCTTCCTCCGAGGCCAGACAAATGGAACACTTTGTGCGGAACTAAACAACAGCTTACAAACACTTGCAGATACCACTAAGTGGCATTGGGCCAAAGGGCAAGAGCCCATAGGCCGCTGGATCAACAACCAACCAACCAACCAAGCAATCAACCAACTCAACCTCTCAGGGACCGAACTCGCAACATAGAAATCAGTTGCCGAGCTACCCTCAATGACGTCATATAACTTAATTTGCTTTTTAAAAAATGCAGACCGGCGGAGCATGTGGGGAGCATGCTGGACTGCAGAATGACATGAAAGGTGCCGTCTTAGCGGCATTACAACTTCTGGCGCTCACGCCGGCGTCCGCCAATCAATGGAGAGCTGGCTTGAGTATAAACCCTTGGTATAATACGGCAATAGGAGAAAAGATCGAATTGAGTTAAAACAGTTGACTACCTGGCATAAGGCAGTTCCTTTGTCTGGTTCAACACTAGGTTATAGATTACATGTAACATACAGATTACATACATATTAGAGACAGATTTCAGACAACATAGAGACATGCTACAGATTACGTGCGTATACAGATTATAGATTACAGACAGATTATAGATTACAAATAGATTACAGATATTATCAATTACAGACAGATTACATATTTTAGATTACAGATTACATACAATTTACAGATGTTACATTGCATACATATTATAGATGGCATGCGTATTATAGATTACATATTATAGATTACATATACATTACAGATTGCAAATTACAGACTATAGATTGCAGACTTATTACAGATTGCATTTTACAGATTATAAATTGCATACAAATTACATATATATTACATACATATTACAGATCACATATTACAGAGATATGACAGATTATAGATTGCAGGCAGATTACAAATTATATATTGCATACATATTACAGATTACAGACATATTACAGATTACAGACATATTACAGATTACATACATATTACAACTTTCAGATTATAGACAGATTACAAATTGGAGACAGATTACATACAAATTACAGATTATAGATTACAGACACATTACAACTTTCAAATTACAGACAGATTACAAATCGGAGACAGATTGCATACAAATGGCAGATTATAGATTACACACACATTACAGGTTACGTACATATTACAGATCATAGATTACATACATATTTCAACTTTCAGATTACATATTACAGATTATAGACAGATTACATACACATTACAGATTATAGAAAGCGTTTTTGGGCGTTGTGCTTTCATGTCCTAGTTTACAGCGAGGTTGCGATATCTCGGCCTTTCTGGCTGGCACATCCACTTTCTTCACAGAATGTTTGAGACCGGTTTGGGTTGCCTCTTCCATCCCTTCTGTCTTAGCCAGACTAAACGTGTGCAGTTTGTTTCCAGGACCGGCCATTGGGGGTGGAATGCGATCTTGATCAGCTGTGGTTCGCTGAATCTGATGCAAGCAATCAGCTCTGGTTCGCTGAATATGATGCAAGCAATCAGCTCTGGTTCGCTGACTCTGATAAAAATGATCAACTATCAGCTCTTAATCGCTGAATTAAACGCAAGCAACCAGCTGTAAGTCACTGAATCTGACACAACCCATCATTTATGACTGACGCAAACAATCAACCATGAGTGACTGACGCTGACGCAGACAATGAGCTATACGTCACTGAATCTGACGCAACCCATCATTTATGACTGACGCAAACCGGCCCCGTGACTGGTTCGATCTCATTCACTACATACTTCGGTTTACCTAGCTATTATTGGTACCAGACTTAATATTGGGGCAGCAGCTTCTTCTTCGTCTTCTTTTTTGTCTTCTTCTTTATCGTCTTTAACTTTTGCCTCTACCTCTTCTTCGATCAACTAGGGTGGTGAGGTTCACGAAGGAGACAGCGCTTCCGGTCTTCGCCGGACCCAACTACTTTCTTTCCCCCGGGCCAGACTGCCTCTCTTTGGTTTGTTTAAGTGGCACAGTCCTGCAGGAAATGTTCTGGTGTTTGCTTGGGTGCTCCACAATCGCATGTGGCGGTGTCTCTAAGACCTAGATTGGTAAGACCTAGACTGGAGTATTGTGTACATGAGTGGAGTCCTGTGTACAGGTGTGGAGTACTGTGTATAGGTGTGGAGTACTGTGTACAGGTGTGGAGTACTGTGTACAGGTGTGGAGTCCTGTGTACAGGTGTAGAGTACTGTGTACAGGTGTGGATTCCTGTGTACAGGTGTAGAGTACTGTGTACAGGTGTGGAGTTCTTATCGTAGAGGAGACATAAGCATGCTGGAAAGGATACAAAAAAGAGCGACAAAGCTGATAGTGGGATTCCAGAATTACAGTTATGAGGAAAGACTCAGAAAAACCGGCCAAGAAAGAAGAATTCGCGGTGACTTAATTCAGGTTTATAAGATGATCAGAGGAATGGTTAAATTAGACTATAACAAGTTTTAAAAAAAGATACAACCACCTACAAGAACTAAAGAAAGGTCCAGATTGGATATTAAGAAATATTTTTTTAGTCACAGAGTGGAGAATGCTTGGAATGCATTGCCCCAGAAGGTAGTAGAGGCAGGGACAGTTCATGCATTCAGGAATAGATTGGATCAGGATAATGCAAATGTAACTGGTTGTATACAGACTCTGATGAGTCTTCTAGACCAGTAAAGACCCATTCTGTGGAGATGGTCCTTGAGTCTGCAGTCAACCGTTCTGAGTCTGAAGATCTCTGCCTGCTAAGTCTGTCTATGCTGTCATTTTCTGGCTTGTATTCTTTGTGCGGGTCTCTCAATTCTGTCCTCATGGATCGTTTGATGGGTGTCTTTGCTTCTTTATAACTCTGAGGATGGGGAGTCAGTGTACTGCCACTTTCTTTTACAATCGCATCTGCTTTCTTGTTTTCAAAAATCCTACAGTGGACCGAAATCCACTGTACGATTAATTCAGTTTTTTGGGGGGCTGACAGTAGCCCGATGTTGAATTTTATTTCGTCAGAAAACCTATCTTGTTTGGGTTAGCGCAGCTGAATCCACGAAGAAATGAGCTTGTCAGATACAATCTTTTAGAAAACGGAGGTATAGTTCACTGCTTAACACTTCACCACCTACAGTAATGTCTGATCAAAGACTACCTTTACTTTTACCCAAACGGTGGATACGCCACTATCTATGCTACGATGCCTCACTTGGAATAAACTTATCCTTTCCGAAGATCTTCAGATTTCATAAGCGCGGATGCCACTCTAAGAATAGCCATGTCTGTGAATTGTCAAATTCACTCGCTCACGCAAATGAAGAAAATTTGTGAGATAAAAAGTCCTATATGATACACACGTACCGACTTTATATATCTCAGAAAGTCAGGATAGGCAGACTAGTAGTTTGCACAGAGAGTAGAAAAGATGTGTGGTGCTCTTCATCTATTCTTCGTTCGTTCTCAATCTCCCGCTACTAAACCCTGAAAGGGTAAGTAGGAGAATGTAGTCCAGAGAACGGAATGCTTTGTGTTGTAGTTTACAGCGTGGCTGCGATATTTACACCTTTTGGTCCAACACATCCGTCTTCAGCAAGCATTTATTAAGTACCGGGTTAGCATTCCCTCTTCGATCCCTTCTCCTTAGCCAGTCTGCCCTGTTGCAGCCTGTTATCCAGGATCACCGCGTGGAGGTGTAGAAGGGTCTTGGCAGCTCTGGTTCGCTGACCACTGCAGCTCATTCGCTGCTCAGCATCTTGATCCCAGGTGTGGTCTATTCCGTGAGAAGTCTTGGTTTTCAGACCGATATGTTGTCTGGGAATCTTTTTCTACTTCTTCGAACGCTGTCAAACGTCAACCTGTATTTTTTCGAAAAAAGCAGCGGTCATCCTGAGGCTGTCGACACTGCCATAGAGCTTCTTTCTCTGGTCCTCGTATGTCGGGCAGTTTTGCAGCAGATGTTCAGCGGTCATTTTCCCGGTACCACACGGGCATTCGTCAGTGCCACCAATCATCAGTTTATTGAATAGGTGGTACCTCAGTCTGTTGTGGCCTGTGTGGAGTCTGAAGACCACGACCTGCTCTCTTCTGTTCAACTGGTAATAGGCATCATTTTTTGTGTAGCCAGTATGTTCTGTTTCCCATTTAGCCATGTATCTGGCCCTAATAAGCCTTTTGGACTCTTCGTAGGTCAAACTAGAATCTGGTTGTGGTAGTCTTGCACCTTCTTTATCCAGTCTGTTTGCGTTCTCGTTGCCTTGGATGTTACAGTGGGATGGAACCCACTATACCACTACTCTTTTTGGTGCGGACTGCTGGCATAGTTGACAGAGTACTGCTCTTAAATCATTCAGTTCAGTATTTTTCTGGCTTTTCAGTGCTGTGACTACAGCCAGGGCATCTGTAACAGGACTATCTGGCGTTCATTGCTTTTGCCTGTCACCATTTCTCCTACTGCAGCCCTCAGTGCCTCTGCCTCCGCTCTAAAATTGCTTGAGAATTTTCCAGTTGCCACTGACAGTGTTATTTTTCTACCATTTGGTAGGCTCAGGAATACCCCTGCCCCTCCGTTCTGTGTTGTGCTTGTTACAGAACCGTCGGTGTATGCATGGGTCCAGTCCATGCTTGGGTAGTTTTTCGTTATGTACCTCAGGATTATGTCTCTTCTTTCTTTTTCAGTGTGGCTGTTCTTGTTTCCAATACCTGTTTTATTTTCTACCACCTCCGGAATGATAGATATGCTGCTTCCAGGTAGGTTTGCGTACAGTAGGGAGGGGCTTTGGTATTGTTACGGTGTTCACTGGGTCTTCGCTCATCTTTGCTTTTGCTATTTTTGTAAGTTTCTCCGCTTTAGTTTCCCATTTCCAAATCTATTTCGTCTCCGATGCATTGGATGGCCTGTCAGTCTTCTGAGTTTCTCTTCTTGCTGCTGGGCTCTGCAGTCTCTTCTGTCGGTAATCTTTTCTAGTTCTACAATTGGCGTTGACTTCATGCCTCCTGTTATAACTCTCATGGCGTGGTTTTGGAGTTTGCTAATTTTATCAAAGTTCGCCTTTGCTGCTGTTGTCCATGCCGCAATGCCATACTCGAGAACTGGTCTCACTCTTCCAGTGTACAGTTTCTTTAGTATTCTTTCGTCTGCTCCCCAGCTTGTGCCAGCAAGTTTCCTCATGATTGCCATTCTTTCTCTGGCTCTCATTCGGTTTCTCTCGATCTGACTTTTCCATTTCATGTGCCGATCAAATGTGACTCCCAGGTAGTTTGGGTTGTCGTTTTGCCGCAGATATTTGCCATTAAGACTTATTTTGGTGTTTTGGTGTTTGTTTGATAGCGAGAATATTGTACATGTTGTTTTTTCCTCATTTATTTTGACCAGCCATGAGTTCGCCCACTCCTCCAACGATGTTAGGGCCTGCTGCATCCGATTCTTTGCTATGGTGAGATTTTTTTCAGAGGTCCACATAGCCAGATCGTCTGCAAACGTGGAGCTGTGGACTCATTTTGGTATATGTCTGGGAATGGAGACTAACGTCTGGTCAGGCAAAATATACTGGACTAGACCCCCCAACTCGACTACAACGCGGTTCTCCGTGGAAACGGATTGTTTATCTAGACAGCCTGGTTAACAAGGTGAGGGATCGACGTGATCTTCGTAGTAGTGAGCGATACAACGATGAACTTTACCTAACTTAACGTCTTTATACAGATTTAGAAGACCCTGCAGAGACTGTATACAACCAGTTAAATTTACATCACCTTGCTCTAAAAGCTATGCGCATCCAATTTATTATTTAATACATTAACTGTCCCTGCCTCCACTACCTCAAGCAAACATGAAGCAAATATTACACAACCCCTGTAGAATTTCAGCCAACCTTCATCAGCATGTTCGAGATGCTACTGCAACCCGAAACGTATCGTTCTTTTCAGCGCGCACAAGAGTAAACCAACTCAATATGCTCATTCACTACAACAACATCCATATCCAAAGGGCACATGATGGATGATTGTCAATCCACGACGACAGATTTGCTCGCTACCCTGAGCCACAGAATGGTCCGCGCTGTAGATCCACAACAGCCCATTCAGGTAAGATGCCTCAAGATCCACAATCCCGGTTTGCCTTATCCAGCGCGTTTGTACCTTGGATTGAGTGCCTCACAGGAAGCATGTCCCTATTAAAGAAGCCTCCGATAGCTGCAGTCACCGAATCCATCTCCATCCTCCCACTGAAGGCTACAGTTCTGTATGACCCGCTGCTGGAGGCTAGAGTTCTGTATGACCCACTCCTGGAGGCAACAGTTCTATATGACCTGCTTTTGCTGTAGGCTACAGTTCTGTATGACCCGCTCCTGCTGGAGGCTACAGTTCTGTGTGACCCGCTCCTGCTGGAGGCTACAGTTCTGTATGACCCACTCCTGCTGGAGGCTACAGTTCTGTATGACCCGCTCTTGATGGAGGCTACAGTTCTTTATGACCCGCTCCTGCTGGAGGCTACAGTTCTATGTCCCGCTCCTGCTGCAAGCTACAGTTCTGTATGATCCGCTCCTGCTGGAGGCAACAGTTCTTTATGACCCGCTCCTGTTAGAAGCTACATTTCTGTATGACCCGCTCCTGGAGGCTAGTTCTGTATGACCGGCTCTTGTAGGCTAGTTCTGTATGACCCGAACCTGGATGCTATAGTTCTGTATGACCCGCTCCTGGAGCCTCGTTCTGTATGACCCGCTTCTAAAGGCTACAGTTCTGTATGACCCGCTGCTGCTGGAGGATACAGTTCTATATGTCCCACTCCTGGAGGCTAGTTCTGTATGACCCGCTGCTGGAGGCTACAGTACTGTATGACTTGCTCCTGCTGGAGGCTACAGTTCTGTATGACCCGCTGCAGGCTACAGTTCTGTATGACCCGCTCCAGGCTACAGTTCTGTATGACCCGCTCCAGGCAACAGTTCTGTATGACCTGCTGCAGGCTACAGTTCTGTATGACCCGCTCCTGCTGCAGGCTACAGTTCTGTATGACCCGCTTCAGGCTACAGTTCTGTATGTCCCGCTGCAGGCTACAGTTCTGTATGACCCGGTACAGGCTACAGTTCTGTATGACCCGCTCCAAGCTGCAGTTCTGTATGACCTGTTCCTGGCTACAGTTCTGTATGACCCGCTCCTGGCTACCGTTCTGTATGACCCGCTCCTGGCTACAGTTCTGTATGACCCGCTCTAGGATACAGTTCTGTATGACCTGCTCCAGGCTACAGTTCTGTATGACCCGCTCCTGCTGCAGGCTACAGTTCTGTATGACCCGCTCCAGGCTACAGTTCTGTATCACCCGCTCCAAGCTGCAGTTCTGTATGACCTGCGCCCGCTGCAGGCTACAGTTCTGTATGACCCGCTCCTGCTGGAGGCTACAGTTCTGTATGACCTGCTCCTGTTGGACGCTACAGTTCTGTATGACCCGCTCCTGTGGGCTAGTTCTGTATGACCCGCTCCTGGAGGCTACAGTTCTGTATGACCCGCTCCTGCTGGAGGCTACAGTTCTGTATGACCCGCTCCTGCTGGAGGCTACAGTTCTTTATGACTCGCTCCAACTGGAGCCTACAGTTCTATATGTCCCGCTCCTGCTGCAAAGTACAGTTCTGTATGACCCGCTCCAAGCTGCAGTTCTGTATGACCTGCGCCCGCTGCAGGCTACAGTTCTGTATGACCCGCTCCTGCTGGAGGCTACAGTTCTGTATGACCTGCTCCTGCTGGACGCTACAGTTCTGTATGACCCGCTCCTGGAGGCTACAGTTCTGTATGACCCGCTCCTGCTGGAGGCTACAGTTCTTTATGACCCGCTCCTGCTGGAGGCTACAGTTCTTTATGACCCGCTCATGCTGGAGGCTACAGTTCTGTATGACCCGGTCCTGGGGGCTAGTTCTGTATGACCGGCTCTTGGAGGCTAGTTCTGTATGACCCGCTCCTGGATGCTATAGTTCTGTATGACCCGCTACTGGAGCCTCGTTCTGTATGACCCGCTCCTGAAGGCTACAGTTCTATATGTCCCGCTCCTGGAGGCTCGTTCTGTATGCCCCGCTGCTGGAGGCTACAGTTCTGTATGACCCACTCCAGGCTACAGTTCAGTATGACCCGCTCCAAGCTGCAGTTCTGTATGACCTGCGCCCGCTGCAGGCTACAGTTCTGTATGACCCGCTCCAGGATACAGTTCTGTATGACCCGCTCCAGGCTACAGTTCTGTATGACCCGCTCCTGGCTACAGTTCTGTATGACCCGCTCCTGGCTACAGTTCTGTATGACCCGCTCCTGGCTACAGTTCTGTATGACCCGCTCCAGGCTACAGTTCTGTATGACCTGCTCCAGGCTACAGTTCTGTATGACCCGCTCCTGCTGCAGGCTACAGTTCTGTATGACCCGCTCCAGGCTACAGTTCTGTATGACCCGCTCCAAGCTGCAGTTCTGTATGACCTGCGCCCGCTGCAGGCTACAGTTCTGTATGACCCGCTCCTGCTGTAGGCTACAGTTCTGTATGACCTGCTCCTGCTGGACGCAACAGTTCTGTATGACCCGCTCCTGTGAGCTAGTTCTGTATGACCCGCTCCTGGAGGCTACAGTTCTGTATGACCCGCTCCTGCTGGAGGCTACAGTTCTTTATGACCCGCTCCTGCTGGAGGCTACAGTTCTTTATGACCCGCTCCAACTGGAGGCTACAGTTCTATATGTCCCGCTCCTGCTGCAAAGTACAGTTCTGTATGACCCGCTCCAAGCTACAGTTCTGTATGACCTGCGCCCGCTGCAGGCTACAGTTCTGTATGACCCGCTCCTGCTGGACGCTACAGTTCTGTATGACCCACTCCTGTGGGCTAGTTCTGTATGACCCGCTCCTGGAGGCTACAGTTCTGTATGACCCGCTCCTGCTGGAGGCTACAGTTCTTTATGACCCGCTCCTGCTGGAGGCTACAGTTCTTTATGACCCGCTCATGCTGGAAGCTACAGTTCTGTATGATCCGGTCCTGGGGGCTAGTTCTGTATGACCGTCTCTTGGAGGCTAGTTCTGTATGACCCGCTCCTGGATGCTATAGTTCTGTATGACCCGCTCCTGGAGCCTCGTTCTGTATGACCCGCCCCTGAAGGCTACAGTTCTATATGTCCCGCTCCTGGAGGCTCGTTCTGTATGCCCCGCTGCTGGAGGCTACAGTTCTGTATGACCCACTCCAGGCTACAGTTCAGTATGACCCGCTCCAAGCTGCAGTTCTGTATGACCTGCGCCCGCTGCAGGCTACAGTTCTGTATGACCCGCTCCAGGATACAGTTCTGTATGACCCGCTCCAGGCTACAGTTCTGTATGACCCGCTCCTGGCTACAGTTCTGTATGACCCGCTCCTGGCTACAGTTCTGTATGACCCGCTCCTGGCTACAGTTCTGTATGACCCACTAAAGGCTACAGTCCTGTATGACCTGCTCCAGGCTACAGTTCTGTATGACCCGCTCCTGCTGCAGGCTACAGTTCTGTATGACCCGCTCCAGGCTACAGTTCTGTATGACCCGCTCCAGACTAAAGTTCTGTATGACGATTGCCCTGTCACGCCTGCCGAGATGACCCAACCAGGCATATCGCTTTCATCGCTTGTAAATAAGCATACAAAAGACCCTACACCCCCCCCCCCCCACACCACACACCCACATCATCGGCCTCAAAGGTAAGAGAGGAGCGGATAGGATAAGAAGAGATATCCATTATCCACTCCTGGAGTATCCAATCGTTCTGTACCGTTCAGAGGAATGGATTGAGTTTCGGTTTCGTTCAGTGAACTTGCTGAGAAGGTCTTAGAAAATCGACATAATCCTGAGGTAAGACAGTAGAGACAGGTCTTAGATAATCGACATAATCCTGAGGTAAGACAGTTGAGAAGAAGAAGTTTCTCGAAAAAGAGGTGACTGCTAGCGTCAGGGCCAGGGACACAGAGCTGACAAGACCTTTCTACACCTCCACCAGGTGATCCTAGATAACAGGATGCAACAGGGCAGACTGGTTAAGGAGAAGGGATCGATGAGGGAAGGCTGACCCAGTACCAAAAAAATGCCTGCTGAAGTCGGATGTGTGGGACTAATAGGTGCACATATCGCAGTCAAGCTGTAAACTACGACACAATGTATTCCGTTCTCTGGACTACATTCTGCTACTTGCGAAGCCCTTTTCAGGGCTAGGTAGCTGGAGTTACGAATAAAAGAATATTGAACTTTTAAGGCATTGTTGTCTGGTTACGGAATGAGTATTCTTTGTTCCCCGTTCGGGTCCCGGTAACAGACTGACTCATAAAGTCATATGTTTTTCGGTGTTATCCGGCGAGGTTCACGAATGAGATAGCACGTTTCGGGTCTTCGCCAGCCCCTCACAGCTTCTGTACAATTAGGACAGTCGTGCAGGATATGTTCTGGTGTTTGTTTGGGTGCTCCGAGAAGAATTTGTGGTGACTTAATACGGGTTTATAAGATGATCAGAGGAATGGATAAATTAGACTATAACAAGTTTTTGTTTTAAATACAGCCACCAACAAGAACAAGAGGGCATAGCTATAAGTTGACTAAAGAGAGGTCCAGATTAGATATTAGGAAATATATTTTTAGTCAGAGAGTGGTGAATGCTTGGAATGCATTGCCAGGGGAGGTAGTGGAGGCAGGGACAGTTAATGCATTTAAGAATAAATTGGATGCGCATAGCTTTTAGAGCAAGGTGATCTAAATGAAACTGGTTGTATACATACTCAGTTAAGTTAGGTTAAGTAATCGCGTGTGTCGGTGTCTAAGACCTATTCTGGGGAGGTGGGCCATGAGTCTGCAATGTCCCGTTCTGAGTCTGAAGATCTTTGTCCGTCTATCTCTGCCTGGTTTGTATATGCTGTCATTTTCTGGCTTGTATTCTTTATGCTGGTCTCTCAATTCTGTTCTGAAGTATCCTCTGATGAGTGTCTATGCTTCTTTATAGCTCTTTGGATGTGGAGTCTGCGTGCCTCCACTTCCGGCTTTTGCGAGCTCATCTGCTTTCTCGTTTCCAGGGATCTCACAGTGGGCCGGAATCCATTGTAGGACTAAATCTGTTTTTTGGACAGCAAACCGATGTTATGTTTTATTTCATGTGAGTCTAGCGGACGGCGTGGGCTAGTGGTTATGTGACACGGCTCACAACCCGTAGGTTCTGGGTTCTTAACTTAACTTAACGTCTTTATACTGGTTTAGAAGACCCTGCAGTATACAACCAGTTACATTTACATCACCTTGCTCTAAAAGCTATTCGCATCCAGTTTATTCTTAAATGCATTAACTGTCCCTGCCTCCACTACCTCAACTGGCAATGTATTCCAAGCAGACACCACTCTCTGACTAAAAATATATTTCCTAATATCTAACCTGGACCTCTCTTTAGTCAGCTTGTAGCTATGCCCTCGTGTTATTGTAGGTGGCTGTATTTTAAAAAACTTGTTATAGTCTAATTTATCGATTCCTCTGATCATCTTATAAACCTGTATTAAGTCACCACGAATTCTTCTCTTTTCGAGACACTGTAGGCCGGTTTTTCTGAGTCGTTCCTCATAACTGTAATTCTGGAATCCCACTATCATCTTTGTCGCTCTTTTTTGTATTCTTTCTAGCATGTTTATGTCCCCTCTATGATAAGGACTCCACACCTGTACACAGTACTCCAATCTAGGTCTAACTAAAGCTTTATACAGTTTGACGATCACTTCCTTGCTCCTATGTTTAATATTTCTTTTTATCATACCTAACACTGCATTTGCCTTTTTCACTGCTACCTTAACTTGCTCACTCACCTTTCCTGTATGATCTGTTATAACCCCTAGGTCCCTTTCCTTATCTATCTTTCTAATATTGTTTTCTCCCATTCTGTAATTATGTTCCATATTGGATCTACCCATGTGGATGACTGTACATTTATCTACATTAAACTCCATTTGCCAGCTTACAGACCATTCTCGAATTTTATCTAAATCCGACATCAATATATCCACTTCCGCTTTAGATGAGACACTACTGCATAGTTTTGTGTCATCAGCAAATTTTGCAATCATGGATCTCATATCAATGTCCAAATCATTTATATATATCAAGAACAAAATTGGTCCCAAAACCGAACCCTGTGGCACACCACTTTTCACTTCACTCCACTCAGAGTACTCCTTATTTATGCCCACCCTAGGCCTTATTCCCGTTAACCAATTTTCAATCCATTTGGCAACTTCCCCATCACAGCATCGGTCGGTACCCCGAGGAAGCAAACCTTAGAAAATGCAGAAGGAAGCAGACCCTTACATTAATGCATGCTGAAGTCAGATGCACTGTGCCTACAAGCGCAAAATAAAAACCACAGTGCAACGCACACCGCCTTGAGGAATTAAGAAATAAAACGAACGCAAAACAAAAAATTTAAAAAATGTGAGAATCTATCGTTAGCTTTGAATACGCTCCTAGAGTCTGTTAGAATTACCGTATTCCAGGTAGTTGTGTTGTAGCTGAACAGAATCTGAGATTCCCAGTTCATTTACCTGACTTTTGATCTATACTTGAATCACCACATCCTGCAGCTGTTGTTCAACCAGCAGAACAACGCCATCGGAATTCCTCAGATTATTTATTGATACTGTACTGATAATGCGTTCTGGCATTTCCGCTGTCTGTCCAGGAATGTTTTCTGTATACACCGACACACGCTCACAAACACTTAACACATAAACAGGCACACACTCTTCACAAACACCTAACACAAATATATTCACACCCACACATACACACGTTCACAAACAGACACACACTCACACCAACACATACGCGGACGCACGCGTATATCCTCACCAATGCTCACACGAACGGAGACTCGCATATATTGCCAGATAGATGTACCAAATATATATGCTATCGAAACACTCACGCGCACACAGTACCAGACATTCTCTACACACACATTCTCTCGAATGCACATTCTTTACACACATACATTTCCACACACACATTCTCTACACACACACACATTCTCCACATACATTCTTCACATACACACATTCTCTACACACACACACACACATTCTCTACACACACACACACACACAAACATTCTCTACACACACACAAACATTCTCTACACACACACACATTCTCTCGAATACACAAACATTATTTCGAGTACACACACATTCTCTCGAATACACACACACACACACATTCTCTCGAATACACACACACACACATTCTCTCGAATACACACACACACACATTCTCTCGAATACACACACATTCTCTCGAATACACACACACATACATTCTCTCGAATACACACACACACACACATTCTCTCGAATACACACACACATTCTCTCGAATACACACACACACATTCTCTCGAATACACACACACACACACATTCTCTCGAATACACACACACATTCTCTCGAATACACACACACACATTCTCTCGAACACACACACATTCTCTGGAACATACACACATTCTCTGGAACATACACACATTCTCTGGAACACACACACATTCTCTGGAACACACACACATTTTCTGGAACACACAAACATTCTCTGGAACACACACACATTCTCTCGAACACACAACAATTCTCTAGAACACACACACACATTTTCTCGAACACATACACAATCTCTGGAACACACACACATTCTCTGGAACATACACACATTCTCTGGAACACAAACACATTCTCTGGAACATACACACATTTTCTGGAATCAAACACATTGTCTGGAACACACACACATTTTCTCGAACACACACACATTTTCTAAACACATACAGATTCTCTGGAACACACACACATTCTCTCGAACACATACACATTCTCTGGAACATACACACATTCTCTGGAACATACACACATTCTCTCGAACACATACACATTCTCTGGAACACATACACATTCTCTGGAATACACACACATTCTCTGGAACATACACACATTCTCTCGAATACACACACATTCTCTGGAACACACACTCATTCTCTTGAACACACGTACACAGTACTAAACATTTTCTGTACACACTCTCTCTCTCTCTCTCTCTCACACTCACTCACTCACACACATACACACACACACACACACGCACGCACGCACGGAGCACGCGCGCACGTACGCACACGCGCGCACGTACGCACACGCACACGCACACACACACACATGCACATGCACACAGTACCAGCCGTTCCTTTCACACACACACACAAACACGTACGCACGCACACTCACAAAAACCCACATACTCACGAACACAGTACCAGAAATGTCATGCAAACACACACACACACACACACGCACGCACGCACGCAGCACGCGCGCACGCACGCAACGCACACGCACACACACACACATGCACACAGTACCAGCCGTTCCTTTCACACACACACACAAACACGCACGCACGCACACTCACAAAAACCCACATACTCACGAACACAGTACCAGAAATGTCATGCAAACACACACACACACACGCACAAACACACAGACACATACATGAACATACACAACAATAACCTACACACACACAGACACACACACACACACACACACGAACACCAAGCAACAACACAAACACACATCCATTTATAATAATTGTTAATAGCTACATCAGTAGTGATATGGTATAAATGCGGTTTGCCTCTGCAGTCGCAACGCAATGTATACTCCAAACACACCCCCCCCCCCCCTCTTCCTCCGGCCTCCTTTCAGTTTATAAAAAAAAAAAAACACTCTATCGAATTCTTCTTGACGAACATTCTCACTTTTCAACCACAAACACATTCCCTTTGGCTATATCAGGACAGGTTGGTCGTGAAAAGGATTTAAATCTGAATTGCGAGTACTCGAGAACAAGACTGCATAAGATTCAGAGAATTCTGAATGGTGAACATTTCGTGCCTCCAGAGACTTGCCAGTGTGGATTTCATGTTGACCAAACCCTAATCAATTTGGCTCAGTTTGACAGTGAAAGGCGAAGAAAAAGAAAAACCGAGCCGGACTTCGGAGAAAAAAACCCTGCCAGAAATAAATGGTCAAGTCTGAGATATTTCACGACGGGCGTGTCTTGAATACGGTGTGTTCCCGATAGGAGCTTTTGAGTTTTCTTTCTTGTTCTTTGTTTGTATTATTCCCCCTTCCTAACCCCCAAGGTTCTCTCATTTACCACCTCCGTCCTCCTAACCTTTCCATCTCCTCTTCCACCCCTCCTAACACTCTACTCCCTCCTCCTCATCTTTACCCTCTCCTTATTAATCATCTACCTCTGCTTCTTCTATTAATATCAACCTCCCCTCACGCCATTTCTCCTCCCTCAACATCCACCCACATCTCTTCTTCCACCTCTTCGAACCCGCTCCTTTCAGACAACACCCATCTCCCCCTTCTAACCCTTCCCTCCCTCCCATCTCCCCTCCCCATCTCCCCTCCCCCTCCCCCTGCTAACCATCTCTCTCCCATCTCCCCCTTCTAATCCTCCCCTCCCTCCCATTTCCCCCTCCCCCTCCCTCCCCCTTCTAATACTCCTCCTCCCCCTTCTAACCCTCCCTCCCATCTCCCCCTCCCTCCCATTCTAACCCTCTCCCTCCCATCTCCCCCTCCCTCCCTCTTCTAACCCTCCCACCTCCTCCCCCCTTCTAACCCTCCACATCCCCCTTCTAACCCTCCCCCTCCCCCTTCTAACCCTCCCTCCCATCTCCCCCTCCCTCCCATCTCCCCCTCCCCCCTTCTAACCCTCTCCCTCCCATCTCCCCCTCCCTCCCCCTTCTAACCCTTCCCCTCCCCCTTCTAACCCTCCCTCCCATCTCCCCCTCCCTCCCATCTCCCCCTCCCTCCCCTTCTAACCCTCTTCCTCCCATCTCCCCCTCCCTCCCATCTCCCCCTCCCTCCCATCTCCCCCTCCTTCCCATCTCCCCCTCTCCTACACCGCTTTCTCCCCTCGACACCACCTCCCGTTTTCTCGCTCATTCAAACCCAAATCCTTGATTTCGAACCAAATGACCACGAAATCACGACAAAATGGCCGCCCCATTAGCTTCTATAGAAATCCCCACCAAATATTAAGAACCCTGTTGACACGCCCATCTCTTTAATGCTGACAATCTGATTAAATTCCTTTCTTTGCGCCTCTTCTCCTGCTACACTTCCCTTTTAACCTCATCTCTAACTAAATTCTCCTTCTTCCTCCGCATTTCTGAAAATCTAAAAAAAAACAACTTAGCAGGTTTCACAATTGAGTCCTGATTTCAGTGTTTTCGACCAGACACTCGACTTTCGAACAGTCTTTTTATTCGGTTCAAATCTAAGTAGCCTATGGCTGTGATCAGACTGCCTGTGAGGTATACATGTTCTTCCCTACACCATGTTATCAATATCAAAGCTGAACACTAACTACAAATGAAAAACGACAAATCGTAACAGCAGAAATGAAATGCCTGCGGAAAATATTAGGCGTAACAAGGAGAGACATGATCAGAAATGATGACATCAGAAGACTAGTGGGAACAACACCAGCATTAGACTACATTACAAGACAGCAACTAAAATGGTTTGGCTATGTAACAAGGCCCCCACCACAGAGCACCCCCGCCCCAAAAAAAAGAAAAAAAATATTTTTAGATACAACGGATTCAAGGCCAAAGACAGACCACAAAAAAGGTGGGTTACAGAAATATCTGAGGCGGTGAATGCCACTGTGTATGAAGCACACATACGGGCTCGTTCTAGAGACCTCTTCATGACCTAAGGCTGAAAGGCAGAACAGGATAAACGGAAAGAGGAAAAAACAATACGTTTTAAGATTGTATGGTTGCAGGATGGAAGAATCAGAAGTCCTTGACAGAAATGGATTTCAATTGAACATGTTTAAACAGACTTCAGGACTCGACATATCCAGTCGAATATCTGAACAATCCAATCTTTCAACGGACGCTATCATTCAACCCTCCAATCTCTCAACCCCGCCATTTCTCAACCCTGTCATCTCTCAACCCTGTCATCTATCAACCCTGCCATCTCTCAACCCTGCCATCTATCAACCCTGCCATCTCTCAACCCCGCCATTTCTCAACCCTGCCATTTCTCAACCCTGCCATCTCTCAACCCTGCCATCTATCAACCCTGCCATCTCTCAACCCCACGATCTCTCAACCCCACCATCTCTCAACCCCACCATCTCTCAACCCCACCATCTCTCAATCCTGTCATCTCTCAACCCTGCCATCTCCCAACCCAACCATCTCTCAACCCTGCCATCTCTCAACCCTGCCATCTCTCAAACCCTGCCATCTCTCAACCCTGCCATCTCTCAACCCCGCCATCTCTCAACCCTGTCATCTCTCAACCCTGCCATCTCTCAACCCTGCCATCTATCAACCCTGCCATCTCTCCACCCCGCCATCTATCAACCCTGCCATCTCTCAACCCCGCCATCTCTCAACCCTGCCATCTCTCAACCCTGCCATCTATGAACCCTGTCATATATCAACATTGCCATCTCTCAACCCTGCCATCTCTCAACCCTACAATTTCTCAACCCTGCCATCTATCAACCCCACCATCTCTCAACCCTGCCATCTATCAACCCCGCCATCCCTTAACCCTCAAATCTCTCAACCATCCAATCTCTTAACCCTCTAATTTCTTTCAACAGCTTTATTTTTAAGTTGTATTTTACCACAACTACCACTACTGCTACAACTGTCACAACTAAAATTACTGCTGTTACTACCACTACTACTACTACTACAATTACTGCTGTTACTACCACTACTACTACTACTACAATTACTGCTGTTACTACCACTACTACTACTACTACTACTACAATTACTGCTGTTACTACCACTACTACTACTACAATTACTGCTGTTACTACCACTACTACTACTACTACTACAATTATTGCTGTTACTACCACTACTACTACTACAATTACTGCTGTTACTACCACTACTACTACTACTACTACTACAATTACTGCTGTTACTACCACTACTACTACTACAATTACTGCTGTTACTACCACTACTACTACTACTACTACAATTACTGCTGTTACTACCACTACTACTACTACTACAATTACTGCTGTTACTACCACTACTACTACTACTACTACTACAATTACTGCTGTTACTACCACTACTACTACTACAATTACTGCTGTTACTACCACTACTACTACTACTACTACAATTATTGCTGTTACTACCACTACTACTACTACAATTACTGCTGTTACTACCACTACTACTACTACAATTACTGCTGTTACTACCACTACTACTACTACAATTACTGCTGTTACTACCACTACTACTACTACTACTACAATTACTGCTGTTACTACCACTACTACTACTACAATTACTGCTGTTACTACCACTACTACTACTACAATTACTGCTGTTACTACCACTACTACTACTACTACTACAATTACTGCTGTTACTACCACTACTACTACTACTACTACAATTACTGCTCTTACTACCACAACTACTACTACTACTACAATTACTGCTGTTACTACCACTACTACTACTACTACTACAATTACTGCTGTTACTACCACTACTACTACTACTACTACTAAAACTACTACTACTACCACTACTACTACTACTACTACTAAAACTACTACTACTACCACTACTACTACTACAATTACTGCTGGTACTACCACTATTACTACTACTACTACAATTACTGCTGTTACTACTACTACTACTACATTATCGCTGTTACTATAATAACTACTACTACCACTACAACTACAAGCACCACTACTACTGTCTCCTTACTACCCCTACCGACACTTCTATCAAGACTACTTTCACAATGACTGCAAAAGACTACTAATATTACTACAACTACTACTACAACTTCCACTAAGAACATCGCTCCTACAATGTACCATTAAAACCATGAAAAGTGCATATGTTTCAATCCTTACGAACCGAATCTCCGTCATTACTATGTCCTATTGAAACACTGGCCGGTTATTTGCTTGCACCGTCCCGATATGTTTGCTTTCAATTTGATGCGCTTTCCCAAATATCTGTTCTCATTGGCAATCTCCCTCCCCTAACGATCTCAAATCACAAGCAGGCGGAATAAATTGACGTAGTTTTCCGTACGGTATTCAATCAATCAATCAATCAATCATTGAGACAATCAGTCGTCAGTGAGTACCGTTGGCCATTCTTTCATGGAATCAGGCATATTCTTCATCTTATTCTTCTTCTTCTTCTTCTTCCTCTCATTATTATTATTGTTATAGTATACCTCTTGTTCTTCATTCTCAATGAGATGGAGAGATGGCCTGCTCTGCAAGAAAACCTTGGTCTGGCATTGTACTACGACGAAAAAGACGGAGTTGAGTTTAGACGGCATTTGGGTCGAGACCTGGCACTGGGCACAATATGGGCCTGAATAAACACAAGGATTACAGTATTACAATATGTACATTTATATACGAGGCGTGTTCAAATGAAACCGGACCAAATTGCAACAAGTGAGAGCATACGTGCGATTGCGCTTGATGACGTCACTTCTGGTGTAAACAGCATATACCAACCGTTAAGTTTGCAAAATGTCATTATCCTCCGACTCAGTTGTCTCAGCAGACCGTTAAAAATATGGCGGGTGTGATACGGAATCCGTCCAGAGTTGATCAGCGAGCGGTGATTCGGTTTCTAACAGCTGAAGGATGTCGACCAGTTGACATTCATCGCAGAATACAGGCAGGGTATGGTGACAAAAGTGTGTTGAAGATAACAGTGAAGAACTGGACAACGATGTTTAAAGAAAGACGTGAGTTAACGAAAGATCTTCCGAGACCAGGTCAGGCGCATATTGTTCCGTTAACTCACGTCATTCTTTAAACATCGTTGTCCAGTTCTTCACTGTTATCTTCAACATCTTTCAGTTGTTAGAAACCGAATCACCGCTCGCTGATCAACTCTGGACGAATTCCGTATCACACCCGCCATGTTTTCAACTGTCTGCTGAAGAAAGAATAAGTCGAAGGATAATGAAATTTTGCAAACTTGACGGTTGGTATGTGCTGTCTACACCAGAAGCAACGGCATCATGCGCATTGTACGTATATGGACTTGTTGCAGTTTGGTCCGGTTTCATTTGAACACCCCTTAGAAGGGAATGAGTGGAGTAAGATGTAAGGAAACCCTGAAAACTTATGGAATATATTCAAACCTTGAGGTTTACGGCAACCCATAAGACAAATTAAACGATTCTCGAGTTCGACGGGATATCTTTGGATGAGTCTGCAAGGCACAGGCTGCGGCACTTTGGAATCAAATTAGGATTCAGTGGATCAGGGAATCTGAGAAGACGAAACAGGAAGGTGTACAACCAACAGGCTACATGCACCATCGGCATCCACACTTTGCACCATCTGCTGAGAGAGACTGAGCACCTATGAGTATGCCCGGAGTGCAGTGAAGCCGACTCCTAGAACAGAACAGAACATCAGTCCTTCTGCAGCTAGTGCGCTGATTGGCTTCTCTCTACGACTTCGCAATACAAGATCAGTGGAACGACAGGACAGAAAAAGAATAAACAACAGAGGACACACGACTTCAGAATATTGAAACCAGAAGCAACATGACTTCAGACTAGCTAATTGACGCAGATTGCATGCAAGGAAATAATTATAACAGTTGTTTGATCAAGGTGATTTCATTTTTGAAATTCCCATCCATTCCGCCATTTTTCCTATCAGTTCCGATCATTTCTGAACGGAATCCCGCAACGTCTCAGCAAATATATTGATTATTCGAAACTCAAACTTGATCAATGCACTGATCAAATATATTATTATTACAAACGTATGCCCATGAGACTTGTAGTTCTGTAATAAAGCAGAGGATTATGGACAATCAGAAAGCGGATCCTGAAAGAGTTGTAATGGTAATATTCTAGTTATTTATTGTGCTCCCTGCGAAGAATAGAATCAGGCTGCAGCTACAGTTGCCCCCACAGCCAGCAAGATACACGCACTAGATGTGTCCGGTCAGATTAGGGCATCGCAGATCGGCTGCAATGGCTCTACGATAACTTATATGTCTTGCTTCATCTTGTCCTGTCTCCTCTCTCATGTCTCCTGTCTCCTGTCGACTCTAACCTGTCTCCTCTCTCATGTCTCCTCTCTACACTAGTCTCTCTCCTCCCTCCTCCCTATTCTCTCCTCCTTCCTCTCACCTCCCTCATCTTTATACTCTCCTTTATTATTCCTCTTTTTTATTTATTATTTTAATATTTCTTCTTTTATGTTTTCTTCTTCTTTATTATGTTTTTATTGTTCTTGTTCTTTCTGTAAGTGGCCCATCAATCAAAGGACACATCCAGGAAGTCAGCCAGCATTGTATACTGTTAGCTTCCCTTCCGCGATACAGTCGAAGATTGGCAGGTGGTCGCTCTCCTGTGGAACCAAATGCATTCCATTGAGTTGAGTGCAGGTCGTCGCCCGAGAACAGTGTTAAATCGATGACACCATGTGCACGCAGATAGGGCATGGGAAACACGGGGAGGGGGGTCTACAGACGTTTGCCAAGCCACAATCCAAATGACAGAATCAATCTACTAACGAGGAAGGTAGTTCTTGGTGCTATTATCCCCTTACTACTGAGCAAGCCAGCTCTTGGCAGCCCAATGCCATTCTTATATAGATATAGGTCTTCTTCAGTTGTCTCACTGCTCCGTACAGTGTGTTGGTAATTGTCGGCAGTTCTTGTAAGAATCTTTTCCTCATGTCCACAAGCGAGCGCATGAGCCGCAGTGGTCAGCGACCCATAGCTGGCTGCTAGCGTCAGGGCCAGCAAACTAGAGCTGCCAAGACCCTTCTACACCTCCACGCGGTGATCCTGGATAACAGGCTGCAGCAGGGCAGACTGGCTAAGGAGAAGGGATCGAAGAGGAAATGCTAACCCGGTACTCAAAAAAATGTTTGCTGAAGTCGGATGTGTTGGAACGAAAAGTGCAAATATCGCAGTCAAGCTGTAAACTACGACACAATGCATTCCGTTATGGGGACTACATTCTGCTACTTAGGCCCGTGTCAGTGTTTGGTAGTGGGAGATTGAGAACGAAAGAAGCCAAGCCACGAATACAAGCCATGTCCGCAAACGCCTTGCACTCAATGAGTAGGTGTCGAACTGTTTCATCAGGATGAGAGCAAGGTGGCAGGTGCTGGGGATTGATGCGGTTCAAGTGGCTATTGGCTCTGGTATGTCCTGTTCAGAACTGAAAGATGAGACTTTGATCTCTTCTATGTTAGTTTATTTATGTCATCGTTACTTTGTGACTGTGACATTTCGCTAAATATACTGCGCCCGTTGTTCCCGTCGCCCACCTGTTGTTCCCGTCGCCCACCTGTTGTTCCCGTCACCCACCTGTTGTTCCCGTCACCCACCTGTTGTTCCCGTCGCCCACCTGTTGTTCCCGTCACCCACCTGTTGTTCCCGTCACCCACCTGTTGTTCCCATCACCCACCTGTTGTTCCCGTCACCCACCTGTTGTTCCAGTCGCCCACCTGTTGTTCCCGTCACCCACCTGTTGTTCCCATCACCCACCTGTTGTTCCCGTCGCCCAACTGTTCATCCAGATTTCCCGAGTATTATTCTTAATAATTCGTTTTACTGTGTGGTTACTGCAGGGTCTATCCAATTGTTGTTTCGAGGCTCCTGTTTTTGCCAATCTGTCGGCCATCTTGTTCCCACTATGTCCAGGGATCTATTGCCAGGTGACATTTATCCTGTGGGCAGTGATGATGTTGTTGATCTCCTTTCCCACCAAGAATATCTCCCTTTCTTTGTTTGGGGTGTTTTCACCGCCTCCAGAACCGACTTGGAGTCACTAAAAATCACACAATCCATCGGCAACAATTCGCCCAAGTCAAACTGTTGGTGCAAAATCTCAACTACTGTTTCTATAGTCTCGGCCTCAGCTTCATCGTTTGAACGGTTTCGGTCGCGTGAATCACAAAACTCGTATTTGGACAAATCCTGGTATTTCAGGATATCATACCCTGCAAATTAGGTAGATTTGAATGCTGATCCACCCGTATAGACCAGGACTGCCGATTTTGGGTACCTAGAGACTGTCTCTAAGGCACATGTCTTCAAGATATCAGGTGTAGTCTACTTGGTGGCTGCCTTTTCTGTCAGGTATGTTTTTATGACTGGCAGGGAAAGATTTTTCCAAGAGGATGGTAAAAAAAAACTTATTTTACGTTTCTTTCTCCTCTGGTAGATGCTGAATATGGCTTTCCTCTTCTGCTACATCCAGTGGGGACAATTGCTTCAATCTTCTCTTTTGCTTCCAAGTGTCTATTTGTACCCTATTTGGGTGGCCGTGTTCTTGTCTCTGGTATCTCTCTACCGCTTCACTCTGTTCCCCCTTTCTCCTGATATTTAGCGATTCTATATTGGTCTTTATCTCACACGGCGCTGTCGGTGTTGATCTCATCCCCCCCCCCCCCCCCACAAGTTAGTCTGAGAGCTTGATTCTGCACCTGGTCAATAGATGAAATGTTATTTGTACTCACAGTCGTCTGTATGTGAAGGCTGTAGTCCATCACCTGTCGTACACAACCTGGGTATAGCTGCAGAAGAGTTAGTTTATCAGCTCCCCAATTTGTACTAGCGAGCCTTTTGATTACGTGTAAACGCTTGGTTGTTTTACTTGTGACATTGCAGATGTGGCTACCAAATTTCTACTTTCTTTCCAGTTTTATTCCCAGATAAACTGGGGTATCCTCTTTTACTAGTAATTCCCAATTCATTTTGATGTTAGTGGATCTCTTTGCTTCTTTTTGACTGCTGCATGAGAACACCGCAATAGATGAAGCAGCAAAATACAGACTGCAAAGTGTCGACATTAAACAAGGTTCGAGCGGAGTGGGGCGTATGAGAGAACGGCGCAGGAGAGTGTATAACCAGCGAGCTACAGGGACCATCAGCGTACATACTTTTCGCCATTTGATGGAAGAGACTGAACACATATGGGTATGCCTGGAGTGCAGTGACGTCGATTCTTAGAAACAGACTGCGGGAGAAGATGGTGTATATGGCTTTCTGTGTATTTATCTTGAGTTTCCACAGTTTACAGTATATTGAAATTATTAGTAAAGCTCTGTTGATCATCGAGTGGGATCATGATGCTGAGCAGCGCATGAGCTGCAGTGGTCAGCGACCCATAGCTGACTGCTAGCGTCAGGGTCAGCGAAACAGAGCTGCCAAGACCCTTCTGCGCCTCCACGCGGTGATACTGGATAACAGGTTGCAGCAGGGCAGACTGGCTAAGGAGAAGGGATCGAAGATGGAATGCAAACCCGGTACTCAAAAAATGCTTGCTGAAGTCGGATGTGTTGGATCGAAAGGTGCAAATATCGCAGTCAAGCTGTAAACTAGGACACAACACATTCCGTTCTCTGTACTACATTCTGCTACTTAAGCCCTTTCAGTGTTTGCTAGCGGGAGATTGAGAACGAACGAAGAAGATGAAGAAGATCAACGAGTAAAGATCAGAGCACCATTTACCGACTGAGAACCGAGAACATCTCACATAACATGTACCTAAACAGAACCAACCACAGCCAACTCCTGAGTGCCCCTGTGTACACACCAATATGAAACCGTTGATCATCATCTCTTTGAGTGCTCAAATCTCAACGATTTTAGGAAAATGTGTTTTCCTCCGATGCCAGATAGATGGAACACCTCGCATGGCCCCAAACAACCACTATTAAACAAATGCAAATACCATTACAACGCATTGGATCGAAGGACGAGAGCCTGGTTGCTGCTGGATCCGTAAACAACCTATAAATTTAACACTAACGTCCAGGGAACATCATAATGCACCGTTTAAATAAACATTTCTAGATTACCGCCCTTCCCCAAGTCTTCAGGCCGCAGATTGATTTAAATGACCAACAAAGCTCAATTTTGGCTTCTTTTATAGGCCAACTTACCTGGCACTTCGACAGTAATCCTGTCTGATTATGTGATCATGTAGCCTTATAGGGACCTCAACTCCAGAGAAATACCTCTAAACTAAACGATCACGCGTGATCTAATTATCAAAGTGCTAGGGTTTAGTGTTATTACAGCCCTCTTAATAAATTATATTGAAACTGAAAAATTAACGACATTTTGTTACGCTCTAAAGGAGGATCCATGTCCTGCAATCCCTTCCCTTAGCCCAGGGTTGGATTGCCCATTAGGATTATTAGTATGCCGAAGTTTAAGGACCCTAGGCGTTTTGGTGGCCTATGGATGAGTTTGCAAAATGTGACAACGGTTTTTCATAATGTTCAAAAAGAAAATGTAGACAATTTACAATTGGAGTCGCAACTGTGTAGAAGGATGGCTTAAACGAGGACATGGATACCAGCAACATGCATAAAACCATCAGACATTTGATTTTCCTAAACACTACAGTGGTTTCGGGTTGCTCCATATTTAGTATTGATCGCGTGCTGTGTTTAATCTTCGCGGTTTCTGGTAGGCATATTGTACGCATATTGTGCGCATACTTTTGCTTAACTTAGTTGTTTCATTTGTTGAAGCAAAGGTCCAACACTGGATTTAGCTTTCCCTTACCAGTTTGCAGAAATATGGGGAGTTTAGGCAGAGGAGAAAAACGTACTGTCAAGTGAATCATACTGATCAGGCTATGTTAGTCAGTGTCAGGTGAAACATACTGATCAGGCTATGTTAGTCAGTGTCAGGTGAAACATACTGATCAGACTATGTTAGCGTCAGGTGAAACATACAGATCAGGCTATGTTAGTTAGGGTCAGGTGAAACATACTGATCAGACTATGTTAGCGTCAGGTGAAACATACTGATCAGCCTATGTTAGTCAGTGTCAGGTGAAACATACTGATCAAACTATGTTAGCGTCAGGTGAAACATACAGATCAGGCTATGTTAGTCAGTGTCAGGTGAAACATACTGATCAGCCTATGTTAGTCAGTGTCAGATGAAACATACTTATCAAACTATGTTAGTTAGGATCGGGTGAAACATACTGATCAGACTATGTTAGCGTCAGGTGAAACATACAGATCAGGCTATGTTAGTCAGTGTCAGGTGAAACATATTGATGAGACTATGTTAGTTAAGGTCGGGTGAAACATACTGATGAGACTATGTTAGTCAGTGTCAGGTGAAACATACTGATAAGATTATGTTAGTCATGGTCAGGTGAAACATACTGATGAGACTATGTTAGTCGGGACCAGGTGAAACATACTGATCAGACTATGTTAGTTAAGGTCAGGTGAAATATACTGATCAGATTAAGTTAGTCAGGGTTAGGTGAAACCTATTGATCAGACTATGTTAGTCAGGTCAGGTGAAACATACTGGTCAGACTAAGTTAGTCAGGCTCAGGTGAAACATATTGACCAGACTATGTTAGTCAGGGTCAGGTGAAAAAAACTGGTCAGACTAAGTTAGTCAGGGTCAGGTGAAACATATTGATCAGACTATGTTAGTTGGGGTCAGGTGAAATATACTGAGCCAATTCACTTTCAAGTTTTTTCTGGAAACAGGTGCAGTTGACAAAAGGTGAAGTGGACAACAGGTGAAGTGGACAACAGGTGAAGTGGACAACAGGTGAAGTGGACAACAGATGCAGTGGACAACAGGTGCAGCGGACAACAGATACAGTGGACAACAGATGCAGTGGACGACAGGTGAAGTGGACAACAGGTGAAGTGGACAACAGACTGAAATCTAAACGAAAGTTTCTTACAGGCAACAAAGCCCCTACAGACTAGTCCCGGATTTAGCCGTGTCGTAAAATGTGATGAGACTGACGCAGGTCCACTGGATGAAACTCTGGGAGGCGCCTGGCCACCACCTGCCTCGCGCAACATGGAAGTCCCTAAATAGACTCCGAACTGGTGTATCACGATGCGGGAAGAACTTAAGAGATTGGGCTACAGGGATGATGAGGCATGCGACTGTGGACCAATACAAGACCCAGACCACCTGATGATCTGCCCAAACCTTCTGGAAACATCCAACATGGATGAGATGTTGAGGGGGAATGATAAGGCAATCCACATGGATGAATATTTGAAACATCATGTCGGACGTGGTGTCCACGACATTGGGAGTATGCTGCTGCTGCTGTTGTTGTTGTTGTTGCTGTTGTTGTTTAATGCCCATAATGAGTCAGCTTACCCTTTTGTGCGCCCTAAAAAGGACGTTAAGTGGCGGGTTGTAGTAGCTTTCCTCACATCCCGTGCGTGCTGATGAAGGTGGACCGCGGTCCCAAAGGCGGTTGTGCTATAATTGGATTCGTCTGCGTGTCGCTCACTACTACGGGGATAACATCGATCCACATCTCGTCAGCCAGACTGCCTTGAAAACAGCCTGTTACCAGGCAACGCTACATGAGAGAGATTGGGGTCCTGGTCAGTATGTTGTGCCTGACCCTGACGCGACTTTCTGGTCAGTATGTTGTGTCTGACTCTGACGCGACGTCCTGGTCAGTATGTTGTGTCTGACCCTGACGCGACGTCCTGGTCAGATTGATGTGTCTGACCCTGACGCGACGTTCTGGTCAGTATGTTGTGCCTGACCCTGACGCGACGTCCTGGTCAGTATGTTGTGTCTGACCCTGATTCGACGTTCTGGTCAGTATGTTGTGTCTGACGGTGACGCGACGTCCTGGTCAGTATGTTGTGCCTGACCCTGACGCGACGCCCTGGTCAGTATGCTGAGCCTGACTGGACTAGCGTCTCAGCCCCACCCCTCTCCAATCAGGAGTAAGTCAATAAGCTCTCTTCTGACCTACAGTCCTCACCTATGTCTTAATTGCCTTAACAGTTAGTCGGGTGCCCATTTACAACTCAGTAGACTAGAGCACTGTGTATGCCTAAGATTGAACAATGTATATGAAAGCTAAGGGCTCTAATAAGTATTGCATTCATACGTTCAAAGTCACTACTAACTCATTTACATCTGGGTAAACAGGTCCATGCCACGACCTGGTATGCAAACCCAATCTGGACGGATAGGTGAATACGGCCGGGGGATAGACGTAAACGATGTTGATCGTCAAATGCTAACACAGGCTCCGCATTCCTTAGCGTCCGACCACGCTAACCTTATCTAGGAGTTTAGCTACTCCAGGCCATTATTACACCATTGGCCTCTGCAGACGGTTTTGAGCCAGGGGGACAGACCAGAAAATCTTTGTCTGGAATCTTCTGCTGGTCTCGTGCTTGGAGGACAGCCCAAATTGAAACGAGTCTATGTTACGGGAAATAATTCGTTTCTGACATCAGAAAAATAAGGAGGGCGGCGGGGGGGGGGGGGGGGGGGGGGGGATAAATTAGACCCGTAGCAAATGGAAACGCTTCGACCAAGATATATCTTCATCTTCTTCTTCATCAGACGTTCTCTCACTCCCACTACCAAGTCCTGAAAAGGGTTTTGCAAAAAGCAGCAGGCTGTTGTATGGAGAACGGAATGCGATGTGTCGAAGTTTACAGCTTGACAGCGATATTTGCACCTTTCAGTCCGACACATCCTACTTAATTTAACTTAACGTTTTTATACTGGTTTAGAAGACTCTGCATAGTCTGTATACAACCAGTTTCATTTACATCACCTTTCTCTAAAAGCTGTGCGCATCCAATTTATTCTTAAATGCATTAATTGTGGCTGCCTCCACTACCTCCTGTGGCAATGCATTCCAAGCATTCACCACTCTCTGAATAAAAAAATATTTTCTAATATTTAATCTGGACCTCTATTTAGTTAATTTATAGCTATGCCCTCCTGTTCTTGTAGGTGGCTGTGTTTTTAAAAGCTAGTTATAGTCTAATTTATCCATTCCTCTGATCATCTTATAAACCTGTATTAAGTCACCATGAATTCTTCACTCTTCGAGACACTGTAGGACGGTTTTTCTGAGTCTTTCCTCATAACTGTAATTCTGGAATCCCACTATCAGCTTTGTCGCTCTTTTTTGTATCCTTTCCATCATGTTTATATCCCCTCTATGATAATGACTCCACACCTGTACACAGTACTCCAATCTAGGTCTAACTAATGCTTTATACAGTTTGACTATCACTTCCTTGCTCCTATGTTTAATATTTCTTGTTATCATACCTAACATTGCATTTGCCTTTTTCACTGCTACCTGGACTTGCTCACTCACTTTATCTGTATGATCTATTATAACCCCTAGGTCCCTTTCCTTATGTATGACTTCAGCAGTCATTGTTGGGTACCAGGTTAGCATTCCCTCTTCGATCCCTTCTCCTTAGCCAGTCTGCGCTGTTGCAGCCTGTTATCCAGGATCACCGCGTGGAGGTGTAGAAGGGTCTTGGCAGCTCTTGTTCGCTGGCCCTGACGCTAGCAGTCAGCTATGGTTCGCTGGCCCTGACGCTAGCAGTCAGCTATGGGTCGCTGGTCCTGACGCTAGCAGTCAGCGCTGGGTCGCTGGCCCTGACACCAGCAGTCAGCTATGGGTCGTTGACTGCTGCAGCTCATGCATCTTGATCCCGACCAGGAAATATAGAAGGAAGACGCAACACCCGCAAGGACCAGTTTATTGTAAGCACTCGATATATGTATACGTTCGGTTCAAATTTGATGTCATTGCACTCCGGGAAGACCCAAAGGGCTTAAGTTTTTCTCAGGATCGCCATGTCTGATAGTGGTCAGCAGCCAGCGAGGGTGTAGGTACTGATGGTAGCTAGCAACAAGCGAGGGTGTGAGTACTGTTGGTGGACAGCAACAAGCGAGGATGTGAGTACTGTTGGTGGGCAGCAACAAGCGAGGGTGTGGGTACTGATGGTTGCTAGCAACAAGCGAGGGTGTGAGTACTGATGGTCGCTAGCAACAAGCGAGGGTGTGAGTACTGATGGTCGCCAGCAACAAGCGAGGATGTGGGTACTGATGGTCGCCAGGAACGTGATGGTTCTACACACTCCTACTCCATGGTCTCCGTCGTCCCTGTCTGATGGACCTGAATGGTTAATTCTTCTGTTCGCTAGTTCACTTTGCCACTTCAAGCGAACTATGTCCTACTGTGTTTTTGCGCATTTTGGTCCAGTACATCCGACTTCAGCACGCATTTTAAAAATAGTATTGCTGATCACGGGGACACTACCTTGCAGACCTGCATCATGTCAAGAAGAACGATAGGGGAATTCATGGAAATAAATACAATGCGAATCCTCATTGAACAATAACGTTTTTTTTAAATTCCAATCTTTCAAATAAGTTAAAGCCTTGATTCACACTACTCTACGACGGCGGTGACGTGCTGCTTTTATTACTTATGATACTGTGGATACCAGCACGGGCAATACAGGGCATCGTGAGTATAAGCTACGGAGGAGGAGTCGAGGGAATAGTTATAGGAGGAGTGGGGGGAATAGTTATAGGAGGAGGAGTGGAGGGAATATTAATAGGAGGAGTGGAGGGAATAGTTATAGGAGGAGTGGGGGGGAATAGTTATAGGAGAAGTGGAGGGAATAGTAATAGTAGGAGGAGTGGAGGGAATATTAATAGGAGGAGGAGTGGAGGGAATAGTTATAGGAGGAGTGGAGGGAATAGTAATAGGAGGAGGAGTGGAGGGAATAGTAATATTAAGAGGAGTGGAGGGAATAGTAATAGGAGGAGAGGAGGGAATAGTTATAGGAGGAGTGGGGGGAATAGTTATAGTAGGAGTGGGGGGGAATAGTTATAGTAGGAGTGGGGGGAATAGTTATAGTAGGAGGAGTGGGGGGAATAGTTATAGGAGGAGTGGTGGGAATAGTTATAGGAGGAGGAGTTGAGGGAATAGTAATAGGAGGAGGAGTGGAGGGAATATTTATAGGAGGAGGAGTGGAGGGAATAGTAATAGGAGGAGTGGAGGGAATATTAATATGAGGAGGAGTGGAGGGAATATTTATATGAGGAGGAGTGGAGGGAATAATTATAGGAGGAGGAGTGGGGGGAATAATTATAGGAGGAGGAGTGGGGGGAATAATTATAGGAGGAGGAGTGGGGGGAATAATTATAGGAGGAGGAGTGGGGGGAATAATTATAGGAGGAGGAGTGGAGGGAATAGTTATAGGAGGAGGAGTGGAGGGAATAGTTATAGGAGGAGGAGTGGAGGGAATAGTTATAGGAGGAGGAGTGGAGGGAATAGTTATAGGAGGGGGAGTGGGGGGAATAATATGAAATACATTTTATAACATGAAATAAACACAATGAAATTGATCAAAAGAAATTGATAAAATGAAATGAATTGAATTGAGAAAATAAAATTGATAAATTGAAATGAATAAAATGAAATAAAAATGATTAACATATATACATAAAATTAAATACATAAATACGAAATATAAATCAATATTGAAAGTCAATCGAGTTCTGCCATCTTATTTAAGGACATCCCACGGTGCTTAGTGGATAGAGCAGGCTAGCCGACAGTGAGATGGCTATCTAGATGGGATTACAGCATGTCACGGGTTTGAGTTCACGGATGGACAGAAACCAAATCCGGGACGTGGTTTATGCTTGTACGACCACTTCCACAGTTAACCAAGCAGTAAATAGGTACCTGACGTATGCGTGGGAAAAGCAAGAAAGGGAACTGGCCAACCCAGCCAACCCACCTCACGTAGGCTGCGGATTATTACATGAAGAGTTAACTTCATCGCCGATGGCAACTGTTACTTTGGGACTGGTTCGTTTCATCCTGTAATACGGTCAGTCCAACGTATGTCCGATTTGCTCCAGGTGTAAGAGATGTTCGGTCCTCTTTGAGATGAATTTATTCTGTTTTTTACTTGGTCTGTCAGATCCTGACATTCAAGTAAGATGGCCGCGCCTGACTGGCTGCGCTCTCGACTTGCTCCGGTATTTGTGTCATTTTATGAAGTTTGAAAGTTCCTGTTCGGATTATAATTCACAAATCCTTCATTAGGTGGATCAAGGACTTTATTCTGTGGAATTCATACGCTTTCGATCGGTTATTCATTTGTTGTGCTGCATCTCGCTGCCGCTGTGCGTGGCTTAAACTGTTAGAAACCAGTCTAATATGGCGTTGAACTTTCCGCTTGACTGCACCGCACCATTCAGCCCAGGCTACAACTAGTCAAGGGCCTCGTTACGTGGACTGCAACTGCCAACTTCCTGCCCCCCCTCCACCTGAGGTTACACCATACCTCTCCCAACCTCGTATTCTCAGCACAGCAAGTGTCACTCTGACCCGAATGTGGACACAATCCTGAGGCCACGGTGTCGAAACGCGAAGAAAAAGAGAGTTAGACACGGACAGACAAGGAAAGCCGACACAAACATTGGTTCAACACACTCCTCGTGGCCCTCATTCCAAGGCTGCGGAGTACTGGGCTCCACCTGGGGAGTCTGTAGGGATTTCGGTCGACACACTACGCATGGGAAATCCTCAGCAGTTGGACATTGTAGTGGTCGATCGTCGCTAGGGGACTATGACGCTTAAGCGAACATTATTGTCAGGTCCTGAAGATGTCTTAATGCAAACCCCTAGATTACATGTGCAACCCTTCGCTCGCTGAATCTAGCTGGGTATCGCTCCATCAATCTCAGATGTCTAAATAAGGGGTAGGTTTTGGAATGAAGGAAATGAAAAATCTCAAATGATCAATATCATAGCACCAGACGAGAAGGATCGATATTCAGGGAGATAACCCAACTTCCCCGAGATAAATCAATCAATTACTGCCCTTGGTTGGCAATTTTTTTTAATGCTGGAGTTCGGCCATTCTTTCACTTGTGTTCCATGCACTGGTTGGAGTTTAAGAAAGCTCTCTTAACCTTTATTAAGCGCCCCTCTTCTACTAAGCGGCATGGATATCTTATTGTATTATCTATTCCGCTTTAGGTTATTCTGATGCTAGTCCTGTCAGGAGCTGACTAGGACGTCGCGTCATGGCCAGGCACACACTACAATGACCAAGACCACAAAGGATGTTAAGTGGCAGGTTGCAGTTGATTTCCTAATATCCCGAGCGTGCTGATGAAGGTGGACTGGTCTAAGCGGTTGTGCTATGGTTGGCTTCATCTGCGTGTCGGTCACTACTACAGAGATCACGTCGATCCCTCACCTCTTTGCCAGTCTGCCTTGAAGAAAAGCTAGTTTCAAGGGAGTGCTCCGAGGAAGCGGAGGCGAGGGTCTTGGCCACTATATTTTGCCTGAACCTGACTTACATGTCTGACCAGTATGTTATGCCTGAACCTGACTAACATGTCTGACCAGTATGTTGTGCCTGACCCTGACTAACATGTCTGATCACTATGTTTTGCCTGACCCTGACTAACATGTCTGATCAATATGTTGTGCCTGACCCTGACTAACATGTCTGACCAGTATGTTGTGCCTGACCCTGACTAACATGTCTAACCACTATGTTTTGCCTGACCCTGACTAACATGTCTGATCAATATGTTGTGCCTGACCCTACTAACATGTCTGACCAGTATGTTGTGCCTGACCCTGACTAACATGTCTGATCACTATGTTTTGCCTGACCCTGACTAACATGTCTGACCAATATGTTGTGCCTGACCCTGACTAACATGTCTGACCAGTATGTTGTGACTGACCCTGACTAACACGTCTGACCAGTATGTTGTGCCTGACCCTGACTAACATGTCTGATCACTATGTTTTGCCTGACCCTGACTAACACGTCTGACCAGTATGTTGTGCCTGACCCTGACTAACATGTCTGATCACTATGTTTTGCCTGACCCTGACTAACACGTCTGACCAGTATGATGTGCCTGACCCTGACTAACATGTCTGACCAGTATGTTGTGACTGACCCTGACTAACATGTCTGACCAGTATGTTGTACCTGAACCTGACTAACATGTCTGATCACTATGTTGTGCCTGACCCTGACTAATATGTCTGATCACTATGTTTTGCCTGACCCTGACTAACATGTCTGATCAATATGTTGTGCCTGACCCTGACTAACATGTCTGACCAATATGTTGTGCCTGACCCTGACTAACATGTCTGACCAATATGTTTTGCCTGACCCTGACTAACATGTCTGATCACTATGTTGTGCCTGACCCTGACTAACATGTCTGACCAGTATGTTGTGCCTGACCCTGACTAACATGTCTGACCAGTATGTTGTGCCTGACCCTGACTAACACGTCTGACCACTATGCTGTGCCTGACCCTGACTAACATGTCTGACCAATATTTTGTGCCTGACCAGACGTTAGTCTTTCTCCCCTAAACTTGTTAGCACTAAACAACAACAACGATCCTTGCAGCATATCTTTCCTACAAAATGATGTAGTCGGCCCCATGCCCACTTGATTTGATAGAATTCCTCTTCCATCTACTTTGGTTGCCTTGTGCCTTACAGTTTCAACACGATGGGTAGTTAGCTCTTTGTCCTAACCCTTCTTTATATGAGTGACGTAGCCCATCATCTTCTGCATTGTCGAAGTCGGATGCACTGGGCCGACAGGCGCAAATTAAAAACAGTAGTGCAACGCACACCGCCTTGTGGAATAGATAAAGGGTGGTGAACGCCAAACAAAAAAAATATATATATATATTGCTGTAATGTCTATAAGTATTCTTTCTATTTTTAAACAATTTTTATTTAACTTGGTTTGCCCTTGATTATTGTCCTTGTACGTTTGGGCACACTTCTATTTCTCCTATTTTAACCAACCTCCATACAGTTTGCTGTAGATTTTTATTTCAACAAACTTTCCAAGAACCTTTATATGAGAATTCTATTTCTCCTATTTCAACAAACTTTCCAAGAACCTTTATCTGAGAATTCTATTTCTCCTATTTCAACAAACTTTCCAATAACATTTATCTGAGCATTCTATTTCTCCCATTTCTACAAACTTTCCAAGAACATTTATCTTAGAATTCTATTTCTCCTATTTCTACAAACTTTCCAAGAACCTTATCTGAGAATTCTATTTCTCCTATTTCCACAAACTTTCCAAGAACCAGTATCTGAGAATTCTATTTCTCCTATTTCCACAAACTTTCCACGAACGTTTATCTGAGACTTATAATTCTCTTATTTCAACAAACTCCAAGAACCTTTAACTAAGACTTATATTTCCTCTATTTCAACAAACCTTTTATGAACGTTTATCTGAGAATTCTATTTCTCCTATTTCAACAAACTTTTCAAGAATCTTTATCTGAGACATATTTCTCCTATTTCAACAAACTTTTCAAGAATCTTTATCTGAGAAATCTATTTCTCATATTCCCACAAACTTTCCAAGAACCTTTATCTGAGAATTATATTTCTCCCCTTTTCAACAAACTCTTCAATAACCTTTATCTGAGAATTATATTTCTCCTATTTCTACAAACTTTCAAAGAACCTTATCTGTGCATTCTATTTCTCCCATTTCTACAAACTTTCCAAGAACCTTTATCGGAGAATTCTATTTCTCCTATTTCTACAAACTTTTCAAGAACCTTATGTGAGAATTCTATGTCTCCTATTTCTACAAACGTTCCAAGAACCTTATCTGAGCATTCTATTTCTCCTATTTCTACAAACTTTCCAAGAACCTTTATCTGAGAATTATATTTCTCCTATTTCTACAAACTTTCCAAGAACCATATCTGAGAATTATATTTCTCCTATTTCCACAAACTTTCCAAGAACCTTTATCTGAGAATTCTATTTCTCCCATTTCAACAAACTTTTCAAGAACCAGTATCTGAGAATTATATTTCTCCTATTTCAACAGACTTTCCACGAACGTTTATCTGAGACTTATATTTCTCTTATTTCAACAAACTTTCCAAGAACCTTTATCTGAGACTTATATTTCTCTTATTTCAAGAAACCTTCTAGGAACGTTTATCTGAGAATTCTATTTCTCCTATTTGCACAAACTTTCCAAGAACCTTTATCTGAGAATTATATTTCTCCCATTTCAACAAACTTTTCAAGAAACTTTATCTGAGACATATTTCTCCTATTTCAACAAACTTTTCAAGAATCTTTATCTGAGACATATTTCTCCTATTTCAATTAACTTTTCAAGAATCTTTATCTGAGAATTATATTTCTCCTATTTCCACAAACATTCCAATAACCTTTATATGAGCATTCTGTTTCTCCCATTTCTACAAACTTTAAAAGAACCTTGGTCTGAGAATTCTATTTCTCCTATTTCTATAAACTTTCAAAGAACCTAATCTGAGCATTCTATTTCTCCCATTTCTACAAACTTTCCAAGAACAAGTATCTGAGAATTCTATTTCTCCTATTTCCACAAACTTGCCAAGAACCTTTATCTGAGAATTCTATTTCTCCTTTTTCAACAAACTTTCCAAGAACCTTTATCTGAGAATTCGATTTCTCCTATTTCACAAACTTTCCAAGAACCTTATCTGAGAATTCTATTTCTCCTATTTCCACAAACTTTCCACGAACGTTTATCTGAGACTTATAATTCTCCCATTTCTACAAACTTTCCAAGAACAAGTATCTGAGAATTAGATTTCTCCTATTTCACAAACTTTCCAAGAACCATATCTGAGAATTATATTTCTCCTATTTCTACAAACTTTCCAAGAACCATATCTGAGAATTATATTTCTCCCATTTCAACAAACTTTTCAAGAACCAGTATCGGAGAATTATATTTCTCCTATTTCAACAGACTTTCCACGAACGTTTATCTGAGACTTATATTTCTCTTATTTCAACAAACTTTCCAAGGACCTTTATCTGAGAATTCGATTTCTCATATTTGTACAAACTTTCCAAGAACCTTATCTGAGAATTCTATTTCTTCTATTTCTATAAACTTTCCAAGAACCAGTTTCTGAGAATTCTATTTCTCCTATTTCCACAAACTTGCCAAGAACCTTTATCTGAGAATTCTATTTCTCCTATTTCAACAAACTTTCCAAGAACCTTTATCTGAGACTTATATTTCTCTTATTTCAAGAAACCTTCCAGGAACGTTTATCTAAGAATTCTATTTCTCCTATTTCCAAAAACTTTCCAAAAACCTTTATCTGAGAATTCTATGTCTCCCATTTCTATAAACTTTCCAAGAACCTTATCTCAGAATTCTATTTCTCCTATTTCTACAAACTTTCCAAGAACCAGTATCTGAGAATTATATTTCTCCTATTTCAACAGACTTTCCACGAACGTTTATCTGAGACTTATATTTCTCTTATTTCAACAAACTTTCCAAGAACCTTTATCTGAGACTTATATTTCTCTTATTTCAAGAAACCTTCTAGGAACGTTTATCTGAGAATTATATTTCTCCTATTTCAACAAACTTTTCAAGAATCTTTATCTGAGACATATTTCTCCTATTTCAACAAACTTTTCAAGAATCTTTATCTGAGAATTATATTTCTCCTATTTCCACAAACATTCCAATAACCTTTATATGAGCATTCTGTTTCTCCCATTTCTACAAACTTTAAAAGAACCTTTGTCTGAGAATTCTATTTCTCCTATTTCTATAAACTTTCAAAGAACCTAATCTGAGCATTCTATTTCTCCCATTTCTACAAACTTTCCAAGAACAAGTATCTGAGAATTCTATTTCTCCTATTTCCACAAACTTGCCAAGAACCTTTATCTGAGAATTCTATTTCTCCTTTTTCAACAAACTTTCCAAGAACCTTTATCTGAGAATTCTATTTCTCCTATTTCCACAAACTTGCCAAGAACCTTTATCTGAGAATTCTATTTCTCCTTTTTCAACAAACTTTCCAAGAACCTTTATCTGAGAATTCTATTTCTCCTATTTCACAAACTTCACAAGAACCTTTATCTGAGAATTCTATTTCTCCTACTTCTACAAACTTTCCAAGAACATTTATCTGAGAATTCTATTTCTCTTATGTCCTCAAACTTTCCACGAACGTTTATCTGAGACTTATATTTCTCTTATTTCAACAAACTTTCCAAGAACCTTTATCTGAGAATTCGATTTCTCCTATTTCTACAAACGTTCCAAGAACCTTATCTGAGAATTCGATTTCTCATATTTCTACAAACTTTCCAAGAACCAGTATCTGAGAATTCTATTTCTCCTATTTCCACAAACTTGCCAAGAACCTTTATCTGAGAATTCTATTTCTCCTATTTCAACAAACTTTCCACGAACGTTTATCAGAGACTTATATTTCTCTTATTTCAGCAAACTTTCTAAGAACCAGTATCTGAGAATTCTATTTCTACTATTTCAACAAACTTTCCAATGGGGCACAGGGGCGGATGTTAGGGCAAGAATTGGAAAGGCAAGAACAACATTCTTGTCACTGGATAATATATGGAAATCTAGCGAAATAAGGAGTAACACCAAGTTAGGGAGACGGTGCGGGCTAGTGGTTAAGTGACACGGCTCACAACCAGAAGGTGCTGGGTTCCATCCCCATCACAGCACCGGCCGTTACCCCCGGGAAGCAAACCCTTACAAAATGCAGGAGGAAGCAGACCTTTACATAAAATGGATGCTGAAGTCGGATGCACTGGGCCGACAGGCGCAAAATAGAAAGCACAGTGCAAAGCACACCGCCTTGGGGATTTGAGAAATAAGGTGAACGCAGAAACAAAACAAAGACCAAAAAAATACCAAGTTCAGATTGTGTCGTTTCAATGTCAAGTCATTTCTTCCGTGAGTACGGAGAAGAAAAATGGATAAAAACAAAGGCAATACAGAGGAAACTCCAGTCGTTCGTCAATAAATGTAAAAGATGATAATGGGTAAAGGCCGATCAGACAATGATGAGGAGAGAAGACCCGTGGGAAAGGAGTCAACAATAACCAGTGGATGAACAGATCAAATGTAGGAGATGGGGTTGAATAGAACACATGCTACGGAAATCAACATCAGTCGTGGTCAGACAGGACCTGACATGGAATCCCCAGGGGAAGAGGAAGAGAGTTAGACAAATAAACACCTGGAGAAGAGACTGTCGCAATGAACTTCGGTCACTGGATCTCCAGCGAAATCTCAGAAAGGACAGGTCAAGATCATACTCACTGGAAGATGGTTGTCAATGGCCTATGCCCCAAAGGAAGCCATTAGCTTTGATTTGCATAATGCAATCTGGAGTTTTGATCAATTGATTTCTCTATACTGATTATTCAGGTGAGAATTGATGTAAAGATAGATAAGATACTGAAAGGGGGGCATCGTGGGCTAGTGGTTAAGTGACACTGCTCACAACCAGAAGGTGCTGGGTTCCATCCCCCTCACAGCTCCGGCCGTTACCCCGGGGAAGCAAACCCTTAGATAATGCAGGAGGAAGCAGGCCCTTACATAAAATGCATGCTGAAGTCGGATGCACTGGGCCGGCAGGCGCAAAATAAAAACCACAGTGCAACGCACACCGGCTTGGGGAATAGATAAATAAGGCGAACGTTAAAAAAAAAAATTCTGAAAGATGACAAGTTCAGATTCGCAAGAGGTACACGGGATGCCTTTGGATCATTGCGGTTTCTCGCAGAAAGAACGACCACTGTTTATCTCATTTATTGACTACAAAAAATCATTTGATCGATTCCCCTGGAGAAAACTTGTGAAGATTCTGCAGCAAATAGGTACAGAAAGACTCGTCATTAAATTAATCCAGGACTTGCATGTCAATCACATAAGGTCTCACGGATCCCCTTTCCATAAGAAAGGGGGTATCACAGTGCTGCTGGCTTTCCCCGAGTCTCTATAACACATATTCTGAGATAGTGATGGGTAAGGTTATGCGGAGTTGTAAAAGGGGTGTCAAAGTTAATGGTATGGCTTGGCTTGGTTTCGCTTCGTTCATTCTCCCGCTACCAAACCCTGAAAGGGGTTAAGTAGCAGAATGTAGTCCAGAGAATGCGTTGTGTAGTAGTTTACAGCTTGACTGCGATATTTGCACCTTTCGATCCAACAAATCCGACTTCAGCAAGTCTTTTTTAGTACCGGGTTAACATTCCCTCTTCGATCCCTTCTCCTTAGCCAGTCTGCCCTACTGCAGCCTGTTACCCAGGATCACCGCGTGGAGGTGTAGAAGGGTCTTGGCAGGTCTGGTTCGCTGGCCCTGACGCTAGCAGTCACCTATGGGTCGCTGACCACTGCAGCGCGTGCGCTGCTCGACAACTTAAGCCCAGTTAATGGTAGGACAATCAATACCATCACATTTGCCCATGACCAAGCGATAGTGGAGGGATCAGTAGCAATATTTTCAAATGATGCATGAAAAAATTAATAGCACAGCGAAAAGGTGTGTCATGAAAATGAACACATCGAAAACAAAGACTTTGTTAATATACAAGCAACAAGCAAACAAATATATCCATGCATTGAGAAATAATCGCAAAAGTACAGATGTTTACATATTTAGGGCAAAACATAACAGAAGATGCCCGGAATGAGACAGAAATTAAGACAAGAATTGAAAGGACAAAAAATGGCTTCAGAGAAAAACAAATTTGTTAACCTCAAAGAATATCGGGATATAACTGAGGAAATGAATAATCGCCACTCATATATGGCCAATTGCACTGTATGGGCCTGAAACAGGGACATTAGCAAAGAAGGATGAAAAAAGCTTGGAAGCGTTTGAAATGTGGTGCTACCGTAGAAAGGAAAGAGTGAGTTGGACAGAAGGAAGGTATAATGACAATGTGCTCAATGACATGGGCGTACAAAGACAAATATTGCATTTGATACAACAAACGTCGGTTGAGTTGCTGTGTCACAATATGAGAGATGAAAGTCTTCAACAGAAGATACTAGAGGGCAAGATTCAAGAGAAGAGAGGACCAGAGCGACCAAGATTCACCTTTACATCACAGGCATCCAGAGACATTAAAGTATGATCATGCTGTAATGAAGAGAGATGCAGAGGATATGGTCAAATGGAGAGACATACTCAGAAGACCTTACAACCAGTCTTAAGACTGACCAAGCTGAGGGGTCAAATGGAAAGACATACTCAGACAACCCTACAACCAGTATTAAGACTGACCAAGCTGAGGGGTCAAATGGAAAGACATACACAGAAGACCTTACAGCCAGTCTTAATGATACTTAATGATACAGCATAATGATACTAAACTCGCAATATTGACATCTTGAGACAAGATGGAGCAGTCAATGGGCTAACAGCGGCTTATTGGTTAATGGAAAGACATACACAGAAGACCTTACAGCCAGTCTTAATGATACTTAATGATACAGCATAATGATACTAAACTCGCAATATTGACATCTTGAGACAAGATGGAGCAGTCAATGGGCTAACAGCGGCTTATTGGTTAATGGATGATGGATTACTTGACTGATTGATTGTTTGTTTGATTGATTATTTGATTGACTGCTTCATTGATGGATTCATCATATACACCATCTGCCTGATCATTACACGAATTACTCGTTGCAAGTGTGGTAACTATCCATTCGAACCTCTTCTTAGTCGCTTCACCCTACATGCATGGTCGGATCAATAGATCCATCAATCGAAGCACACAATCATTCAATGTACTCCGCCACGCTGACAGCGGCCATAAGAATTAACCAACAGTCTGATCTATCCCTTGTATGGAGAGGAAGACTGGTCAGGCAAAACATACTGATCAGACAAGTTAGTCAGGGTCTGGCAAAACATACTGATCAGACAAGTTAGTCAGGGTCAGGCAAAACATACTGATCAGACAAGTTAGTCAGGGTCAGGCAAAACATACTGATCAGACAAGTTAGTCAGGGTCTGGCAAAACATACTGATCAGACAAGTTAGTCAGGGTCTGGCAAAACATACTGATCAGACAAGTTAGTCAGGGTCTGGCAAAACATACTGATCAGACAAGTTAGTCAGGGTCAGGCAAAACATACTGATCAGACAAGTTAGTCAGGGTCTGGCAAAACATACTGATCAGACAAGTTAGTCAGGGTCTGGCAAAACATACTGATCAGACAAGTTAGTCAGGGTCTGGCAAAACATACTGATCAGACAAGTTAGTCAGGGTCAGGCAAAACATACTGATCAGACAAGTTAGTCAGGGTCAGGCAAAACATACTGATCAGACATGTTAGTCAGGGTCAGGCAAAACATACTGATCAGACAAGTTAGTCAGGGTCAGGCAAAACATACTGATCAGACAAGTTAGTCAGGGTCAGGCAAAACATACTGATCAGACAAGTTAGTCAGGGTCAGGCAAAACATACTGATCAGACATGTTAGTCAGGGTCAGGCAAAACATACTGATCAGACAAGTTAGTCAGGGTCAGGCAAAACATACTGATCAGACAAGTTAGTCAGGGTCAGGCAAAACATACTGATCAGACAAGTTACTCAGGGTCAGGCAAAACATACTGATCAGACATGTTAGTCAGGGTCAGGCAAAACATCCTGATCAGACATGTTAGTCAGGGTCAGGCAAAACATACTGATTAGACATGTTAGTCAGGGTCAGGCAAAACATACTGATCAGACATGTTAGTCAGGGTCAGGCATGTTAGTCAGGGTCAGGTTAAACATACTGATCAGACATGTTAGTCAGGGTCAGGCAAAACATACTGATCAGACATGTTAGTCAGGGTCAGGCAAAACATACTGATCAGACATGTTAGTCAGGGTCAGGCAAAACATACTGATCAGACATGTTAGTCAGGGTCAGGTAAGTTAGTAGTGGTCAGGCAAAACATACTGATCAGACATGTTAGTCAGGGTCAGGTAAAACAAACTGATCAGACAAGTTAGTCAGGGTCAGGCAAAACATACTGATCGGACATGTTAGTCAGGGTCAGGCAAAACATACTGATCAGACAAGTTAGTCAGGGTCAGGCATGTTAGTCAGGGTCAGGCAAAACATACTGATCAGACATGTTAGTCAGGGTCAGGCAAAACATACTGATCAGACATGTTAGTCAGGGTCAAGCAAAACATACTGATCAGACATGTTAGTCAGGTTCAGGCAAAACATACTGATCAGACATGTTAGTCAGGGTCAGGCAAAACATACTGATCAGACAAGTTAGTCAGGGTCAGGCAAAACATACTGATCAGACATATTAGTCAGGGTCAGGCAAAACATACTGATCAGACAAGTTAGTCAGGGTCAGGCATGTTAGTCAGGGTCAGGCAAAACATACTGATCAGACATGTTAGTCAGGGTCAGGCAAAACATACTGATCAGACAAGTTAGTCAGGGTCAGGCAAAACATACTGATCATACATGTTAGTCAGGGTCAGGCAAAACATACTGATCAGACATGTTAGTCAGGGTAAGGCATGTTAGTCAGGGTCTGGCAAAACATACTGATCAGACATGTTAGTCAGGGTCAGGCAAAACATACTGATCAGACATATTAGTCAGGGTCAGGCAAAACATACTGATTAGACATGTTAGTCAGGGTCAGGCAAAACATACTGATCAGACATGTTAGTCAGGGTAAGGCATGTTAGTCAGGGTCAGGCAAAACATACTGATCAGACATGTTAGTCAGGGTCAGGCAAAACATACTGATCAGACATGTTAGTCAGGATCAGGCAAAACATACTGATCAGACATGTTAGTCAGGGTCAGGCATGTTAGTCAGGGTCAGGCAAAACATACTGATCAGACATGTTAGTCAGGGTCAGGCAAAACATACTGATCAGACAAGTTAGTCAGGGTTAGGCAAAACATACTGATCATACATGTTAGTCAGGGTCAGGCAAAACATACTGATCAGACATGTTAGTCAGGGTCAGGCAAAACATACTGATCATACATGTTAGTCAGGGTCAGGCAAAACATACTGATCAGACATGTTAGTCAGGGTCAAGCAAAACATACTGATCAGACATGTTAGTCATGGTCAGGCATGTTAGTCAGGGTCAGGCAAAACATACTGATCAGACATGTTAGTCAGGGTCAGGCAAAACATACTGATCAGACATGTTAGTCAGGGTCAGGCAAAACATACTGATCAGACATGTTAGTCAGGGTCAGGCAAAACATACTGATCAGACAAGTTAGTCAGGGTCAGGCAAAACATACTGATCATACATGTTAGTCAGGGTCAGGCAAAACATACTGATCAGACATGTTAGTCAGGGTCAGGCAAAACATACTGATCAGACATGTTAGTCAGGGTCAGGCAAAACATACTGATCAGACAAGTTAGTCAGGGTCAGGCAAAACATACTGATCAGACAAGTTAGTCAGGGTCAGGCAAAACATACTGATCAGACAAGTTAGTCAGGGTCAGACAAAACATACTGATCAGACATGTTGGTCAGGGTCAGGCAAAATAAACTGATCAGACATGTTAGTCAGGGTCACGCAAAACATACTGATCAGACATGTTAGTCAGGGTCAGGCAAAACATACTAATCAGACAAGTTAGTCAGGGTCATTCAAAACATACTGATCAGACATGTTAGTCAGGGTCAGGCAAAACATACTGATCAGACATGTTAGTCAGGGTCAGGCAAAACATACTGATCAGACATGTTAGTCAGGGTCAGGCAAAACATACTGATCAGACAAGTTAGTCAGGGTCAGGCAAAACATACTGATCATACATGTTAGTCAGGGTCAGGCAAAACATACTGATCAGACAAGTTAGTCAGGGTCAGGCAAAACATACTGATCAGACATGTTAGTCAGGGTCAGGCAAAACATACTGATCAGACAAGTTAGTCAGGGTCAGGCAAAACATACTGATCAGACAAGTTAGTCAGGGTCAGGCAAAACATACTGATCAGACAAGTTAGTCAGGGTCAGACAAAACATACTGATCAGACATGTTGGTCAGGGTCAGGCAAAATAAACTGATCAGACATGTTAGTCAGGGTCAGGCAAAACATACTGATCAGACATGTTAGTCAGGGTCAGGCAAAACATACTAATCAGACAAGTTAGTCAGGGTCAGGCAAAACATACTGATCAGACATGTTAGTCAGGGTCAGGCAAAACATACTGATCAGACATGTTAGTCAGGGTCAGGCAAAACATACTGATCAGACATGTTAGTCAGGGTCAGGCAAAACATACTGATGAGACATGTTAGTCAGGGTCAGGTAAAACATACTGATCAGACATGTTAGTCAGGGTCAGGCAAAACATACTGATCAGACATGTTAGTCAGGGTCAGGCAAAACATACTGATCAGACATGTTAGTCAGGGTCAGGCAAAACATACTGATCAGACATGTTAGTCAGGGTCAGGCATGTTAGTCAGGGTCAGGCAAAACATTCTGATCAGACATGTTAGTCAGGGTCAGGCAAAACAAACTGATCAGACATGTTAGTCAGGGTCAGGCAAAACATACTGATCAGACATGTTAGTCAGGGTGAGGCAAAACATACTGATCAGACATGTTAGTCAGGGTCAGGCAAAACATACTGATCAGACAAGTTAGTCAGGGTCAGGCAAAACATACTGATCAGACAAGTTACTCAGGGTCAGGCAAAACATACTGATCAGACATGTTAGTCAGGGTCAGGCAAAACATCCTGATCAGACATGTTAGTCAGGGTCAGGCAAAACATACTGATTAGACATGTTAGTCAGGGTCAGGCAAAACATACTGATCAGACATGTTAGTCAGGGTCAGGCATGTTAGTCAGGGTCAGGTTAAACATACTGATCAGACATGTTAGTCAGGGTCAGGCAAAACATACTGATCAGACATGTTAGTCAGGGTCAGGCAAAACATACTGATCAGACATGTTAGTCAGGGTCAGGCAAAACATACTGATCAGACATGTTAGTCAGGGTCAGGTAAGTTAGTAGTGGTCAGGCAAAACATACTGATCAGACATGTTAGTCAGGGTCAGGTAAAACAAACTGATCAGACAAGTTAGTCAGGGTCAGGCAAAACATACTGATCGGACATGTTAGTCAGGGTCAGGCAAAACATACTGATCAGACAAGTTAGTCAGGGTCAGGCATGTTAGTCAGGGTCAGGCAAAACATACTGATCAGACATGTTAGTCAGGGTCAGGCAAAACATACTGATCAGACATGTTAGTCAGGGTCAAGCAAAACATACTGATCAGACATGTTAGTCAGGTTCAGGCAAAACATACTGATCAGACATGTTAGTCAGGGTCAGGCAAAACATACTGATCAGACAAGTTAGTCAGGGTCAGGCAAAACATACTGATCAGACATATTAGTCAGGGTCAGGCAAAACATACTGATCAGACAAGTTAGTCAGGGTCAGGCATGTTAGTCAGGGTCAGGCAAAACATACTGATCAGACATGTTAGTCAGGGTCAGGCAAAACATACTGATCAGACAAGTTAGTCAGGGTCAGGCAAAACATACTGATCATACATGTTAGTCAGGGTCAGGCAAAACATACTGATCAGACATGTTAGTCAGGGTAAGGCATGTTAGTCAGGGTCTGGCAAAACATACTGATCAGACATGTTAGTCAGGGTCAGGCAAAACATACTGATCAGACATATTAGTCAGGGTCAGGCAAAACATACTGATTAGACATGTTAGTCAGGGTCAGGCAAAACATACTGATCAGACATGTTAGTCAGGGTAAGGCATGTTAGTCAGGGTCAGGCAAAACATACTGATCAGACATGTTAGTCAGGGTCAGGCAAAACATACTGATCAGACATGTTAGTCAGGATCAGGCAAAACATACTGATCAGACATGTTAGTCAGGGTCAGGCATGTTAGTCAGGGTCAGGCAAAACATACTGATCAGACATGTTAGTCAGGGTCAGGCAAAACATACTGATCAGACAAGTTAGTCAGGGTTAGGCAAAACATACTGATCATACATGTTAGTCAGGGTCAGGCAAAACATACTGATCAGACATGTTAGTCAGGGTCAGGCAAAACATACTGATCATACATGTTAGTCAGGGTCAGGCAAAACATACTGATCAGACATGTTAGTCAGGGTCAAGCAAAACATACTGATCAGACATGTTAGTCATGGTCAGGCATGTTAGTCAGGGTCAGGCAAAACATACTGATCAGACATGTTAGTCAGGGTCAGGCAAAACATACTGATCAGACATGTTAGTCAGGGTCAGGCAAAACATACTGATCAGACATGTTAGTCAGGGTCAGGCAAAACATACTGATCAGACAAGTTAGTCAGGGTCAGGCAAAACATACTGATCATACATGTTAGTCAGGGTCAGGCAAAACATACTGATCAGACATGTTAGTCAGGGTCAGGCAAAACATACTGATCAGACATGTTAGTCAGGGTCAGGCAAAACATACTGATCAGACAAGTTAGTCAGGGTCAGGCAAAACATACTGATCAGACAAGTTAGTCAGGGTCAGGCAAAACATACTGATCAGACAAGTTAGTCAGGGTCAGACAAAACATACTGATCAGACATGTTGGTCAGGGTCAGGCAAAATAAACTGATCAGACATGTTAGTCAGGGTCACGCAAAACATACTGATCAGACATGTTAGTCAGGGTCAGGCAAAACATACTAATCAGACAAGTTAGTCAGGGTCATTCAAAACATACTGATCAGACATGTTAGTCAGGGTCAGGCAAAACATACTGATCAGACATGTTAGTCAAGGTCAGGCAAAACATACTGATCAGACATGTTAGTCAGGGTCAGGCAAAACATACTGATCAGACATGTTAGTCAGGGTCAGGTAAAACATACTGATCAGACATGTTAGTCAGGGTCAGGCAAAACATACTGATCAGACAAGTTAGTCAGGGTCAGGCAAAACATACTGATCATACATGTTAGTCAGGGTCAGGCAAAACATACTCATCAGACATGTTAGTCAGGGTAAGGCATGTTAGTCAGGGTCAGGCAAAACATACTGATCAGACATGTTAGTCAGGGTCAGGCAAAACATACTGATCAGAAATATTAGTCACTGTCAGGCAAAACATACTGATTAGACATGTTAGTCAGGGTCAGGCAAAACATACTGATCAGACATGTTAGTCAGGGTCAGGCATGTTAGTCAGGGTCAGGCAAAACATACTGATCAGACATGTTAGTCAGGGTCAGGCAAAACATACTGATCAGACATGTTAGTCAGGGTCAGGCAAAACATACTGATCAGACATGTTAGTCAGGGTCAGGCAAAACATACTGATCAGACATGTTAGTCAGGGTCAGGCAAGTTAGTCAGGGTCAGGCAAAATATACTGATCAGACATGTTAGTCAGGGTCAGGTAAAACAAACTGATCAGACAAGTTAGTCAGGGTCAGGCAAAACATACTGATCAGACATGTTAGTCAGGGTCAGGCAAAACATACTGATCAGACATGTTAGTCAGGGTCAGGCATGTTAGTCAGGGTCAGGCAAAACATACTGATCAGACATGTTAGTCAGGGTCAGGCAAAACATACTGATCAGATATGTTAGTCAGGGTCAAGCAAAACATACTGATCAGACATGTAAGTCAGGTTCAGGCAAAACATACTGATCAGACATGTTAGTCAGGGTCAGGCAAAACATACTGATCAGACATGTTAGTCAGGGTCAGGCAAAACATACTGATCAGACATATTAGTCAGGGTCAGGCAAAACATACTGATCAGACAAGTTAGTCAGGGTCAGGCATGTTAGTCAGGGTCAGGCAAAACATACTGATCAGACATGTTAGTCAGGGTCAGGCAAAACATACTGATCAGTTAAGTTAGTCAGGGTCAGGCAAAACATACTGATCAGACATGTTAGTCAGGGTCAGGCAAAACATACTGATCAGACATGTTAGTCAGGGTAAGGCATGTTAGTCAGGGTCAGGCAAAACATACTGATCAGACATGTTAGTCAGGGTCAGGCAAAACATACTGATCAGACATATTAGTCAGGGTCAGGCAAAACATACTGATTAGACATGTTAGTCAGGGTCAGGCAAAACATACTGATCAGACATGTTAGTCAGGGTAAGGCATGTTAGTCAGGGTCAGGCAAAACATACCTATTAGACATGTTAGTCAGGGTCAGGCAAAACATACTGATCAGACATGTTAGACAGGGTCAGGCAAAACATACTGATCAGACATGTTAGTCAGGGTCAGGCATGTTAGTCAGGGTCAGGCAAAACATACTGATCAGACATGTTAGTCAGGGTCAGGCAAAACATACTGATCAGATAAGTTAGTCAGGGTTAGGCAAAACATACTGATCATACATGTTAGTCAGGGTCAGGCAAAACATACTGATCAGACATGTTAGTCAGGGTCAGGAAAAACATACTGATCATACATGTTAGTCAAGGTCAGGCAAAACATACTGATCAGACATGTTAGTCAGGGTCAGGCAAAACATACTGATCAGACATGTTAGTCAGGGTCAGGCATGTTAGTCAGGGTCAGGCAAAACATACTGATCAGACATGTTAGTCAGGGTCAGGCAAAACATACTGATCAGACATGTTAGTCAGAGTCAGGCAAAACATACTGATCAGACATGTTAGTCAGGGTCAGGCAAAAAATACTGATCACGACAAGTTAGTCAGGGTCAGGCAAAACATACTGATCATACATGTTAGTCAGGGTCAGGCAAAACATACTGATCAGACATGTTAGTCAGGGTCAGGCAAAACATACTGATCAGACATGTTAGTCAGGGTCAGGCAAAACATACTGATCAGACAAGTTAGTCAGGGTCAGGCAAAACATACTGATCAGACAAGTTAGTCAGGGTCAGGCAAAACATACTGATCAGACAAGTTAGTCAGGGTCAGAGAAAACATACTATTCAGACAAGTTAGTCAGGGTCAGGCAAAACATACTGATCAGACATGTTAGTCAGGGTCAGGCAAAACATACTGATCAGACATGTTAGTCAGGGTCAGGCAAAACATACTGATCAGACATGTTAGTCAGGGTCAGGCAAAACATACTGATCAGACATGTTAGTCAGGGTCAGGTAAAACATACTGATCAGACATGTTAGTCAGGGTCAGGCAAAACATACTGATCAGACAAGTTAGTCAGGGTCAGGCAAAACATACTGATCATACATGTTAGTCAGGGTCAGGCAAAACATACTCATCAGACATGTTAGTCAGGGTAAGGCATGTTAGTCAGGGTCAGGCAAAACATACTGATCAGACATGTTAGTCAGGGTCAGGCAAAACATACTGATCAGAAATATTAGTCAGGGTCAGGCAAAACATACTGATTAGACATGTTAGTCAGGGTCAGGCAAAACATACTGATCAGACATGTTACTCAGGGTAAGGCATGTTAGTCAGGGTCAGGCAAAACATACTGATCAGACATGTTAGTCAGGGTCAGGCAAAACATACTGATCAGACATGTTAGTCAGGGTCAGGCAAGTTAGTCAGGGTCAGGCAAAATATACTGATCAGACATGTTAGTCAGGGTCAGGTAAAACAAACTGATCAGACAAGTTAGTCAGGGTCAGGCAAAACATACTGATCAGACATGTTAGTCAGGGTCAGGAATGTTAGTCAGGGTCAGGCAAAACATACTGATCAGACATGTTAGTCAGGGTCAGGCAAAACATACTGATCAGACAAGTTAGTCAGGGTTAGGCAAAACATACTGATCCTACATGTTAGTCAGGGTCAGGCAAAACATACTGATCAGACATGTTAGTCAGGGTCAGGCAAAACATACTGATCATACATGTTAGTCAGGGTCAGGCAAAACATACTGATCAGACATGTTAGTCAGGGTCAGGCAAAACATACTGATCAGACATGTTAGTCATGGTCAGGCATGTTAGTCAGGGTCAGGCAAAACATACTGATCAGACATGTTAGTCAGGGTCAGGCAAAACATACTGATCAGACATGTTAGTCAGGGTCAGGCAAAACATACTGATCAGACATGTTAGTCAGGGTCAGGCAAAACATACTGATCAAACAAGTTAGTCAGGGTCAGGCAAAACATACTGATCATACATGTTAGTCAGGGTCAGGCAAAACATACTGATCAGACATGTTAGTCAGGGTCAGGCAAAACATACTGATCAGACATGTTAGTCAGGGTCAGGCAAAACATACTTATCAGACAAGTTAGTCAGGGTAAGGCAAAACATACTGATCAGACAAGTTAGTCAGGGTCAGGCAAAACATACTGATCAGACAAGTTAGTCAGGGTCAGACAAAACATACTGATCAGACATGTTGGTCAGGGTCATTCAAAACATACTGATCAGACATGTTAGTCAGGGTCAGGCAAAACATACTGATCAGACATGTTAGTCAGGGTCAGGCAAAACATACTGATCAGACATGTTAGTCAGGGTCAGGCAAAACATACTGATCAGACATGTTAATCAGGGTCAGGTAAAACATACTGATCAGACATGTTAGTCAGGGTCAGGCAAAACATACTGATCAGACAAGTTAGTCAGGGTCAGGCAAAACATACTGATCATACATGTTAGTCAGGGTCAGGCAAAACATACTCATCAGACATGTTAGTCAGGGTAAGGCATGTTAGTCAGGGTCAGGCAAAACATACTGATCAGACATGTTAGTCAGGGTCAGGCAAAACATACTGATCAGAAATATTAGTCAGGGTCAGGCAAAACATACTGATTAGACATGTTAGTCAGGGTCAGGCAAAACATACTGAACAGACATGTTAGTCAGGGTCAGGCATGTTAGTCAGGGTCAGGCAAAACATACTGATCAGACATGTTAGTCAGGGTCAGGCAAAACATACTGATCAGACATGTTAGTCAGGGTCAGGCAAAACATACTGATCAGACATGTTAGTCAGGGTCAGGCAAAACATACTGATCAGACATGTTAGTCAGGGTCAGGCAAGTTAGTCAGGGTCAGGCAAAATATACTGATCAGACATGTTAGTCAGGGTCAGGTAAAACAAACTGATCAGACAAGTTAGTCAGGGTCAGGCAAAACATACTGATCAGACATGTTAGTCAGGGTCAGGCAAAACATACTGATCAGACATGTTAGTCAGGGTCAGGCATGTTAGTCAGGGTCAGGCAAAACATACTGATCAGACATGTTAGTCAGGGTCAGGCAAAACATACTGATCAGATATGTTAGTCAGGGTCAAGCAAAACATACTGATCAGACATGTTAGTCAGGTTCAGGCAAAACATACTGATCAGACATGTTAGTCAGGGTCAGGCAAAACATACTGATCAGACATGTTAGTCAGGGTCAGGCAAAACATACTGATCAGACATATTAGTCAGGGTCAGGCAAAACATACTGATCAGACAAGTTAGTCAGGGTCAGGCATGTTAGTCAGGGTCAGGCAAAACATACTGATCAGACATGTTAGTCAGGGTCAGGCAAAACATACTGATCAGACAAGTTAGTCAGGGTCAGGCAAAACATACTGATCAGACATGTTAGTCAGGGTCAGGCAAAACATACTGATCAGACATGTTAGTCAGGGTAAGGCTTGTTAGTCAGGGTCAGGCAAAACATACTGATCAGACATGTTAGTCAGGGTCAGGCAAAACATACTGATCAGACATATTAGTCAGGGTCAGGCAAAACATACTGATTAGACATGTTAGTCAGGGTCAGGCAAAACATACTGATCAGACATGTTAGTCAGGGTAAGGCATGTTAGTCAGGGTCAGGCAAAACATACTGATCAGACATGTTAGTCAGGGTCAGGCAAAACATACTGATCAGACATGTTAGACAGGGTCAGGCAAAACATACTGATCAGACATGTTAGTCAGGGTCAGGCATGTTAGTCAGGGTCAGGCAAAACATACTGATCAGACATGTTAGTCAGGGTCAGGTAAAAAAATCTGATCAGACAAGTTAGTCAGGGTTAGGCAAAACATACTGATCATACATGTTAGTCAGGGTCAGGCAAAACATACTGATCAGACATGTTAGTCAGGGTCAGGCAAAACATACTGATCATACATGTTAGTCAGGGTCAGGCAAAACATACTGATCAGACATGTTAGTCAGGGTCAGGCAAAACATACTGATTAGACATGTTAGTCAGGGTCAGGCATGTTAGTCAGGGTCAGGCAAAACATACTGATCAGACATGTTAATCAGGGTCAGGCAAAACATACTGATCAGACATGTTAGTCAGGGTCAGGCAAAACATACTGATCAGACATGTTAGTCAGGGTCAGGCAAAACATACTGATCAGACAAGTTAGTCAGGGTCAGGCAAAACATACTGATCATACATGTTAGTCAGGGTCAGGCAAAACATACTGATCAGACATGTTAGTCAGGGTCAGGCAAAACATACTGATCAGACATGTTAGTCAGGGTCAGGCAAAACATACTGATCAGACAAGTTAGTCAGGGTCAGGCAAAACATACTGATCAGACAAGTTAGTCAGGGTCAGGCAAAACATACTGATCAGACAAGTTAGTCAGGGTCAGACAAAACATACTGATCAGACATGTTGGTCAGGGTCAGGCAAAATAAACTGATCAGACATGTTAGTCATGGTCACGCAAAACATACTGATCAGACATGTTAGTCAGGGTCAGGCAAAACATACTATTCAGACAAGTTAGTCAGGGTCAGGCAAAACATACTGATCAGACATGTTAGTCAGGGTCAGGCAAAACATACTGATCAGACATGTTAGTCAGGGTCAGGCAAAACATACTGATCAGACATGTTAGTCAGGGTCAGGCAAAACATACTGATCAGACATGTTAGTCAGGGTCAGGTAAAACATACTGATCAGACATGTTAGTCAGGGTCAGGCAAAACATACTGATCAGACAAGTTAGTCAGGGTCAGGCAAAACATACTGATCATACATGTTAGTCAGGGTCAGGCAAAACATACTCATCAGACATGTTAGTCAGGGTAAGGCATGTTAGTCAGGGTCAGGCAAAACATACTGATCAGACATGTTAGTCAGGGTCAGGCAAAACATACTGATCAGAAATATTAGTCAGGGTCAGGCAAAACATACTGATTAGACATGTTAGTCAGGGTCAGGCAAAACATACTGATCAGACATGTTACTCAGGGTCAGTCAAAACATACTGATCAGACATGTTAGTCAGGGTCAGGCAAAACATACTGATCAGACATGTTAGTCAGGGTCAGGCAAAACATACTGATCAGACAGTTTAGTCAGGGTCAGGCATGTTAGTCAGGGTCAGGCAAAACATACTGATCAGACATGTTAGTCAGGGTCAGGCAAAACATACTGATCAGATAAGTTAGTCAGAGTTAGGCAAAACATACTGATCATACATGTTGGTCAGGGTCAGGCAAAACATACTGATCAGACATGTTAGTCAGGGTCTTGCAAAACATACTGATCATACATGTTAGTCAGGGTCAGGCAAAACATACTGATCAGACATGTTAGTCAGGGTCAGGCAAAACATACTGATCAGACATGTTAGTCAGGGTCAGGCATGTTAGTCAGGGTCAGGCAAAACATACTGATCAGACATGTTAGTCAGAGTCAGGCAAAACATACTGATCAGACATGTTAGTCAGGGTCAGGCAAAACATACTGATCAGACATGTTAGTCAGGGTCAGGCAAAACATACTGATCAGACAAGTTAGTCAGGGTCAGGCAAAACATACTGATCATACATGTTAGTCAGGGTCAGTCAAAACATACTGATCAGACATGTTAGTCAGGGTCAGGCAAAACATACTGATCAGACATGTTAGTCAGGGTCAGGCAAAACATACTGATCAGACATGTTAGTCAGGGTCAGGCATGTTAGTCAGGGTCAGGCAAAACATACTGATCAGACATGTTAGTCAGGGTCAGGCAAAACATACTGATCAGATAAGTTAGTCAGAGTTAGGCAAAACATACTGATCATACATGTTGGTCAGGGTCAGGCAAAACATACTGATCAGACATGTTAGTCAGGGTCAGGCAAAACATACTGATCATACATGTTAGTCAGGGTCAGGCAAAACATACTGATCAGACATGTTAGTCAGGGTCAGGCAAAACATACTGATCAGACATGTTAGTCAGGGTCAGGCATGTTAGTCAGGGTCAGGCAAAACATACTGATCAGACATGTTAGTCAGGGTCAGGCAAAACATACTGATCAGACATGTTAGTCAGGGTCAGGCAAAACATACTGATCAGACAAGTTAGTCAGGGTCAGGCAAAACATACTGATCATACATGTTAGTCAGGGTCAGGCAAAACATACTGATCAGACAAGTTAGTCAGGGTCAGGCAAAACATACTGATCAGACATGTTAGTCAGGGTCAGGCAAAACATACTGATCAGACAAGTTAGTCAGGGTCAGGCAAAACATACTGATCAGACAAGTTAGTCAGGGTCAGGCAAAACATACTGATCAGACAAGTTAGTCAGGGTCAGACAAAACATACTGATCAGACATGTTGGTCAGGGTCAGGCAAAATAAACTGATCAGACATGTTAGTCAGGGTCAGGCAAAACATACTGATCAGACATGTTAGTCAGGGTCAGGCAAAACATACTAATCAGACAAGTTAGTCAGGGTCAGGCAAAACATACTGATCAGACATGTTAGTCAGGGTCAGGCAAAACATACTGATCAGACATGTTAGTCAGGGTCAGGCAAAACATACTGATCAGACATGTTAGTCAGGGTCAGGCAAAACATACTGATGAGACATGTTAGTCAGGGTCAGGTAAAACATACTGATCAGACATGTTAGTCAGGGTCAGGCAAAACATACTGATCAGACATGTTAGTCAGGGTCAGGCAAAACATACTGATCAGACATGTTAGTCAGGGTCAGGCAAAACATACTGATCAGACATGTTAGTCAGGGTCAGGCATGTTAGTCAGGGTCAGGCAAAACATTCTGATCAGACATGTTAGTCAGGGTCAGGCAAAACAAACTGATCAGACATGTTAGTCAGGGTCAGGCAAAACATACTGATCAGACATGTTAGTCAGGGTGAGGCAAAACATACTGATCAGACATGTTAGTCAGGGTCAGGCAAAACATACTGATCAGACAAGTTAGTCAGGGTCAGGCAAAAACATACTGATCAGACATGTTAGTCAGGGTCAGGCAAAACATACTGATCAGACAAGTAAGTCAGGGTCAGGCAAAACATACTGATCAGACAAGTTAGTCAGGGTCAGGCAAAACATACTGATCAGACAAGTTAGTCAGGGTCAGGCAAAACATTCTGATCAGACAAGTTAGTCAGGGTCAGGCAAAACATACTGATCATACATGTTATGGTCTGACAAAACATACTGATCATACATGTTAGTCAGGGTCAGGCATGTTAGTCAGGGTCAGGCATGTTAGTGAGCGTCAGGCATGTTAGTCAGGGTCAGGCATAACGCACTGACGAAGACCCCACTTCGGCTTCCTAGTAGCCCTCCAAGGAAACGGACTGTTTTCATGATAGCCTGACTAAAATGGTGAGGGATCGACGTGTTCCCCGTAGTAGTGAGAGACACGCAGATGGAGCTAAGCATAGCACAACTGCCTGGAGGACCCCGATCTATTTTCATCAGTACGCTCGGGATGTGAGGAAGGCTACTCTCACCCACTAATTAACTTCCTTTTCAGGAGCACTAAAGAGTAAACCTACTCTTTATGGTCATTCGAAACAACAACAACAACAACAACCCCGTTCTATTGTAAAATACTCTCCAATTGATGGCTTTGATATACCAAAAAAATAAAAAGCTGGAGCAGTAGTTTCTTACTTGAAAAAAAGCTTAAGAAATCACAAATATGATACAGATATAAAAGAAACTGACAAGTTTCATGGCGATCTGAAGAAACAGAAGACAGGTTGTCTGATCTTCTCCCGTTTCCAGAATAGAAGAGTCTAGGCTGAGCTAGCATGATCTCAGAATATCGATCTGGACCCAGTGACGTAAAATGGCAGATTTCTTTTGTTGTTCTTGCGATTTTGAAAATCGATAAAAACTATATACAGGTAATGGCTGAGTGACGGCAGAGGGACCTGGAGAATAAGTTGTTCGGTCTTGTGATTAAGTGTACTTCACCTTCGCTCACTCGCAGGCAACAGCTTGCAAAAATCTGAAGAAAGTAGTGGTCAGTTCGAGAATAGTGGTGTGTTCATAGAGCTATCAATGTGAATGCTGGAAAATAACCAATGTGAATGCTGAAAAATAACAAAGGTACTGGAAAGAAAACTAAATGCAGTTGATAATAACTGTTTTAGACCAATTTTGAATATTTACTGTTAGGAATTATGGCCAAATTAACAACCAGAGAAGTCACAAACCAACAATAAGTTTCATCCTTCAATCTCCAGTCCATTAATGTCGTTAGACGTCGTGGGGAGATGTGATATCTTTTGTTTCATATTTTTGTGACTTGCCATGTCACTCCCATTATCTGTTAGCCCCTTGAATATATGATCGCCTATTTTTTTGGACCGGTGGAGGTGGAAGCGTAAATTAGAGCAAGGTAGACCCGTAGTTTGTCAGGCGTCATCTATGCCGCTCCGCTAGCCACATACCCAAGACCTGTTGCTATGGCCACCAAGTTCCATTTTTGTGACATTTTCTCTGTGGGGCGAGAATCCCTAGAATAATTTGAGTAGATTTTTAACTTGAGCTTTGCCCGAGCTGCGGTACGTTAAGCCTGCTCTTTTCGATTTCCAACTGCTAAAGTATTTTCAACGTGCGCATCACTGCACGCGGGTGTCTGATCTCACTACTCAGATATCAAGGGAAATATTTACTGGATGATCCATGTGAACAAACCCGGTCTCCACCGGGATTTGAACCCGCGACTTCCAGCACCCGAGGCGAACACTTTACCTCGAGACCACTGCCCCAATCCCACGTTTCATCACATCATGAAAAAACGGTGGTCATACATCTGACATCTTCTCAGAATGGGCAGCAACAGACTCTCTTTGTAAGCACATATGTGGTCAGCATCTGGTAGCAGGAAAAGAGGAAGACCAAAAGAAACTTTCCGCAGTACAATCGTCAGAGAGTGATCCACTATTGGTAACGTTATGGATCAGCAATTCATCACAGTTGTCCTCCCTGGCGAAGATGGCGGCAGCGTCAGAAGTGTGCCGGAAGACGTGATCGCATTTGACTATAAAGTCCAATCTTGGCATCGCATACACTGCCGCAGCTGGGATACACATGGTGTCTTAATCCAAAACATATGCATTTAAATCAATGATGCATTTGTAACCTAACACGCTCTGTCTGTATTTCTCTTTGTCTGCCTCTGTCTGTCTCTCTGCCTACCCGATTGTTGCCCATCTGTCTGTCTCTCTGCCTACCCGATTTTTGCCTATCTGTCTGTCTCTGTCTACCCGATTGTTGCCTATGTGTCTGTCTCACTGCCTACCCGATTGTTGCCTATGTGTCTGTCTCTCTGCCTATCATATTGTTGCCCATTTGTCTGTCTCTCTGCCTACCCCAATGTTGCCCATCTGTCTGTCTCTCTGCCTACCCGATTGTTGCATATTTGTCTGTCTCTATGCCTATCCGATTGTTGCCTATTTGTCTGTCTCTCTGCCTATCCGATTGTTGCAAATTTGTCTGTCTCTCTACCTATCCGATTGTTGCCCATCTGTCTCTCTGCCTACCCGATTGTTGCCTATCTGTCTGTCTCTCTGCCTAACCGATTGTTGCCTATTTGTCTGTCTCTCTGCCTAACCGAATGTTGCCTATCTGTCTGTCTCTCTGCCTACCCGATTGTTGTCTATTTGTCTGTCTCTCTACCTATCCGATTGTTGCCCATCTGTCTCTCTGCCTACGTGATTGTTGCCTATTTGTCTGTCTCTCTGCCAATCCGATTGTTGCCCATCTGTCTGTCTCTCTGCCTATCCGATTGTTGCCTATCTGTCTGTCTCTCTGCCTATCCGATTGTTGCCTATCTGTCTGTCTGTCTGCCTACCCGATTGTTGCCAATCTGTCTGTCTGTCTTCCCATCCTTGTAAAGATAACATAACATTACGCAATTAGACTAGAATACTCTTTAGAAAACTTAAGATAGCGTAATCCGCGCTGTTCACATATCCAAATCATTGCTTAATGTATAGCAGACATATATATATATATACCCGGATTGGTCCATATGCGAGTTTTGTGATTCATGCGGCGAAAACCGTTCAAACGATGAAGTGGAGGCCAAGGCTACAAAAACAGCAGTTGAGATTTTGTACCAACAGCTTGACGGGCGAATTGTTGCCGATGGATTTTGTGGTTTTCAGTGACTCCAAGTCGGCTATGGAGGCGCTGAAGAACACCCCAAACACAGAAAAGGATATATTCTTGGTGGGGAGGGAGATCAACAACATCATCACTGCCCACAGGATAAATGTCACCTGGCAATGGATCCCTGGACATAGTGGAAACAAGATGGCCGACAGATTGGCAAAAACAGGAGCCTCGAAACAATTGGATAGACCCTGCAGTAACCACACAGTAAAACGAATTATTAAGAATAATACTCTGGAAATTTGGATGAACAGTTGGGCGAAGGGAACAACAGGTGGGCGACGGGAATAACAGGTGGGTGACGGGAACAACAGGTGGGCGACGGGAACAACAGGTGGGTGACGGGAACAACAGGTGGGCGACTGGAAAAACAGGTGGGCGACGGAAACAACAGGTGGGCGAAGGGAACAACAGGTGGGCGACGGGAACAACAGATGGGTGACGGGAACAACAGGTGGGTGACGGGAACAACAGGTGGGCGACGGGAACAGCAGGTGGGCGACGGGAACAACAGGTGGGTGACGGGAACAACAGGTCGCAGTGTATTTAGCGAAATGTCACAGACAAAAAGTAACTATGACATAAATAAACTACATAGAAGAGATCAAAGTGTCATCTTTCAGTTCCGAACAGGACATACCAGAGTCAATAGCCACTTGAACCGCATCAATCCCCAGAACCTGCCCTTGTGCAGACATTGCTCTCATCCTGATGAAATAGTTCGACATCTACTCATTGAGTGCAAGTCGCTTGTGGACATGAGGAAAAGATTCTCACAAGCACTGCCGACAATTACCAACACGCTGTACGAAGCAGTGACACAACTGAAGAAGACCAGTATATATATACGAATGGCATCGGGCTGCTAAGAGCAGGCTTGCTCAGCAGCTATTGCACAAGAACAACAAGAAGACAGCGTAAATCCCACTTTTCACACAATCTAAATCATTGTTGAATGTATAGCAGACATTTATGTATGAAAAAACAGCTCTAAAAACAATACCTCATGAATGATCAAGACATGAAAAAACGAAGAATGCTTCTTCCACGAGATTGAAAGAAGAAATAGACATCGTCACTGAAATAAAGCAATTCTAGACAACTAAAATGTGTCCATCTTCTTGGCTGTCGTCTCAAATTTTGCAACTTTCAACTTAACCGGAAATGACGTCTGTAGGACAATATTTAATTACGATTAGAGATTGATCGATTATCTCGGCTTCCGCTCATGCGCACTCGCGAAGAACAAGTATGCTACTCATATCAACAAACGCTAATGAGCGTTGCTTTTTTTTTAAATTGTCTATTCAGTGTCAGCCAGCATTTTTTTTTCATTTTACGTTTCAGTAGCAGCACATGTCCCCATCATATTGTTAGCCTTTACGCAGAAAATAAAAATGTATTAACCGTTTTCTTCTTCTTCGGCGTATTTAAAAGAACTTTGTGATGTAGTTAGTTCACAGCCAGACTGTGATATCTGCGTCTTTTGGTCCAGAACACCTGGATTAAGCACGGTATTTTATGAGTATCGGTTTTGACATGCCGTTCGATCTCTATTATCTTGACTATTAGGCAGACTACACGAGTGCAGGCAGTTGTCGGGGGCTTTCATCTGCAGAGAGAGAGAATATGGTGGTTCACTGCACCAGCAGCAGAAGAGTGGGTGGCGAGAAGTGAATAGACTTACTTAAAAAGGGCGGCGAAGGTTCCAGAGAGGGAACATCCCGCCCACTAAAACATTTGGCGCCGACCCAGATTGGGGGAGGGAGGCTTGTGTTGCTGAATACCGGACAAAATTATGGGGGGGGGGTGAGGAGCTGAGATGTTATTCCGGTCCGGCACAACATACTGACCAGGACGTAGCGTCAGGGTCAGGCCCAACATACTGATCATGATGTGGCGTCAGGGTCAGGCACAACATACTGACCAGGACCACTATCTCTTCCATGTCGCGTTCTCAGACTGTTTTCAAGGCAGCCTGGCTGACGAGATGTGGATCGATGTGATCCCCGTAGTAGTGAGCGTCACGCAGCTGAAGCCACGCATAGCACAACCGCCTGGAGGACCTCGGTGAACCTTCATCAGCACGCTCGGGATGTGAGGAAAGCTACTGCAACCTGCCACATAACGCCCTTTTCAGGGAACACAAAATGGTAAACTTACTCATTATGGGCATTCTTCTTCTTCTTCACCAATCAACCAACCAACCAACCAACCAACCAACCAACCAACCAACAAACCAACCAACCAACCAGCCAGCCAGCCAGCCAACTAACCAACCAACCAACCAACCAACCAACTGACCAAGCGAAGAGTAGAAAGGGGAAGGTGCAATGAAAAAACAGAAACACACGCCTCTGGTGCAACAACAGCAGCAGCGAGAGCCTCAATTAAGTTCGTGGTGACGCCTTTGAAATGTGTCTAGGAGGGTTTTAAGTAGAGGGTGGCAGAGTGTGAGGGAACGGATCGCAACCCTCCCGCTGACACAAACAGCGACACTGAAAATCTCACCGGCCCGGCGAGATTGAGAGGCGTCCGTTGAGACCCTCGTTGTGTCAGCACAATGGCGAGTTTGTGTCGTTGTGTGCATCTGTTCCCTGCCGGTCTGTTCACCGCCCCCCCCCCCTCACCCCACCCTCGCTGCTGTCTCTACCGCAAGCAGCCAGCTATACGTCTCTGACTGTGCTGTTATCTCATTCACGGCTGCGTCAGCTGTGGATAATTGTATCTCTCAGATACATTCAGATCTAGCTGAACTAAGATCAGTACTCTGTCAACTATGCCAGCAGTCCAAACGCAGAAGAGTCGGAGTACAGTGTGTTCCTTCCCTCTGTAACATTCAAGGCGTCAAGGAGGCAGACAGACTTACCAAAGAAGGTGGAAGGTTACCACAACCAGATTCTAGTGTGACCTACGAAGAGTCAAAAAGGTTTATTAGGGCCAGATACATGGCCAAATGGGAAACAGAACATACTGGCTACACAAAAAATGATGCCTATTACCAGTTGAATAGAAGAGAGCAGGTCGTGGTCTTCAGACTCCGCACTGGCCACAACAGACTGAGGTACCATCTATTCAATAAACTGAAGATAGGTGGCACTGACGAATGCACCTGTGGTACAGGGAAAATGACCGCTGAACATCTGCTGCAAAACTGCCCGACATACGAGGACCAGAGAAAGCACATGTGGCCATCACCAGTGGCAACACTAGACAAGCTCTATGGCAGTGTCGACAGCCTCAGGCTGCTTTTTTCGAACAAATTCAAGTTGACATCTGACAGCGTACGAAGAAGAAGAAAAGAAGAAGAAGAAGAAGAAACAGAAGAAGAAGATCTATCTATTTATTTTGCCCATTTGTGTCGTTAGACTTCGTGAGGGGGTGTGATCTCCTTTGTTTCATATTTGTTGGCAATCTCTGTGTATATATAGAAGGAAGTAAAGCAGGAATGAATAAACAGCAGAAAACAAAAATTAAGAAAATACAATTTTTAAATGAGGAAAAATAGAGAGAAAAAAAAGAAAGAAAAAAAGCAGGAAAGATAGAGAGAAAAAAAGTAAAAAAAAAGTAAGAGATAGACAAAAAATAAAAGAAATAAAGCAGGAGACAGACAGACAAAAACGAAGGAAAGAAAGCAGGAAAAATAGACAGAAAAAAAAGAAAGGAAAGATACAAGAAACAGAAAAAAGAAAGAAAGCAGGACAGATAGACAGAAAAAAAAGAAAGGAAAGATACAAGAAACAGAAAAAAGAAAGAAAGCAGGAAAGATAGACAGAAAAAATAGAAAGGAAAGATACAAGAAACAGAAAAAAGAAAGAAAGCAGGAAAGATAGACAGAAACTAAGTTCCAAAGAGTTAAACGAAATATCATTCTCTGAGAAAATGATTAATTCGAAAAAATGGGATTTCTTTGTGGGAAAATGTGATTTATTGGGAGAAAAATGATTTCTTGGATGAAAATGTCATTTCTTTGAAAAATGTTTTTTTTTTGAGAATGTGATTTCTTGAAATAAATTCTATGAGGCATGTTCAAATTAAACTGGACCTAACTGAACCAAATAAGCATACGTACGATGCGCATGATGACGTCACTTCTGATGTTAACAGCACATACCAACCGTCAAGTTTGCAAAATATCATTATCCTCCGACTCATAGTTTCCTCAGCAGACCGTTAAAGACATGGCATCTTCCGATGCAACGACTTGCGCCTGACCTGGTCTCGGAAGATCTTTCGTTAACTCACGTTCTTCTTTAAACATCGTTGTCCAGTTCTTCACTGTTGTCTTCGACACACTTGTGTCACCATACACTGCCTGCATTCTGTGATGAATGTCAACTGGCCGACATCCTTCAGTTGTTAGAAACAGAATCATCGGTCGATGATCAACTCTGGACGGATTCCGTATCCCACCCGCAATGTTTTCATCGGTCTGCTGAGGAAACTATGAGTCGAAGGATAATGAAATTCTGCAAACTTGACGGTTGGTATGTGCTGTTTACACCAAAAGTGACGTCATCATGCGCATCGTACTTATGTTTACTTGGTGAAGTTAGGTCCGGTTTCACTTGAGCGACTCGTATGTATTTGAGATGATGCGGTTTCTTTCACAAAAATATTCAATTTCTTTGAGAAAATAATTTTTAAATGAAAAAAAATGTAATTTCTTTAATGAAACGTGGTTTTCATTGAAGAAAAGCTCTGTCTTTGATAAAATGTGATTTCATTGAAAAAATGCTATTTATTTTTGAAAATGTGATTTCTTTTAAAAAAAATATTTCTGTGAGAAAATGTGATTTTTTTATAATTATATTTCTTTTGAAAAATGTGATTTATATCAGCTCCCGGAGGAAGTTCAGGTACAACTCGGTATGAGACTAAAATGGTTACCAAAGTTTGGTTATGTGTCACTCTAGTGCCCGTGTTACACCCGTTCTAAGAGAATTCGTTCCCTGTCGATTAATATGGTACACCCCACTTTCGATCTGGGGGTTATGGCTGATACGTCTGAACAATTTGATTTAGATAACCGTTTTCTGATATAAACTGATCCGAGCAATCAAAACGCTAATCTGCGATACTACTCTTCTGGGTGTCCCTTTACATCTGTTTCGTACGATCAGACATGAGCCATTCTTCTCTTCTTTCAGCACTTCATTAGAACTAATGTCCCTAAAAACTACAGATACTTTCATTTTCTCTCATTTCCAACAGCTCATCTAGAGCCACGATGTCTGCAAAAACTACAAAAACTTTGTCCCGAACTGAGTCATTCGCACGATCAGTTTTCTCTCATTTTCAACAGATCATCACTCGCACGATGTCTGTGAAAACTACAGATACTTTGTCCCGAACTGAATCATTCGCACGATCAGTTTTCTGTCATTTTCAACAGATCATCTAGAGCTACGATGTCTGTGAAAACACAGATACTTTGTCCCAAACTGAATCATTCGCACGATCGTTTTCTCTCATTTCCAACAGATCATCACTCGCATGATGTCTGTGAAAAGTACAGATACTTTGTCCCGAACTGAATCATTAGCACGATCAGTTTTCTCTCATTTTCAACAGATCATCACTTGCATGATGTCTGTGAAAACTACAGATACTTTGTCCCGAACTGAATCATTCGCACGATCAGTTTTCTCTCATTTTCAACAGATCATCACTCGCACGATGTCTGTGAAAACTACAGATACTTTGTCCCGAACTGAATCATTCGCACGATCAGTTTTCTCTCATTTCCAACAGATCATCACTCGCACGATGTCTGTGAAAAGTACAGATACTTTGTCCCGAACTGAATCATTCGCACGATCAGTTTTCTGTCATTTTCAACAGATCATCTAGAGCCACGAAGTCTGTGAAAACTACAGATACTTTGTCCCGAATTGAATCATTCGCACGATCAGTTTTCTCTCATTTTCAACAGATCATCACTCGCACGATGTCTGTGAAAACTACAGATACTTTGTCCCGAACTGAATCATTCGCACGATCGTTTTTTCTCATTTCCAACAGATCATCACTTGCATGATGTCTGTGAAAAGTACAGATACTTTGTCCCGAACTGAATCATTCGCACGATCAGTTTTCTGTCATTTTCAACAGATCATCTAGAGCCACGATGTATGTGAAAACACAGATACTTTGTCCCGAACTGAATCATTCGCACGATCAGTTTTCTCTCATTTTCAACAGATCATCACTCGCACGATGTCTGTGAAAACTACAGAAACTTCGTCCCGAACTGAATCATTCGCACGATCAGTTTTCTCTCATTTCTAACAGATCATTTAGAGCCACGATGTCTGTGAAAACTACAGATACTTTGTCCCGAACTGAATCATTCGCACGATCAGTTTTCTCTCATTTCCAACAGATCATCACTCGCACGATGTCTGTGAAAACTACAGACACTTTGTCCCGATCTGAATCATTCGCACAATCAGTTTTCTTTCATTTCTAACAGATCATCACTCGCACGATGTCTGTGAAAACTACAGATACTTTGTCCCGAACTGAATCATTCGCCCGATCAGTTTTTTTTTCTCATTTCCAACAGATCATCACTCACACGATGTCTGTGAGAACTACAGAAACTTCGTCCCGAACTGAATCATTCGCACGATCAGTTTTCTCTCATTTTCAACAGATCATCTAGAGCCACGATGTCTGTGAAAACTACAGATACTTTGTCCTGAACTGAATCATTCGCACGATGAGTTTTCTCTCATTTTCAACAGATCATCACTCGCACGATGTCTGTGAAAACTACAGATACTTTGTCCCGAACGAAATCATTCGCAAGATCAGTTTTCTCTCATTTCCAGCAGATCATCACTCACATGATGTCTGTGAAAACTACAAATACTTTGTCCCGAACTGGATATATCACCTTCATTGCGCATTCACAGTTTTTACGCTGACACTCCAAGTGTACAGCCGGCTCGCATCGTATTGCCCATTATAAGAAGTCCACCATTAGCACCAATGGGCAGTATTGGGTTGCCCTTGATGTATAGGCATAGTGGCATTCTTCAAGACACGCCGATCTCGCTAGCTGTGGGAAGACGAGAGATGGAACTCTTAACTGATCGGTTCCCATCTGAATGAAATTTTAAATTCTTATCTTAACTAGTTTTAGCTCCGGGGAATAAGCTTCTGGCTCTAACTCCTATGCTCTCTGACACATAACTATGTTACAAATGTGACAGAGTGTCACAAAGAGAAATTTAAACTGTGACAACGATAAATTGAAAGTGTGACAGATTGTGACATTGGGAAATTGAAAGTGTGACAGAATGAAAAAAAATTAAAAGTGTGACAGATTGTGACAGATTGAAAAAAAGATAAATTAAAAAGTATGACAGATTGTGACAAGGAGAAATTGAAAGTGTGACAGATTGTGAAAAAGATAGTTGAAAGTGTGACATATGTCTAAAGTAACGTGTAACAAGAAATAAGAAAACCTGCTTCAGTCGCACAGAGTGTGCTCCTAAGGAAGATGTACACATCAAAGGACCGAAAAATATGATGAGAATCGTGTCTGAAGATAGAACAGCAAAAGCTGTTGAATCAAAACAAACGTGGACAAACTGGCAGAAAGAAAATCGATTGAGGATTTTATTTTCTGACTTCTGGGAAATTTGATTTCTTCATGGAAAAGGTGATTTCGTTAAAGAAATGTGATTTTACAACCAATAATCAACTTTAGTGGAGATTTTGTTCCGTCCCTACTAGGGCCCCGGGACAAATATTTGATCTATGTGAGGTTTCTGCCATCGGGGGATCACTCCGTCTTTGAGCTTATGACGTCTTAATGACGTGTTGTGGTCGGTCTGACGTCCGAGGACGGTGGGGACTGAAAGGGTTTGGAGTATTAGTTCGCTAGGTCTTGGTAGAGGGGGGGGGGTGGAGGTGGAGGAATGTTGAGAGGGACAGAAAGGGTGTGTGTGTGCGTGCGTGCGTGTGTGTGTGTGTGAGTGTGAGTGTGTGGTGGTGGTGGTGGTGGTGGTGGTGTTGGTGATGGTGGTGGTGGTGGTAGTGGTGGTGGTGGTGGTGCTGGTGATGGTGGTGGTGGTGGTGGTGGTGGTGGTGGTGGTGGTGGTGGTGGTGGTGATGGTGGTGGTGATGGTGGTGGTGGTGGTGGTGATGGTGGTGGTGGTGGTGCTGGTTGCAGTTTCGATTCGAATGCCCACAATGAGTAACTTAACTTAACATCTTTATACTGGCTTAGAAGACCCTGCAGAGTCTGTATACAACAAGTTTCATTTACATTACCTTGCTATTTTGAAGACCTCTTGGCAACTGTTAAAAGAAGGAAACTCGTTTGGTACGGTCACATATCGAGATCAAATGGTCTTGCAAACACGATCCTCCACGGAAGGTGCAAGGCAGACGACGATGAAAAAGAGATGGGAGGACAACATAAAAGAATGGACCAATCTCCGTCCAGAAGAGGCACAGGCAGCGGCCGCTGACAGAGAAGGGTGGCGTGGTATTCTGAGGATGTTTTCATGTGTGCCCCAACGACCTCACCTGTTACGGAATGGCCTGATCTGACCTGAACTGACTCTAGAAGCTATGTGCAGGTTTACTCTTTTGAGCACCCTGAAAAGGACGTTGAGGGCATGTTGCAGTAGATTTCATCACATCCGAGCCTGCTGATGATGGTAAATTTGGGTTTTTCAGGCGGATGTGCTTTGTTTGGCTTCATTTGCGTGTTGATCACTAACATGGGGATCACGTCGATCCCTCAGCCTATTAGCCGGGAGGGCTACGAGGAAGCCAAGGTGAAGAGCTTGGCCAGTATGTTGTGCCTGACCCTGACTAACATGTCTGATCAGTATGTTGTGCCTGACCCTGACTAACATGTCTGATCAGTATATTTTGCCTGACCCTGACTAACATGTCTGATCAGTATATTTTGCCTGACCCTGACTAACATGTCTGATCAGTATGTTGTGCCTGACCCTGACTAACATGTCTGATCAGTATATTTTGCCTGACCCTGACTAACATGTCTGATCAGTATATTTTGCCTGACCCTGACTAACATGTATGATCAGTATATTGTGCCTGACCCTGACTAACATGTCTGATCAGTATATTTTGCCTGACCCTGACTAACATGTCTGATCAGTATATTTTGCCTGACCCTGACTAACATGTCTGATCAGTATGTTGTGCCTGACCCTGACTAACATGTTTGACCATTATGTTGTTCCTGATCTAGAATGACCAGACGTTGGTCTTCCTCGCCGTTTGTGTGTGATAAAGAGAATGGTCGCCGCTAAGGTCGAGAGAAAATATGACGGAGAGTGAGAGAGGAGTTGAAGGCAAATAACAGTGAGAGTGAAGTATAAAGGAGGGAGAGGCAGGGATAGAGAGTAAGAGAGTGAGGGAAAGAGAGAGTGAGAGAGAGTGAGAGGAAGTGAGAGAGAGAAAGAGACGGAGATAGATTAAGAGGAGGGGGGAGAGAGAGAGTGAGAGAGTGAGAGAGAGTGAGAGGGACAGAGAAAGAGATATTGTGAAAAATTATTGAAGTAGTAAACAGTTGTCCTTGGATGCTACTTGGAACCAGTACTGAAATATAGCAGTGAATCATGGACAATCAGCTAACAAGCGCTTCGATCTTTGGAAGCAACGGAGATGTGGTTTTACAGAAGAATGCTGCGGATCCCATGGACTGGAAGGAAGATAAATTATACAGGAGGAGGTACAAACACGAAGACTACTTATTGCGAGGATCAGAACAAGGCAGTCATCCTTCCTTGGTCATGTTCTGAGAAGAAGCCGGTTGGAGACAGAGAGACAGAGGAAGGCCGAGAGAGAAGATTTTGGACAGCCTGAGAGACAGAGGAAGGCCGAGAGAGAAGATGCTGGACAGCCTGAGAGACAGAGGAAGGCCGAGAGAGAAGATGCTGGACAGCCTGAGAGACAGAGGAAGGCCGAGAGAGAAGATGTTGGACAGCCTGAGAGACAGAGGAAGGCCGAGAGAGAAGATGCTGGACAGCCTGAGAGACAGAGGAAGGCCGAGAGAGAAGATGCTGGACAGCCTGAGAGACAGAGGAAGGCCGAGAGAGAAGATGTTGGACAGCCTGAGAGACAGAGGAAGGCCGAGAGAGAAGATGTTGGACAGCCTGAGATAATGGCAGGGACGACCATCAACAACAGAGTTGGTCAACGACCCACGTGGTAGAAATGGGTGAAGGTCCACGGTCGCTAACGGCAAGCGGTAGGGCACTTGATGATGAGTATACAGAGTCAGAGGAAGAAAGAGAGATTTCTTAAACAGCGATTTAGTGTATGAAAACTTTGCCATGTCTGGTCCGGAAACAACGCTTGAACAGAAAGGAAACCGGAATAAATGTTACAACCAAATGGCCTTCATTTGGGACATTGGGCACGACACATAAGACCTATCGTAAAATTGAAGAAGAGTTGAATACATCAAAGATAAATATGAATACATGAAAAGGAATTAAGATACTTAGATACATAATTCAATCCGGTAGTCTGGTTCATTGTGAAAGAAAGTGAAAAAGGTGGCCAGGAAAGTGTGTGCTGGATTCCGAATACAACGTGTTCATTCTATAATCCGTTTTAATCCACAACGTTGATGACCAACAACAAGAAGGGAATCAACGCTGTGATCAAAGCAAATGGACAGGAACTGTTTCAAATATTTGGGCTCATCAATCAGTTATGAGGGACCAAAGGTCCTAGCCAGAATAGCACAAACAACAACAGAGCTTGCATGATTGAAACATTCAAGGACTTGTCATAAGTCTTGACCTTGAAGGTGTAGGAGGAGAAAGTTGAAATTAAGCACAGTGCTTTTTCCTTCTAATTTTTAGTCTGTAGTGTAAAATTCTAGAAACTACTTTCATCCAGTTTTGCTGACCTAGATATCTCTGTAATTGTCATTTTCCTATCCTTGTCAATGGTTTTCTTCTTGCAGCATTTTCATCGCTGCACCCTGAGGAAGGTCTTCCTGATCTTGGAAGATCAGCAACATGGGAACGGCCACACTTAAACTGCCTACACCAGTTTTTAACAGAAGCATACGAAGGACAGAATTCCTCAAACACTGGTTCCATCTCCTTGTATATTTCTGTTGATGTTTTTCCCTGCAACATCAAGAATTTTATCAGATTTCTGGCCTCTCATTTCTTCATTGTTCTGACAAACAGTTAGAGTAGCAGATCAGGTCAATAAGGTGTGTTGCGTCATGCACCATACTGGGTAAACCCGCCGAGGAGGGAAATTCATACTTCTCAAGTCCAGTACAAAGTGAATGAGCTACATATGTCCTAAATTTCAACTTTCTCCTTCTACTACGTCATGGTCAGGGTAAAGACTTATGACAAGCCCCTTGTATATGAAACGATAAATGACTCTCTATCGCTATAAAGGTCAGACTAACGCGCTCACTGGTTCTTACGAAGAATCCAGGCCTCATCAGTATAGATTGCCTGACCCTGACTAACATGCCTGATCTGTATATATTGCCTGACCCTGACTAACATGTATTATCAGTATAGATTGCCTGACCCTGACTAACATGCCTATCTGTATATATTGCCTGACCATGACTAACATGTCCTATCAGTATAGATTGCCTGAACCTGACTAATATGCCTTTTCAGTATATATTGCTTGATCCTGACTAACATGTCTTATCAGTATATATTGCCTGACTTGGACTAACATGCCTGATCAGTATATACTGTCTGACCTTGACAAACAGGCCTGATCAGTATATATTGCCTGACCTTGACTAACATGCCTGAGCAGTATATATTGTGTGACCCTGACTAACATGTCTGATCAGTATATATTGCCTGACCTTGACTAACTTGCCTGATCAGTATATATTGCCTGACCTTGACTAACATGCCTCCTGATCAGTATATATTGCCTGGCCCTGACTAACATGCCTGATCAGTATATATGTGTGTTTACGTAATGGCGTCTTCATCCATGAACAAGCTCAGTATAGTCTCAGCGAAGGCACTCCCTGGAGACCAGGCTTCCTATCTACCCCTCCTGCATTGTCCCCATTCTCATGTACAGCTCCGAGTCCTTGATACTACCACGGCAGGACCGGCAGCGGCTTGAGGCCTTCCACCTGCGCAACCAGAGGCGCATTCTTGGGATCGTCTGGTATGACAATTTCCAACAGTGAAGTAGTTTGATGTACTAAACTTGCAGGAATTGTCTCAACCATTGATTGACGTCGCCTCTCCCGCTTCGGTCACGTTGCTCGCCTTTCCCGGAACGTCACAGTCCACGAGATGCTCTAACAGGCTGTGGGGTGGGGGGGGGGGGGAGTTACGGGAAGAAGCCGTGCTCATCTTATGGATCTCCTCGGAACCGCCCTCGTAACACCTGGCTAAAACAGATCGCCACCTCCCCAACAGACCTGCAGGCCGCCTGGGACGCGGCCATCAAACATGGACATGGTCGTTCCACGCAATGGGCCCTGGTCACCTAAGCTTACTATTGTAATGTTATTTTGAGGTCTCTTGCATATTCAGTTTGCTTTCTGTTTTCCTTTTTTATTGTCAAAAATCTTGAAAAAAACCTTATTTTATACTTAAACCAGATATCAAAAATGTATATTTCCCTTTATAATAGAGATAGAAAGATATTAATTATGAAATATAGCGATGTGAATGTACATGTCCCATGCGGCGGTCGTATTTATGTCAAGGGTTCCTCAAGTGTTGACAGATTGAGAACCACTGCCCTAAGGTCATATGGGAGAAGAAAAGTGTCGGCTTATTTTTTACATTAAAAGAGAAATATATCATTTGACCGTTATTGATTGGACAGACTGGGAAGACGAAGGTATAAATATGTATGTGTATGGGGGGTGGGGGAGGCTTGAAGACAGAGCAGAGAGAGAGAGAGAGAGAGAGAGAGAGAGAGAGAGAGAGAGAGAGAGATCATTTTGTTTTTGTCCACGATGGAATTTGGGATGTTTGTTTGAGATCTCTGGCTATTGGCTGGCTTCTTATTGGCTCTGCTCTTGTAAGATGTTTTGTTTTTGGTGTAAAGGGGTTTCTATTCAAACTGCCTCTTCCCATGATATTTATCCTGTCACACATTGGATGATCTGCAATTCGCTTAAACGTCTCCCACTGCTGGAGTTGGGACAGATGACAGATGTCAATATCGAGAGCATACACTGACCGTGGAACACATCCTACAAAGCTGCATGCTCACGCAGGGAGAGAGAGAACAGTACTGGCCTCACGAGACAGATATTAGACAAAAGCTGTTTGGTGATAAAATAGCCTAATAAACAACCATGTCTTTTATTATAGAAACTGGGACCTTGATCTGAGGACGAATGAAGAAGAAGAAGAAAGAGAGGATTTGAAAGGGGAGGAGTGAAATGAAGGTTTGTTGCTGAGGCGCAAAAGCCGATTGTCCTCGCAGTCCCACACAGTTTACAAGCCATACTTTTATGTTGCATACATTAATTAGGGTTAGAGAGGAGGCTAACGTCTGGTCAGGGGAGAGGAGGCAAACGTCTGGTCAGGTGAGAGGAGGCTAACGTCTGGTCAGGTGAGAGGAGGCTAACGTCTGGTCAGGTGAGAAGAGGCTAACGTCTGGTCAGGGGAGAGGAGGCTAACGTCTGGTCAGGGGAGAGGAGGCTAACGTCTGGTCAGGTGAGAGGAGGCTAACGTCTGGTCAGGGGAGAGGAGGCTAACGTCTGGTCAGGGGAGAGGAGGCTAACGTCTGGTCAGGGGAGAGGAGGCAAACGTCTGGTCAGGTGAGAGGAGGCTAACGTCTGGTCAGGGGAGGAGGCTAACGTCTGGTCAGGGGAGAGGAGGCTAACGTCTGGTCAGGGGAGAGGAGGCTAACGTCTGGTCAGGTGAGAGGAGGCTAACGTCTGGTCAGGGGAGAGGAGGCTAACGTCTGGTCAGGGGAGAGGAGGCTAACGTCTGGTCAGGTGAGAGGAGGCTAACGTCTGGTCAGGGGAGGAGGCTAACGTCTGGTCAGGGGAGAGGAGGCTAACGTCTGGTCAGGTGAGAGGAGGCAAACGTCTGGTCAGGTGAGAGGAGGCTAACGTCTGGTCAGGGGAGGAGGCTAACGTCTGGTCAGGGGAGAGGAGGCTAACGTCTGGTCAGGTGAGAGGAGGCAAACGTCTGGTCAGGTGAGAGGAGGCTAACGTCTGGTCAGGGGAGGAGGCTAACGTCTGGTCAGGGGAGAGGAGGCTAACGTCTGGTCAGGGGAGAGGAGGCTAACGTCTGGTCAGGGGAGAGGAGGCTAACGTCTGGTCAGGTGAGAGGAGGCTAACGTCTGGTCAGGGGAGAGGAGACTAACGTCTGGTCAGGGGAGAGGAGGCTAACGTCTCGTCAGGGGAGAGGAGGCTAACGTCTGGTCAGGGGAGAGGAGGCTAACGTGTGGTCAGGGGAGAGGAGGCTAACGTCTGGTCAGGGGAGAGGAGGCAAACGTCTGGTCAGGGGAGAAGAGGCTAACGTCTGGTCAGGGGAGAGGAGACTAACGTCTGGTCAGGTGAGAGGAGGCTAACGTCTGGTCAGGGGAGAGGAGGCTAACGTCTGGTCAGGGGAGAGGAGGCTAACGTCTGGTCAGGGGAAAGGAGGCTAACGTCTGGTCAGGTGAGAGGAGGCTAACGTCTGGTCAGGGGAGAGGAGGCTAACGTCTGGTCAGGGGAGAGGAGGCTAACGTCTGGTCAGGTGAGAGGAGGCTAACGTCTGGTCAGGGGAGAGGAGGCTAACGTCTGGTCAGGTGAGAGGAGGCTAATGTCTGGTCAGGGGAGAGGAGGCTAACGTCTGGTCAGGGGAGAGGAGGCTAACGTCTGGTCAGGAGAGAGGAGACGAACGTCTAGTCAGGCAAAACATATTAAACAAGACGTATACGTCACCATGGCAACGTGATTTTCTTTTTGGCAACCTGGCTAACTAGGTAGTAGTGAAGGGAGAGGGCGTCGACGTGATCCCATTAGAAGTGAGCGACACGCAGATGAAGTCAAGCATAGCACAACCGCCTGAAGGACCCTGGTCCACCTTCATCAACACGCTCGGGATGTGAGGAATCCTCCAACAAACTGCCACTGAGTGTCCTTTTCAGATCACACAAAAGAGTAAGTCTACCCATTGTGCGCATTCAACAACAACAAAAACCGATGATTTGAACCTCTTTTCCCTTAACTGGAGACCAGTACGCTAACAGCTTGCAACACCTCTACCATGAACACGTCATGAAAATCAAATATTGACAAATTAGTGTTGAAGTCTCCGTTTCCCTTTCAGCAAATCAACATCAGAACCTCTCCCACGGGACATAATATTTTGTTAAAGTAATTGCGAACACTATCGATTCACTTTTGTACATCTGAATACTGGACTAATCGATTTGCATTTACAATCTGTCCCCACCAAAAGCGGACGCAAATAAACCCCACTACCCTGTTATATTTTGGCTCTAGTAATTTTGAGAACTGCAGTTTTTTTTTTAAACAGAAAAATAGGAAAGAAAGTCCAGTACAGAGTTTTAATTCCAAATTCGTCTGACGTAATGCTTCATTGACGTAATGCAATTGAGTTTGAGTTTGGTCCAGAGGGGACACCCAAATCATGGGTTATTCATTGTTAACTCCCTTGCATCAAGAATGACGCATTTGGCGAATAAACAAATTTATTTCAGAAAAAAATTCGTCCAATTTGATAACGCGTTTAATCAATAGCAAACAGATAAATAATTACAAATGATGCGAATTCTGAATCGATAAATTGCTGACAAACAAACAAACTTATGAAGGTGTTAATCGATAGATTAAAAGGAACACGCGCGCTCACACACACACACATACTTCATATTTACACACTTCACGTAGCTTGCCCTTTTTCAGAACTCCGCTCTCATTCCAGCAGCACGTTAAGACTCGATTTTAAGGACAATTCTCTGCCTCTATCACTGTCATCTTTAGAACATCATTGGTGTCGTGTGCCCATCGTCGCTTCAGTCTTTCTTTGCCTCTTTTTTCAGGAGCGATACTGTCTAGCAAAGATTTAACAAGACATTAATGGCGCTTTCATGTCTTCGCCAGTCCCTTACAGCTTTTTGAGCATGGTTGCATGCCCTGACCAGACCGCGTCTCTTTGGTCTGTATAGGTGGGGCAGTCGTGCAGGATAGGTGTTTTGATTGGGTGCTCCACAATCGCACGTGGCGGAGTCTCTGATACTTTTCTGTTGAGGTGAGCCTTGAGTCTGCAGTGTCCCGTTCTGAGTCTGAAGATCTTTTTCTGTCCATCTCTGCCAATGTTCTTTTTGAACGTCTTTGTTGTTTTGCGTGTGTGTTTTCAATTTAGATATTCATTGTATTCTGAGACTCTTCTTGGAGAAATTTTAACTCGAAAGATTGAATTTTCGTACCTTAGTGTGCGTGTTGTGAGGTGGTACATGTTTTGCATTTTTTCGTTGCCATGGGGAAGATGCATTGTCTGGGAATCTATGTTGTTTGTTTTGTTCGAGTTGGAGGCCCAGATTAGATATTAGGAAATATTTGTTTAATCAGAGACAGGTGAATGCTTGGAATGCATTGCCACAGGAAGTAGTGGAGACAGGGACAATTAATGCATTTAAGAATCAATTTAGAGCAAGGTGATGTAAATGGAACTGGTTGTATACAGGCCCTGCAGAGTCTTCTAAACCAGTATAAAGATGTTTAGTTCAGTTCTGCAATACGTGTCTCATTTATTTAACATCTGCTTTGGAATAACTTTGTTGGCGATAAAGTGTTGGTTAAAGAAGACATCAAACAATGGACAGAGAACTGGCGTTCAGGGGACACCAGGATTGTAATTGGAGGACCGAGGCTACGCAGACAATCTCTGACTTTTGTCGCACAGCCATGGCAAAGGCAAGAGAAACTTCAGTCAAATTATGGACATAATGTGAGCATGAAGAAAACTGAACTTTAAATAAATTAATCTGATCAACAAAGAACCAATCGTGCTGGAGGGAAGGGGATGGCGTGAGAAAGTGGCAAAGTCATACGGCTGAGAACACGAAGGTACTGGGTTCGCTCCCAATCACAGTATCGGCCGTTGCCCAGGGGAAGCAAACCCTTAGAAAATGCAGGAGGAAGCAGACCATTATATAAGATTTATGCCGAAGTCGGATGCACTGGGCCGACAGGCACAAAATAAAAACAGAGTGCAACGCACACCGCCTTGGGGAATGAAGAAGTAAGGCGAACGCAAAAAAAGAAAAGAAAATGATGGAGTGAGAGCCATTAGAAGAAGTGAGTGCTTTCTCCTATCCGAGCAGCACAATCGATACGTCGGTGGTCATGTGTGATCACGTGTGGTCACGTGTGCAGATATAAAGATCACAATTGGAAAGGCAAAACCGGCATTCCTGACACTACACAACATGTATACTGATTTCTAATCAAGAACATCATCAGAAATCAGTATATACACCAATGGAGAGAAGACAGAAACATAAGCAGTACACCAGACCCAATTCACCAACTCAAAAGAAATCAACAAACTACCTTATTTTGCCTGAGAACTGGACACTGCAGACTATTTTAACATCTATACCGACTGAAGATCTCACACACCGATGAGTGCTCATGTGGAACAGGAGGCCAGAACCATGAACACATTCTACAGGAATGCCCAATCTATAGGGAAATGAGATGCCAGACCTGGCCAGAGGGTACGGAGCTGAGACAAAAGCTGTGGGGCAGCCGCTCCGACCTGGTGAAGACTACAGACTTCATCATGGCGACTGGCCTACAGATATCGCATGACCAAAAAGATCCTGAAAGCAAAGAAGAAAAGAAAGAGATCAGAGAAATCAAGATCCATATCAATGCCAGTGTCAAGTCAGTGCTGCTGTATGGAGCCGACACATGGAGAACGACCGAGGTCATACAACAAAGACTCCAGCCCTTCATTAACAGAGGCCAACGAGGGATAATGGTCATAAGGTGGTAGAGCATGGTCAGGGATGAAGACATGGGAGAGGAGCCAACGAAAGACACGGGAACTACAAATTAAGAGAATAAAATGGGGCCGGGAAATAACATACGTTACAAAAGGCACCGTTCAGCATATGATGGGGAACTAAGGGAAAGAACTAAAACCACATGTCGGGAAACTAAGGGAAAGAACTAACAAATTATGACGTGGAACTAAGGTAAGGAACTAAAATCACATGTCGTGGAACTAAGGGAAAGAACTAAAACCCATGTCGTGGAACTAAATGAAAGAAATAAAACCATATGTCGGGGAACTAAGGGAAAGAACTAAAACCATATGTCGGGGTACTAAGGGAAAGAACTAAAACCATATGTGGGGGAACTTAAGAAAATAACTAAAACCATATGTCGGGGAACTAAGGGAAGAACTAAAACCATATGTGGGGGAACTTAAGAAAATAACTAAAACCATATGTCGGGGAACTAAGGGAAGAACTAAAACCATATGTGGGGGAACTTAAGAAAATAACTAAAACCATATGTCGGGGAACTAAGGGAAGAACTAAAACCATATGTGGGGGAACTTAAGAAAATAACTAAAACCATATGTCGGGGAACTAAGGGAAGAACTAAAACCATATGTCGGGGAACTAAGGGAAAGAACCAAAAAATTATGACGGGGTAATAAGGGAAAAACTTAAAATTTACGGCGAACTAAGGAAAGCGACCAAAAACATACAAGGGGGAACTAAAGGAATAACAAAAACTCATTACGGGTAACTACGGGAAAAACTACATAAATTCAGGCAAGATCTGACATGGAATCCTCAGTGGAAGAAAAAGACAGGTAAAATTACAAAAACCTGAAGAATACCACGTGACGAATAAAGGAGTTCAGAACACCATTAAGAGAGAGGACGGCCAATTTAAAGACTTGCTGACTATGGTAAACGCACGCAAACTCACATGGTATGGGCATGTTTCAAGGTCGGCTGGGTTGACCAAGACGGTCCTGCAAGGTACTGTGCCTGAGAAGCGGAAGAGAGAGAGGCGGAAATGGGAAGAAAACAGGATAGTGGACGGAAGGTCCAAAAGGCAAAGGCAGCCAGCCGTCCATCGTAGAAGATGATGGCATAATTAATTTTGCAAGCGCTATTTTTAGCAAGGATTAACTGCGCTACTTTTTATCCTCACTCCCTCGTCTCGTGCCGCCCGACCCCAGTGGCAAGTTAAGGACAAGACGACTAGGGGGCGACTACGAGATGCAGGGGAATCCGCATCAAGCACCCGTGAAAAAGACGGTGGAGTCCGGAGTCGAACCAACACCACCTGATCACGAGGCCGACGGCTTAACCACTTCGCCACGGAATCCCCACGGTAGGTCCACAGCTAGAACTCTGACACAAAACCAAGTGGATTGGCGGGAACTGGTCCAACAATTTGCAGTATTGGTGCCCCAATATCCTTTCAGGTTACGGGACTGATGATGATAGATGATGGCCAATAAAATGTGGGATAGAACTGCGATTAAATGAATACACATGGGGAGGCATAGAAAGAGCAGCGGACAATCGTGCATCCTTCTAGATTTGGTATATGGTCTATGCAGCGAATAGGGCGATTAAACCTGATCGATTGAATAAATGCCAAGGCCATAAATCCAAAGGACAAGGCATACCCAGGTTACAAATTTTCATAGTACTGGAAGCCAGAAAAATACAGAGCTTAATAATTTAAGAGCAGTACTCTGTCAACTATGCCAGCAGTCCGCACCAAAAAGAGTAGCGGTACAGTGGGTTCCATCCCACTGTAACATCCAAGGCAACGAGGAGGCAGACAGACTGGCAAAAAAAGGTGCAAGACTACCACAACCAGATTCTAGTGTGACCTACGAAGAGTCCAAAAGGTTTATTAGGGCCAGATACATGGCCAAATGGGAAACAGCATACTGGCTACACAAAAGATGACGCCTATTAAAAGTTGAACAGAAGAGAGCAGGTCGTGGTCTTCAGACTCCGCACAGGCCACAACAGACTGAGGTACCATCTATTCAATAAAGCGAAGATAGATGGTACTGACGAATGCACCTGTGGTACCGGGAAAATAACCGCTGAACATCTGCTGCAAAATTGCCCGACATACGAGGACCAGAGAAAGCACATGTGGCCATCACCAGTGGCAACACTAGACAAGCTATATGGCAGTGTCGACAACCTCAGGATGACAGCTGCTTTCTTCGAACAAATTCAAGTTGACGTCTGACAGCGTACGAAGAAGAAGATAGTACTGGAAAAGCCAACAAGTCGTGAACTGTAATATGAACACACAGTAAACTATTGGTATGCAAACATTACAGGACCTTAAACGTGTCTATCTCAACGGGTTAACACGGATTGGAGGCGTTCCAACAGCACGTCACCGATTGTACCAAAAGTAGTGTGCACCCAAGGTAATTTGTACTCAAAGTAATGTGTAGTAATAATAATAGATGTCCATCGTTGTTGATGAGGACCGCCGACATCATCCTTGTCACAGATTTCCCTGTTGGGTGTGGGTGCTCATGTGGCTGAACAGGCCAATGCGGGCACGAAAACATCTGCTACATATCGGGCACACGAAGTTTGTAGAAGGGGATGGTGTTCCCGCTTTTCTGGATTTCCCGGTCTCGCGTCTGCACTGGTCTTTCACAACACGGTCGTCTTCGCCGGTAGCTACACCCGATTTGACTGCGCTTCTCCAGTCAGATCTGTGCACACAACGTCATTTATATCCAATGTCATTTGTACCCAAGGTGATTTGTGCTCAAGGTAAATTGTATAGAATGTAATTTTATCCAATGTAATTTGTATCCAATGTAATTTATACCTGATGTAATTTATATTCAATGTAATATGTACCCATGGTACAAGATAATTTGTCCTCAAGGTAATTTGTGTTCAAGGTAATTCGTAACTGAAGTAATTTGTGTTCAACGTAACATATACCTAAGGTAATTTGTGTTCAAGGCAATTTATACCTAAGGTAATTTGTCCTCAAGGTAATTTGTATTCAAGGTAATTTGTGTTCAAGATAAAATATACCTAAAGTAATTTGTCCTCAAGGTAATTTGTTTTCAAAATAATTTGTCTTCTAGGTAATTTATACCTAAGGTAATTTTTTCTCAAGGTAATTTGTATTCAAGGTAATTTGTGTTCAAGATAATATATACCTAAAGTAATTTTTCCTCAAGGTAATTTGTTTTCAAAGTAATTTGTTTTATAGGTAATTTATACCTAAGGTAATCTGTTATCAATGTAAATTATATTCAACGTAACTTTTACCTAAGGTAATTTGTGTTCATGGTAATTATTGCCTAAGGTAATTTGTCCTCAACGTATTTTATGTTCAAGGTAATTTGTCTTCTAGGTAATTTATACTTAAGGTAATTTGTCCTCAAGGTAAGTTGTGTTCAAGATAATTTATACGTAAGGTAATTTTTTGACAAGGTAATTTGTGTTCAACGTAACTTATACCTAAGTTAATTTATGTTCAAGTTAATTTTTACCTATGGCAATTTGTATTGAAGGTAATTTATACTTAAGGTAATTTTTGTTCAAGGTAATTTATACTTAAGGTAATTTGTGTCCCAGGTAATTTGTACTGACGGTAATATGTGCTCAAGGTAATTATTGCTCCAGGTAATGTGTGCACCCAGGGAAATTGTTCCTAATGTAATTTGTACTCAAGGAATAAAAATATTTGAAAAATAATAGAATATCAAATTTATCTTTTCACACATGTCGTGAATGTCAGGTAAAGAGGGTTGTGCATGAGACTAGTAACCTCAACAACAAAACTAATTGCTATCGAAACCACCACAGAATGTACTCAGAAGTATATTTCATGAAAGAGGTCTGTAATGACGGTCGTATGCAGCCTTGGAGGACTTCGTCTACCTCGGTAACAGACATGCACTCCCTCCGCAGAGTCTGGTCCCAGCGAAGGCTCTCCCTGGAGACAAGGCTTCCTATCTACTCCTCCTGCATTGTCTCCATTCTCCTGTATGGCTTCGAGTCCTGGACACTACTACAGCAGGACCGGCGGCATCTTGTGGCCTTCCATCTGCGCAATCCAGTGGATCGTCTGACATGACATGATTTCCACCAGTGAAGTAGTTTGACGTACTCAACTTGCAGGCATTGTCTCAACGAGTGATCGACGTCGTCTCTCTCTCTTCGGTCACGTTGCTCGCCTTTCCCGAGAAGTCCCAGCACACGTAATGCTCCGACAGGATGTGAGGACGAGGGATGAGAAAAGGCCGTGGTTATCCTGGAGACGTCCTAGGGGCTGCCCTCGCAACACCGGCTAAAACAGATCACCACCTCCCCAACATAACTGCAGGCCGCCTAGGACGCGGCCATCAGACATGGTCATTCCAAGAGACGGACACTGGTCACCTACGCTTACTATTAATTGATTATTGATATATTTATGTATATACATCATACCCAAACTCGTCCATCTTTTTCCACCTTAAATCCCCAAATGTTTTCTCACGTTCTTGTTCCTAGTTTCCCGTCATATGTGTTTGGTTCTTTTCCTTTATACCAATGACACATTTGTTTGGTTCTTTCCCTTTATACCAATGACACATTTGTTTGATTCTTTCCCTTTATATCAATGACACATGTGTTTGGTTCTTTCCCTTTATATCAATGTCACATTTGTTTGGTTCTTTCCCTTTATATCAATATCACATTTTTTTGGTTCTTTTCCGTTATATCAATATCACATGTGTTTGGTTCTTTTCCTTTATATCAATGTCACATTTATGGTCATATTTTCTTTAGTTTGTTCTTAGAACCCGTAAAGTTTTTAGTTATTTCCCTTAGTTTCCTATCAAATGTTTTTAGTTCCTTCCTCAGTTCTCTGTCAAATTTTTCAAGTTTATTCCCTACGTATTTGGGAAGTATTTTTTCGGCAGACGGTAGGATCGACAGGGAAATTCAAACATGGTGTCAGAAAGCATTTGCGGTGACTTATCAGCTGCCCCCACTGCTTAGACACCCGAGCATTAGTTTGGCAACAAAGCAACAGCTGATCAACAGTATATTTATGTCGACTCTGTGCCACCAGTCCCAAACATGGCCTCTGTCCAGGGCGAGTGAGAGCAGAATTTCGACTTAAAAAATGAAGTGTTTGAGGAAGGTCATTGGTGTTACCAGGAGAGACAGAATGCGGAACGACGACATTCGAAGTATGTTCGGCACTACGGCTTGTGTCGAATACATTTCCAGGCAGAAAATAAGTCGGTTTGGTCATCTTATGAGAATGCACCCTCATCATCTTCCACTGATGGCTTACAATGCTGGTAGATCTGGCTACAGGGCAAGGGGCCGGCAGTGAGGTAGGTAGATAGATGACATTAAGGTGATTGTGCAACGACAAGGGCTCACATTGACCGACGCAACGCACTTGGTGCAGAATCAACGACTTAAGCTCCCCACGACGCTAAACGGCACAAATGGAAAGAAAACTAACTAACTAACTTTTCCCTTAGTTCCGTCATATTTTGTAAGTTATTCCCTTTAGTTCCACATCATATTCTTTCAGTTCTTTCTCTTGGTTCCCCTGTATTTTCTTTAGTTCTTTACTTTAGTTCCCAACAAATGTTTTTAGTTCTTTCACTATGTTCCCCGTTAAATTTGTTCAGTTTTGTTCTCTTAGCTCCCCGTCATATTTTTTTAGTTCTAGCCCGTAGTTCCCATTAAAGGTTTTTTCTCTTAGTTCCCAGTCATGTATTTCAAGTTCTATCCTTTATTTACACGTCACATTTTTCTAGTCCTTTTCCTTAGTTCCCCATAGAATGTTTTAGTTCTTCCTATAGTTCCCTGTCAAATTTTTCAAGTTCCTTCCCTTAGTTCCCCGTAATACTTCTTTAGTACTAGGTAATGTTCCTCGCAATGTTTTTTTAGATCTTTCCCTTAGCTCCATGTCATATTTCTGTAGTTCTTTCCCTTAGCTGCATGTCATATTTCTGTAGTTCGTTCCTTTAGTTCCATGTCATATTTCTATAGTTCTTTCCCCTAGTTCACCATCATATGTTTTTAGTACTTTCCCTTAGTTCCCCGTAATATATCTTCAGTCATTTCTCTTATTTACCAATCATGTTTTGTGCTCATTTTCGTTTGTCATATACATCGTTGAAGCTGACCTAGAAAGCCAAATTGAACTGCTTTGCGCAGTGTCGACAGCCTCAGAATGACAGCTGCTTTCTTCGAACAAATTCAAGTTGACGTCTGACAGCGTACGAAGAAGAAGAAGAAGAAGAAGAAGAAGAAAAAGAAGAAGAAGAAGAAGAAGAAGAAGAAGAAGAAGAAGAAAAAGAAGAAGAAGAAGAAGAAGAATAAGAAGAAGAAGAAAAGAAGAAGAACTGCTTTGCTAGAGTGAGAGGCAGGTTCGTTGCCGAGAGGAGCGATGCATACATGACAACAACGTTCAGTGTCAGAATGGAGATCGAGGCAGTAACCCCGACTCTGAGGTGGATATCTGGGTTGTCTATAATTAGGGCTGTAATTGTTTCTGACTCTCAAGCCTTGCTTCGGAAGGTGTAGACGGCCTGGCTCTGGACAATGAGGCCTCCAACCTTCGATAGCTTGTACGGATCTGCTGTCCTGGCCATGCTGAGGTTTGCGGAAATGAAACATCCTGGCCCCAGAGGCACCGCAGTGGAAACATCGGAGGTCGAGAGCGGTGACATTATGAAGTTGATCAACGACAGCCGTTTGCATGAAGATACTGTGTTCGATGAGCCAGACACACATATATTGCAGGATTTTGAAATCATATGGGGGTGCAGCAGAGAGGAGCGCATGAGAGGACGAAGCAGGAGTGTGTGCAGCCAGTCAGCTACATAAATAATTAGTTTCTACATTGTTTTTCCATTTCCAGAGAAGGACTGAAAACCTATTCGTCTCCCTGGACTGCAATGATGTCGTTTTTTAACAGAATAATTGGGAAAAACGCTACAAAGGTGATCTGGAACACAGAAATGCTTTGCATATGTGCTCGCTGAATTATCTAAAATGGTTTGCATATCTGCTCACTGAATTATCTAAAATGGTTTGCATATGTGCTCATTGAATTATCTAAAATGGTTTGCGTATCTGCTTAAAGAATTATCTAAAATGGTTTGCATATGTGCTCATTGAATTATCTAAATTGGTTTGCGTATCTGCTTACAGAATTATCTAAAATGGTTTGCATATGTGCTCATTGAATTATCTAAATTGGTTTGCGTATCTGCTCACTAAATTATCTAAAATGGTTTGCGTATCTGCTCACTAAATTATCTAAAATGGTTTGCGTATCTGCTCACTTAATTATCTAAAATGGTTTGCATATCTGCTCACTAAATTATCTAAAATGGTTTGCGAATCTGCTCACTAAATTATCTAAAATGGTTTGCGTATCTGCTCACTAAATTATCTAAAATGGTTTGCGTATCTGCTCACTAAATTATCTAAAATGGTTTGCGTATCTGCTCACTAAATTATCTAAAATGGTTTGCGTATCTGTTCACTAAATTATCTAAAATGGTTTGCATATCTGCTCATTGAATTATCTTAATTGGTTTGCATATCTGCTCACTAAATTATCTAAATTGGTTTGCGTATCTGCTCACTAAATTATCTAAAGTAGTCCGAGTATGCACATATATTAAAACATTCAGGACTTCAAGCAAGTCCCTCAAAAGCAAAATCCACGAATTGTACAACCAAACCTGCAGATATCAAACTGGATAGAGAGCTACACGAAAATGTTCAACGTTTTACCTGCGTGAACAGTAAAACGGCACAAGATGGAGGTACAACAAAAGAAATTTCCGCTCGAATCGCTTTGGCCTTATCTCCCTTAACCAGCAGACAAACATCGGAACATCAGAATCAATGAACAAGCACAATACGCTCACGCTGTTTAATTCCACCGCAATATCACCGCTAACATGTCGATGCGATAGCTGGACAGCGACAAAGATAAATAAACAGAATACTTTTGAAAATAAATGTGTTAGAAAACTATTCATCACTTGCTGAGAAGGATTTAAGAATAGCAAGTTAATAAGAGAAAATTAAACTAGTCATTACTTGCTGAGAAAAAAATAAAAAATTGCAAGATAATCAGAGAAAATTAAACTATTTATCACTTGCTGAGAAGAATTCAAGATCAACAAGTTAATAAGAGAAAATTAGAATAGTCATTTGCTGAGAAGAATTCGATCAACAAGTTAATAAGAGAAAATTAGAATAGTCATTTGCTGAGAAGAATTCGATCAACAAGTTAATAAGAGAAAATTAGAATAGTCATTTGCTGAGAAGAATTCGATCAACAAGTTAATAAGAGAAAATTAGAATAGTCATTTGCTGAGAAGAATTCGATCAACAAGTTAATAAGTGAAAATTAAACTATTCATCACTTGCTGAGAAAAATTCAAAAATAACAAGATAATCAGAGAAAATTAAACTATTTATCACTTGCTGAGAAGAATTCAAGATAAATACGTTAATAAGAGAAAATTAGAATAGTCATTTGCTGAGAAGAATTCGATCAACAAGTTAATAAGAGAAAATTAGAATAGTCATTTGCTGAGAAGAATTCGATCAACAAGTTAATAAGTGAAAATTAAACTATTCATCACTTGCTGAGAAAAATTCAAAAATAACAAGATAATCAGAGAAAATTAAACTATTTATCACTTGCTGAGAAGAATTCAAGATAAATACGTTAATAAGAGAAAATTAGAATAGTCATTTGCTGAGAAGAATTCGATCAACAAGTTAATAAGAGAAAATTAGAATAGTCATTTGCTGAGAAGAATTCGATCAACAAGTTAATAAGAGAAAATTAGAATAGTCATTTGCTGAGAAGAATTCGATCAACAAGTTAATAAGTGAAAATTAAACTATTCATCACTTGCTGAGAAAAATTCAAAAATAACAAGATAATCAGAGAAAATTAAACTATTTATCACTTGCTGAGAAGAATTCAAGATAAATACGTTAATAAGAGAAAATTAGAATAGTCATTTGCTGAGAAGAATTCGATCAACAAGTTAATAAGAGAAAATTAGAATAGTCATTTGCTGAGAAGAATTCGATCAACAAGTTAATAAGAGAAAATTAGAATAGTCATTTGCTGAGAAGAATTCGATCAACAAGTTAATAAGAGAAAATTAGAATAGTCATTTGCTGAGAAGAATTCGATCAACAAGTTAATAAGTGAAAATTAAACTATTCATCACTTGCTGAGAAAAATTCAAAAATAACAAGATAATCAGAGAAAATTAAACTATTTATCACTTGCTGAGAAAAATTCAAGAACAAGTTGAGAGAAAATTCCAGCCAGAAATGTGTCCTCAACCAAATAAGGAAAAAGCTAACACAATCTATAAAATACCAAGACACTCCTGAAACGATCCAAGAAGAAGGAATGGAGAGACCAGCTTAAAGAATACAAGCCAGCAAATGACAGGATAGACAAACCTGGCAGAGATGGACAGACAAAGATCTTCAGTCAAATGGGATATTGCAAACTCAATGCCCACAGCCACAGAATGAGTCTAAGAGACACCACCACGTGCGGTTTTTGAGCACCCAAACTAACTTAACGTCTTTATACTGGTTTAGAAGACTCTGCAGAGTCTGTATACAACCAGTTTCATGTACATTTACTTGATCTAAAATATATGCACATCTAATCTATTCTGAGATGCATTGACTGTCCCTGTCTTCACTACTTCCTGCGGCAATGTATTCCAAGCTTTCATCACTCTTTGATTAAAAAAATATTTCCTAATACCTAATCTGGATCTTTCTTTAGTTAATTTGTAGCTATGCCCTCTAGTTCCTCTAGGTGGTTATATTTTGAAAAAAAGATGTTATAGTCAGTTACACCAGAACATATACTGCAGGACTGACCTACTTATACAGAGAAAACAGAGGCAGGCTGACCGAGGGAAGCGACCCTGCTCTAAAAGCTGTAGGGGACCGGCGATGACCTGACAGCCACTCCATTGTGAACCTCGCCTGGCTAGACGCATAGCATCAGATGATGAAAGAAGACGAAAAGAAACAGAAAAGGAAGACAACGAAGAAGAAAAAGAAAAGGAATAACAAGAAAAGCTAGAATGAACAACAGACTACTATTACATGCAGTCATGATCGCTTCAGATGACACCATAAAGAGATCCTTCACAGAAGGATCAGTAGAGTTCTAAACAACATACAATAACTTAAGACAGGTGGCTTCACGCAGTTCAAATTAGATAGCGTGTGTTTCTTCCTTATGCGTCGTTGTTGGCGTTCAAAGAATATACGAGGCGTGTACAAAAGTGTGTCGAAGACAACAGTGAAGAACTGGACAACGATGTTTAAAGAAGGACGAGAGTTAACCAACAATATGGGCCTGACCTGGTCTCGGAAGATCTTTCGTTAACTCTCGTCCGTCTTTAAGCATCATTGTCCAGTTCTTCACTGTTGTCTTCGACACACTTTTGTCACCATACACTGCCTGCATTCTGTGATGAATGTCAACTGGTCGACATCCTTCAGCTGTTAGAAACCGAATCACTACTCGCTGATCAACTCTGGACAGATCTCATATCGCACGCGCCATGTTTTCAACGGTCTGCTGGGAAACTATGAGTCGGATGATAACAACAATTTGCAAACTTTACGGTTGGTATGTGCTGTTTAAACCAGAAGTGACGGCATCGTGCGCATCGCACGCATGTTCACTTGTTGCAGCTTGGTCCGGTTTCACGTGAACACGCCTCATAGATAAATAGGTGCACAGAGAAAGACAATACATTGGTTTGGTCATCTCATGAGAATGAACCCTCATCATCTTCCACTGATGGCTTACACCGCTGGTAGATCTGGCTACATGGTAAGGGGCGACCGCGAGGTAGGTGGATAGATGACATTGGAGTGATTGTGCAACGACAAGGGCTCACATTGATCGACGCATTAAGCTCCCCACGACGCTAAACGGCACAAATGGAAAGAAAACTAACTAACTAACTGAGACAGAAGATAAACAAAATGAGATCGACTCACCATCAGATCATATCCAGATTCCGATCCATCCATGGTCGTCGGAGTCTTCACCCCACAGAAGCAGGAACAAACTGTTTGCCACGCCAGTGTGAGTGTCGTCTGCTCACGTCAAGGTGACCGTGTTTATGACCAAATCGGCCCGATTTCCGCAAGCCTACAACAGTCTTGGAGTGGATTTCGAGGTTAGGGCACTTGAATGGCCCTACAAATGGATCGTGTTCGTTCCTCCAGTCGTAGTACTCTTAAGCATAGCTGGTTGTAAATTGATGTACGACTCAGAAGAAGATTACGTACAGATGATCTTGCGCGCATCCGAAACTGCTCAACTCTGACACCCCCCACGCAGGTCTTGGAGTGAATTTGCAGGTTAGAGCGCCTGTACGCCACGCTAGAATGAACGGGTTTGTTGCCACCCAGTCAAAGCACCCTCCAGTTTACCCACCTGTATACGTATGTTTGATTCACAAACAGGAGCTACAAGCCGCTGGCAGAATGGGCTGGCTACTTCACCTGACAACACTCGTCATGTCAAATGTCAGGTACCTCATGTCATAGAACTATCTCACTGACTGTTCACATTAGTACAAAAATGAAACGGGTTGGTGTCACCAGTCGAAACATCCTCTAGTCTATCTTGCTTTCAACGGATATCTAACTCACAAGCATGGAAGACACGGCTGCTGGATGAAAAATCCTGGATTCTCCACCTCGCGAAAAGTTATTTGAGCGAATTTTCTAATTAGAGAGACTATTTCTCGCTGCAACGGAATCAGGTAAGCTACACTACCCCAAGCTGTAAATGGATACCAGACTCATATGCAGGCAAGGCAAGAAATCTAAATATTATACAAAAAAAAGCAATGATGAAGGCTAGTCAGCTCAATTGAGGCCTTGCACAGCGAAGACGCAACATATCCGTGTTAACAGTACCTGCTTTTGGATTTGGTTTACTTTGTACTGACACAAAGAAACTAGCAGATGTAATGCATACTTTAGTATAGCAACGGTAAAATAAAGTCTCTAACAATCCATCCGTTTTGACCGTATAACCATCTTTACTAGTAGAAATCGCATTCAGAAACACCCGGTCTTACGACAATTACTTTCCGCAACCATTCAGCAGCATTTGTCTGGATATTCCCGTTTCACGGCCATCCTAAAGTTCAAAGTAGTCTATTTTTAGCACACGATTCCTGGAAAACCTTTGACAAAAATGTGACCTTGAGGTGCTCTCCTTCAGAGAACAGCCCAAACAGCAGACAACCTCTGCTGTTCTGTGCATTCTCAGTGACTTCCGGGTCTTGAAACGTCAGCAAACCAGTTCAATGCTGTAGTGCCAAAATCTACTTCCTGTCCAATGCGTAGTTCCATAAACCATCTTATCCCGTGGACACATTCTCTGTGAAATAAGAAAAGAGAACATTGTTACCCGGTCATATAGTTTCCCTTTTCTGTCAAATAAGAGAACATTGTTACCCGGTCATATAGTTTGCCTTTTCTGTCAAATAAGAGAAAATTGTTACCCGGTCATATAGTTTCCCTTTTCTGTCAAATAAGAGAACATTGTTACCCGGTCATATAGTTTCCCTTTTCTGTCAAATAAGAGAACATTGTTACCCGGTCATATAGTTTCCCTTTTCTGTCAAATAAGAGAACATTGTTACCCGGTCATATAGTTTGCCTTTTCTGTCAAATAAGAGAACATTGTTACCCGGTCATATAGTTTGCCTTTTCTGTCAAATAAGAGAACATTGTGTTCTGTGATGAAGTTTACCTACTCTGTCGAGGGGAGGAAGACTAACGTCTGGTCAGGCAAAATATACTGATCAGACATGTTAGTCAGGGTGAGGTCAAATATACTGATCGGACATGTTAGTCGGGGTCAGGCAAAATATACTGATCGGACATGTTAGTCGGGGTCAGGCAAAATATACTGATCAGACATGTTAGTCAGGGTGAGGTCAAATATACTGATCGGACATGTTAGTCGGGGTCAGGCAAAATATACTGATCGGACATGTTAGTCGGGGTCAGGCAAAATATACTGATCAGACATGTTAGTCAGGGTGAGGTCAAATATACTGATCGGACATGTTAGTCGGGGTCAGGCAAAATATACTGATCAAACATGTTAGTCAGGGTCAGGCAAAATATGCTGATCAGACATGTTAGTCAGGCAAGATATACTTGTCAAAACCTTCACCTCAGCTTCCTAGTAGCCGTCCCTGGAAACGGGCTGTTTTCTTGACAGTCTGGCTAATGAGGTGAGGGATCGACGTAATCCCCGTAGTAGTGAGTGACACACAGATGAAGCCAAGCATAGCACAACCACCTGGAGAACCCTGGTCCACCTTCATCAGCACGCTCGGGATGTGAGGAAGCTACTGCAACCCACCACTTAATATCCTTTTCAGGGCGCACAAAAGAGTAACCTGCTCATTGTGGGCATTCGCAAACAACAATAACCTACCCTATCAAATAAGAGAAGATTGTTAGGCCACATAGTTTACCTACCCTGTCAAATAAGAGAAGATTGTTAGACCATATAGTTTACCTACCCTGTCAAATAAGAGAAGATTGTTAGACCAAATAGTTTACCTACCCTGTCAAATAAGAGAAGATTGTTAGGTCATATAGTTTACCTATCTATCCATCTATTTTCAGTCCACTTGTCGTTAGACGTTGTGGCGAGGTGCGACCTTCTTTGTTTTATATTTTTTTAGCAGCCGAAAATCCACCGGTGACTTGCCAGGTCAATCCGAGCATCTGTTAGTCCCTGGAATATTCGCATATTTTTGGGACTAATGGCAGTGGAAGCGTAAATTAGAACAAGGTAGACGTGCAGCCTGTCAGGCGCCATCTAACCCGCTCAGCTAACCACAAAACCAAGACCTGACGTTATAGCCACACAGTCCCCTTTTTGCAACATATTCTATGTGGGGCGAGAATCCCGGGAATAATTTGTGTAGATTTTTAACTTGAGCAGTGACCGTTAGGTCTACTCTTTTCGATTTCCAACTGCTAAGGTATTTTTAACGTGCGTGATACTGCACACGGGTGTCTGATCTCACTACTCAGAGATCAGGGGAAATATTTTCCGGATGATCCACGTGATAAAAACCCGGTCTCCACTGTGATTTGAACCCGCGTCCTCCAGCGCCCGAGGCGAACACCTTACCCCGAGACCACTTGGTCCTCCTATAGTTTACCTTCCGTGTCAAAAAAGTCTAACATTATTAGGCCATGCAGTTTACCTGCCATGTCAAATAAGAGAACATTATTACGTCAAATAATGGACCTGCATTGTCAAATACTGACAGAACCAGACATAATAGGGAGATTGAAATGATATGATAAGATGTCTTTCTTTCAATGCTGCAAAGGTGATATAAGTAAAGGTAAAAGCCAGTCCAACTGCAATAGCTGTCGTTGGGGATGGATAACTTCATGCACTAGGCCGCAGCCTATCTCATGTGGAGTAGCCAATTTCCTTCGCTGTTGTGTTTACCTTTTCCAACTCAAACTTCAGGTACCCATTTCGATCTGGTTCCACCGAATAAGCGGGGGTAACAGGCACGAATCACGGCCTTGATTTTGTTTCTGTTCGTCTGTGAACTCGAACCCCTGGAACGCTGTAATCCTAGTCTAGTAAGCCAGCTCACTTGGACTTGCAAGTTTTCTCAAACATTCGTATAGTGCCGCAATGCTGAAATATTTGCTTACAAGCTTTCTTATGCAGCTATAGAGCTGATATACCGGTTTCCAAACTTTCTTACAGCGCTGTACAGCTGATATACCAGTTTCCAAACTTTCTTACAGTGCTGTACAGCTGATATACCGGTTTCCAAACTTTCTTACAGCGCTGTACAGCTGATATACCGGTTTCCAAACTTTCTTACAGCGCTGTACAGCTGATATACCGGTTTCCAAACTTTCTTACAGCGCTGTACAGCTGATATACCAGTTTCAAACTTTCTTACAGCGCTAGTACAGCTGATATACCGATTTCCAAACTTTCTTACAGCGCTGTACAGCTGATATAACGGTTTCCAAACTTTCTTACAGCGCTGTACAGCTGATTTACCGGTTTCCAAACTTTCTTACAGCGCTGTACAGCTGATATAACGGTTTCCAAACTTTCTTACAGCGCTGTACAGCTGATATACCGGTTTCCAAATATTCTTACAGCGCTGTACAGCTGATATAACGGTTTCCAAACTTTCTTACAGCGCTGTACAGCTGATTTACCGGTTTCCAAACTTTCTTACAGCGATGTACAGCTGATATACCGGTTTCCAAACTTTCTTACAGCGCTGTACAGCTGATATACCGGCTCCCATTTATTTTACTATGCTGAAGAGCAGTTATATTGGCTTCAAAACATTCTAACAATGCCGTTGATTGCAAATTAGGTGTTATTTGTCGCTTCGAAATAACGCGTTACAAAGTGACGTCGGTATTTTGTAATGTTGACAATTCAAGAAATTTAGTTGTTACAGCAATCCCCAATAATTTACAGCACATGTGACAATTGTCGGTCACAAGTGATATATAGGTTTTTCAATGAAGGCCAACCTAAGAAATTATGTATATTGATACTTGCACATCAAGAAACGCGGGTGCTGCCATTACCTACAATTGTGGAAGGTTACAGTTGCCATATTCCTTCCGCACTGGCTGCCTCTGGGATGTAACACTCTTTTAACCTTGTGCTTTTCATGCGCCATATATGTCTTTGGCCCATTTTGAACGTTGTAAACTCTACTTTGAGCTCAGTTTCCATGGAAACAGATTCAACGACATTTCTTATACCCTAGGCATGAATATCGTATCGATACATCAATATTTAATAACTTTGCCCGGGACCGAATCACGCGAGACACGGATCAGCAGCACTGAGGTAGTGGATGGAAATATTTGGACGGATCGTCCATTACGGCCCATGTCAGATCCGTTCCTCTGAGAAATGTGATCTTATGTAGAATATGGGCCCCTGAATAACCCCCCCCCCCCATATTTTCCCTCAATGCTTGGAGGTTGGCAATTGTGTTATGATCGAGTTGTGGTCAGAGAGATTATCTATGGGCGTTTTCATCGAGCAGGGGCGGGCAAGAATTCTTTTGTCTGATTGTGTGTATATCTGCTTGTTTGTGTCTTTGTATATTTGTTTGTGTCTGTCTTCTAGTCTGCGTTTTTGTGAGTGCTTGTCTGACAGTATCGCTGTAGGGTGTGTGTCTGTCAGTGTTTGTTTGTTGCCCTATTTCTCTGTTTGTGTTTGTATGTTTGTGAATTTGCATGCCGGCTGTCTTTCTGTTTCTGTCTGTCTGTCTGTGCATCTGTTTTTTAGTGTAAGTCTGTCTCTCTGACTGTTTAGGGATTTCTGTCATTCAGCTAGCCTTCTTGTATCTGTCTGCGGATATCTGTCTGCGGGATGTCTGCCTGTTTCTGTCTGTCTGTCTGCGGCTATCTGTCTGTTGCTATCTGTCTGTGGAATGTCTGTCTGTCTGTGGCTATCTGTCTGCGGCTATCTGTCTGCAGGATGTCTGTCTGTTTCTGTCTGTCTGTCTGCGGCTATCTGTCTGTGGCTATCTGTCTGTGGAATGTCTGTCTGTCTATCTGTCTGCGGCTATCTGTCTGCGGCTATCTGTCTGTGGAATGTCTGTCTGTCTGCGGCTATCTGTCTGCGGCTATCTGTCTGCGGGATGTCTGCCTGTCTGTCTGTCTGCGGCTATCTGTCTGCGGCTATCTGTCTGCGGGATGTCTGTCTGTCTGCGGCTATCTGTCTGCGGGATGTCTTTCTGCGGGATGTCTGTCTGTTTATGTCTGTCTGTCTGCGGCTATCTGTCTGTGGGATGTCTGTCTGTTAATGTCTGTCTGTCTGCGGCTATCTGTCTGTGGGATGTCTGTCTGTTTATGTCTCTGTCTGCGGCTATCTGTCTGTGGGATGTCTGTCTGTTTATGTCAGTCTGTCTGTGGCTATCTGTCTGTGGGATGTCTGTCTGTTTATGTCTGTCTGTCTGCGGCTATCTGTCTGTGGGATGTCTGTCTGTTTATGTCTGTCTGTCTGCGGCTATCTGTCTGTGGGATGTCTGTCTGTTTATGTCAGTCTGTCTGCGGCTATCTGTCTGTGGGATGTCTGTCTGTTTATGTCTGTCTGTCTGCGGCTATCTGTCTGTGGGATGTCTGTCTGTCTGCGGCTATCTGTCTGTGGGATGTCTGTCTGTTTATGTATGTCTGTCTGCGGCTATCTGTCTGTGGGATGTCTGTCTGTTAATGTCTGTCTGTCTGCGGCTATCTGTCTGTGGGATGTCTGTCTGTTTATGTCTCTGTCTGCGGCTATCTGTCTGTGGGATGTCTGTCTGTTTATGTGTGTCTGTCTGCGGCTATCTGTCTGTGGGATGTCTTTCTGTTTCTGTCTGGCTGTCAGTGTATCTGTCTGCGGCTATCTGTCTGTTTCTGTCTGTCTGCGGAATGTCTGTCTCTTTCTGTCTGTCTGTCTGCGGGATGTATGTCTGTTTCTCAAAATGTTTTGGAGCCACATACATCAGGTCTACAGCTTTGTAAGAAAGTTTGGAAACCGGTATATCAGCCCAAAATGTCTACTGAAATCGGATGTGTCAGACCCAAAGCTGCGAATATCGCAGTCAAGCTGTAAACTACAAAACAACGCAATCCATTCTCCGGATAACATCCTGCTACTTGCAAAGCCCTTTTAAGAACGGATGAAGAAAAACAATCCCAAAATAAATTTTAAAAATCTAAGCTGCGGTGATACTGAGGGTAGAGAGATAAAAACAATACACATAGGTATTGGTTCAATGACGGCACAAAGACAAAAATAAATCGATACATACTTTACAGCCAAAAAGCCTTCGTCAGAGACAGAAAACAATATTAACACAACAAAAGAAGACTTGATGTGAAATGGAGGGTTTAAGTTCACTGTAGTTTCTTTCACACGTCCCTGGCACATTCTATCTCACACGTCCCTGGCACGTTCTATCTCACACGTCCCTGGCACGCTCTATCTCACACGATCCTAGCACGTCATATCTCACACGTCCCTGGCACGTCCTATCTGACACGTCCCTTGCACGTCATATCTCACACGATCCTGGTACGTCCTATCTCACACGTTCCTGTAACGTTCTATCTGACACATCCCTGGCACGTCAAATCGCACACGTCTCTGGCACGTCATATCTCACACGATCCTGCCACGCCATATCTCACACGTCCCTGGCACGTCCTATCTGACACGTCCCTGCCACGTTATAGCCCACACGTCTCTGGCACGTCCTATCTGACACGTCTATTGCACGTCATATCTCACACGATCCTGCCACGCCATATCTCACACGTCCCTGACACGTCCTATCTGACACGTCCGTGACACGTCATATATCACAAGTCGCTGGCACGTCCTATCTCAAACGTCCCTGGCACGTAATATCTCACCCGATCCTGGCACGTCATATCTCACACGTTCCTGGCACGTTCTATCTGACACGTGTCTGGCATGTCCTTTCTCACATTTCTTATCCCACACGTCATATCTCACACGTCCTATCTCACACGTCCCTGACTTGTATCTCACACGTCCCTGATACGTCCTATCTCACACGTCCCTGGCACGTCTTATCTCACACGTCCCTGGCTCATCCCATCTCACACGTCCTATCTCCCACGTCCCTGGCACTCCGTTTCTCATATTTTCCGGGCACATCCTGTAATTGCGGTGAACTCTAACCGAGCTTGCTATATTTGATTCATGTATCTTGTTTCGTGTTGTGATTTGTTAGTTGTTTTTTCGTCCGTTTCTGCCCCTGACGCAAACCATGTGGCCGTAACGTAGGTAGTGTGTTGATTTATCACATGTATGTGTTTTTATCGAACCCCAGACGAACAGTGTGAGAAGATACTAGTTTCGCCTTTGAACTTGCAGCCTCCTCATGCAGACACTGTAAACCATACGAAAATTGCAAGGGAGCCTCAATATCCTCCACACCATAATTATAGACGAAAAGTGACATGTCAATACCTACTAATGAAAGTTGTACATGGGTCGACTACGCCATCCCGTAAAATATAAAAATCACACGTACAAGAACGGACGACCTTTACACCTTTGGGGAGAAAAGGAGTGATTAAGTCAAATTCAGTCAATGTGAACAAACATAGGATAAAAAGAAAGAAGCGAATAAAAGATGAAAGTCCGGAGGAACAGACGCCGACTTTGGATCGGCTAAGACAAAGAGGATTAAAGACAGACACAAGAAATGTTTACTCTGTGAGGCTCAACCGGAAGGTTTAAAGATGTAAGCTTAAGATATGGTTTGACAATATCAGTGGCGTTACCACCGCCTGGGAGGGGAGGGGGGAGAGGGGGGTTGGCTCGCAGAATCGTGTGTGCCCAAGCAGAGACGGAATTCGTCCAAAGTTGATCAGTGAGCACTGATTCGGTTTCTAACAGCTGAAAGATGTCGACCAGTTGACATTCATCGCAGAATGCAAGCAGTGTATAGGGAGAAAAGTGTAGTGAACATAAGCTCCGGCGACGGTTCACCCGAATTGCTGCATCAATTTTGGCGATGGCATCTTCTTACGCAACAATATGCGCCTGACCACTGTTGTCTTCGACACTTTTGTCACCATACACTGCCTGCATTCTGAGATGAATGTCAACTGGTCGACATCCTTCAGCTGTTAGAAACCGAATCAACGCTCGCTGATCAACTCTGGACGGATTCAGTATCACATCCGCAATGTTTTCAAAGGTCTGCTGAGGAAACTATGAGTCGGGTAATAATGAAATTTAGCAAACTTGACGGTTGGTATATGTACTGTTTACATCAGCATTGACGTCATCATACGCATCATACGTATGTCTGGTGCAGTTAAGCCCCGTTTTATTTAAACACACCTCGTACATTTAGTCTAGTTGAAGAACCAACATCACTGCACACGGGTTCACCCATAGGTGCTCTGTTCGTCTCCATATTTTTTGGAGAATCACCGGAATTTCGCCCAGGCATCTGCCATTAAGCCTACTCTTTTCGATTTCTAACTGCCGAGGGACTTTTAACGTGCACGACAATGAACACGGGCGCCCGATATCTACCAGATCCAGGGGGAAAAACAGGAAGTCCACGGGACAAAAAAATCCTGGTCTCCACCGTGATTTGGACCTGCAACTTCCAGCACAAGCGGCTGACGTCATACCTCGAGACCACTCGCGTAAGTATATTCACTTGTTGCAGTTTGGTCCGTTTTCATTTGAACACGCCTCGAATATTATTAACAGCCTATTCTCGTCCATGCAGTAAACATGCCTCAACCATCGAAGGCGTCGTTGGTTCAGCAGTGAGCACATGCTGGTAGTGTTTACTCCCAGAGAGACTTCCAAGGGATATCGTCTACGGACAGCTGGTCATTGTAGCTAGAAGAATCGGCCGTCCCTCACTGGGATTCTTCTTCTTCTTCGTTTTTTCTCAATCTCCCGCTACCACGCCCTGAAAGTTCTCAATCTCCCGCTACCAAGCCCTGAACGTTCTCAATCTCCCGCTACCAAGCCCTGAACATTCTCAATCTCCCGCTACCAAGCCCTGAACGTCCTCAATCTCCCGCTACCAAACCCTGAACGTTCTCAATCTCGCGCTACCAAGCCCTGAAAGTTCTCAATCTCCCGCTACCAAGCCCTGAACGATCTCAATCTCCCGCTACCAAGCCCTGAACTTTCTCAATCTCCCGCTACCAAGCCCTGAACATTCTCAATCTCCCGCTACCAAGCCCTGAAAGTTCTCAATCTCCCGCTACCAAGCCCTGAACGTTCTCAATCTCCCGCTACAAAGCCCTGAACGATCTCAATCTCCCGCTACCAAGCCCTGAACGTTCTCAATCTCCCGCTACCAAGCCCTGAACAATCTCCCGCTACCAAGCCCTGAATGTTCTCAATCTCCCGCTACCAAGCCCTGAACATTCTCAATCTCCCGCTACCAAGCCCTGAACGTTCTCAATCTCCCGCTACCAAGCCCTGAACGTTCTCAATCTCCCGCTACCAAGACCTGAACATTCTCAATCTCCCGCTACCAAGCCCTGAACGTTCTCAATCTCCCGCTACCAAGCCCTGAACATTCTCAATCTCCCGCTACCAAGCCCCGAAAATGGTTTTGCAAGTAGCAGAATCTAATCCGGAGAACGGAATGCGTTGTTCGTGGTTTACAGTTTGACTGCGATATTTGCACCTTTCGGTCCGACACGTCCGACGTCAGCAAGGCTTTTTGACTACCGGGTTGCCTTACCTCTACGATTCTTTATGCTTAGAAATTTAAGCGCGTATCCAAGAGTGACATAGAGTCATGCGACATCCCATCCAATGGCTGGGAAACGATTGTTCAGGATCGAGCTGTTGGGAGACAGTCAGTTGGAGGGGGCATAGTGGCTGACGACGCTCGTAGAGGCTGTCTGGCTGCAGAGAAAAGAGAAAGACTGAAGAGATTAAGTAACAGCCAGCCTCCTCAGCATGGTTGTATGATCTGTGGCAGGAACTGTCACTCGCGGATCGGCCTTTACAGCCATATCAGACAGTGTCGAAATGCAGGAGACAGCTGGACAAAACTCACAGAGCTGGACAAAACTCACAGGGCGCCTCGCTCATAGTCTACAGAGACGCCAATGATGATCATATTATCGAAACAGAGTTAGGCGACATATCAAGCCAAACAGAAGGTTAGAGGACAAATAGTTAGGCGACATATCAAGCCAAACAGAAGGTTACAGGACAAATAGTTAGGCGACATATCAAGCCAAATAGAAGGTTACAGGACAAATAGTTAGGCGACATATGAAGCCAAACAGAAGGTTACAGGACAAATAGTTAGGCGACATATCAAGCCAAACAGAAGGTTAGAGTACAAATAGTTAGGCGACATATCAAACCAAACAGAAAGTTACAGGAAAAATAGTTAGGTGACATATCAAGCCAAACAGAAGGTTACAGGACAAATAGTTAGGCGACATATCAAGCCAAACAGTAGGTTACAGGACAAATAGTTAGGCGACATATCAAGCCAAACAGAAGGTTACAGGACAAATAGTTAGGCGACATATCAAGCCAAATAGAAGGTTACATGACAAATAGTTAGGCGACATATCAAGCCAAACAGAAGGTTACAGAACAAATAGTCGACATATCAAGCCAAACAGAAGGTTAGAGGACAAATAGTTAGGCGACATATCAAGTCAAACAGAAGGTTACAGGACAAATAGGTAGGCGACATATCAAACCAAACAGAAGGCTTGAGAACAAATCAATCCTTAGAGAACATTCTAATCTAAATTGAGAGATAAAAGAAAAGCCAACTTCATCAAATCGGCAGTAAAAAGACTCAGTGAAAATGGAAATATATCAAGCTAAAGATTTCAAAGAAAAAGATATGTAACCATGTTTGTTTCGACGGCCTAACCGGCATTCCAGGCCATCCTCCGCGTATATTTCTCAACACTGAAATCTGAGTGTGTTCTCTGTAAGAAGGGCCATAGACAAGAGAATAAATAATGCAGGGTCCACGGGGACTCCACACAGAGGATGGATATTTATAAATGGGAGGGTGGATGAGGGTTGTGAGGGTTGAGAGAGGAGGGGTACGGGAGAGGAGAGGTGGGTGACAGATTGCGTTCGAAGAAGGCGATCCGAGCGAGGAGTTAGAATTGGGGTTTTTAAAGAGTCTGAAGATGTTGATGGAGGGGTTTTAGTGTGGGAGACAGAATGGGGAAAAGAGAGGGATGCTAGGGAGAAAGAGACGGAGACAGGATGGGTGAAAGAGAGAGGGATGCTAGGGAGAGAGAGACGGAGACAGGATGGGTGAAAGAGAGAGAGAGACGGAGACAGGATGGGTGAAAGAGAGAGAGACGGAGACAGGATGGGTGAAAGAGAGAGAGACGGAGACAGGATGGGTGAAAGAGAGAGAGACGGAGACAGGATGGGGAAAAGAGAGGGATGCTAGGGAGAGAGAGACGGAGACAGGATGGGTGAAAGAGAGTGGCATGCGAGGGATAGATAGAGAGACGGAGACAGAATCGGTGAAAGAGAGAGGCATGCGAGGGATAGATAGAGAGACGGAGACAGAATGGGTGTAAGAGAGAGTGACGCGAGGGAGAGATAGAGAGACGGAGACATAATGAGAGAAAGGGAGAGTGACGTTAGGGAGAGAGACGGAGACAGAATGGGTGGAAGACAGTGACGTTAGGAAGAGAGAGAGACGGAGACAGAATAGATGAAAGAGAGAGTGACGCCGGGGAGAGATAGTATGTGGATGAAAGAGAGAATGAGTTATTGAAACTGAGAGCAGATAGTGCAGTAAGAAAAAGAGAGAGAGAGAGAGAGGGTGAAAGGGAGAGTGAGCTATTGAATGAGAGAAGAGAGAGTAGTGAGGAAAAGAGAGAGAGAGAGAGTGGGTGAAAGGGAGAGTGAGCTATTGAATGAGAGAAGAGAGAGTAGTGAGGAAAAGAGAGAGAGAGAGTGGGTGAAAGGGAGAGTGAGCTATTGAATGAGAGAAGAGAGAGTAGTGAGGAAAAGAGAGAGACAGAGAGTGGGTGAAAGGGAGAGTGAGCTATTGAATGAGAGAAGAGAGAGTAGTGAGGAAAAGAGAGAGAGAGAGAGTGGGTGAAAGGGAGAGTGAGCTATTGAAATTATAGTGAGAAAGCGATATTCATAGAGAGAGAACGAGCAAGTGAGGGACTGAGTGAGTGAGCAAGTTAGTGAGTGAATGAGTGAGTGAATGAATGGTTGAGTGAGTGAATGAGTGAGTGGGTGAATGAATGAGAGAGTGAGTGAATGAGTGAGTATGTTCGTTCGTGAGTGGGAGGGTGGGTTAGTGAAAAAGAGATAGAGTGAATGAAAGATAAAAAAAGAAACTAAGTGAGTGGAAAAAAATAAGAGAGAGGAAAAAGTCAATGAAATAGAGAAGATTAGTTATGGAGAGAGGACGTGAAAGAGAGAGCAGAGAAAGTGTAAGTGACGACAGAGAGAGTGTGACTGAAGGAGAAAGAATATGGCAGGGAGAGAGAGTGAAAGAGAGGATGAGATAGAGAGAGTGAAAGAGAGGATGAGATAGAGAGAGTGAAAGAGAGGATGAGATAGAGAGAGTGAGTGAAAGAGAGGATGAGATAGAGAGAGTGAAAGAGAAGATGAGATAGAGAGAGTGAACGAGAGGATGAGATAGAGAGAGTGAGTGAAAGAGAGGATGAGATAGAGAGAGTGAGTGAAAGAGAGGATGAGATAGAGAGAGTGAGTGAAAGAGAGTATGAGATAGAGAGAGTGAAAGAGAGGATGAGATAGAGAGAGTGAAAGAGAGGATGAGATAGAGAGAGTGAGTGAAAGAGAGGATGAGATAGAGAGAGTGAAAGAGAGGATGAGATAGAGAGAGTGAAAGAGAGGATGAGATAGAGAGACTGAAAGAGAGGATGAGATAGAGAGAGTGAGTGAAAGAGAGGATGAGATAGAGAGAGTGAAAGAGAGGATGAGATAGAGAGAGTGAGTGAAAGAGAGGATGAGATAGAGAGAGTGAAAGAGAGGATGAGATAGAGAGAGTGAAAGAGAGGATGAGATAGAGAGAGTGAAAGAGAGGATGAGATAGAGAGAGTGAGTGAAAGAGAGGATGAGATAGAGAGAGTGAAAGAGAGGATGAGATAGAGAGAGTGAGTGAAAGAGAGGATGAGATAGACAGAGTGAGTGAAAGAGAGGATGAGATAGAGAGAGTGAAAGAGAGGATGTGATAGAGAGAGTGAATGAAAGAGAGGATGAGATAGAGAGAGTGAGTTAAAGAGAGGATGAGATAGAGAGAGTGAAAGAGAGGATGAGATAGAGAGAGTGAGTGAAAGAGAGGATGAGATAGAGAGAGTGAGTGAAAGAGAGGATGAGATAGAGAGAGTGAAAGAGAGGATGAGATAGAGAGAGTGAAAGAGAGGATGAGATAGAGAGAGTGAGTGAAAGAGAGGATTAGATAGAGAGAGTGAGTGAAAGAGAGGATGAGATAGAGAGAGTGAAAGAGAGGATGAGATAGAGAGAGTGAAAGAGAGGATGAGATAGAGAGAGTGAAAGAGAGGATGAGATAGAGAGAGTGAGTGAAAGAGAGGATGAGATAGAGAAGGTGAAAGAGAGGATGAGATAGAGAGAGTGAGTGAAAGAGAGGATGAGATAGAGAGAGTGAGTGAAAGAGAGGATGAGATAGAGAGAGTGAAAGAGAGGATGAGATAGAGAGAGTGAGTGAAAGAGAGGATGAGATAGAGAGAGTGAAAGAGAGGATGAGATAGAGAGAGTGAAAGAGAGGATGAGATAGAGAGAGTGAGTGAACGAGAGGATGAGATAGAGAGAGTGAGTGAAAGAGAGGATGAGATAGAGAGAGTGAAAGAGAGGATGAGATAGAGAGAGTGAGTGAAAGAGAGGATGAGATAGAGAGAGTGAAAGAGAGGATGAGATAGAGAGAGTGAGTGAAAGAGAGGATGAGATAGAGAGAGTGAAAGAGAGGATGAGATAGAGAGAGTGAAAGAGAGGATGAGATAGAGAGAGTGAGTGAAAGAGAGGATGAGATAGAGAGTGTGAGTGAAAGAGAGGATGAGATAGAGAGAGTGAAAGAGAGGATGAGATAGAGAGAGTGAGTGAAAGAGAGGATGAGATAGAGAGAGTGAGTGAAAGAGAGGATGAGATAGAAAGAGTGAGTGAAAGAGAGGATGCGATAGAGAGAGTGAGTGAAAGAGAGGATGAGATAGAGAGAGTGAGTGAAAGAGAGGATGAGATTGAGAGAGTGAGTGAAAGAGAGGATGAGATAGAGAGAGTGAGACGTGGTGGAGAGGTGTGACCTCATTTGTTTCACATTTTTTTGCAGGTGAAAATCCACTGGTGACTTGCCAGGTCAATCACAGCATCTGTTTGCCTCTGGAATATACGATTGCCTATTTTTGAGACTGGTGGAGGTGGAGACGAGCGTATATTAGAGCAAGGTAGACGCGCATCGTGTCAGGCGCCATCTAAGTCGCTCCGCTAACCACATAACCAAGAACTGAAATTTTAGCCATACAATCCCCTTAATTGCGACATATTCTCTGTGGGACGAGAATCCTAGAATAATCTGAGTAGATTTTGAATTTGAATGTTGCCCGAGCAGCGTCTGTTAGGCCTATTCTTTTCGATTTCCAACCGGGAAGGTATTTTTAACGTGCGCGACACTGCACGCGGGTGCCTAATCTCACTACTCAGAGATAAGGAGAAATTTTTACCGGATGATCCACGTGAAAAAAGCCCGGTGTCTCCACCGGGATTTGAACCAGCGACCTCCAGCACCACTGGATATCAAAATGTGTCCGTATTGTTGCACTTATAGGACAAGCCGGAAGACAACAAACTGGTATGAGATAGCCAAAAAAATGTAGTTTGTAGATACACACGTACTGTCCGTATCCGAGGTATCCTCACAAAGTCGTCGCCCAATAACCATCCACTGTCAGGGCTTTCATTTGCCACCATCAGGTCCTCCATTACACAGTATTCCTGCATCCTAAGACATATAATCAGGTGTTCTGGGTCCTGGACGGCAACGCATCCTAGGACATATAATCAGGTGTTCTGGGTCCTGGACGGCCCCACATACTAGGACATATAATCAGGTGTTCTGGGTCCTGGACGGCCCCGCATCCTAGGACATATAATCAGGTGTTCTTGGTCCTGGACGGCAACGCATCCTAGGACATATAATCAGGTGTTCTGAGTCCTGGACTGCCCAACATTCACAATATTCATCGTCTGCATATACCTAACTTTCCAGGTTAGACCCACACCTGGACACACCTACCCCTCACCTGTTCAGAGATCTCCACGTAGTATATAGCAAATTATGTCCTGATCCAGGTTCTTCTTTGATCTCCATCTAACCTTCCCCATTCATTTGGCACCACTTTTCTATGAGGTTTCTCTCTGGGCTCTGTTCTGAGGGCTGTACAGTCCGCAGAAAACTTTTCCTTGATTTCAGTATGTAGATTTAAAAGTGTCATAAGGTGGCAGCAACATTCAGCTTTGGGATTACTACAGGTAAAATACGTTTTGCGTCATATGCAGGTACGCAGTTTAGATAAACGCTGGCGTCCATGCTAATAACAGAGTGTACAATCTAAGTAGAGAGTGCTGGTGTAGCTTCTTTTAATAGGGTAAAAAGATCTTCTGCAAAGGATATTCATAAGGACATGTTTCCTGTTTAGGGTGAAAAGTGTTTGTCGCGTAAATCTGTACGTGACAGGGTGGTTACACTTTCTCAAGGGCGCTCAACAATTGCTGATGAGACCCGACTCAGTCGTCCTGTTCAGATCGCAACAGGAGCATCTGTGCGTCGGGCGAGTGAGAATATTTGAGCGTACAAGTGAGTAACGATAGACAGTAATAGAAGTTGTAATATGGTGTTCGCATAGTTTAGCCTACAGCATAATTCAACTTTGGCGAGACACTTTCCACGAATGACGATACGTTAAAGGGGAAGTACAAATGTGGCTGAGACAGCAGACCAAAGACTTCTATGCTGCAGGTTTTGGTGCACTGAGACAGCAGACCACAGACTTCCATGCTGCAGGTTTTGGTGCACTGAGACAGCAGACCAAAGACTTCTATGCTGCAGGTTTTGGTGCACTGAGACAGCAGACCACAGACTTCTATGCTGCAGGTTTTGGTGCACTGAGACAGCAGACCACAGACTTCCATGCTGCAGGTTTTGGTGCACTGAGACAGCAGACCACAGACTTCTATGCTGCAGGTTTTGGTGCACTGAGACAGCAGATCACAGACTTCTTTGCTGCAGGTTTTGGTGCACTGAGACAGCAGACCACAGACTTCTATGCTGCAGGTTTTGGTGCACTGAGACAGCAGACCACAGACTTCTATGCTGCAGGTTTTGGTGCACTGAGACAGCAGACCACAGACTTCTATGCTGCAGGTTTTGGTGCAATGAGACAGCAGACCACAGACTTCTATGATGCAGGTTTTGGTGCACTGAGACAGCAGTCCACAGACTTCCATGCTGCAGGTTTTGGTGCACTGAGACAGCAGACCACAGACTTCTATGCTGCAGGTTTTGGTGCACTGAGACAGCAGACCAAAGACTTCTATACTGCAGGATTTGGTGCACTGAGACAGCAGACCACAGACTTCTATGCTGCAGGTTTTGGTGCACTGAGACAGCAGACCACAGACTTCTATGCTGCAGGTTTTGGTGCACTGAGACAGCAGACCACAGACTTCCATGCTGCAGGTTTTGGTGCACTGATAAAGCGATGAGGTAAGTGTATCACTGTTTGTGGAAATTATGTTGAGAAATCAGGAGCAATGTCAATGCCGTAATAAATGGTTTTCAAGTTTGTATCTCATTTAGTTTTCACAAAAACCCATTTGTGACCTATTTACTGACTTGTCATCGTGGGTATGAGAGATAGTGTGTGTGTGTGTGTATGTATGTATGTGTATATGAGAGAAAGAGAGAGAGAGAGAGAGAGAGAGAGAGAGAGAGAGAGAGAGTGTTTATATATGTGTGTAAGTATACATAATCAGATACTGGATACTTTAATCTTACATAGATTGACAAGAACTCTGTCCGTTACAATACTCTATCCAACTGAAATCGAATGTGTCAGACCGTAAAGTGCAAGTATCGCAGTCAAGCTGTAAACCATGACAACGTCCTGCTACCTGCAAAGCCCTTTTCGGGGCGTGGTAGCGGGAGTTTCAGAACGGAGAAGGCGATAACACTATTTAAAGACATGATAGGGGGAGAAGGACTAACATCTTGTCAGGCACAACATGCTGATGAGACATGTTCGTCATGGTCAGGCAAAGCATACTGGTCAGACATGTTAGTCAGGGTGAGGCAAAACATACTGGCCAAAACCATCTCGGCTTCCTCGTAGCCCTTCCTAGAAACGGACTATTTTCATGGCAGCCTCGTTAACGGATGACGTATCCACGTGATCCCCATAGTAGTAAGCGACACGCAGATGAATCCAAGCATAGCACAACCGCCTTTGAGGACCCTGGCCCATCTTCATTAGCAAACTCGGGATCTAAGGAAAGCTACTGCAAGCCGTCACTTAAGTTCTAACTGAGGGCGCACAAAAGAGTATCCTGCTCATTGTGCGCATGTACCAACAACGAATCAACAACAACAAGATGGCAACCAATTACTATTTCTGAAACACGTCGCAAATGGCATACAGCGTACGAATGTTTTAATTACTAAAGAATATAACAACAAATTGAATAACTTAAGATAACTGGCATACAAGGACAATTGACATACCGTAATAGAAGTCAAAAGCTCAATCCTTACATGAAACAGTCGATCGTTAAAAAACAGATCAAGAACGCATTTCTGACAGAGTTAATCCCTTTGTACGCAATGTTAACTTTTAAGAAGGTAATCAGAAGTAAAGTTACTGTTAGTATCACTCATCTAGTCTCTATGGCAGGTGGTTGAACCACTTTGTGGTTGCTTCCAACGGCAGTAGTAGTGATGGTCTAGGAATGCTACCAGCCAGAAGAAAGTTTTGTTCCTAATTGGACATGTGTCAGCTCTTAACCCTACCTAAGTCCAGGCAAAACATGATATTACACACATCTCTAGAAGGTCGCTTGATCGGAGAGCTGGATAGGACAGTTCACAACACTGACCGTGCTTGCTTTCGCTCACGTCAGGTAAAACTGATATTTCACTGGGAACAAAAGGCGAGGGTGATGGTTGGGGTGTCAAGTTGTGTCCCTGACCTTTCATGCAGACTGCGTGTACCAATAACACTGTACAGACATATCGTGTCACACACTTCACGGTGACTGAAGATATTCAAGGACATCCATAGTGCTATCCGTAAATTGACAAGCTTCGTCCATGCGGACACTCTAAAAACTTTGTAGGTTTCTTTTGACTTATCATTCTGGTTGTGGAATGCTGCGGTCAGCGATAACAGATCGGGGAGAGGGTGCTACAAAAATAGACAACGTTAGAATCCAGAGAGAAAGCTAGAAACTTAATGTGTGGCTGTTCCCTTAGGTTGTAGGGTGAACCATCTTTCTGCAGAAATACTGTCTCGCTATTGATATGATAAATTATTCGACCCACTCAGGGAAGACGACTTCAGAGACACGTGAGTCAGGTTTAGGTATTTAATTTTGTTAATATGTAAATTAGGTCCGATTGTGTTGTTCAAATGTAATTTGTGCGTGACTGAATGGTTTCGATGCTTTCCGGCTGGCAAGAAAGGCAACGGTTCGAATCCCCATATGGGATCAAGATGCTGAGCAGCGCATGAGCTGTAGTGGTCAGCGACCCATAGCTGACTGCTAGCGTCAGGGCCAGTGAACCAGAGCTGCCAAGACCCTTCTACACCTCCACTCGGTGATCCTGGATAACAGGCTGCAGCAGGGCAGACTGGCTAAGGAGAAGGGATCGAAGAGCGAATGCTAACCCAGTACTCAAAAAATGCTTGCTGAAGTCGGATATGTTGGACCGAAAGGTGCACGTATTGCAGCCAAGCTGTAAACTAGGACACAACGCATTCCGTTCTCTGGACTACATTCTGCTACTTAAGCCCTTTCAGGGTTTGGTAGCGGGAGATTGACAACGAAGAAGAAGAAGAATCCCCATTTAGGCATATGTTGTTTTTCTATTAGGGGTGAAATAAACAAACATAGCCAGCACAGGGTGTGGCGACAACACTGGCAATGCGACCTGTAGTCCATTGTACTTTTCAAGCCCTCGATTATCCAGTAATTGGAATAAAGTCGTCCGGAAGCTGTGTTTTTACACCTTTCTACGGCTGTTTTAATTTAACTGATACTTAACGTCTTTATACTGAGTTAGAAGCCTCTGTAATGTCTGTATACAATCAGTTTCGTCTAGTTTCCCTTGCTCTAAAAAAACTATGCGCATCCAATCTATTCTTGAATGCATTAATTGTTCCTGCCTCTAATACTTCATGTGGCAATGTATTCCATGCATTCACCACTCTCTTACTTCTTCTTCTTCCCTCGTTCCCAAATCTCCCGCTACCAAGCCCTGAACAGGGCTTTGCAAGCAGCAGGATGTAGTCCAGAGAACGGAATTGGTTGTGTCGCTAGTTTACAGCATGACTGCCATATTTGCACCTTTCTGTCCGACACATCCGTCTTCGGCAGAACTCTCTGACTAAAAAAATAAATTATTTCCTAATATCTAGTCCTAATATCTAGTCCTAATATCTAGTCCTAATTTCTAGTTTTGTCCTAGTGTAGCCAAGAGCCAGATGGGAGAAACAGGTTTGCCTCGGTAAACCGGCTTGACATGTGGTGGAGGGCGAAGGTGCATGCTGGGCGTACCACTGGCCATCTTATTCTATGGAAACTGTCAATCCTAAAACTTTAACAATTAATTTAGTTTGGACAAGCCATCGATAAATATACTATTCAAGACAAGTTAAGGATCGATTACCGAATCTCACCGTACCCAAAATCCTAAGAAAGTGAAGTCAGTTATATTAGATCAAATTGTTCTTCCGTCATTTGGACATCAGAGTGTGAGCGCTTCGAGAGAAATTGCTAGTTAATTGTCGATAGCGTGTGTGGCCTTCGCGGACATTGGTACAAGCTAGGCAGTAATGTCTCATGGACAAAACCAATCTCTGATAGTCTGCTAGGGATCGTCTGTATCTCCTACAGAAAGTTTTGAAACAATTGGTTCAGGTCACATCCTGTTGGATGGATAGCTCTTGCTGGTCGTCCCAAGACGCTCCATAGATGCTCAATAGGGATGGGATAAGTAAGTCGATCAGTCCATCCTCGTGACGTGTTACTGCTGAAAGAAGGCACTAACAACACGAACATCTCTTGGACATCTTTAGACCATCAGCAAAATCTAACCATCGAACAGGTGGCGACCTGAACAAATTGTTTCAAAGTCACCTGCAGAAGACCTACCAGCACACTATAAGAAGGTTCATTGTATCCACGAAGCATTGCTGCCTAGCTTTCCAAAATAATTCCAATAAAACGAACCAGGAAATGTATAGAGCCATGTTATGTGACGTCATCTACCGTCATCCACACGAGAAGAGATTGCGTGGCAAAAATATTTCATTTATTGTGTATGTTTGCTGAGGATTAAGACTTACATTCTTCTTTGGGAAACAGCCTCGTATTTTTGTATAGGCTTGGTGGTCAGTCCCTTCCTCGCTGTCGAATGTGTGTTCCCTAACAGCAAACGAAGTAGACATTTACACCCGACTCTGCTAGAACGTGTCAATACAAGAATTGAACTCTGGACTTTCCCTTCACACCCCACACACTCTCCATTTAGTTACTCCGTCTTTCCCGCTGTTTCTTTTACGGGGGCTATATCTTCCGTGCCGCGTGATATCTCTCAATCTTTCCAAAACGTCATCTACTGTGCCTCTTACTCCGTCCTAATTCTCACGTTACGTCTGCGACCTTCGTATATCTGTCCCAACCCGCACACTACATCCACCATCTCCTTATCTCCGCCCTAACTCCCACACAACATCTCCCTCCTCCCTATCTCCGCCCCAATCCCCACACAACATCTCCCACCTCCCCGCCTCAACGACCACACAAGATCTCCCACCTCCCTATCCCCGCCCCAACCCCCACACAACATCTCCCACCTCACCGCCCCAGCCCCCACACAACATCTCCCACCTCCCCACCCAAACCCCCACACAGCATCTCCCACCTCCCCACCCCAACCCCACACAACATCTCCCACCTCCCCGCCCCAACGCCCACACAACATCTCCTACCTCCCCGCCCCAACTCCCACACATATCCCACCTCCCCGCCCCAACTCCCACACATATCCCACCTCCCCGCCCCAACTCCCACACATATCCCACCTTCCCGCCCCAACCCCCACACAACATCTCCCACCTCCCCGCCCCAAACCCCACACAACATCTCCCACCTCCCCGCCCCAACGCCCACACATCTCCTACCCCCTCCCCGCCCCAACCCCCACACATCTCCCACCTCCCCGCCCCAACGCCCACACATCTCCCACCTCCCCGCCCCAACGCCCACACATCTCCCACCTACCCGCCCCGACCACCACACATCTCCCACCTCCCCGCCCCAACCCCAACACATCTCCCACCTCCTCGCGCCAACCTCCACACATCTCCCACCTCCTCGCGCCAACCTCCACACATCTCCAACCTCCCCGCCCCAACCACCACACATCTCCCACCTCCCCGCCCCGACCACCACACATCTCCCACCTCCCCGCCCCAACCCCCACACAACATCTCCCACCTCCCCGCCCAAAAACCCCACACAACATTTCCCACCTCCCCGCCCCAACGCCCACACATCTCCTACCCCCCCCCCCGCCCGAACCCCCACACATCTGCCACCTCCCCGCCCCAACGCCCACACATCTCCCACCTCCCCGCCCCGACCACCACACATCTCCCACCTCCTCGCGCCAACCTCCACACATCTCCCACCTCCCCGCCCCAACCCCCACACATCTCCCACCTCCTCGCGCCAACCTCCACACATCTCCCACCTCCCAGCCCCGACCACCACACATCTCCCACCTCCCCACCCCAACCCCCACACATCTCCCACCTCCTCGCCCCAATCTCCACACATCTCCCACCTCCCCACCCCAACCCCCACACATCTCCCACCTCCTCGCCCCAATCTCCACACATCTCCCACCTCCCCACCCCAACCCCCACACATCTCCCACCTCCTCGCCCCAATCTCCACACATCTCTCACCTCCCCACCCCAACCCCCACACATCTCCCACCTCCTCGCCCCGATCTCCACACATTTCCCACCTCCCCACCCCAACCCCCACACATCTCCCACCTCCTCGCCCCAATCTCCACACATCTCCCACCTCCCCACCCCAACCCCCACACATCTCCCACCTCCTCGCCCCAATCTCCACACATCTCCCACCTCCCCGCCCCAACACCCACACATCTCCCACCTCCTCGCCCCAATCTCCACACATCTCTCACCTCCCCACCCCAACCCCCACACATCTCCCACCTCCTCGCCCCAATCTCCACACATCTCCCACCTCCCCACCCCAACCCCCACACATCTCCCACCTCCTCGCCCCAATCTCCACACATCTCCCACCTCCCCACCCCAACCCCCACACATCTCCCACCTCCCCGCCCCAACCCCCACACATCTCTCACCTCCCCGCCCCAACCCCCACACATCTCCCACCTCCTCGCGCCAATCTCCACACATCTCCCACCTCCCCACCCCAACCTCCACACATCTCCCACCTCCCCACCCCAACCCCCACACATCTCCCACCTCCTCGCGCCAACCTCCACACATCTCCCACCTCCCCACCCCAACCCCCACACATCTCCCACCTCCTCGCGCCAACCTCCACACATCTCTCACCTCCCCACCCCAACCCCCACACATCTCCCACCTCCTCGCCCCGATCTCCACACATTTCCCACCTCCCCACCCCAACCCCCACACATCTCCCACCTCCTCGCCCCAATCTCCACACATCTCCCACCTCCCCACCCCAACCCCCACACATCTCCCACCTCCTCGCCCCAATCTCCACACATCTCCCACCTCCCCGCCCCAACACCCACACATCTCCCACCTCCTCGCCCCAATCTCCACACATCTCCCACCTCCCCACCCCAACCCCCACACATCTCCCACCTCCTCGCCCCAATCTCCACACATCTCCCACCTCCCCACCCCAACCCCCACACATCTCCCACCTCCTCGCCCCAATCTCCACACATCTCCCACCTCCCCACCCCAACCCCCACACATCTCCCACCTCCCCGCCCCAACCCCCACACATCTCTCACCTCCCCGCCCCAACCCCCACACATCTCCCACCTCCTCGCGCCAATCTCCACACATCTCCCACCTCCCCACCCCAACCTCCACACATCTCCCACCTCCCCACCCCAACCCCCACACATCTCCCACCTCCTCGCGCCAACCTCCACACATCTCCCACCTCCCCACCCCAACCCCCAGCATTCCCTCCAACACATCTCCTCTCGTTTTCTTTCCTTTCGCTGCATTCCAATTACCCACGCACTATTACGCCACACGCACGCTCACCGTGTCTCATTTTTCAAGAATCGATAAATGCCTGATTGAAATCATCTCCCTTCAGATCAGCGGTCTCGAATACGTTCGATTCGAGCAATGTCTGCGGCCCGTAACAAGAGAAAGTAATGGTTAGACAAGAATATAGGAATGCGGGCGAACAAATGCAAGTAACGAAAATCAGATTGCGATGGGGATCAAGATGCTGAGCAGCGCATGAGCTGCAGTGGTCAGCGACCCATAGCTGACTGCTAGCGTCAGGGCCAGCGAACCAGAGCTGAGCAGCGCATGAGCTGCAGTGGTCAGCGACCCATAGCTGACTATTAGCGTCAGGTCCAGCGAACCAGAGCTGCCAGGACCCTTCTACACCTCCACGCGGTGATCCTGGATAACAGGCTGCAGTAGGGCAGACTGGCTAAGGAGAAGGGATCGAAGAGGGAATGCTAACCCGGTACTCAAAAAATGCTTGCTGAAGTCGCGTGTGTTGGACCGAAAGGTGCAAATATCGCAGCCGGGCTGTAAACTACGACACAACGCATTCCGTTCTCTGAGCTACATTCTGCTACTTGAGCCCTTTCAGGGTTCGGTAGCTGGAGATTGAGAACGAACGACGAAGAAGAAGAAGAAGATTGTAATGGAAGAAACTCTCCTGCAAGACGTGGATTAGTTAATGTGGCTGCAGTGGGAGAGGGTAGTAACATTGGTGTCATGTTGTTGTGGTTGAATGCGCATAATGAGTAGGTTGACTCTTTTATGCGCCCTGAGAAGGAAGTTAAGTTGCGGGTTGTCATAGCTTTCTTTACATCCCGAGCGTGCTGATGAGGGTGGAACGGGGTCCCCCTGGCGGTTGTGCTATGCTTGGAGTCAATTGTGTGTCGCTTACTACTACGGGATCATGTCGATCCAGCATCTTGTTAGGTAGGCTGCGATAAAAACAGCTCGTTTCCAGGGAGGACTGCGGGAAAGTCAAGTTGAGGGTCTTGGCCAGTGTGTTTTGCCTGACCCTGTCTAACATGTCTGATCAGTATATTTAGCCTGACCCTAACATGTCTGATCAGTATATTTAGCCTGACCCAAAACATGTCTGATCAGTATATTTAGCCTGACCCTAACATGTCTGATCAGTATATTTAGCCTGACCCTGACTAACATGTCTGATCAGTATATATTGCCTGACCCTAACATGTCTGATCAGTATATATTGCCTGACCCTGACTAACATGTCTGATCAGTATATTTAGCCTGACCCTGACTAACATGTCTGATCAGTATATTTAGCCTGACCCTGACTAACATGTCTGATCAGTATATTTAGCCTGACCCTGACTAACATGTCTGATCAGTATATTTAGCCAGACCCTGACTAACATGTCTGATCAGTATATTTAGCCTGACCCCGACTAACATGTCTGATCAGAATATATAGCCTGACCCTGACTAACATGTCTGATCAGTATATTTTGCCTGACCCTGACTAACATGTCTGATCAGTATATTTTGCCTGACCCTGACTAACATGTCTGATCAGTATATTTTGCCTGACCCTGACCAACATGTCTGATCAGTAAATTTTGTCAGACCAGATATTAGGCATACTTCTCCGTGTTCAGGTAACACATAGTCAACACGATAACCCTTGACTTCCACCTGTGGCTCCCGGAAACAAGATGTGTTAAAGTAATCTGGCCTTTGACTTGGTGATTTAACCTATAATCCCCATAATCGGGGGAATACTGTGAAGTCTCTCAGTACACTACACCAAGTAAACGTCCCATCCAGTCTCGAATTCGCTTTGGATGTAAGAAGAGCCCCTGTAACGAGCCACGAAAAAGTCTTTCCCATTTAACTCGACTCAGTACTAGTGACTTCTTTCAACAAAATTACACCAACATAGACAAATAAGAAGGAAAGGATCATCAATATGTGCCGTGCTGATTGACGCTATCGATCAATGGCCTACATTTCCTCCTCAATAGTGTGTCGTTTATCAGTTCACCCACTGATCGTCTCACAAGCCCTGCCTTCAAGCTGTCCAATATTTTCCTTCTTTGTCTCCCTCTTTCCCTCTTTCCAACGGCTATGCCCTTTGTTATTGCATGTTCCAAACCGCGTCTCCCCATGACACGCCTGAGAAATGATAACTGTCTTGTCCTGATCATTGCCCTCAGCTGTCTTTGTGTCTGTGTCTCTTCAATTACCACGCTATAAGCTGTCTTTGTGTCTGTGTCTCTTCAATTACCCCGTTGTAAGCTGTCTTTGTGCCTCTTCAATTACCCCGTTGTAAGCTGTATTTGTGACTCTTCAATTACCCCGTTGTAAGCTGTCTTTGTGCCTCTTCAATTACCCAGTTGTAAGCTGTCTTTGTGTCTGTGCCTCTTCAATTAACCCGTTGTAAGCTGTCTTTGTGCCTCTTCAATTACCCAGTTGTAAGCTGTCTTTGTGCCTCTTCAATTACCCAGTTGTAAGCTGTATTTGTGTCTGTGTCTCTTCAATTACCCCGTTATAAGCTGTCTTTGTGCCTCTTCAATTACCCCGTTGTAATCTGTCTTTGTGCCTCTTCAATTACCCTGTTGTAATCTATCTTTGTGCCTCTTCAATTACCCAGTTGTAAGCTGTATTTGTGTCTGTGTCTCTTCAATTACCCCGTTGTAAGCTGTCTTTGTGCCTCTTCAATTACCCTGTTGTAATCTGTCTTTGTGCCTCTTCAATTACCCAGTTGTAAGCTGTATTTGTGTCTGTACCTCTTCAATTACCACATTATAAGCTGTCTTTGTGCCTGTACCTCTTCAATTACCCAGTTATAAGCTATCTTTGTTTCTGTACCTCTTAAATTACCCCGTTATAAGCTATCTTTGTTTCTGTACCTCTTCAATTACCCCGTTATAAGCTATCTTTGTTTCTGTACCTCTTCAATTACCCCGTTATAAGCTATCTTTGTTTCTGTACCTCTTAAATTACCCCGTTATAAGCTATCTTTGTTTCTGTACCTCTTCAATTACCCCGTTATAAGATATCTTTGTTTCTGTACCTCTTAAATTACCCCGTTATAAGCTATCTTTGTTTCTGTACCTCTTAAATTACCCCATTATAAGCTATCTGTGTGCCTGTACATCTTCAATTACCCCGTTATTAGCTGTCTTTGTTTCTGTACCTCTTCAATTACCCCGTTATAAGCTATATTTGTGTCTGCACCTCTTAAAAGCCACGATATAAGCTATCTTTGTGTCTGCACCTTTTAAAGACCACGATATACGCTGTCTTTGCAGTCGATGGAATTCTCAACATTTTTATGTGAAACCACATTTCATTTGCTTGCCTGCTGATTGTCCATGCTACGCTGCCGTATGTTAGTACTGGTTTCACTTAGCAACCAAGAACTATCTATCTATTCTTCAGTCCACTTATGTCGTTAGACGTCGTGGGGAGATGTGACCTCCTTTGTTTCATATTTTTGGGCCAAGAACTACTATGTATAATTCCAGTGATAAGTCGGGTCCCATTGGTCTCGAGGTGAGGTGTCCGCCTAGGGTTGGGGAGTGGTCTCGAGGTGAGGTGTCCGCCTAGGGTTGGGGAGTGGTCTCGAGGTGAGGTGTCCGCCTAGGGTAGGGGAGTGGTCTCGAGGTGAGGTGTCCGCCTAGGGTTGGGGAGTGGTCCGGAGGTGAGGTGTCCGCCTAGGGTAGGGGAGTGGTCTCGAGGTGAGGTGTCCGCCTAGGGTTGGGGAGTGGTCTCGAGGTGAGGTGTCCGCCTAGGGTTGGGGAGTGGTCTCGAGGTGAGGTGTCCGCCTAGGGTGGGGGACTCAGTGGTGTCGAGGTGAGGTGTCCGTCTAGGGTGGGGGAGGGGTCTCGAGGTAAGGGGTCCGCCTTGGGTGGGGGAGTGGTCTCGAGGTAAGGTGTCCGCCTTAGGTGGGGGAGTGGTCTCGAGGTAAGGTGTCCGCCTTGGGTTGGGGACTCAGTTGTCCTGAGGTGAGGTGTCCGCCTAGGGGGGGGGGAGGCAACGGGTTCGAATCGCGGTGGAGACCGGGATTTATTTTCACGTGGATCGTCTGGTAAAAATTATCCTGTTCTCTGGGTAGTGAGATCGGACTCCCGTGTTCAGTGTCGATCACGTTAAAAATCTCTTGACAGCGGGAAATGGAAAAGAGTAAGCTTAACGGCCGCTGCCCGGACAAAATTAAAATTAAAAATCTACCTTAGTTATTTGTACCTTTCCGCAGGTGGTTTGTTAAGAGCAGCTATAGATGGCGCCCTACCGGATGCGGGTATACTTAGCTCTAGTGTTTGAGTCTATTAAGATGGACTTGCACATTGGTTAAACCCACCTTCCAAGAAACTGGTTATATTCCGAATCTGTATAGTCTTCTAAACCAGTATAAAGACGTTAAGTTCAGAGGGAAGTGGAGGTTAATCAGCCCTCAAGAGAGGACATCAGGGCCTCAGAGCTGATTGCTTCCTTCATGCCAGCGAGCCAAAGCTGACCAAGAACCTATTCCTCCCCCAATTGGCGACCCTGGAAACAGGCTGCACTAGTGTAGTCTAACTCAATTAATATTGGAATAGCAGAATGAAGGTGAACCTTGCCGCAGAAATATGGGCCTGGTCAAACTGTGCAAATACAACAGCCTCGCTGCAAACAACGGCACGTCAACAAAACTCCATTTTCAAAACTGCTGAAGAAGAAGAAGAAGAAGAAGAAGAAGAAGAAGAACAAGAAGAAGAAGAAGAAGAAGAAGAAGAAGAAGAAAGAGAAGAAGAAGAAGAAGAAGAAGAAGAAGAAGAAGAAGAAAGAGAAGAAGAAGAAGAAGAAGAAGAAGAAGAAGAAGAAGAAGAACAAGAAGAAGAAGAAGAAGAAGAAGAAGAAGAAGAAGAAGAAGAAGAACAAGAACAAGAAGAAGAAGAAGAAGAAGAAGAAAGAGAAGAAGAAGAAGAAGAAGAAGAAGAAGAAAGAGAAGAAGAAGAAGAAGAAGAAGAAGAAGAAGAAGAAGAAGAAAGAGAAGAAGAAGAAGAAGAAGAAGAAGAAGAAGAAGAAGAAGAAGAAGAAGAAGAAGAAGAAGAAAGAGAAGAAGAAGAAGAAGAAGAAGAAGAAGAAGAAGAAGTAGAAGAAAAGGAAGTAGAAGAGGAAGAAGAAGAAGACGAAAAGTAACAAGAAGAAGAAGAATAAGTAAAAGTAAAAGAAGAAAAAAAAAGGAGGAGGAAGACGAGAAAAGAATACGTATCAGGAGAGCAAGAGTAACAGGAAAATTAAAAGAAAAGCAGAAGAAGAAGAAAACAAAAAGATGAAGAATAATAAGTAGAATCGAAAGAAAAAGAAGAAGAAGACGAAGAAGACAAGGAGGAAGAAGAAGAATAAGAAAATGACGAAGAATCGAAAGAAAAAGAAGAAGAAGTTGAAAAAAAGGAAGAAGTGAAAGAAAATTTAGAGACGTGCAAAAGGAGAAGAAGAAATGTATTCGACACAAGAGACAGTTCCCCCCTCCCCTCGACACAAGAGAACGCCCCCTCCCTCGACACAAGAGACAGTCCCCCTCCCCTCGACACAAGAGAACGCCTCCTCCCTCGACACAAGAGACAGCCCCCCCCCCCTCCCCTCGACACAAGAGAACGCCTCCTCCCTCGACACAAGAGACAGTCCCCCTCCCCTCGACACAAGAGAACGCTTCCTCCCTCGATACAAGAGACAGTCCCCCTCCCCTCGACACAAGAGAACGCCCCCTTCCTCGACACAAGAGAACGCCCCCTCCCTAGACACAAGAGACACCACCTCCCATCCTAATCTGTTAATGTATATCTCCTATCGACACACGTCATCTCCTAAGTCCTGTCATGTCCTCTCCTGGGCCTCGGATTAGGTCCCAGTTCTGACGCTGTCGGCTCAAAGTTGGTTTATCAGTTCGGGAAACTAAGTCCAACACAAAAATATAGATCTTCAACTCCTTTGTCAAGTCAATCATGTTCTATGGCTCTAAACCATGGAGAACAATAGAAACAAAAACCACATAGGTCAACACTTTCATAAATGTGTTCAGTTCAGCTCACTTTCCACCTCCGCATCGAAGGTCGGTTGGTCAGTTCACGTTCCATCTCCGCATCGAAGGTCGTCTGGTCAGTTCACGTTCCATCTCCGCATCGAAGGTCGTCTGGTCAGTTCACGTGCCATCTCCGCGTCGAAGGTTGTCTGATCAGTTCACGTTCCATCTCCGCATCGAAGGTCGTCTGGTCAGTACACGTGCCATCTCCGCATCGAAGGTCGGTTGGTCAGTTCACGTGCCATCTCCGCATCGAATGTCGGCTGGTCAGTTCACGTGCCATCTCCGCATCGAAGTTCGGCTGGTCAGTTCAGTTCAAGTGTTATCTCTGCATCAAAGGTCGGCTGGTCAGTTCAGTTCAAGTGTCATCTCCGCATCGAAGGTCGACTGCAATGGATCTCCACTGTACTCTATCTCTTGTCGTAATGGTGCAATCAAACAGGTGTTCCCAGTCCATCCACTTTAAGTGTTATAAGTGTTGTCTGCCTCTTGGACGACTGCCTTCCACCCTACCCTCCAGTATGGTCTTCAACAAGGAGGTATGTCTTGTTATATGACCAAAATAACGTAACTGTCTAACCCTGGTTTCGGTCATTAATTCTCTTTTCACCCCCAACATTTCCAGTACCTCCAAATTTATTTTCTTCTTTTTCCAAGAAATGCGACCCAATCTTATTTATACCCACAATTCGAAGGCTTCAATACTCTTTTCCAACTTGTTATTATGGGGAGAAAGACTAACGTCAGGGTCAGGCAAAATATACTGGTCAGACCTGTTAGTCAGGGTCAGGCAAAATATACTGATCAGACATGTTAGTCAGGGTCAGGCAAAATATACTGATCAGACATGTTGGTCAGGGTCAGGCAAAATATACTGGTCAGACCTGTTAGTCAGGGTCAGGCAAAATATACTGATCAGACATGTTAGTCAGGGTCAGGCAAAATATAATGATCAGACATGTTGGTCAGGGTCAGGCAAAATATACTGGTCATACATGTTAGTCAGGGTCAGGCAAAATATACTGGTCAGACATGTTGGTCAGGGTCAGGCAAAATTTACTGATCAGTCATGTTTGTCAGGGTCAGGCAAAATATACTGGTCAGACATGTTGGTCAGGGTCAGGCAAAATTTACTGATCAGACATGTTTGTCAGAGTCAGGCAAAATATACTGGTCAGACATGTTGGTCAGGGTCAGGCAAAATATACTGATCAGACATGTTAGTCAGGGTCAGGCAAAATATACTGATCAGACATATTGGTCAGTGTCAGGCAAAATTTACTGATCAGACATGTTTGTCAGGGTCAGGCAAAATATACTGGTCAGACATGTTGGTCAGGGTCAGGCAAAATATACTGATCAGACATATTGGTCAGGGTCAGGCAAAATATACTGATCAGACATATTAGTCAGGGTCAGGCAAAATTTACTGATCAGCCCATTTTGTCAGGGTCAGGCAAAATATACTGGTCAGACATGTTGGTCAGGGTCAGGCAAAACATACTGGCCAAGACCCTCACCTTGACTTCCTAGTAGCACTTCCTGGAAACGGGCTGTTTTCATGGCAGCCTGGCTAACAAGGTGGGGGAAGAAGAATTCGAGAAAAACCAAAACACATGCGGGAAAGTGTGCCTATGGCAGGAGGTCATGGCGGGGGTTTGTTGGAAGCTTGTGTTGCATAGGGAGGTGGAATGTTTAGTGATGGTGATGAGGGTGATGATGAGGATGGTGAGGGTGGGGAGGGTGATGATTAGGATGGTGATAGTGGTGATGTGATCTTGACAATGATCAGGGTGATGGTGACAATGGTGGGGGTGATAGTAGGGGTGATGGTGACAATGGTGGGGGTGATGGTGACGATGGTGGGGGTGATAGTAGGGGTGATGGTGAGGGTGATGGTGACAATGGTGGGGGTAATGGTGGGAGTGATGGTGACGATGGTGGGGGTGATAGTGACAATGGTGGGGGTGATGGTGACGATGGTGGGGTGATGGTGACAATGGTGGGGGTGATGGTGAGGGTGATGGTGGGGGTGATGGTGACAATGGTGGGGGTGATAGTGAGAGTGATGGTGACGATGGTGGCGGTGATGGTGACAATGGTGGGGGTGATGATGACGATGGTGATGACCAAAGAGAGCTCTGTGTGCTTGAATCTTCTAAGAGATAAAAGAGAGCTCTGTGGGCTTGAATCTTCTAAGAGACCAAAGAGAGCTCTGTGCGCATGAATCTTCTAAGAGACCAAAGAGAGCTCTGTGTGGTTGAATCTTCTAAGAGACCAAAGGGAGCTCCATGTGGTTGAATCTTCTAAGAGACCAAATAGAGCTCCGTGGGCTTGAATCTTCTAAGAGACCAAAGAGAGCTCCGTGGACTTGAATCCTCTAAGAGACCAAAGAGAGATCCGTGTGCATGAATCTTCTAAGAGATCAAAGAGAGCTCCGTGTGCATGAATCTTCTAAGAGACCAAAGAGAGCTCCGTGGGCTTGAATCTTCTAAGAGACCAAAAAGAGCTCCGTGGGCTTGAATCTTTTAAGAGACCAAAGAGAGCTCCGTGGGCTTGAATCTTCTAAGAGACCAATGGGAGCTCCATGTCGTTGAATCTTCTAAGAGACCAAAGAGAGCTCCGTGGGCTTGAATCTTCTAAGAGACCAAAGAGAGCTCCGTGTGCATGAATCTTCTAAGAGACCAAAGAGAGCTCCGTGGGCTTGAATCTTCTAAGAGACCAAAGAGAGCTCTGTGTGGTTGAATCTTCTAAGAGACCAAAGATAGCTCCGTGGGCTTTAATCTTCTAAGAGACCAAAGATAGCTCCGTGGGCTTGAATCTTCTAAAAGACCAAAGCCAGCTCCGTGGGCTTGAATCTTCTAAGAGACCAAAGAGAGCTCTGTGGGCTTGAATCTTCTAAGAGACCAAAGAGAGCTCCGTGTGCATGAATCTTCTAAGAGACCAAAGAGAGTTCCGTGTGGTTGAATCTTCAAAGAGACCAAAGAGAGCTCCGTGGGCTTGAATCTTCTAAGAGACCAAAGAGAGCTCCGTGGGCTTGAATCTTTTAAGAGACCAAAGAGAGCTCCGTGGGCTTGAATCTTCTAAGAGACCAATGGGAGCTCCATGTCGTTGAATATTCTAAGAGACCAAAGAGAGCTCCGTGGGCTTGAATCTTCTAAGAGACCAAAGAGAGCTCCGTGTGCATGAGACTTCTAAGAGACCAAAGAGAGCTCCGTGGGCTTGAATCTTCTATGAGACCAAAGAGAGCTCTGTGTGGTTGAATCTTCTAAGAGACCAAAGAGAGCTCCGTGGGCTTTAATCTTCTAAGAGACCAAAGATAGCTCCGTGGGCTTGAATCTTCTAAAAGACCAAAGCCAGCTCCGTGGGCTTGAATCTTCTAAGAGACCAAAGAGAGCTCTGTGGGCTTGAATCTTCTAAGAGACCAAAGAGAGCTCCGTGTGGTTGAATCTTCAAAGAGACCAAAGAGAGCTCCGTGTGGTTGAATCTTCAAAGAGACCAAAGAGATCTCCGTGGGCTTGAATCTTCTAAGAGACCAAAGAGAGCTCCGTGTGCATGAATCTTCTAAGAGGACAACAGAGCTCAAATGTAATAAAGACTGTGAGACCTTAGCTGGAAGAAATGATCCATAAAACTGTCCGCGTTCTTGCAGTACTCTCATGTTTTTATTTTCTTAACGTTCATCATCATCATCAGTCTCAGAACCTAGAAGGTCGTTGAGACACCGTTATTGTAGTTTGTCGAACCAGTTCCCGCCTTACGTCTCGATTTTTCGCCAGGGTATTAGTTTCAGTTGTATACCTTAACGTCTACTCTGTTATATTGTCATCCCATCTCTTTTTTGGTCTCCCTCACCCATACTTCCCAGGCACAGTGCCTTGCAGGATGGTCATGGTCATCCCCACCGATCGTGATAAATGTCCATACCATATCAATTTTCGTGTTTCTACTATAGTCAGTCGGTTTGTATCCTGGCCTAACTCATTCCTAACAATTTCAAGAACACTATAGTTTGTAACACGATCCAGATATGAAATGCCAAGAATTCCTCGCAAGCATCTCGTTTCTATCGCGTAAATGTTACGTTCTAGGTCAGCCGTCAGAGTCCCAAGTCTCACACGTGTAGAAGTATAACGAGGTGACCATTGTATACATTAAAGCCAGCTTCGATTTAAGGCTAATGTTCTTGTCTTTCCAGAGTATTCGTAGTCTGGTCATGGCGACCATGGACATCGCTGTTCTTGTCTGGATTTCCGCTCTAGGCCTAGAAGGTCTAAAGTGTTTATTTTGCGGAGGGTTCTAGAGCGGAGATCTTCTTCTTCTTCTTCTTCATCGTACGCAATCAGACATCAAGCTTTATTTTTTCGAAAAAAGCAGCCGTCATACTGAGGCTGTCGACACTGCCATAGAGCTTGTCTAGTGTTGCCACTGGTGATGGCCACATCTGCTTTCTGTGATCCTCGTATGTCGGGCAGTTTTGCAGCAAATGTTCAGCGGTCATTTTCCCGGTACCACACGAGCATTCGTCAGAGCCACCTATCTTCAATTTGTTGAATGTGTGGTACCTCAGTCTATTGTGGCCAGTGCGAAGTCTGAAGACCACGACCTCTCTTCTGTTCAACTGGTAATAGGCATCATTTTTTGTGAAGCCAGTATGTTCGGTTTCCCATTTGGTCATGTATCTAGCTCTAATAAGTCGTTTTGACTCTTCGTAGGTCACACTAGGGTCTGGTTGTGGTAGTCTTGCACCTTCTTTTGCCAGTCTGTCTGCCTGCTCGTTGCCTTGAATGTTGCAGTGAGATGGAACCCACTGTACCACTACCATTTTTGGTGCGGACTGCTGGCATAGTTGACAGAGTACTGCTCTTAAATCATTAAGTTCAGTATTTTTCTGGCTTTTTAGTCCTGTGACTACGGTCAGAGCATCTGTAAGCAGGACTATATGGCTTTCATTCCTTTTACCTGTCACCATTTCTTCCACTGCCGCCCTCAGTGCCTCTGCCTCCGCTCTGAAATTACTTGTGTACTTACCAGTAGCGAATGACAGTGTTATTTTTCTGCCATTTGGTAGGTTCAGAAATGCTCCTGCCCCTCCGTTCTGTGTTGTGTTTGTTACAGTACCGTCGGTGTATGCATGGGTCCAGTCCATGCTTGGGTAGTTGTTCGTTATGTAGCTAGAGCGGAGATCGAGTCTTAACATTACCCCGCCGAAAAACAAAACTTGTTTGTTTTAATGCAATGAGTTGCCCTTGTTCTGGAGAAAATAAAAAATCTAGATTTCCTGAAAGAACGTAATATCGCGGAAAAATGGTTAGTAAACAATATCTTGTCTAGAAAGCTCAAATACTTTGTCCACATCAAACGTCATGACCTGGGGAGATCGATGCGTGAGGGTATAAGCGAGGTAGGGGTAGATCAAGAAGACGATATACATAAGATACATTTATGAATGGGCTAAGAGCTGGCATATAGAGTTTAATGTAAATAAATGTACAGTCATCCACATGGGTAGATCCAATATGGAACATAATTACAGAATGGGAGTGAACAATATTAGAATGACATAAGGAAAGGGACCTAGGAGTTAAAATAGATCATACAGGTACGGTGTGGGCAAGTCCAGGTAGCAGTGAAAACGGCAACTGCAATGTTAGGTATGATAAAAGGAAATATTAAACTTGAGAGCAAGGAAGTGATAGTCAAACTGCATAAAGTATTAGTTAGACCTAGATTGGAGTACTGTGTACAGGTGTGGAGTCCTTATCGTATAGGGGATTTAACTTGCTAGAAAGGATACAAAGAAAAGCGACAAATTTGATAGTGGGATTCCAGAATTACAGTTATGAGAAAAGACAGAAAAAATTGGTCTATGGTGTCTTGAAAAGAGAAGAATTCGAGGTGATTTAGTACAGGTTTATAAGATAATCAAAGGGCAACGATAAATTAGACTATAACAAGAGGTTTTTCAAAATACAACCACCTATAAGAACAAAAGTGTACAACTACAAGTTAGTTAAAGACATGTCCAGATTATATACCATGATATATATTTTCAGTCCGTCCGAGAGTGGTGAATGTTTGGAATGTATTGCAAAAGGAAATAGTGGAGGCTGAGTTATTTTATGCATTCAAAAATAGATTGGACGAGCAGAGATATTTTTAGATTTAGTGAAAGTAAAAGAAACTGGTTGTATACAGACACAGCAGAGTCTTCTAAACCTGTATAAAGATGCTAAGTTAATAACTTAAAACAACACTGACGTCCTGAAGATGACAGCGACAGAGACAGAAGTTTGGGCCACAGATCGAGAGTCTTACAGATCGGCTGTTGTGAGAGCGACGTTCTGGCTAGAGATCGACAGTCTTACAGATAAGCTGCTGTGAGAGCGACGTTCTGGCTAGCGATCGGGTCTTGCAGATCGGCTGTTGTGAGAGCGACGTTCTGGCTAGAGATCGACAGTCTTACAGATAAGCTGCTGTGAGAGCGACGTTCTGGCTAGCGATCGGGTCTTGCAGATCGGCTGTTGTGAGAGCGACGTTCTGGCTAGAGATCGAGTCTTACAGATCGGCTGTTGTGATCGCGACGTTCTGGCTAGAGATCGAGTCTTACAGATCGGCTGTTGTGAGAGCTACGTTCTGGCTAGAGATCGACAGTCTTACAGATCAGCTGCTGTGAGAGCGACGTTCTGGATAGAGATCGGGTCTTGCAGATCGGCTGTTGTGAGAGCGACGTTCTGGCTAGAGATCGAGTCTTACAGATCGGCTGTTGTGAGAGCGACGTTCTGGCTAGAGATCGACAGTCTTACAGATAAGCTGCTGTGAGAGCGACGTTCTGGCTAGCGATCGGGTCTTGCAGATCGGCTGTTGTGAGAGCGACGTTCTGGCTAGAGATCGAGTCTTACAGATCGGCTGTTGTGATCGCGACGTTCTGGCTAGAGATCGAGTCTTACAGATCGGCTGTTGTGATCGCGACGTTCTGGCTAGAGATCGAGTCTTACAGATCAGCTGCTGTGAGAGCGACGTTCTCCAAAGAACATGCTACTGATGATAACCTTGATGTGTGTAATAAGTTGTTTTTGTTGATGGTCCAGCCTCCGAATATCCCCAATAACCTTCTTTGCGGCTCATATGGAAACCTTTCTTATATTTGCAAATGCGTCTCTTTGTCTTCCACTCATAGTACTCATTTACTTTTTCTCCATGATTTACATCCATATCGGTGGACTGCGTGGGTTAGTGGTTTAGTGACACGGCTTCCAACCAGAAACCAGAAGAAGCTGGGCTCGATCCCCATCACAGCTTCGGTCGTTACCCCGGGGAAGCAAACCCTTAGAAAATGCAGGAGGAAGCAGATCCTTACATAAAATGAATGATGAAGTCAGATCCACTGGGCCGACAGGCGCAAAATTAAAACGACAGTGTAACAAACATCGCCTTTGTGGATTAAATAAATAAGGCGAAACCTCCCTTCCTCCCCCCTCCCCCCTTCCCCCCCCCCCTAAAAAAACACATCAATTTCACAGGATTGAATCTGTAAATCACTTAGAACTCTCTTAAGTAATTCAATTTGCAAATATGTGCTTACAGCGGTGTCTCCGATCAGCCGGTTCACATACCGGTGCCAGCCCGCAGAAATTTCTTGTGGGTCCACAAAAAAGTCATTGCGGCTTAACCCCTAAGCTGCGGATATCGCCTTGAGGGGATAAAAGCTCTGATTGGCTCATTTTTTAACCTGAAATGACGTCAGCTACACGAGTGTCCTTACTTTTCTGACATACGAGCTCAACTATTTGTTGCGTGTTTGTTTGTCAAAGTATGGTGGGGTTCATCTTGTAAATCAGTTTTTGGTTATGTTAAGTCACTACAGAATTGTCATTTTATAATATTACATTTAAAACTAACATAATCAACATTACATTTAAAACTAACATAATCAATATTACATTTAAAACTAACATAATCAATATTACATTTAAAACTAACATACTCAATCTTACATAAATAATAAAGAAAAAAACTTCCTATTGTCATCGATCCTGGAAAAAAACTTCCTATTTTCACCGATACTTGAAAAGTACTTCCTATTTTCACCGATCCTGGAAAAATACTTCCTATTTTCACCGATTCTGGAAAAATACTTCCTATTTTCAACGATCAATGAAAAAAAGTTTATTATTGTCACGGATCCTAGAAAAATGTTTATTATTGTCAGGGGTCACCAGATGTGAAAAGTTCGAACTCACTGCTGTGTGGAATGCCAATAATTTCCCGGAATTCTGTTGTGTTTTCTGCGAGATTTGTTGGGTTTTTCTTTTATTGTCTTTTCTGTCTGACGTGTTTTCGTTTCTGATTTCTAAGCGACAAGTAACATCTGATCTTACTGAGGTAACGGGTTGTTTTAATAAGTGCTCCTGTTTCATTAGTATTGTATTTACTGTCATTTGAGAATGACGTCTGGGTATTGACGCTAGAGTAATTCGTCTAAATATTGACGTCTGAGTATTGACATCCTAGTATTGACGCCCGAGCATTGACGATCGAGTATTAATGTCTGAGTATGATGTCCGAGTATTGACGTCTGAGAATGATGTCCGAGTATTGACGTCTTAGAATCGGCGTCCAAAAATGACGTATTGGTATTAACGTCCCAGTATTGATGTCCGAGTATTAACGTTCAAGTATTGACGTACGGGTATTGACGCTCGAGTATTGACGTTTCGGGTATTGACGTCTAAGTATTGACGATCCCGGTATTGACGTCCGAGTATTGACGTCCGAGTATTAAATCTAAGTATTGACATTCCAGTAATGACGTCTTAGTATTGACGTTGTAGTATTGACGTTTGAATATGATGTCTGATTATTGACCTCCGATTAATGGCGTCTGAGTATTGACGCCGGAGTATTGACGTCTGAATACGATGTCTGATTATTGACCTCCGAGTATTGACGTCCGAGTATTGACGTTCTTCTTCTTCTTCTTCTTCTTCGTACGCTGTCAGACGTCAACCTGAATTTTTTCGAAAAAAGCAGCTGTCATCCTGAGGCTGTCGACACTGCCATAGAGCTTGTCTAGTGTTGCCACTGGTGATGGCCACATGTGCTTTCTCTAGTCCTCATATGTCGGGCAGTTTTGCAGCAGATGTTCAGCGGTCATTTTTCCGGTACCACAAGTGCATTCGTCAGTACCACCTATCTTCAGTTTATTGAATAGGTGGTACCTCAGTCTGTTGTGGCCTATGCGGAGTCTGAAGACCACAACCTGCTCTCTTATGTTCAATTGGTAATAGGCATCATTTTTTGTGTAGCCAGTATGTTCTGTTTCCCATTTGGCCATGTATCTGGCTCTAATAAGCCTTTTGGACTCTTCGTTGGTCACACTAGAATCTGGTTGTGGTAGTCTTGCACCTTTTTTTTGCCCGTCTATCTGCCTCCTCGTTGCCTTGGATGTTACAATGGGATGGATCCCACTGTACCACTACTCTTTTTGGTACGGTCTGCTGGCATAGTTGACAGAGTACTGTTCTTAAATCATTAAGTTCAGTATTTTTCTGGCTTTTTAGTGCTGTGACTACGGCCAGGGCATCTGTTAACAGGACTATCTGGCTTTCATTGCTTTCGCCTGTCAGTATTGCTTCTGCTGCAGCCTTCAGTGCCTCTGCCTCCGCTCTGAAATTGCTTGAGTATTTTCCAGTTGCCACTGACAGTGTTATTTTTCTACCATTTGGTAGGCTCAGGAATACCCCTGCCCCTCCGTTCTGTGTTGTATTTGTTACAGAACCGTCAGTGTATGCATGGGTCCAGTCCATGCTTGGGTAGTTTTTCGTTATGTACCTCTGGGTTATGTCTCTTCTTTGTTTTTCAGACTGGCTGTTCTTGTTTCCAATACCTGGTATATTTTCTACCACCACCGCAAATATATGCTGCTTCCAGGTATGTTTGCGTACAGTAGGGATGGGCTTTGGTGTTGTTAATGTGTTCATAGGGTCTTTGCTCATCTTTGCTTTGGCTATTTCTGCAAAGTTTCTCCGCTTTAGTTTCCCATTTCCAAATATATTTAGTCTCTGGTGCATTGGATGGTCTGTCAGTCTTCTGAGTTTCTCTGCTTGCTGCTGGGCTCTGCAGTCTCTTCTGTCGGTCATGGATTGCAGATTTGTAATCTTTTCAAGTTCTACAATTGGCGTTGACTTCATGCCTCCTGTTATAACTCTCGTGGCTTGGTTTTGAAGTTTGCAAATTTTGTCAAAGTTTGCCTTTGCTGCTGTTGTCCATGCCGCAATGCCATACTCGAGGACTGGTCTCACTCTTCCAGTGTACAGTTTCTTTAGTATACTTTCGTCTGCTCCCCAGCTTGTGCCAGCAAGTTTCCTGATGATTGCCATTCTATGTCTGACTCTCATTCGGTTTCTCTCGATCTGACTTTTCCTTGTCATGCGCCGATCAAATGTGACTTCCAGGTAGTTTGGGTAGTCGTTTGTCCGCAGATATTTGCCGTTAAGACTTAATTTGGTGTTTTGGGGTTTGTTTGAAAGCGAGAATATTGTACATGTTGTTTTTTCCCCTTTTATTTTGACCAGCCGTGAGTTCGCCCACTCCTCCAACGATGTTGGGGCCTGCTGCATCCGATTTCTTGCTATGGTGAGATTTTTTTCAGAGGTCCACATAGCCAGATCGTCTGCAAACATGGAGCTGTGGACTCTTCTTGGTATATTCTCTGTGATGTTGTTTATATACACCAGGAAAAGTGTTAGTGACAGAACTCCCCCTTGGGGTACTCCCTGGTCAAGTGTCACCTTTTTGCTCATCTGCCCTTGTACTTGAACTCTGGCTGTTTTGTTTTCGAGGTAGTGGCTGATCCATCTGTACATTTCCCCACAAACTTTACTTCTTCGTAGCTTGACTTTAAGTCCCTCTTTCCACACCTTGTTAAATGCCTTTTCTAGGTCCACCCGAACCGCTACTGTATGCTTTTTCTTCTGGTAAGTATCCTCTATTTCCTGGGCTATGAGAGTGACCTGGTCCTCAGTGGATCTGTGCTGTCTAAAGCCTGCTTGCTGTGGAATTAGTATGTGTTTTTCTTCCATATGCCACATCAGTCTGGTGTTTATCATACGCTCCATCAGGTTACCTACACAGCTCAGTAGACTGATAGGCCTGTATCCATTTGGATCTGTTCTATCTTTTTCTTTCTTTGGTACTGGTATAATTACAGCATCTTTCCATGCCTGCAGTACAATTCCCCTTTTCCAGCTTTGGTTCAGGACTGATAGTAACTTCCTCTTTGCTGTTTGGGCCAGCTCCATCAGCATTTCGTTTGTTACCCCATCTTTTCCGGACGATTTCTTTTTCTTTAAAGTTCTCATGGCCTCTTCCATTTCATTCATTGTTAGTTTTGCCACCATGTGCTCCTCTGGTGCCATATTGATGTTGTCGTGGCTCTTTTGTTCTTCACTAATGTCTGTATACCTATCTGTAGGGACATCAATGTGGTTTGCTCTGGCATAATGTTCTGTAAAGGTGTTTGCTGCTTTTTTTCCAGTAAGCATGTTGTCGCCCTGCTTGATGGTATTTGTTTATTTGATGGAGTTTCGTCATTCATGGCTCTGACTAACTTCCATAGTTTGTTCCGTTCTTTGTCTAAATTGAGGATTTCTGTTTTGTTTTTCCAGCTGTCTCTTGTTATTTGGTTTAGTGTTCTTTTGTATTTCGCCGTGATAGCATTGAGGGCGATATTTGCCTACATATATTGTTCTCTCTCTGCCATGTTCCTAGCATTTGAGACTTCGTCTTCCGCTTTCTGCAATTCATAATTCCAATATGGCTTGTAGTTTTTCCTTGCCCCTCTTGGGATGGTTTCGGTGGCTGCTTGCATTATTGCTTTGTATTGACGTTCGAGTATTAACGACCGAGAATTGAATTCTGGGCATTGACGTCCTAGTATTGATGTCTGAGTATTGTCGTTCGAATATTGACGTCCGAGTATTGACTTCCTTGTATTGACGTCCGAGTGTTGACGTCTGAGCATTGGCAGGATCCGAAGCGGAAAGAAAAATAGTATCGCTGTAACCTTCGCAACATGTCGTGAAATGCGACTGAGGAGGGTTGGGCATGGGACTGGCTAGCACATTCTGTAAAAAATATAAGCCTCAACAGTAAAAAAAAAGTAAATGAAGAAAAAAAAATGCAGGTGAGCAATAGAGGACAGAATAAGGAAACATACACAAACGAGTGAAGAAACTCGTGTCAAATCTGGACTGCTGACTTATCAGTTAAAAAAATCAAGTCAATTGCAAGTTGATTGAAGGGATGGTTGAAAACTCGGTGTGTAGTAGTTAAAGACATGTGCTGCATGTGGATCCGAAAGGTTTTGATTAATTGACTGATTTGCTGATTATTTCTTTTCATGTTGCATTCTGGGAAATTGTGTTTGCAGAGATGGCTACCATCCGTCAAGACAATGCGTTCACATCGAGAAGGTCAGTACCTGCGTTACAGAGCACATAATTAACGTCAGGGTCAGGTGAAACATACTGGCCAAGTCCCCCCACTTCACGTCAGGGTCAGGTGAAACATACTGGCCAAGTCCCCCCACTTCACGTCAGGGTCAGGTGAAACATACCGGTCAAGTCCCCCCCCCCCCACCTCACTTCAGGGTCAGGTGAAACATACTGGTCAAGTCCCCCCCCCCACCTCACTTCAGGGTCAGGTGAAACATACTGGTCAATTCCCCCCTCCCACCTCACGTCAGGGTCAGGTGAAACATACCGGTCAAGTCCCCCCCCCACCTCACGTCAGGGTCAGGTGAAACATACCGGTCAAGTCCCCCCCCTCCACCTCACTTCAGGGTCAGGTGAAACATACTGGTCAAGTCCCCCCCCCCCCTACCTCCCTTCAAGGTCAGGTGAAACATACTGGCCAAGTCCTCCCACCTCACTTCAGGGCCAGGTGAAACATACCGGTACAGTCCCCCCACCTCACTTCAGGGTCAGGTGAAACATACCGGTCAAGTCCCCCCCACCTCACTTCAGGGTCAGGTGAAACATACCGGTCAAGTCCCCCCCCCCCACCTCACTTCAGGGTCAGGTGAAACATACCGGTCAAGTCCCCCCACCTCACGTCAGGGTCAGGTGAAACATACCGGTCAAGTCCCCCCCTCCCACCTCACTTCAGGGTCAGGTGAAACATACTGGCCAAGTCCCCCCACCTCACGTTAGGGTCAGGTGAAACATACCGGTCAAGTCCCCCCCCCCCCACCTCACTTCAGGGTCAGGTGAAACATACTGGCCAAGTCCCCCCACCTCACGTTAGGGTCAGGTGAAACATACTGGCCAAGTCCCCCCACCTCACGTCAGGGTCAGGTGAAACATACTGGCCAAGTCCTCCCACTTCACGTCAGGGTCAGGTGAAACATACTTTTCAAGTCCCACCCCACCCCCCCCCCCCACCTCACGTCAGGGTCAGGTGAAACATACCGGTCAAGTCCCCCCCCCCTACCTCACTTCAGGGTCAGGTGAAACATACTGGCCAAGTCCCCCCACCTCACGTCAGGGCCAGGTGAAACATACCGGTCAAGTCCCCCCACCTCACTTCAGGGTCAGGTGAAACATACCGGTCAAGTCCCCCCCCCACCTCACTTCAGGGTCAGGTGAAACATACTGGCCAAGTCCCCCCACCTCACGTCAGGGCCAGGTGAAACATACCGGTCAAGTCCCCCCACCTCACTTCAGGGTCAGGTGAAACATACCGGTCAAGTCCCCCCCACCTCACTTCAGGGTCAGGTGAAACATACTGGTCAAGTCCCACCCCCCCCCCCCCCCACCTCACGTCAGGGTAGGGTAGGAACAGCTAACCAAACCATCAAGACAGCATTGATACAAGAGGCGGATCTTACAACAGCAAATGATGTCTTGGGGGCAGGCTGGGGACAGTTAGAGGATAAAGAAATGTCCACATACAAATGGACACAGACATCCCCGGGCCCAGATCGGCTATTACCGACAGAAACGGACATGGCATTGTTAGAACCATTCATGTGGATGGATGTATGGATGTATGGATGGATGGGTGAGTTAATGGATGGACACATGTAATGTTGGCTATTGATAATAATTTGTGAGGCATATCCGCCAGTGGTGACGCTGTGATAGACAGATGTGTAGTCTTCCGTATATTAGACACGGGTGTTTGAGATAATATTGGGCGAGGACGTGGATAGAGAGAAGGGGAAACGGGAGACTGTGCGATAGGCAGATGTAGATGGACAGATAAAGTGATAGCCGAAAGAGATATAATAATATGGACAGACAGACGGAATGAGAGACGGGTATAAGGGCAGATAAAGGGATAGATGGACAGATTGGAAATAAACGGACAGAAGCGCAGAGAAATATATAGAAAGAGAGATAAACGGATGGATAGACAGACATTGAGAGACATATAGACATATATACACACGGACAGACAAATGGAGACTGAAAGGCAGACAGGACGATAGACACACTGAAGGATAGAGGCAGGTAGAGAGAAATACGGACCATGATAGAAAACTGAGTGACAACTCAGTGTATGGAGACAGAAAACAATATCAGACATACGGGCTCTAGACAGACTAACCAACTGGTCTTTGTGCATACCTACAGATCATACAAGGCGGACAGATAGGCACATCGACAGACTAACCAACTGGAAAAAGATAGACAAACGTACAGCTGGGCAGACAGACATTCTGATGAATCGATAAACAGAACGTGTCTGACAGACAGAAAGACCGACCGAGTAATCAGCACACAGACCTGGCTGGCAGACAGACAGACTGAACATTCGACAGACCGACCGATGGATCAACACACAGACCTGGCTGGCAGACAGACAGGCTGAAGGATCGACAGACCGACTGATCAACCAACAGACATGACTTGCGGACAGACAGACGACCGTTCGACAGACAGATCCGACTGACAGGTCTACCTATCGACAAACAGACAGACGGGGCTGACCGAAAGACATACTAATGGACAGACCGAACGTTGGACAGTAATACACAACAGAAAGACAGACTAAAAACGCAACAGACAAACAAACACATATAGACAGACAGACAGTTCGACCGACGGACGGATGGATGGATACATCAATGGATGGATGGATATAGCGAGTATCCGGGAGATGCTTATATTATGTGAGCTATGCGAGAGTGAACACGGCAATCAGAGTGACACTAATAAGGTGTGTGTTCGTTCGTTCGTTCGTTCGTTCGTTCGTTCTGCACATGGGAGGACGGAAACAGTAGAGAAGGGAATGGCGAGGTAGGGAGGGGGGAGATGGAGGTGAAGATTGGCAGATGGGAGGGAATGAGGGAGAGCAAAATAGAGGAAAGGTATAAATGCGGCTTAAGGAGAATCTCGCAGGATTGTAGATGTGAAGAGTGGATAGAGAGAGTTACAGAGAATGATTGAGGAGGATAGAGAGAGAAAGAATGAGGGAGGGGATAGAAAGAGTTAGAGAAAGAAGGATTGAGGAGAATAGAGAGAGAGAGAAAGAATGATTGAGGAGGATAGAGATAGAAAAAGAAGGACCTAGGAGGATGGAGAGAGAGAAATAATTATTGAGGATAGAGAGAGAGAAAGAATGATTAAGGCGGATAGAAAGAGTTAGAGAAAGAAGGATTGAGGAGGATAGAGATAGAAAAGAATGATTGAGAAGGATAGAGAGAATTTAAAAAAGAATGATTGAGAAGGATAGAACGAGTTAGAGAAAGAATGATTGAGAAGGATAGAACGAGTTAGAGAAAGAATGATTGAGAAGGATAGAACGAGTTAGAGAAAGAATGATTGAGAAGTACAGAGAGAGAAAGAATGATTGAGAAGGACAGAAAGAGTTAGAGAAAGAATGATTGAGAAGTACAGAGAGAGAAAGAATGATTGAGAAGGACAGAGAGAGAAAGAATGATTGAGAAGGACAGAGAGAGAAAGAATGATTGAGAAGGACAGAACGAGTTAGAGAAAGAATGATTGAGAAGGACAGAACGAGTTAGAGAAAGAATGATTGAGGAGAATAGAAATGGTTAGAGAAAGAATGATTGAGGAGGATAGAAAGAGAGAAAACATTTTTTAGAAAGATATAGATAGAAAAGAATGATTGAAGAGGATAGAAAGAGAGAGAAATAATGATTGAGGAGGATAGAGAGAGAGAAAGAATAATTGAGAAGGATTGAACGAGTTAGAGAAAGAATGATTGAGAAGGATAGAACGAGTTAGAGAAAGAATGATTGAGAAGGATACAGAGAGAAAGAATGATTGAAAAGGATAGAACAGAGAAAGAATGATTGAGAAGGACAGAACGAGTTAGAGAAAGAATGATTGAGAAGGATAAAACGAGTTAGAGAAAGAATGATTGAGAAAGATAGAACGAGTTAGAGAAAGAATGATTGAGAAGGACAGAGAGAGAAAGAATGATTGAGAAGGATAGAACGAGTTAGAGAAAGAATGATTGAAAAGGATAGAACGAGTTAGAGAAAGAATGATTGAGAAGGATAGAACGAGTTAGAGAAAGAATGATTGAGAAGTACAGAGAGAGAAAGAATGATTGAGAAGGACAGACAGAGAAAGAATGATTGAGAAGGACAGAGAGAGAAAGAATGATTGAGAAATACAGAGAGTTGACACTCATCGCAGAATGCAGGCAGTGTAAGGTGACACAGGTGTGTCGAAAAAAACAGTGAAGAACCGGACAACGATGTTTAAATAAGGACGTGAGTAAACGGCCGATCTTCCGAGACCAGGTCAGGCGCATTTTGTTGCGTCAGAAGATGCCATCTCCAGAATTGGGGCAGCAATTAGGGTGGACCGTCGCCGGAGCTTACGTTCGACACACTTTTGCCACCATTCACTGTCTGCATTCTGCGATGAATGTCAACTGGTCGACATCCTTCAGCTGTCAGAAACCGAATCACCGCTCGATGATAAACTCTGACCGAATTCCGTATCCCACCCGCCATGGTTTTCTCAACGGTCTGCTCAGGAAATTATGGGATGGAGGATAATAAAAGTTTGCAGACTTGACGGTTGATATGTGCTATTGACATCACAAGTGACGTCATCATGCGCATCGTACGTATGTTCACTTGGTGCAGTTAGGTCTTTTTCATTTGAACACGCCTCGAATATTAGAAGTAGGATGTGAGAAACCGGTTGAGTATTAAGCATGGAACGATACGAGCAGAAAGCTTTGATGAACTTTAAACGGATGTTCGCCCCATGAACAAAACGTCGCATTGACAAGCCCTACCCATCACACTGTATTGTGTCTTGGTGAAAATTATTTATATATATGTAGTTGCCCATCGCAAGCGAAGATGCCAACATCAAGACTTGTGCTGCGAGATTTGACTTCATATGACTGTAAATTCTAATCCTGACACTGCAGATGTGCCGCACTTTGGGTACACATGTGAGGAGTTGACTGTTGGGTCGTGGTTCAGTCTGAGCCTTCGGTCGGCTCGCTTCATCTGAGCCTCGATGATGTGGGATCGATCATCGATCTGAGCACTTTGTGTGAAGACAGCGCGTTTGCTATCTAGGAGGTGACATCAATGTTGAAGCTTTTCTGAAACGTCTTTAAAGAGTCTCTGTAGTGTTTCTTCTCTGCCCCTTAGAAGCGTATCCTTGTTCTGAGATCACCGTTTGGTTACAGGATGTGAGGCGCTTACAAGGGTAATCCTACTCATTGTGGACAATCAGCAACAACAAAAACAACAACATAGAGTTCCTTGTCGGGTAAACGAACAACACGCCCCGTCCATTGTATACGGTTGTTATTCAGTAGCGTTAACTCGGTCAACATGTTTGAATTTCTAAGAATTTCAGAGTTGCGTTCTTTCGCCTATCACCTGATCTTCAACAGCTTACGCGGACAGTTCATGTGGAAACGATTGAGCTGTCTGACATGTCTGCTTTACGCTGTCCATGTTTCGCAGGCATGCAGCAGAGTGGATAACAACACTGTAGCACGATATACATTTACCTTTGTGCCGACACTGATGCCTTGTCGGTTCCAGACGTTTGGTTATAGCGTCCCAAACGCAGAGCTTGCCTTTGACCTCAAACCAGGGAACTAAGACTAACGTCTGGTCAGGCAGAACATACTGGAGTTTTCTACCTGAAGACCTGGAGTTTTCTACCTAGACTTGGAGTTTTCTACCTGGAGACATGTAGTTTTCTACCTGGAGATCTGGAGTTTTCTACCTGAAGTTTTCTACCTGGACGACACTGATGTTCTGAGTTTCCTACCTGGAGACCTGTAGTTTTCTACCTGAAGACCTGTAGTTTTCTACCTGGAGACGTTGGTTCTGTGTCGTGATGTTTTACTCGCTGAACGGCTGATCAGCAGCAGGCTGACAGAGTATCTCAGTTTTCCTAATGTTGATTATGAGACCAAAACCATTTCCCGCCGACGGCAACCTCATCTTGGCGGACTGCATATCTTTTCTCTGAGCAGATGTTGGACAGTCGTCAGCGAACACGTGATCCAATATGGTGGACTTCCTTCACCTTTAGAGCAAGAGTTTAAACTTCTCGGATTGAACAGCTGTGATTGCGTCATGTACCTGATATGCGTGCCAGCAGCAGCGGCATATACAGAGAGTTTCAGTTTAGTTTAGTCGAAGAAGCAACGTAATTGCACGCGGCTTTACCCATAAGTGCTCTGTTCTTTTCCAAATTTGTGGAGAATCAATGCACGAACTCCGCAGCAACGGCGAGGATCCCATAATAGGTTGGATAGATTTCAAGCATAGTTTTAAATTTTGCCCGGTTAGCTGCTGTTGAGCCTACTCTTTTCAATTTCGAAGTGCTGAGGGATTTTTAACGTGCGCGACACTACACACGGGCGTCCGATACCTTCTATCTAGCGATCCGTGGAAATACTAGAGATCGTTGCTGAGCGCAGTAGGGCATACATGTCAACAACCTCCAGTATGAGAATGGAGACGGAAGCAGTGACCTCAGCACTGAAATGGATACCTGAGACCTATAACAAAGGCAGTCATCGTGACAGACGCAAGCTGTACTTCCGAAAGTACAGAAGGGATGGCTGAGGTACGAGTGGATAGCAGCTGTTGAGGCCTCAAACCTCCAGGCGCTGACCTGGATCTATTGTCCTGCTCATGGTGGGGTTCAGGGCAATGACAGAGCTGACATCTTGGCTTCACAAGCTCCCATCATGGGCACATTAGCGATGGAAAGAAGTGACATTTTGAAATCAATCAATGACCGCCTGCTGGATGAGGACATCGCAATAGATGAAGCAGCAATCCACAGACTGCAAAGTTTCGACATTAAACGAGGTTTTGGCGGAGTGGGGCGCATGAGAAGACGGCGCAAGAGCGTGTACAACCAGCGGGCTACATGAACCACCGGCATCCATACCTTACGCCATTTGCTGAGAGAGACTGAGCAAAGTGCAGTGACGTCGATTCTTAGAAACAGAAATCCGTTGAAATGCCAGAAACTCCACGGGAAAAAAATTCCGATCTCCACTACTGTGATTTGAACCCCTGACCTCCTGCACTCGAGTCTGACGTCTTACCTCGAGACCACTCAGTATCCAGCCGCAGAAATCATTGCTACAAACACCACACGAAGGAGACGGTGCAAGCCCTTGATCATGTTTGACGCAGTTGGTGACTTGGAAGGCCATAGAAATATTCTCCTTCGTTCGGTGCTTGTGTCCTCATCAAACCGGCAGATAACTCATGAGAATGTCGGGACAACCAAATTTCCCAATGATTTACCAGAGCTTTTTTTCCCAGTGGCGGTGTCAAAGGCCTTGACCAGATTGACACACGCGGTGTACAGGCCATAATGTTATTCCTGACACAAGTCCCCTGGAGTTGAGGTGCTGCATATATTATGTCAATAGTTACAGGATCCGCTCGAATACCACACTGTCTGATATTATAATACTCGTACTGATCTTAGTTTTTAGTTGACCTGTACTTCTATAATTGTCGACCTGTACCTCTATAATAGTCGACCTTTACTTCTATAATAGTCGACCTGTACTTCTATAATAGTCGACATGTACCTCTATAATAGTCGATCTGTACTTCTATAATAGTTCACCTGTACTTCTATAATAGTCGTCATTTACTTATGTAATAGTCGACCTGTACTTCTATAATAGTCGACATGTACTTCTATAATAGTCGACCTGTACCTCTATAATAGTCGACCTGTACTTCTATAATAGTTGACCTGTACTTCTATAATAGTCGACATGTACCTCTATAATAGTCGATCTGTACTTCTATAATAGTCGATCTCTACTTCTATAATAGTCGATCTGTACTTCTTTAATAGTCGACATTTACTTCTATAATAGTCGATCTGTACTTCTTTAATAGTCGACATGTACTTCTATATTAGTCGGTCGACCTGTACCTCTATAATAGTCGACATGTACTTCTTTAATAGTCGATCTGTACTTCTATAATAGTCGACATGTACTTCTATAATAGTCGACATATACCTCTATAATAGTCGACCTGTACCTCTATAATAGTCGACATGTTTCTCTATAATAGTCGACCTGTACCTCTATAATAGTCGACCTGTACCTCTATAATAGTCTACCTGTACTTCTATAATGCCAGATGCCCCCTGCGAAGGCTCTAGCGCTGATATGAGCAGGTTGTAGCCGAGAGAATGGTTTCCTGCTTAGTGGGCTAGGCTCGAGCAGCTTAATACTCCACACCGTTGGGACAAGCGCTTACGGAGGCTGGTTAACCGATGTGCAAGTCCATCTTAATAGACTCAAACACTAGAGCAAAGTAGACACCCTGCCTGTTAGGCATCATCTATGCTGCTCTAAATAAACCCTTTAACCATGGCCTGTGTTATGCCACGTCTCACAGTTAGTCGCCTCTTACGACATGCTCTCTGTGGGGCAGTAGAGCTATTCTTGTCCTTGTCCTACACAAAACCCACGCGGACCACTCGTAATAATAATAATAATAATAGTTCGTTTTTCTGTTCCTAAGGAAGCATTTGAACAGCACTACAGCTAGCCCCAACACAGAGCCTGCAATTTGCAGGGGTTTAAATATTCAATAAACAGCGGATAACCAGAAAAGGTGGCCTAGATGGAAGCAAATTCTAAGATTAAATGATTACACCTGGAGAGAGCCAGACAGAGCAGCGCAGGCCCGCGTATTTGGGCAATATTTTTTAGGCAGACGGTAGGATCGACAGGGAAATCGAGACAAGGTGCCAGAAAGCATCTGCGGTGACTTATCAGCTGTTCCCACTGCTTAGACACCCGAGCATTAGTTTGGTAACAAAGCAACAGCTGATAAGCAGTATATGTATTCCGACTCTGTGCTACCAGGGCCAAACATGGCTTCTGTCAAGGACGCGCGAGAGCAGAATTTATTTCGACGTGTGAGATGAAGTGTTTGAGGAAGGTCATCGGTGTTACCAGGAGAGACAGAATGCGGAATGACGACATTCGAAGTATGGTCGGCACTACGGCTTGTGTCGAATACATTTCCAGGCAGAAAATAAGTTGGTTTGGTAATCTCATGAGAATGCACCCTCATCATCTTCCACTGATGGCTTACAACGCTGGTAGATCTGGCTACAGGGCAAGGGGGCGGCCGCGAGGTAGGTGGATAGATGACATTACAGTGATTGTTCAAAGACAAGGGCTCACATTGACCGACGCAACGCACTTGGCGCAGGATAGACGACTCAAGCTCCCCACGTGGCTAAACGGCACAAGTGGAAAGAAAACTAACTAACTAACTGAGAGAAGCCACGGGCATCGACTCTTTGATTGATTGGTTGAGCGACAATATCCGATGTCGTCTGCTATCATCCATGTTTAAGAAGTTGCGAAACTGGCGATCAGACTGAACACAATGCGTTGGACACAGTTGTTGATGTTTCCTAAGGACTTACTCATGGCGCGGGATCAAGATGCTGGACAGCACATGAGCTGCAGTGCTCAGCGACCCATAGCTGACTGCTAGCGTCAGGGCCAGCGAACCAGAGCTGCCAAGACCTTTCTACACCTCCACGAGGTGATCCTGGATAACAGGCTGCAACAGATCAGACTGGCTAAGGAGAAGGGATCGAAGAGGGAATGCTAACTCGGTACTCAAAAAATACTTGCTAATGTCGGATTTGTTGGACCGAAAGGTGCAAATATCGCAGTCAAGCTGTAAACTTCGACACAATGCATTCCGTTCTCTGGACTACATTCTGCTACTTAAGCCCTTTCAGGGACTGATAGCGGGAGATTGAAAACGAACGAAGTCAAGCCACTCATAGAGCCTTTCCTATGGACACCACAATACAGCTGAATTGAAGGTCTTGGTCAGTGTAAGTGTTCCAGCCCGAGCATGAGCGTTTAGGGTAGGGGTGATGTGGTCGGCGACTCTGAGAACAAAGGTACCTGAATGTGTAGGAAGGTCACTCTCCGTCTCGACACTACGCCAAAGTCACTCAGTATCAATACTAAGTCAACAAAGGAAAACGGGGTTGGGGGAAAGGTGTCTAGACTGGTAGAGGTTAGGTGCTGACCACTGGCGTTCCGATTTGGGTAGTGTGGGATGAGTGACAGACAGAGGCCATCCCCAGTGGTCCATTGGATAGCTCTGATACTGCTTGAGACTACATAATACTAGATACAGTTTAGCTCAAGCAGAGAGAGAGAGAGAGAGAGAGAGAGTGAGATAGAGAGACAGATACATAATTTAGCTAGGAGTCTGTTTAGCTCACCGACAATAGAAGAGTGATTCATAGGCTGTTTTTACGAATGTGTGATAACAGGGTCGATGAACCAGCATACACCTTCGAGTCTTGGCCAGTCGCTCTATAATGTGTGTGTTGGGCACCCTGTGTCTAAGAGAGATATGGATGTATGTGTGTTGTGTATAGACACCGAGGGAACGATGTATGTTCTGAAGAGTTACGCGAGTGTACAGATCGACTAGTAGAGATCTTGATGTGTGTGTGGTGTGTGTGGACACCGAGGGAACGATGTATGTTCCATAGTGTGTGTATACGCAGATCGATTGAGTGTGTGGTCATATGTGAGTTTACGTTGAATAGATTGAATGTATTATGTCCAGATCACGCGCCTGAGGGGATTTGAAGGTCACAGAATACAAACGTGAGGACGAGTTTTTGAGAGTGTGTTGAGTCTGCAGGTAAGAGGAGGGGAGTGTGCGTCTAGAACTGTGTTGGATTAGTTGGGAGCAACATCAATAGCTTTTGCTTATAAACTCCGCGTATCTATTTAGATAAGATATATTTCTTGTTTGTAATTTTATTGCACTGACTTTAATAGTTGTTGTATGAGTATGATATAATAAATATGCGTGCTATGTTATTTGCAGTGTGTGGTCGTGAATGATGTGGGTGAATGTGGTAATATTCTAGATAGAATAACCCCAGTGGAAACCTGGACTCTGCTACATCAGTATGTTTGGCCTAACCCTGACGAACATGGATGGTCATTATGTTGTGACTGACCAGACGTTAGTCTTCTCTCCCCCAACACCCTCCCTAGATGTGCTAGTCGATCTTCGTCTTGTTCATTCGTCTTAGATGGCTCTAACAAAAACAACAATCAGATTGTGGAACTGTAAACTTTCAAACAGTTTTTTTTCTCGGAAGAGTGTTGCTACGTGCCACGCAGTACCTGTGCCACAGGTACAAAGGTTCATAGTGCCAATCTAAACTTGTATTATACAGATGGTATATTAGTCTGTTGTGTCCTACGCGTGGTTGGAAGATGAACACGTGATCTCGTCTGGAGAGTTGAGGGCAGGCGTCATTTTCTAAATGACCAGGGTGGTTTTTTTTCCATTTTGATAATTTTTTGTGTATGTATGTGTGTGTGTGGCTATATTTGTGTGTGTATGGCTATATTTGTGTGTGTATGTGTGTGGCTATATTTGTGTGTGTGTGTGGCTATATTTGTGTGTGTGTGGCTATATTTGTGTGTGTGTGTGCATGCGTGCGTGCGAGCGAGTCAGTGAGTGTGAGTGTGAGAGAGTGAGAGAGAGAGAGAGAGAGAGTATATGTTTATGTACACTCTTATGTTCGGGATTCCGTGGCGAAGTGGTTAAGCCGTCGGCATCGTGATCAGGTGGTGTGTGGGTTCGACTCCGGATTCCGCCGTCTTTTCACGGATTCTTGATGCGGAGTCCCCTGCATCTCGTAGTCACCCTCTAGTCGTCTTGTCCTTGACTTGCCACTGGGGTCGGGCGGCTCAAGACGAGAGAGTAAGGATAAAAAAGTAGAGCAGTTAATTCTTACTAAAAAATAGCGCCGAGGATGGACGGCGGCCTTTGCCTTCGTGCATGTTAAGTCGGTGCTGATGTATGGAGCGGAGACATGGACTACTTCTTTTTCTTCGTTCGTTCTTAATCTTCCGCTACCAAACCCTGAAAGGGCTTAAGTAGCAGAATGTAATCCAGAGAATGGAATACGTTGTGTCGTAGTTTACAGCTTGACTGCGATATTTGCACCTTTCGGTCCAACACATCCGACTTCAGCAAGCATTTTTTTTGTCCCGGGTTAGCATTCCCTCTTCGATCCCTTCTCCTTAGCCATTCTGCCCTGCTGCAGCGTGTTATCCAGGATCACCTCGTGGAGGTATAGAAGGGTCTTGGCAGCTCTGGTTCGCTGGCCTTGACGCTAGCAGTCAGCTATGAGTCGCTGACCACTGCAGCTCATGCGCTGCTCAGCATCTTGATCCCTTACGGAGTACGACCAAGGTCAGTCAACAAAGACTTCAGCTATTCGTTAACAGATGCATACGAAAGATAATGGGTATAAAGTGGCAGGGCATGGTGAGAAAGGAAGACGTATGTGTAAGAAGCCTACAACAGCCGCTGGAACAATAAATTAAGTGAAGGACATGGAGTTGGAGAGGACAAACGATATGGAAGGCATCGTTCAACATAGTCATACAGGCTTTCACATGAAACCCTCGAGGATATAGAAAGAAAGATAGACCAACATGGGTCGCTTATGGGTCGCTGACCGCTGCAGCTCATGCGCTGCTCAGCGTATTGATCCCCCTCAGAGGTTAATCTTGGTGTTTCCTCGTTGGTTAATGCTGGTGTTTCCTCATTAGTTAATTCTGGTATTTCCTCATTGGTTAATTCTGGTGTTTTCTCATTGGTTAATTCTGGTATTTCCTCAGTGGTTAATCATGTTATGTCCTCATTGGTTAATTCTGGTGTTTTCTCATTGGTTAATTCTTGTGTTTTCTCATTGGTTAATCCTGGTGTTTCCTCAGTGGTTAATCCTGGTGTTTCCTCAGTGGTTAATCATGTTGTTTCCTCATTGGTTAGTTCTGGTGTTTTCTCATTGGTTAATTCTGGTGTTTTCTCATTGGTTAATCCTGGTGTTTCCTCAGTGGTTAATCCTGGTGTTTCCTCAGTGGTTAATCATGTTGTTTCCTCATTGGTTAGTTCTGGTGTTTTCTCATTGGTTAATTCTGGTGTTTTCTCATTGGTTAATTCTGGTGTTTTCTCATTGGTTAATCCTGGTGTTTCCTCAGTGGTTAATCATGTTGTTTCCTCATTGGTTAATTCTGGTGTTTTCTCATTGGTTAATTCTGGTGTTTTCTCATTGGTTAATTCTGGTGTTTTCTCATTGGTTAATCCTGGTGTTTCCTCAGTGGTTAATCCTGGTGTTTCCTCATTGGTTAATTCGTGTGTTTTCTCATTGGTTAATCATGGTGTTTTCTCAGTGGTTAATCCTGGTGTTTCCTCATTGGTTAATTCGGGTGTTTTCTCATTGGTTAATCATGGTGTTTTCTCAGTGGTTAATCATGGCGCCTTTCTTATTGACATGTATCCAACAATACAGAGGAGGTAGATTTGTGAATGTTACAAGTTCGGTTAAATGTTTGTTGAAATGTTCTAACTATTTGAACTCTAACACTCCCAAAACAGCCCAAACAATTGACATGTATGTACACCCAAACACACCAAAAACAGCCCAAACAATTGACATGTATGTACACCCAAACACACCCAAAACAGCCCAAACAATTGACATGTATGTACACCCAAACACACCCAAAACAGCCCAAACAATTGACATGTATGTACACCCAAACACACCCAAAACAGCCCACACCATTGTCATGTATGTACACCCAAACACACCCAAAACAGCCCACACAATTGACATGTATATACATCCAAACACACCCAAAACAGCCCAAACAATTGACATGTATGTACACCCAAACACACCCAAAACAGCCCAAACAATTGACATGCATGTACACCCAAGCACACCCAACAGCACCCACAAAATTGACATGCATGTACACCGAAACACATCTAAAAGCACCCACAAAATTGACATGCATGTACACCCAAACACACACAAAAGCACCCACAAAATTGACATGCATGTACACCCAAACACACACAAAAGCACCCACAAAATTGACATGCATGTACACCGAAACACATCTAAAAGCACCCACAAAATTGACATGCATGTACACCCAAACACACACAAAAAGCACCCACAAAATTGACATGCATGTACACCCAAACACACACAAAAGCACCCACAAAATTGACATGTATGTACACCCAAACACACACAAAAGCACCCACAAAATTCGCATGCATATAAACACAAACGCACCCAAACACACCCCAAAAATGTCCATGCATATACACTAAAAAGCACACACCAGGCCTACATTCATTAGTTTCAATTCAAGCATTGGACTTGTATTTGCATTTTCTTATAGTTTATAGTTTCTCAAGGATATAGTATCCGACCCTATGCACAACCCTCTTTAGTTACTTCTTGCAATGTTCCTGGTAGATTGCAGAACTTGTCTTTACTGCCCCTTTTAAGGCTAGGTAGCTCACAGGATGGAGTTGGGATTGTCAAATCTGTGAGCGAGGACACCATTTTGTATTTAAGCTGTGCACGTGCACGCGACACTATCATGTGTTACCTACAGTGACCACAGAGCTGGAAGTTGATGCCACATATTATATCATAGTATAAATTGGACTATAACACGTTTGTTTGTAAAGTACAGGCGCCTATAAGGAGAACAGGGCACAGCCACATATTAATTACATAAAGGTCCAGATTGCCATGACCAGAACCTAGGAACCTCCCTCTTCAGTTCCACTGCACTCCCCGCGGTGTGATGAGATGTGGACACTAACACAATCCCTAGAGAACAAACAGAGAGTGACCCAGGCCTCCCTTGGGAGACGCTTTGTCGGAATCACTCTCCGGAACCAACGTTTGCAAAGTCTCCACAATTCTGACATAAGACGATTGTCCCTGGTGAAGGATGAGGTGATCCATGTAGACAAGACACACCATAGATGGGCAGGTCACATGTTGTGACGAAACGATGGTCGATGGAGCACGGCGACAGCAGTCTGGTACCCCCGAGGTAAGAAAAGACTACGGAGAAAACCTCCAATAGGGGACGGCGTGGCCTAGTGGTTAAGTGGCACGGCTCACGACCCGAAGGTGCTGGGTTCGATCCCCATCACAGCACCGGCCGTTACCCCGGGGAAGCAAACCCTTAGAAAATGCAGGAGGAAGCAGACCCTTACATAAAATGCGTGCTGAAGTCGGATGCACTGGGCCGACAGGCGCAAAATAAAAACACAGTGCAACGCACACCGCCTTGGGGATTAGAAAAAATAAGGCGAACGCAAAAAAAAAAAAAAAAAAAAAAAAAAAAAAACCTCCAATGCGTTGGTCAGACTTCCTTGCTGTAAGCTGCAACATCCGAGATCCCTATAGAGGAGCACTTATCTCACACTTAACTTCCATGGTCCAAGACAGGGTCCACTGGAGACGAAGCTTGGACACGCAGCTTCGCTTAGAACCGGTTGATCAAAATCAAGAAGAAGATCAAAGTCCAGATTAGATATCAGGAAATTCTTATTTAGTCAGAGCGTGGTGAATGTTTGGAATTCATTAACACGAGAAATAGTGAAGGCACATTCAATTAATGCATTCAAGATTAGATTGATGCGCATAGTTACTTTTAAATAAAGGAAATATAAAATAAACTGGTTGTATACAGACTCTGCAAAGTCTTCTAAACCAGTATAAAGACGTTAAGCTGTAATGACACCTTCAAAAACTAGAAGTCCGTAGCATGTCCTGTATATTACCTCACCTCTTACAGCCGCCGCCTATTTGACTATTACAGGTTTCTTGACAAGTATGCAGAAACTAGAAGTCCGTAGCATGTCCTGTACATTACCTCGCCTCTTACAGCCGCCGCCTATTTGACTATTACAGGTTTCTTGACAAGTATGCAGAAACTAGAAGCCGTAGCATGTCCTGTACATTACCTCGCCTCTTACAGCCGCCACCTATTTGACTATTACAGGTTTCTTGACAAGTATGCAGAAACTAGAAGTACGTAGCATGTCCTGTACATTACCTCGCCTCTTACAGCCGCCACCTATTTGACTATTACAGGTTTCTTGACAAGTATGCACAAACTACAAATTACATTTTCCGCTATCTCATATCGATGGTCTAGGCACGTCGTGGCGTCAGCGTCAAGACCAAACTCAAAGTCTACCGTGCAACCATCATTCCAACCCTACTATACGCTTGCGAAAGCTGGACTGTATACTCTGGACATGCAAGGAGGTTAAACCTGGGAATGACAGAAAAAACAGATCTGACTGGAGAAGCGCAGTCAAATCGGGTGTAGCTGTCGGTGAAGACGACCGTGTTGTGAAAGCCCAGAGCAGACGCGAGACGCGGAAATTAAGAGCAGCGGGAACACCATCCCCTTCTACAAACCTCGTGTGCCCGATATGTAGGAGATGTTTTCGTGCTCGCATTGGCCTGTTCAGCGATGACATTGACGACGGAAAAATTGCTAAACATCAATCTTGGCCCGTACCCTGTGGTATTTCTGACAGATGCGAAATCAGTACTCCCGGCACAATCATCCAGGAAGCTGTCAGATCTACAAGTTGTATTGTCAACATTGAGCCGCCAGCGCAGAATCACGGTGCAGTGGATACCGTCTCACTGCGGAATACCAGGAAATGAGAGAGCTGACACACTGATGAGAGAAAGGTGCTGCAGACGAACAACCAGATGTACCAGTTACATACCTTCAAAAGAAAAAGATGATTAAATCAATGAGAGAGCTTCCAACACAAATACAAGATGACTATCATAATATAAGTAGGCAAGAGCAGATTGTCTTACTGTGCCTCAGAACGGGACACACACGGCCTCCGCAGCCACATGTACACACAAATTAGGATTGGCTGCTCAAGTATGTGTACATGTGGACAGGCACCCCAGACTGCGGAGCATATACTTCAGGACTGTCCAGAGTATGAGATACTGAGGCGGACATACTGGCCAAGAGAAACAACACTGGAGGGGAAACTATATGGACCTATGTGTGAGCTGCAGAAGACAGTGAGGTTCATACAAGAGACAACTTTACAGACGTGGACATATTCCAAGCGACAGAAGACAGTGAGGTTCATACAAGAGACAACTTTACAGACGTGGACATATTCCAAGCGACAGAAGACAGTGAGGTTCATACAAGAGACAACTTTACAGACGTGGACATATTCCAAGCGACAGAAGACAGTGAGGTTCATACGAGAGACAATTTTGCAGACGTGGACATATTCCAAGCGACAGAAGACAGTGAGGTTCATACAAGAGACAATTTTGCAGATGTAGACATACTTCAAGCGGCAGAAGACAGTGAGGTTCATACAAGAGACAATTTTGCAGATGTAGACATACTCCAAGCGGCAGAAGACAGTTAGATTCATACAAGAGACAACTTTGCAGATGTTGACATACCTCAAGCGACAGAAGACAGTGAGGTTCATACAAGAGACAATTTTGCAGATGTAGACATACTCCAAGCGGCAGAAGACAGTGAGATTCATACAAGAGACAACTTTGCAGATGTTGACATACCTCAAGCGACAGAAGACAGTGAGGTTCATACAAGAGACAATTTTGCAGATGTAGACATACTCCAAGCGGCAGAAGACAGTGAGGTTCATACAAGAGACAATTTTGCAGATGTAGACATACTCCAAGCGGCAGAAGACAGTGAGGTTCATACAAGAGACTACTTTGCAGATGTAGACATACTTCAAGCGAACGAAAGAAGAAGAAGAATATCAGTCTACTGCCTACTTACTAACTTACCCTCGGATTTCAACAATTAGAGACATTCAGTTTTACTGCGTTACTCATACGTAATACATTAAAATGTACTTTCGTTCATGCTACACAAAAACATGATGAAAAGAAAAACACAATGTCTCATTAATATGAGAAAAGTTGTTAAAAACACAACTGACGGACGGAGAACGCAATCAATAGTATACAAAAATACAACCTGGCAAGTATTAACTTCCGTTAGAGCAAACAGAGACTGGTTTAGTTCTGCAACCAGGGATCAAATGAGGAATGTGAAATTGTAGAATAGTTTTTTATTGGATGTTTTTGTTGTTCCCTTCCTTGTCGGTTTGTTTGTACATTTAAAAAATCATCATCATTATCATCATGTAGCTTGCCGACTGCATACGGTTGCTCTGAAAATAGCCGATCTGTAAGATTTATTGATTCTAGCAACCAGCATCCTCACACAGGGACATTCCCATAAGTGCTCCTTTCTCCGTCCAATCAGCCAGCTAAGCGTGTATATACTCATTTGCTGATTTCGTGTTCTTTGAATCTTTGCAGACAGAACATACTTTCTTCTCTAAAGTAAAGTAACCCATAGCATTACTGCCGTAGGGGTGTGAGGTGTTAGCGATCTCACATTTCAAAGGCTCGCCTATATGAGGGCGGCAGCCATCTTTTCTCCCTCGCCGCTTTTACTTCATGGACTGAACCGGTACCCATTTAAGGTTGGGTCGACCCGGGAGCCGTTGCGGTTTGAAAAAAACAAAACATTTTCGCCTCAGCTGGGGAATGAACCCAGGGCCACTGCGCTACGCAGCTCAATAGTCACTCCCAAATTGATCATCCTCTGCACATAACCATTTCCCGGACCTTCTGTCTCTGTTTCTGTAGAGCATCCATAACAGCCTTGATCATCTCAACGATTTCTCTCATCCTCACCTTCTCCTTCACCACAGCTTGCCTGGCCACCGCATCAGCTGTAAGACTCCATCTTTTACCAGTTCTCCCGCACCTGAATTTATCATCTTTAGACCATTTCTGGTGTACTGTGTCCATCATCTCTTTGTTCTGCTCCTGACTCGTTCCCCGTGTTTCATACCTTATGTTGTTGCTGTTGTTGTTGTTGCTGCTGTTGTTGTTGCTGTTGATAGCCCATAATGAGTAAGTTTACTCGATGTGTGTACTCTTAAAAGGGCGTTAAGTGGCGGATGGTAGAAGCTTTCATTGCATCCCTAGCGTGCTGATGAAGGTGGTCCGTGGTCCTTCATGCGGTTATGTTATGCTTGACTTCCTCTGCGTGATGCTCACTACAACGGGGATCACATCAATCCACATTTCGTTAGTCAGACTGTCATGAAAACAGATTGTTTCCAGGGAATCCTACATGGAAGAGAGATAGTGGTCCTAGTCAGTATATTGTGCTTGACCCTAACGTGACGTCCTGGTCAGTATATTGTGCTTGACCCTAACGTGACGTCCTGTTCAGTATATTGTGCTTGACCCTAACGTGACGTCCTGGTCAATATATTGTGCTTGACACTAACGTTACTTCCTGGTCAGTATTATGTGCCTGACCCTAACGCGACGTCCTAGTCAGTATATTGTGCCTGACCCTAACTCCATGTCCTAGTCATTATGTTGTTCCTGACCGGTCTAGCGTCTCAGCTCCCTATCATACTTTGTAGTATCGTATATCGTGTCTTTGTTCTGTTCTGACTCGTTTTCCAGGTATCATACCATCAAGTATCGACCATCTTCTGAATCGATTTCCTGGTACCATTCATTATAGTATCGGGGCTTGTTTTTTTCTAACAATTGTCTTGTCTATGACCAGAGTATCGTACTTTCCTGGACGTAATGCTGTTTACTATCCAAGTTTATTCCTTCTTCTTCTTTTGTCCTACTGCTCTTGCCATGAAACGTCGCCATGAGGTGGGATGCGTAAATTTCTGATAATGGCCAACTGGGAAGCGTGTGCTAGTTGTGTCCTTCACCTTGGTTGTCGCTTTCATTGTACGTATTCCCACCTACCTACGAGACGTATCCAAATGAAACCGGGCTAAACTGCAACAAGTGAACATACGTATGATGCTCATGATGACACCACTTCTGGTGTAAACAGCACATTACAAACGTCAAGTTTGCAAAATGTCTCTATCGTCGGACAAATAGTTTCCTCAGCAGACCGCTGAAAACATGGCGGGTGTGATACGGAATCCGTCCAGAGTTGATCAGTGAGCGATGATTCGGTTTCTAACAGCTGCCGAATGCAGGCAGTGTATGGTGACAAAAGTGTGTCGAAGACAATAGTGAAGAACTGGAAAACGATGTTTAATGAAGGATTTTTATTTAATCTCTGTAATGCCATGGCCATTTGCCTTCTGGCACCTTGGTGGCAGTATCCACTGTTGCTTATAACGGAACAGAGAAATTCAAAACTTGTGACATTTCGTTGTTGTTATGTTGTTTTTACTATCCCATAGCTGCCGAGCAGACCTGCTCTTGGCAGCCCAATACCATTCTAATATATAGATACAGGTCTTCTTCAGTTGTGTCACTGCTCCGTACAGTGTGTTGGTAATTGTCGGCAGTGCTTGTAAGAATCGTTTCATGTCCACAAGCGCGTTGCACTCAATGAGTAGATGTCGAACTCTTTCATCAGGATGAGAGCAATGTCTGCACAAGGGCAGGTGCTGGGGATTGATGCGGTTCAAGTGGCTATTGACTCTGGTATGTCCTGTTCGGAACTGAAAGATGAGACTGATATCTTCTATGTAGTTTATTTATGTCATCGTTACTTTTTGTCTGTGACATTTCGTTAAATACACTGCGACCTGTTGTTCCCGTCACCCACCTGTTGTTCCCGTCACCCAGCTGTTGTTCTCGTCACCCACCTGTTGTTCCCGTCGCCCACCTGTTGTTCCCGTCACCCACCTGTTGTTCCCGTCGCCCAGCTGTTCATCCAGATTTCCAGAGTATTATTCTTAATAATTCGTTTTACTGCGTGGTTACTGCAGGGTCTATCCAATTGTTGTTTCGAGGCTCCTGTTTTTGCCAATCTGTCGGCCATCTCGTTCCCTAGTAACCTACTATGTCCAGGGATCTATTGCAAGGTGACATTTATCCCGTGGGCAGTGATGATATTGTTGATCTCCCTCCCCACCAAAAAATCTCTTCTTCTTTGTTTGGTGTGTTCTTCGGCGCCTCTAGCTCCGAGTCACTAAAAATTACCAAATCCATCGGCAACAATTTGCCCAAGTCAAGCTGATGGTGCAAAATCTCAACTGGTGTTTTTATAGGCCCGGCCGCCGCTTCTTCGTTTGAACGGTTTTCGCCGCATGAATCACAAAAAGCGTATATGTACGTTTCAATGTCTTGATTTCCTTGAGTAATTTTTGGGTATGTTTTTTTGCTTTTTCGATGAACATCTGTATTATAATTTTTTTGGTAATATTTTATAACAATCTGAGAGTTTGCGTTAGCTTACAAAAATGGGAAGACAGACTATGATCTTGTCAGGCGCAACATACTGGTCAGACATGTTAGTCAGGGTCAGGTCATCCCGTAACCGGTGAGGTCGTTGGGGCACACATGAATACATCCTCACAACTCCCCGCCACCCTTCTCTGTCAGATGCCGCTGCCTGTGCCTCTTCTGGTCGGAGATTGGTCCATTCTTTTATGTTGTCCACCCATCTCTTTTTGGGACGACCTCTTCGTCGTCTGCCTTGCACCTTTCCGTGGAGGATCGTATTTGCAAGACCATTTGATCTCGATATGTGACCGTACCAAGCGAGTTTCCTTCTTTTGACAGTTGCCAAGAGGTCTTCGAAAGGCCCTATTGCTGTTGTAATTCTATCTCGTATTATCCTCATTTGTAAACAGGGTCAGTGTAGGTCAGGGTCAGGAACAACATACTGGTCATACATGTTAGTCAGGGTCAGGCACAACATACTGGTCAGACATGTTAGTCAGGGTCAGGAACAACATACTGGTCAGACATGTTAGTCAGGGTCAGGCACAACATAATGGTCAGACATGTTAGCCAGTGTCAGGCACAACATACTGGTCAGACATGTTAGTCAGGGTCAGGTACAACTTACTGATCAGACATGTTAATCAGGGTCAGGCACAACATACTGATCAGACATGTTAGTCAGGGTCAGGCACAACATAATGGTCAGACATGTTAGCCAGTGTCAGGCACAACATACTGGTCAGACATGTTAGTCAGGGTCAGGTACAACTTACTGATCAGACATGTTAATCAGGGTCAGGCACAACATACTGATCAGACATGTTAGTCAGGGTCAGACAAAATATATTGAACAAAACCCACATCTCTGCTGCCACGCAGCCCTTCCTGTAAACGGGATGTTTTCTCGACAACCTGGCTAACGAGGTGAGGGATTGACATGATTCCCGTAGTAGTGAGCGACACACAGATGAAACAAATCATAGCCCAACCGCCTGGAGGACCCCGGTCCACTTTCATCAGCACGATCGAGATATGAGGAAAACTACGACAACCCGCCACTTTACATCCGTTTAAGGTCACTCAAAAGAATAAACCTACTCATTGTGGGTCTTCCACAACAACAACAACGTACAATAAAGAAACTCTTTTCATTATATTTTTTTCTTAGTTCTAAGTTTTTAGTTCGACCCGGTCGTCAACCCTTGATCGGGTCCCAATTCAGGATCCACTCGTGTCTGTCGCGGCCGTGTTGTCCATTGTGATAGTAGTCTCTCTGTTGTGGGGTCGTGTGTGCTGTGCTTGTCTAGTGAATCTCACCAGCCAGTTTGGGGCCGTCTCCGAGGTCTCTTTTTGTCGCGGGGTACCACATGGTAGTTATGATACTCCATCTTTCATCTTAGCTTCTGGATATTTGACCTGTCCAGCGGTGTTTCGAATAGTTGGTGTACTGTAGGACATCCTTGAAGTGTGACATTCTCCGGATTACACCAATAAAATACCAAATGCTAGCTTGAGGCTTATCGCCAATGAGACGAATGAGAGATGATCTCTATCACGCTCCTGGGGCATCATGGTACCACAGGACGAAGGATAGACACAGATTCAAGGTGTTTTTGTTATCACGTGACCTTGCCTGACTTAATACTAGGATTCAAGTATTCAAGTGTTTAAGTATTCAGATTTTCACGGATTCAATTATTTAACTATTCAAGTTCTCAAGTATTCAAGTGTTCGAGTGTAGGAGTGTTCGAGTTTAGGAGTGTTTAATTATTCAAGTGTTCGAGTGCTCAAGTGTTCCAATGTAGAAGTGTTTAAGTATTGAAGCGTTCAAGTATTCAAGTATTTAACTATTCAAGTTTTCAAGTATTCAAGTGTTCGATTGCTCAAGTGTTCGAGTGTAGAAATGTTCGAGTGAGGGAATGTTCGAGTGTAGGAGTATGTAAGTATTCAAGTATTCGAATGCTCAAGTGTTCAAGTGTAGGGGTGTTCAAGTATTCAAGTATTCAAGCATACAACTATTTTAGTATTCAAGTAAACATCAGAACATCCCAACTATACTAATTTCCGTAGAAATGCTAAGACAATCTTTATACAATTTGCAGTAATGAACCTAACGAAACGATAGATTTTACAACAAGAAAGGGAACGGTGTGGCCTAGTGGTTAAGTGGCACGGCTCACAATCCGAAGGTGCTGGGTTCGATCCCCCTCACAGCATCGGCCGTTACTCCGGGAAAGCAAACCCTTAGAAAATGCAGGAGGAAGCAGACCCTTACATAAAATGCATGCTGAAGTCGGATGCACTGGGCCTACAGGCGCAAAATAAAAACCACAGTGCAACGCACACCGCCTTGGTGATTAGAGAAATAAGGCGAACGCAAAAAAAACCCAAAAAAAACAAGAATAGTAAATGATCAAGTTGTTCTAAATCACTGTTATTCTCTTCTAGTCGACTTTGTGGGCCCTTACTGAGGAGGGGAGGGGGGTTGAGGGTGGAGGAGTAGGGCCTTTGTACCAACATGTAAGATGCAAATGGCGACCAAAGAAAGTGTATTACAAATTGTTGTAGAAACTAAAAGGTAAAAACACGCAAAAAGTTTTCGCGCAGGTTTTCTATGGTAGGTATGCTGTAGTTTGGGTCCTGTTCTCCAGATTCGTTCGGAGAAACAAGAGGACGAAAAAAAATAAAAGAAAAAGAAGATAAAAAAAAAGACTTGATATTTTGTGATGAAAAAATTAAGATGTTGATGATAATGACAAAAATCAAGATGGAGAAGAAAAGAGAAAGCGAATAAGAAGAAAAAGAAGATGAAGCATAAGGAGAAGTAGAGGAAGAAGAAGAAGAAGATGCAGAAGAAAAAAAAGATGAAGAGGAAGAAGAAGCATAAGAAGAAGAAGAAAACGTGGCTGATGATGATGATGATAAACAAGGTGATGATGATTAGGAAGAAGACGAAGAAGAAGTGAAAGAAGATGTAGAAGACAAATCAGTAATCCGCATTTTCTTGAAAATCTACCACTTCACAAAAATGTAACAGTCAATGCACAAACAGAACGTTTTTTGTGTCCGTACTTACAGATACAAGCCATATTGAGCCGCTTCAACGGTCTGCTAATATCACAGTACTGACACCAGACGGTCTCATTGGCTCTGCATCCATCCATTTACCAGAACACAGACCTGTAACCTCGCCTGCTACTCGGCGTGTCGCACAGTGCATGTCACATCAACACATTGAATACACACACACATATCGTTGATAAAACACACGAAGATGTCATCTCTGAAAATGTGTTACAAAACGCAGGAACTGGTCCCACTTACAAATGGCAGACTCAAGTTATCCAGAGTCTATTTTTATTTTTCACATCACGTATTGCAGCCATAAACTGAACTATCGATTTCAATCAGCGAGTTCTGGCCAGCAAAACTCTGGCAGACAGAGCCCTCCACTTCTTCTGGCTTGCCCTGGCGATGAGTCGCTGGCAACGTTCGATCTGGTAACGTTACGTGTCAGGGAAATCTCACTGATTTTCTGCTTCATCTTCTGCTTTCAATTGGACACACTTTGCAGCACAGCCCCCCAACTCCCGCCTTTTTCCCCGTTTCACACACACACACACACACTCACACACACACACATATATATATATATATATATACATATGTATATGTACGTATGTATGTGTGTGTGGCCTTGTATATGTGTGTGTGTATGTATGTGTTTATAAGTAGGTAGGTAGAATTAGGTAAGTAGATAGCTAAACGGACAGACAGATAAATAGACAGATAGAAAAACAGAAAGACAGATAAACAGACAGAGTGTTCAGATGAAACCGGACCCAGTGGCTTTATTACAAACATATGAAAGCTACATCATCTGGTTGGACAGAAGTAAATATTACAATTGTTATGAAGCAAACATGCCACAGGGTTAGTTAGAAAAAGTCGTCATGAACATTCAGACTCCCACCCCACTGGTTAGGTAGACAGCGGATACCGTCCGAAAAAAAAATTGCTTTGGTTGGTTTTGAACCACTTGGTCACCGAGGCCATGACGTCTGCATAGGAGTCGAATCTTTATCCCTTCATAAATTTTTTTAAGGGTTCCAACAAATGGAAGTCACAAGGGGACATATCGGGGCTATAGGATATGTATGGCAGTACTTCCCACCTTTTCTGTGCTAACGCTTTCTGTACAATGTTCGCGACATGTGGACGCCCATTATCGTGTAACAGAATCATACCACGTGAAAGCATGCCGGGTCGTTTATTCTTGATTGCTGTATGCAGCTTGTCTAGTGTGTCGTTGTAGCGGATGGCATTGATGTTCACGCCAGGCTCTTTAAAGTCTACCAACAAACGTCCCTCACGGTAAAAAAAACGCTGTCAGCATAACCTTACCAGCGGAAATGTGTGATTTGATTTGTTTTGGTTTCAGTGGTCCGGGATGTTTCCATTGCATGTTAGCAGTTTAGGTGATTCGAGATGTTTCCATTGCATGCTAGCAGTTTCGCTGCTCGGCTCGGTTCAAAGTGCTGGCACCACGATTCATCACCTGCCACTGTGCCCAAAAGAAGCGAATCACCCTCATCTTCGTGTCGCAGCAAGTGGTTCAAACTCCATCCCATGCGTTCTTCCTTATGGTGGCTGGTCAACAACCGAGGTACCCATTGTGAACAGCCCTCCCGTTACTTCAGTTTCTTGCTAACCACCATTTGATCTGACCCTCGGGAGATTGTGTGAAGGGGAGAGTGTGTTAAAGGGAGAGTGTGTGAAGGGGAGCGTGTGTTAAAGGGAGAGTGTGTTAAAGGGAGAGTGTGTGAAAGGAAGAGTGTGTGAAAGAGAGAGTGTGTGAAAGGGAGAATATGTGAAAGGGAAAAGGTGTGAAAGTGAGTGCGTGTGAAAGGGAGAGTATGTTAAAGTGAGAATGTGTGAAAGGGAGTGTGTGTGAAAGGGAGAATGTGTGAAAGGGAGAATGTGTGAAAGGGAGAATGTGTGAAAGGGAGATTGTGTGAAGGGGAGAGTGTGTTAAAGGGAGATTGTGTGAAGGGGAGAGTGTGTTAAAGGGAGAGTGTGTGAAGGGGAGAGTGTGTTAAAGGGAGAGTGTGTTAAAGGGAGAGTGTGTGAAAGGGAAAGTGTGTGAAAGAGAGAATGTGTGAAAGGGAGAATATGTGAAAGGGAAAAGGTGTGAAAGTGAGTGTGTGTGAAAGGGAGAGTATGTTAAAGTGATAATGTGTGAAAGGGAGTGTGTGTGAAAGGGAGAATGTGTGAAAGGGAGAATGTGTGAAAGGGAGAATGTGTGAAAGGGACAGTGTCTTGGCTGGCTTCGCCTGGCTTCGTTCGTTCTCAATCTCTCACTACCAAACCCTGAAAGGGCTTAAGTAGCAGAATGTAGTCCAGAGAACGGAATGCGTTGTGTCGTAGTTTACAGTTTGACTGCAATATTTGCACCTTTTGGTCCAACACATCCGACTTCAGCAGGCATTTTTTTAGTACTGGATTAGCATTCCCTCTTCAATCCCTTCTCCTTAGCCAGTCTATCCTGTTGCAGCCTGTTATCCAGGATCACTGCGTGGAGGTGTAGAAGGGTCTTTGCAGCTCTGTTTCGCCGGCCCTGACGCTAGCAGTCAGCTATGGGTCGCTGACCACTGCAGCTCATGCGCTGCTCAGCATATTGATCCCTGATAGTGTGTTAAAAGGAGAGTGTGTGAACAGGGAAGAATCTGAAAGAGACTGAATGTCAGGAAAGGATAGAAAGAGAACACGAGAAAGAGAATGTCAGACAGCAACAAGATACTTAGAGAGTGCGGGATAGCGAACATGTGAACAATATCGGATAACAGATTGTGGGAAAAATAGCAAGCGTGGCAAAAAGACAGTCAAAGAGAGACAGAAAGAGATAGAACGGCTGAATTGGTGTAAAAGAGAGAGTGAATGAGAGAGTGGGTGAAAGAGAAAAATACAGTTTTCGTGTGTGAGTGAGTAAGGGAATGTGTGTGTGAGGGAGTGAGGGACAGAGAATGAGAAAGAAAATGAGAAACAGAGAGAGAGAGCGGGTGAGACGACATGACGGAATCGGAAGAAGAACATGTAACGGCGTCAACCCGTTCAGCATGAGCCATCCAATGGGGAAGGTTAAACGTTCATCCAATTCAAACCTGCGTCTACCGGTCGAGAATCAGAAGACGCTACCGCTAACCCAAACGTGTACTACATCTTAGAGACACTCCACATTCGTGGCATGCCAAGATCTCTTCAGCATTCACACCTCTCAAACATGGCAGCTTAAACAATCATCATGTTCCACATTCTGTCTATCGATTTATTTGTTAATTATTTTCTCCCGACAATTTTTCCTCCTGTCCGTCCCATTTTCCTCGTGAGTTATTTAATTCACTCCACGTCAATCTACTTCTTCTTCCCCGCTCTTATTTTTTTTAGAAATGCTAGAAATTCCTGGTTTCCCTTAAGAGCACGGCCAATTACTGTAGTTGTTGTTTCAGTTTGAAATGCATGAAAGTTTCGCTCATGGCTAAATATTGTCACCACTGTTCCCTTTATAGTTCTCTCAATACATAATTTGGTCAGAGTCTACGGGGCGTGTTCAAATGAAACTGGTCCTAACTATAGCAAGTGAACATACGTACAAACCGCATTATGACATCACTTTTGGTTTAAACAGCACATACCAACCGTCAAATTTGCAAAATTTCATTATCCCCCGATTCACATTTTTTCTCAACAGACCGTTGAAAACATGGTGTGTGTGAAACGGAATTCGTCCAGAGTTGATCAGCGGGCAGTGATTCGGTTTCTAACAGCTGAAAGATGTCGACCAGTTGACATTCATTGCAGAATACAGACAGTGTATGATGACAAAAGTGTGTCGAAGACAATAGTGAAGAACAGGACAACGATGTTTAAAGGAGGACGTGAGTTAACGAAAGATCTTCCGAGATCAGGTCAGGCGCATATTGTTGCGTAAAAATACCCATCGCCAAAATTGAGGCAGCAATTCGGGTGGACCGTCGCCGGAGCTAACGTTCGCAAGCAGAGGAATTCGATGTGTCCCTATGGATAGTTTAAATGGTGATTAACAAGAAATAAAAGTATCGAAAGGTGTTCACAATGGGTACCGAGTTTCTTGCTAACTACCCCGGTTGGTATTTGCTGTTTACACCTGGAACGACGTCGTTGTAAACATCGTAGGTATGTGCAATTAGGTCCGGTTTCATTTGAACAGGCCTCATAATGTTTCTATTTTGTGCTAAAAATTTTATATTCACATATACGAGGGACGTTCAAATCAAACCGGGACTTTTGTTCTAGTTCTACCTGAATGGGTTATAGCGTGCTGGAACTACTATCATTAGTTAGAGGCACTTGTGTCCTATTACTGCTAGGGGGCCCATTTGTCATGGGCGAATCGCGGGACAGATAAATAAAAATGGTGGACAGCACTGTTAGGGCTTGCATGGAACAGCGTGTTGGGATGACGTTTCGTGTGAAAAAAGGCGTGAAACCTGCGGACATTTACAGAAGACTGCAATTACAATACGGTGAGGAGACACTCAGTTGTAGTAAGACAGTTGCATGGTCTAAACGTTTTAGAGAAGGCCGTACATTCGTGAGGGATGATCCCGACCGTGGTGGCTCTCAACCAACTACAATCATTCCTAAGAATATCCAGATTATGGAGCGCTTTATCTAGAAATATCGACGCATAACCTGTCGCAAAATTGCACAAGAGACAAGTCTTTCTCTAGGTACGATGAACACTATTTTTCTTGAACATTTGCATTTCTAAAAGTGACTGCACGTTGGGTTTGATCAAAGATGGCGTCCTACTCCTGCAAAATGATGCTCCACCTCATTCGGCACTATGTGACATCTGCAGCACCTCGACTGGGAGGTACTGCCACATCCACCTTACAGCCCAGTTCTCGCTCCAACTGATTTTCACCTGTTTAAAACCCCTAAAAGAATTCCTGTGAGGTAAGAATATAAGCACTGATGACGTTGTGAAAAAGTATGTCCTAGATTGGTTCAGACAAATCTTTCTACGCGGAAGCTTTTCAGGCATTGCTTAAACGCAGCGATTAGTGCATAAACGTTGCAGAAGATTACATAAACAAATAAACGGCATTTTGACTTTTTGAAGAAAGAAAAAGTTTTCTTTTTTTTACAAAAAAAGTCCCGGCTTGACCTGAACACCCCTTGTATTACTTGACTTGGTATTGTCTCATCTCCCGTGGTATGCAGAGTTTTTACCATGTGGAGTAGAAATATGTGTTGTTTATATTGTTTGTTATTTTTAGTTTCTACATGAGAGGGTGCCCTGTCCCATAACCCTTCCTCGTGTGTCTTTAACGGTCCTCTGTAACCATGTGGTGTAGAGCCTTCTACTATAAGGTGTTGAGGTCATGTACATTGATGAAACATAAGCTTGAATGGTATAACTGTTTTGATATCCGGACCTCGAGCCGTGAATACCATATGCCGATTTCTTGCGTTCCAGTTATGGACCGTATTTACGTCATGATATATTCACAGGAGGCCGAAACACGAAGACAACTTATTGAAAGGATCAGAACAAGACAGTCATCTTTTCTTGGGCGTGTTATGAGAAGAGGCAGCTTGGAGCACGTTGTGACAACGGGAAAGATAGCAGGAAAAAGTGACAGAGGAAGGCAGAGCAAGAAGATGTTGGACAGCCTGAGAGAATGGCACGGACGACAATCAACAGAGTTGGTAAACGACCACGTGATATGTCCATGATCCCCAGCGGTTACTTGCAGGCACCTGATGATGCTATTGATATCCTCCATGAATGTATTCTTCCGTGATTCGCTTGTTTATTAATATTGTTATTCGATGCACATGATGAAGGCGTATTGGTCATTCTGTAGGTTTCGTTTGTGTTTGAGTGTTAATGTTTGCGGGCATGTTCAGTGTTAGCTCTCAGAGTTGTATCCATAACGGAGGGGAAATTAAATAATGGACTGACGGAAAACTGTTCAATCACATTTGACTGCAAGCTTACACAAAGGTAGAGGACACAAACATCTCTAACTTACTTTGGCTGGTGAATGTGCCCTCATGCCAACACTGAAAGAGACCTTATGCCCGCACTGAAAGAGACTTCATGTTAGCACTGAAAGAGACCTTATGCCAGCACTGAAAGAAACCTCGTGCCAGCACTGAAAGAGACCTTATGCCAGCACTGAAAGAGACCATATGCTAGCACTGAAAGAGACTTCATACCAGCACTGAAAGAGATCTCATGTTAGCACTGAAAGAAACCTCGTGCCAGCACTGAAAGAGACATTATGCCAGCACTGAAAGAAACCTCGTGCCAGCACTGAAAGAGACCTTATGCTAGCACTGAAAGAGACTTCATACCAGCACTGAAAGAGATCTCATGTTAGCACTGAAAGAAACCTCGTGCCAGCACTGAAAGAGACCTTATGCTAGCACTGAAAGAGACTTCATACCAGCACTGAAAGAGATCTCATGTTAGCACTGAAAGAAACCTCGTGCCAGCACTGAAAGAGACTTTATGCTAGCACTGAAACAGACTTCATACCAGCACTGAAAGAGATCTCATGTTAGCACTGAAAGAAACCTCATGCCAGCACTGAAAGAGACCTTATGCTGGCACTGAAAGAGACTTCATACCAGCACTGAAAGAGATCTCATGTTAGCACTGAAAGAAACCTCGTGCCAGCACTGAAAGAGACCTTATGCTAGCACTAAAAGAGACTTTATACCAGCACTGAAAGAGATCTCATGTTAGCACTGAAAGAAACCTCGTGCAAGCACTGAAAGAGATCTCATGTTAGCACTGAAAGAAACCTCGTGCCAGCACTGAAAGAGACTTCATACCAGCACTGAAAGAGATCTCATGTTAGCACTGAAAGAAACCTCATGCCAGCACGGAAAGAGACCTTATGCTGGTACTGAAAGAAACCTCGTGCCAGCACTGAAAGAGACCTTATGCTAGCACTGAAAGAGATTTCATACCAGCACTGAAAGAGATCTCATGTTAGCACTGAAAGAAACCTCGTGCCAGCACTGAAAGAGACCTTATGCTAGCACTGAAAGAGACTTCATACCAGCACTGAAAGAGATCTCATGTTAGCACTGAAAGAAACCTCGTGCCAGCACTGAAAGAGACCTTATGCTAGCACTGAAAGAGACTTCATACCAGCACTGAAAGAGATCTCATGTTAGCACTGAAAGAAACCTCATGCCAGCACTGAAAGAGACCTTATGCTGGCACTGAAAGAGACTTCATACCAGCACTGAAAGAAATATCATGTTAGCACTGAAAGAGACCTTATGCTGGCACTGAAAGAAACCTCGTGCCAGCACTGAAAGAGACCTTATGCCAGCACTGAAAGAGACCTCGTGTCAGCACTGAAAGAGACCGTATGTCAGCACTGAAAGAGACCTTATGTCAACACTTAAAGAGGTCTTATGCCAGCACTAAAATAGACCTTATGTCAATACTGAAAGAGACTTTATTATCAGCACTGAAAGAGACCGTATGCCAGCACTGAAAGAAACTTCATGTCAGCACTCAAAGAGACCTTATGCCAGCACTGAAAGAGACCTCATGTCAGCACTGGAAGAGACCTGCAGACATATGTAGACACGATCTCTGCAGCAACGTTTTCGATTTTACAATTAATATTTTGTTCAACCGGAAGTCATGTTTCAGTCTACTCCGTGACGAGCATCGCGACCAAGATATCAGAGCCAAGAACGAGGGCATCCAATCAGTAAACAGCTTCATTTACCTGGGCATAATTTTTTACAGGGAAACCACCATTGACTCTGGGGTCAGCAACAGTCTCCAGTGTCAGTCAGTGCTGACTTTGGAAGATCGTGTGACGACGGGATGGATAGGAGTGGTCTTAGCCTTAATACGAAACTCAAATGTCTAACTAGCCGTAGTGCTCCAACCCATCTGTATGACAGTGAAACGTGGACTGTTTACAGCAGGCGTGCTAGGACAATAGATCACGTCCATACAAGGGCCTCTGTAGATTGAGCGTCTTCTTCTTCTTCTTCGTTCGTTCTCAATCTCCCACTACCAAACCCTGAAAGGGCTTAAGTAGCAGAATGTAGTCCAGAGAACGGAATGCGTTGTGTCGTAGTTTACAGCTTGACTGCGATATTTGCACCTTTCGGTCCAACACATCCGACTTCAGCAAGCATTTTTTTAGTACTGGGTTAGCATTCCCTCTTCGATCCCTTCTCCTTAGCCAGTCTGCACTGCTGTAGCCTGTTATCCAGGATCACCACTTGGAGAAGTAGAAGGGTCTTGGCAGCTCTGGTTTGCTGGCCCTGACGCTAGTAGTCAGCTATGGGTCGCTGTCCACTGCAGCTCATGCGCTGCTCAGCATCTTGATCTCCGTAGATTGATCAAAACACAGTGGCAGGATAGGGTACCAAACGCCAAGATCTTCTTGAAGGCAAACATGTCACGCAGATAAAGCTATTCATAGCACAACCGTCTAAAAGATCCCTGTCTACCTTCATCAGCACGCTCGAGATGTGAGGAAAGCTTCTTCAACCCTCACTACCACCCCACCCCTCCCTCCCTCCACTCCTCTCTCTCCATTTCCAATGTGTCTACTTTTAACGTACGTCAATTCGTACAATTACCTGGGCCAAGAAATTCCAAACTCCCCAAATAGAGGTCACGTGGTTCCATGTATGAAGAGTGCATGATGGTTAAGCTTCCGGTTTTATCTGAGTTACTTAACCTTAGTGGACCTGTGCACATACAAGGACGTTAGCCCGTGTTCAGGTCACAACTTTTTTGCAAGTTGGTAGTAGCTGGATACACATCTCTGCCTAGCGGGCTAGGCTCGAGCAGTGCTAGTTAGTTAGTTGGTTGGTTAGTTGGTTATTTGACCCCATGTTCCCCAATGGGTGGTGTGGGAAGACTTAGTAGCTTCTTTTGGGCCATATGTGTCGCCCCTGACGCCATCCCGTGTCGCTGGAAAATCGTTTTTACGTCGTCAGTCCACCTTACCCTTGGACGTCCTCTTTTTCGGAAACTGGAACGTCGGGTATTGTAGGCTAGCAGGGAGAGCTGACCAGGAGACGTTCTCATAAGTCGGGTATTGTAGGCTCGCAGGGAGAACTGACCAGGAGACATTCTCATAATTCGGGTATTGTAGCCTCGCAGGGAGAGCTGACCAGCAGACATTCTCATTAGTCGGGTATTGTAGGCTCGCAGGGAGAGCTGACCAGCAGACATTCTCATTAGTCGGGTATTGTAGGCTCGCAGGGAGAGCTGACCAGCAGACATTCTCATAAGTCGGGTATTGTAGGCTCGCAGGGAGAGCTGACCAGCAGACATTCTCATGTCGGGTATTGTAGGCTCACAGGGAGAGCTGATCAGGAGACATTCTCATAATTCGGATATTGTAGGCTCGCAGGGAGAGCTGACCAGCAGACATTCTCATAAGTCGGGTATTGTAGGCTCGCAGGGAGAACTGACCAGGAGACATTATCATAAGAAGACCGAATCAGCGCACCTTCTATCTGGACATGTATTCAGCACATGGGAATATCATGTTTTCCCCAAGAGACTGTTGCGCTACAAACTGTTCATCATTGTCGATAACGACCAGTGACATCTTCCTTGTCGTATATATTGTGTTTTCTTATGTTTCTTCACTGGATGTCATGTTTCTACACTGGCTGTCATGTTTTGACCATGTGTTTTGTTATGTTTCTACATTAGTTGTCCTGTTTTGACCAGGTGTTTTGTTATGTTTCTACATTAGTTGTCCTGTTTTGACCAGGTGTTTTGTTGTGTTTCTACATTAGTTGTCCTGTTTTTACCAGGTGTTTTGTTATGTTTCTACATTAGTTGTCCTGTTTTGACCAGGTGTTTTGTAATGTTTCTACACTGGCTGTCATATTTTGACCAGGTGTTTTGTTGTTTCTACACTGGCTGTCGTGTTTTGACGCCCTGTTTTGTCATGTTTCAACACTGACTGTCAAGTTTCGACGCCTTGTTTTATATTTCTACACTGGCTGTCATGTTTCTACATTGACTGTCATGTTTCGACGCCTTGTTTGAGGACCTCACGTAGCGTGTCAACACAATAATGGCACGGGATGACCTATAGCGGGATTTGAACGCTAAGTCTTCTGTTGCCAGTACGGGTAGTCTCGCTGCTCTTCCCTTCCGGATCAGCGTTTTGCTTACGCTGTCTGTATACTATGACTTCCCTCTTCCGTGATGCCCACAGTTAATGCACTTCTCACGTCTGATCTGCTTCCCCTATATTCTCTATTTGTCTGCTTCTCTGTGACAGTATCACAGAGTTTTCTTGAGGCTCTCCTTAAAGCGCTATTTTTCTCGACCTCCATTTCGCCAGGCGTCCATGTACTCAAGGTGCAGGAGTCTCGTCAGAAGTCTTGCAGCGATACATGTATGCTTGACATGTCTGCTCTCTTCATGACATAACTAACCCTGCCAGTGGGTGCGGAGTGTGCATCTCTGGCTGGTTGTATGAAAGTTGTCCAGTCTTTTTCCGTGTCTCGCATAGACAGTCCAACTCTCGCAAGCGTATAGCAGGGATAGAATGATATCAGCTCGATCGGCCTTGTAACAAATATAACACTTACATAACTATCCCATCAAACGTTCAGTACGCCAACTGCTAATCGATAAAGCACAGGGAAAATCACAGAAGTGAAATCATTACGTCTTCTTCTCGTTCCCCGGGCTTTTTCTTGGTAGGTCTGCACGTAAAGTCCAGTTCTCTGGATAAATGTTGCCGTGTGTTCTGCCTTCATGGGGGCTGTGCTACAGGCGCAAAGGTAGATAGTGCAAATCTTGAGCTTGTTGTACAGATGACATCTAAGTCTGTTGTGATTTGTGCGTAGCCAGAGAATGATCACCTGGTCTTGCCTGGAGAGTTGATGGTAGGCATCGTTTTCTATGTGGCCAGGGTGGTCTTTCTCAATTTTGCACTGTACGTTGCCCTGATGAATACTTTTGTCTCATTGTATGTGATTTCTGTATCACTCTGCTACAGCATTCCTCCCTCTCTGGCAAGTCTGTCTGCCTCCTCGTTGCTTGGAATGTCTGGTATCCCCTGGACTTTGCTTTTTTGAAGCACTGGGACAGGCGTTCGATGGAGCAAGGAAGTGATAGTCAAACTGTATAAAGGTATTACTTAGACGTAGATTAGAGTACTGTCTACTTATTTGGGGTCCTTATCGTAGAGGAGATATAAACATGCTCGAAGGGATACAAAGAAGAACGACAAAGCTGATAGTGGGATACCAGAATTACAGTTATGAGGAAAGACTCAGAAAAACCGGCCTACGGTGTCTAGTTAAGAGAAGAATTCGAGGTGACTTAATACAGGTTTAAAAGATAATCAATGGAACGGATAGATTAGACTATCGTGCGTGTTTTTTTCTTCAAAATACTACAACCTACAAAAACAAGAGGGCATAGCTATTCATTAACTAAAGAAAGGTCCAGATTAGATATAAGGAAATATTTTTTTAGTCAGTTAGTGGTAAATGCTTGGAATGCATTGCCACATGTAGTGGAGACAGGGATAATTAATGCATTTAAGAATAGATTGGATGTGCATAGCTTTCAGAGCAAGGAAAGGTGAATGAACCTGGTTGTATGCAGTCTTCTAAGCCAGTATAAAGACGTTACCCTAAGTTAAGTTAAGTTAATACAGTGATAGTTATCTTTAGTTTGGTCAACTTTCCTGATGGCTTGGATAAGTGTCTTCTTTTCTTGGAAGAATGACTAAGTTCCTCGAATGGCAAAGTGAAACCCTGGATTCGCTCGTCCCATCTTGATTCTAGACTTCACCGTGGTCACCTGCCGTCTGTGATTAAAATTAAGATCACCACTGGAGCTATAAGGATAGATCCCCGACGCCGTTGTTATCTGCAAATAGAAAAATATGCTTTCACTGCAGCTGTCAAACCTTAAGATTAGCCCAACCGATAATGGTTAAATATTGACAGTCCTATTGTATGGCTGCCATTCCTAATGCACTGCATTGTTTGAAAATGGAGCCCGAGTCTAGTGTAAAAGCTGGCAGACACGATTCGTTAGTTGGTTTGTTCGATTCGCTCGAGGGTAAATGGAGTTCAATAGAAGAGACAGATGTGAGAGCTGATGTGGTATGGGTTTTAATGTACTAGGTTCGGGCTTGTAATTTAGGTGAGGCAACCATTTCATTTTCTTCGTCAATTTGCTTGCTTCTCGTAACTACGTCCGGTACCTATTTACAGCAGGATAGAATGAAGCTTGTTTTATCAGGGAGTGAACCAGGTCTTTTTCAGGTGGAAAGCAATGGATGTAATTACTCTGGCACTTAGATGGAAGTCATTACTTTTCCCCCTCTGCTTAATCTACTTCATATTCTGCTTGGTTGTTGTTTGTGTGTTGTTCTCTCTATTCCCCATCGTCTTCTCATTTTCTTTCTATTTATTAAACTCATTCTTTCGTCTTCTAATTCTTGTATTCATTAATTTTTTTTGTCTTCTCTTTTTTCTTTGTCATTATTGTCGTTCGTTTTCTTCTTCTCGTTTCCTTCTTCTTCCTCGTATTCTTCTTCCGCTTCCCATCTTTCTTCTTTGCATTCTTTTTCTTCTCGTTCGTCTTCTTCTTAATCTTAACCTTCTTTTTCATCCTCCTTCTTCTTTTCATTCTTCTGTTCATGCTTCTTATCTTTTTTATTATTTTCTTTGTTTTCCTATTCCTCATTCTTCTTCTTCTACTAATTCTTCCTCATTCTTCTTCTTCTACTAATTCTTCCTCATTCTTCTTCTTCTACTAATTCTTCCTCATTCTTCTTCTTCTACTAATTCTTCCTTTCTTCTTCTTCTTCTACTAATTCTTCCTCATGTCTTCGACTTCTACATCTGCTTCTTCTACTAATTCTTCCTCATGTCTTCGACTTCTACATCTGCTTCTTCTACTAATTCTTCCTCATGTCTTCGACTTCTACATCTTCTTCTTCTAGTTCTCCTTCTTCTTTTCTGCTTTTTTCTGCAAATCTTTTCACTTCTTCCTATTATTCTTTTACTCTGTGTTTTTCTGCTTCTCATTCTTCTTCTTCAAATTCTTCCTCAGGATCAATATGCTGAGCAGAGCATGAGCTGCAGTGGTCAGCGACCCATAGCTGACTGCTAGCGTCAGGGCCAGCGAACCAGAGCTGCCAAGACTCTTCTACACCTCCACGCGGTGATCATGGATAACAGGCTGCAGCAGGGCAGACTGGCTAAGGAGAAGGGATCGACGAGGGAATGCTAACCCGGTACTCAAAAAATGCTTGCTGAAGTCGGATGTGTTGGACCGAAAGGGACAAATATCGCAGCCAAGCTGTAAACTATGACACAACGCATTCCGTTCTCTGGACAACATTCTACTGCTTACCCTTTCAGGGTTTGGTAGTGGGAGATTGAGAACGAACGAAGAAGAAGAAGAAGAAGAAGAAGAAATTCTTCATCTTCGTTATCTAATCCACACCCGTCGTTCTGTGTAGACGAAGGCGCGATGAAATCAAGAACAGAGCCCACCTTCTGTTCACAGATACAGTGTCGTGCCCTCCTTACAACAGAGGCTGGTTTGTTTTGGGGAAAACAAAGTCTCTTCTTCATTAGGTGACATCATCATTATGCACCATGTCCTTGGCAGAACGTCCGAGACAATAACTACATAGACAAACTTTGCAGAAATGAGCAGACAAAGGTCTTAAGAAAGGGACATTACAGACTGGAGACTCACCTCCACAGAATGGGTCTTAGAGACATCACTACGTGTGGAGCACCCAAGCAAACGCCACAACATATCCTGCAGAAATGTCCCACTTATGCAGAGCAAAGAGAGTCAGCCTGGCCTCGGAAAGTGTAAGAGCGGCCATGCTCGAAAAGCTGTGAGGGGCCTGCGAAGTCCTGAAACGCAGTCTCCCTGGTGAACCTCACCGAGCTAGAAGCACAGCATCAGTTGATCGAGGAAGAAGAAGTTCGAACGATCAAATTGTCTTCGTTAGTGTCTAAGTGATTGTCCATGTTTCACAACAGTAAAGATGCGTGTCCTCATGATTTGTTCTGCTGTTTGTTCGCTAGTATTTTACTATGCCTTCTAAAATTTTTTGCAAGTTCTGCGTGTTCATGGCGATTTTTCTTTCGACTTCTGTTTGACAGTCTCCATTGTCGCTGATAACAGAATTAGGATATTACAAACTTGTGACGATTTAGCTTTCTTAATTTCGTTAAGGAGTTGGATCTGTTTTTTCGCTTTATCGGTAATTATTATCTGTGTTTTACTGATGTTTATTCCTTATCTCTTTCCGTTTTCTCAGACGAAAGTGAGTTGTGCTTTCAAATAAAAGGGATGTAACTATGGTCCGTCGCGATAACTATTCTCCCTTGTAAAACCAATCCGAGCAAAGAAGCGTCTTGCACAGTGTATGTTGAAATCTCATTATCAATATGTGCTACTTATCTCTCCTAGCCCCCTCCCCCCTTCTTGTTTACACTCCAAACCAACCCCCCAAGCTGGCACGGAACATGTTTGTACATTAGTCACACGGCTCGAAAACGTCCAAGTTGTATTTAAAAAGTAAGAAAGATCATCTTTATTTTTATCTCAGATGTTGTGTTTGAAAAGATACATACCAGAGCTTTGTGTCTCAGCAGGTGTTCTGTGAAAGATCCCTATGGGTTCCGGGAGAAATCGTGATCCGATCAAATCAAAATGGATTGATTTTCTTCAACTGAGTTCCCAGTTGTCACTAGACAACGAACAACTTGTATATCGTGAAGGCAATGGGATTTCTGGGGGATACAACTATCATTAGGATATTTATTTTCGTAGTGAAGGCTCGCAAGCCGGTAGGATTTACAGGGCGGAGAAATCAAGGCCTCTTGCTCTCACACTTGACATGAACTGTACAGTCTAGGTTTTTATTCTACTCAGAAAGAAACAAATATCCATCTATTAGATATTCTTGTAGTCAGTAGACCAATATCCAAACCATTCGGCCGTTCGGACACTCTGGTGCAGTGTTTCCCAACCGATATTCGAATACTCTCGTGTGTTTCCCAACCGCCATTCGAATACTCTCGTGTGTTTCCCAACCGCCATTCGAATACTCTCGTGTGTTTCCCAACCGCCATTCTTCTTCTTCTTCTTCGTTCGTTCTCAATCTCCCGCTACCAAACCCTGAAAGGACTTAAGTAGCAGAAGGTAGTCCAGAGAACGGAATGCGTTGTCTCGTAGTTTATAGCTTGACTGCTATATTTGCACCTTTCGGTCCTTCTTCTTCTTCTTCTTCGTACGCAGTCAGACAGTAACCATTATTTTTTCGAAAAAAGCGGCGGTCATCCTGAGGCTGTCCACACTGCCATAGAGCTTGTCTTGCAGTTCCACTGGTGATGGCCACATCTGCTCTCTCTGATCCTCGTATGTCGGGCAGTTCTGCAGCAGATGTTCAGTGGTCATTTTACCAGTACCGCACGGGCATTCGTCGGTACACCCTATCTTCAATTTGTTGAATAGGTGGTACCTCAGTCTATTGTGGCCAGTGCGAAGTCTGAAGACAACGACCTGCTCTCTTCGGTTCAACTGGTAATAGGCATCGCTTTTGGTGTAACCAGTATGTTCGGTTTCCCATTTGGTCATGTATCTGGCTTTGATAAGCCGTTTTGACTCTTCGTACGTCATATTAGTATCTGTTTGTGGTAGTCTTGCACCTTCTTTTGCCAGTCTGTCTGCCTCCTCGTTGCCTTGGATGTTGCAGTGTGATGGGACCCACTGTACCACTACCCTTTTTGCACCTTTCGGTCCAACACATCCGACTTCAGCAAGCATTTTTTGAGAAACGGGTTAGCATTCCCTCTTCGATCCCTTCTCCTTAGCCAGTCTGCCCTGCTGCAGCCTGTTATCCAGGATCACCGCGTGGAGGTGTAGAAGGGTCTTGGCAGCTCTGGTTCGCTGGCCCTGACGCTAGCAGTCAGCTATGGGCCGTTGACCACTGCAGCTCATGCGCTGCTCAGCATCTTGATCCCCTGTCCTCCCGGTAACCTGAAATGGACTGTCCAGCTACAGTCATCAGCTGTCAAATACGTATGATTGGAACCCAGTGAACTCTGTTTGGAGTGAATTAAAGGACAAGATCCGAAAACTTTTTCAGTTCTGTCAGTGACCAAAACCAAAAAGAGAAACCGAATGAATCTCAATGGATCGATTCGTCTCTCAGAAACAACATTCTAGCCATGGTTATCAAATATTATTGCAAAGAAGCAGCGATAAATTTCGCACTAACTTTACTAGAATGAAATTTTGCTTTCTCGAAAGTTCCACAAATTCTATTAGCATTTTTATTTACTGCTTGGATTCTGGTTATTTTAAATAATTATAGAATTGTTATTTGATAACATTAGATTTTAAAACGTATGCACAAAATACTATATAAATAATAGATTGTATCTATCTAATCGGGTCGCGAAATTGTTTTAATTTCACAAATTATTTAGATTTCTTATGATCAGCAAGAAATTGTTCCAACTTTTACTGATCCGCGAGAAATTGTTCTGATTTTCACTGGTCCGCGACAAATTGTTTCAATTTTTTTCTGCAAGAAATTGTTAATATTTTTAATTGTTTCCGAGAAACTGTTCCGACTTTCACTGATCAGCAAGAAATTGTTCTTATTTTCAATGGTTCGCGATAAATTGTTCCGACTTTCACTGATCACTGTTCATATTTTCATTAAACGGCGAAAAAAAATGTCTTAATTTCACAGGTCCCTGACAAATTGTTCCTATTTTTCTCCTACGTTAAAAAATGGTCCTGGTTTCTTCATTCTACGAAAAAGTGTTTCTATTTTTATCGGTCCCAAAAAAATTCTTTCTATTTTCAACAGTCTTCAAGAAATTGTTCGTGTTTTAAACAAGTATACGAAAAATTGTTCTTATTTTCCCAGATCCGCTGAAAATTGTACTCATTTTCTCTATCCGCTAAAAAGACCTTCTTATTTTCCCAGATCCAGGAAAAATTGTTCCTATTTTTGCTGGTGCGCCAAAGCTGCTCGTAGTTGTTTTGGTCTACAGGCGTAGAACGGTTGGGAAACAATGTCGTAGTCTGCAATTTATCCATTTATATTCTCTCTTCGTACTGTATGTTCTATAATATTCCGTAGCTTTTTTTATTCAAAACTGAACAAACTTTTTCATGTCGCAAAGTTTATAGAATTGTATCAATCAAAACAATGTAGGAAGTTAGTAGTAGTAGTAGTAGTAGTAGCAGCAGCAGCAGTAGTAGTAGTAGTAGTAGAAGTAGTAATAGTAGTAGTAGTAGTAGTAGTAGTAGTAGTAGTAGTAGTAGTTGTTGTTGTTGTTGTTGTTGTTGTTGTTGTTATTGTTGTTGCAGTAGTATTCGTAGTATTAATAGTAGTAGTGGTAGCACCAGTTATAGTAGCAGTAATAGTAGCAGCAGTAATAGTAGTAGCAGTAGTAGTAGCAGTAGTAGTAGTAGTAGTAGCTGTTTATGTAGTGGTATTAGCAGCAGCAGAAGTAACCCACATCAGTTATCAGGAACTATAGATGAGTGTGACCTTGGAGCGGTAATTCTTAGCTGACTTTCCTGGCTCCCTGCGTCGTTGTCGTGTCACTTCTCCGTGTAGCGAGATCATCAACTCGTCCATCAGAAGGTGGCTATTCATGGTACATCTCCAATGGGATCGGTTTGCAGCTTCGTCTTCCCAGGATGTCAGACTCCTGTCCAGGACCTTCATATCACGCATACAGACAGGAGAAAACATGGCATTGGATAGGAAACACACTTAGGAAACATGCTGAAAGCATTATAAGATGGTCCCTGTTCTGCAATCTTTAACGCAAGAGAAGCATAGGCAAACCAAAATACACAAAGAGAAGAGGGACTCAGTGGTCTCGAGGTAAGGTGTCTGCCTCGGGTGGGGACTCAGTGGTCTCGAGGTAAGGTGTCTGCCTCGGGTGGGGACTCAGTGGTCTCGAGGTAAGGTGTCTGCCTCGGGTGGGGACTCAGTGGTCTCGAGGTAAGGTGTCTGCCTCGGGTGGGGACTCAGTGGTCTCGAGGTAAGGTGTCTGCCTCGGGTGGGGACTCAGTGGTCTCGAGGTAAGGTGTCTGCCTCGGGTGGGGACTCAGTGGTCTCGAGGTAAGGTGTCTGCCTCGGGTGGGGACTCAGTGGTCTCGAGGTAAGGTGTCTGCCTCGGGTGGGGACTCAGTGGTCTCGAGGTAAGGTGTCCGCCTCGGGGGGGGGGGGGGGGGGGGGACTCAGTGATCTCGAGGTAAGGTATCCGCCTCGGATGGGGGACTCAGTGATTTCTAGGTAAGGTATCCGCCTCGAATGGGCGGACTCATTGATCTTGAGGTAAGGTATCCGCCTCGGATGCCAGAGGTCGCAAATTTCCCTGATCTAGACCTCGGCAGATGGAAATCGAAAAGAGTATGCTTAACGGCCGCTACCCGGACAAGATTCACATTTTTAAAACTTACTAAAGTTATTGTTATCTTCCTATGTTCGTTGATAGCAGCATTTTAGATGGCGCCTAACTGGCTGCAGGTCTACTTAGCTCTAGTGTTTGAGTCTAATAAGATAGACATCGGTAAAAACCACCATCCAGTGAACTGGTTGTATACAGACTCTGTAGAGTGTAAAGACGTTAAGTCAAATTATAACTAGAGACAAACAATAAGAAGACAGCGAAGACATGGACCAAGCTGGAACGGGTGACCCAGGGCGTATATTTTATAAAGACATGTGTTCCCCGCGGAGTTGATTTTATTATATTGAAATAGTGATTGATTGATCGTTAACACATACGTACTGTGAGCTGTACATATAATAATTAGTCAAATGTTGTTCCCTGATCGATAACTATTTCAAAAATTCCTCCTTGGTAAAATGTCATAGAAAGCTTTGACTAGAGAAGAGAAAGATGGAAGGGCAGCGCGTCACGTGGAGGATTTCCGCATCCGGTATGACATAAGTGAATAAGTTTCCATGGCCACTTGGATGTGTGTAATTGCCTGTTGTCGGGTTATGTGCCAGTGAATCCATAATGTCTTGTTCAACTCGGGTCAATTAGTACATACATCCCACTGATATAGAGCTCTCACGATCGATTTATTGATCGATTTCTGCCTCGGTTCAACGCAGGTCAGTAAGAGATTCTAACACGGAACTGCAAGCATCGATCGACTGCTCCCGCTATTTGTGGTCTCGTTCATTTTAGACATGCGTCTTTCTTCTGTCCAACAAGTAGAATGGTAGATTAACTACCAACGGGTCTTCCAAGTCAGAATAGCGGGGCTGGTGTGTCTTTGTGATCTCAGAGATGGTAGTATGGTATCGTAGTTACCAGCGGATTCCTGCAAGTCAGACTTAACGTAACTTCTTTATACTGGTTTAGAAGACCCTACGAAGTCTGTATACAACCAGGTCATTCTATTCCAGTTTGCTTATGCATTAATTGGACCCCCCCCCCCCCCCCCCCAAAAAAAAAAAGAAAAAAAAAGAAAAGAAAATAGTGACAATGAATTCGAAGCTTTCACCACTCGTTGACTAACAAAATATTTCCTAATTACTAATCTCGTCCTTTCTTTAAACGATTTGAAGCTGCGTCCTCTTGTAATTGTAGCCGGTTGAGGTTTGAAAAACTTAGTATCATTTAATGTATCTTTTCAATTGATGAATTTATTAACATGCATCAAATCACCTCGAATTGTTTTCTGTTCTAGACGGTGTACACCCGTTTTAAAAGATAAATAAATATATATACATTAATTAATTAAATGTCTCCAAGAAATACGTCTAGATGGTCAAAGACATGACTGCTCAGTAATCTGTATTGGGAACAAACTGCTACAGTAAAATCAGGAAAGTTATGCTCTCTAAGTACAGATGTAAAAAGAGGAGTGATACAGGGATGTGTATTATCCACTTGTCTTAATATCTACACAGAACAAATATTCAAACAGATAGAGGGGATGCCAGGGCTTGTCATTGTAGGAGTGGCAATGAATAACCTTAGATATGCGAATGATACAGTTTTGATGGCAAAAAGTGAGCAGGAATTACAGGAACTTGTGACAAAAATATACACAATAAGTCAAGAGTTTTAATTAGACAAAAACATGAAGAAAACAAAGACTATGATAATTGGGAAAAGGGACAAGAAACCATGTCTGCAGATAGAAATAAAAGATCAACTACTTGAACATGTTACAGAGTTTTTCATATATAGGTCATGAAATAACGGAAGATGGCGGCTGTGAAAAAGAAATCAGAAAGAGAATAAGTATGGCCAAGATGGTATTCAGCAACATGCGACACATACTGACATCCAAACAGATAAATCAGAATTTGAAAGTGAGAATTGTCAGGTGTTATGTATACTCGTCACTACTTTATGGCGCAGAAACATGGACAATGAATAACAAGTTGGAAAAGTGTATTGAACCCTTCGAAATGTGGGTATATAGAAGATTGGGTCGCATTTCTTGGAAAGAAAAGAAAACAAATTTGGAGGTATTGGAAAAATTGGTCCAACAAATTGCAGTATTGGTACGCCAAAGACCTTTCAGGTTACGGCACTGATGATGATGAGGATGAGGGAGGTAATCATGCATATTTACCCGAAGCTTTAGAAATGGTCGGTTTTGAGAGTTACGGTTATTTGTTTTCATTCCGTTTAACGTAAATAATTAAAGTTATTCCAGGTAACTAAACGAGATTTCATGACAAACCTCACCTGAGTGGCACACATACAGTAAGAAATAGAGCAACTGTTTCCTTCCACGTATATCACAAGTTCACCACTCTCTGTCTGTGATTGCATTTTGTCCCTCATCGGATTGGAGATTAGTCCATTCATGTATGCTGTCTTCCGATTGTTTGAAGGACACCATCTGCTATAGACAACATGAAAGTCACAAAACAGGACTCCCAACTGGTATATCATCGTAGAAGAAGAATGTGGAGAGATGGCGATACACAGAGGATGACACATGTGACTTAGGGGCAATACAGGATCCATGACCATCTGATGAGTTGTCTCAACCTCTAGGAAACATTCATTAGGTGCCATACACAGGAGACAATTGACAAGGCAATCCATGCCGCTGAACATTGCATGCTTGCTGTATGACGTTGGGCTTCTTTCTCTTCTTCTTCTTCTTCTTGCTCTTCTTCTTCCTCTTCTTCTTCTTCATACGTTTTCTGATGCTGACTTGAAATTGTTCAAAGAAGACAGCGGTCATCTGAGGTTGTCGATACTGTCATATAGCTTGTCTAGTGTTGGAACTAGTGATGGCCTTACGTACTTTCTCTGGTCCTCGTATGCCGGGCAATTTTGCAGCGGATGTTCCCAGTACTACATGTGCATTCGTCAGTAGCACTTATCTTCAGTTTATTGAATAGATGGTACCTCGGTCTGCTGTGGCTTGTGCGGAGTCTGATATTTGTCAATGTATCTGGCCCAAATAAACTATTTGGACTCTTCGTAGGTCACACTTGAATTTGGTTTATGTAACATTTATAATCTTGTCATATAAAACGAAGGGGGACAACAGGATGGGACGTGAAGAAGTTAGTAATACGATAGGACCACAATCCAAACGTCCAGAAGTTAATAACAAGAAAGGACCCCAGCCCAAACGTCCAGAAGTTAATAACAAGATAGGACCCCAACCCAAACGTCCAGAGGTTAATAACAAGATAGGTCCCCAACCCAAACGTCTAAAAGTTAATAACAAGATAGGACCCCAACCCAAACGTCCATAATCTAGTAACAAGATAGGACCCAAACGTCCATAATCTAGTAACAAGTCGAACAGTCAGGCTTTCGGCGTTCGTACAGCAGAATTGGCATATTTCAATCTGCTTTCGCCTAGTTGAGGCAGCCCTAGAGTTCCAAACACACTGGATATTCACCTTCATCGACTATTGACGCATATGTGTGTGTGTGTGTGTGTGTGTGTGTGTGTGTGTGTGTGTCTATGTGGGCATATGTGTATTTGTATAGGCTAAAGACTTGGCTTTTGAGAAGACATGCCACGCCCTTACGATGTCGCAAACAGTCCTGAGTTTCCTCGCACTCGCTGTGGAAGACGCTCCTCTGCTCGGATTGGTTTTGCGAGTCACATTTCCTTTCGTCAAGGATTGTAGTTACATTTCTTTCTTAAAAGTACAACTTACTTTCGTCTGACAAGACGAAAAGGGCCAATGATGATGATATTTATATATGTATATGTGTACATGTGTGTCTGTGTACATGTGTATATGTGTACATGTGTGTCTGTGTATTTGTGTGTGTATGGCAGTACGACTTTCTGCGCATCCTCGTATGTTCTTGTTTTCATTTCGTGTTTGGTGTGTGTGTGTTTTGTTGTTCGTCCATCGCAATCGACGAGTACCACTTTGTCCACATTCTCTGCTCGCACGAGTTCGAAGATGGCTAAATAAATAAATCTGATCCCAAAGTTGTCTGTTGCACTTAGTACAAGGAAATATGACACCCTCTACCACTGGAGTTAAAGAAGGCTTGATGTGAGCAGACTTGTGGATCGATCAAATCTGGATAGCCTAATTTATTCTTGATGCCTCATGTCTCTGAACACCCTCAGCAAATAACGCTGCGCCAGTCTGTTTGATTGGTGGCGATTCTTTTCCAGTCAACGTGGTTAATACCTCACTGGATCAGTGATCTCTTTAAGTGTGTTCTTGTACCTTTCCCGATGCTCTCCGCTTGCTCTCTTGCCATTTTGGAGTTCACCATAGAGCAGTCTATTGGTAGACGTTGATCTGACGTGGGTAACACTTGACCAGCCCTTCTCAGCTGTGATGCACATATGGCTTGGCTTGGCTTCGTTCATTCTCAATCTCCCACTACCAAACACTGAAAGGGTTTAAGTAGCAGAATGTAGTTCGGAGAACGGAATGCGTTGTGTCGTAGTTTACAGCTTGACTGCGATATTTGCACTTTTCGGTCTAACACATCCAACTTCAGCTGATGCACATATGATGTGTGTATACTAGACATGCCCGATCGCGCAACATGTCCTGCCATCTAATCCTCGGTAATTTCCGCAGGCAGTGTATGCACAAGTGGTTCGATTTCCTGACATGACGACTATAGACGGTCAAGGTCTCACGCACATATGAAAAGGTAGGTTGAACAACTGCAACGTAGACCTTACTTTCTGTTTGAGTCCTGATCTTTCGCCTATTCCAAACCGTATTACGTAGACTGCCAAATGCTGCACTAGTCCTAACTGTGTTTGTACTCATCTCATCATCTATGTGAACATCCTGAGACATAGTACTGCAAAGCCGTGGACCGTGATTGAAGGCTCTGAACAAACCAGATCTGGAGGTGGTTGGTGTGGTGTTGATGTTGTTTGGCATGCTTTATCCTAAGTGGCATACCATGATGCTCAAATTCTCGACTACTATCTGGCCAAAATGGCGACCTGGTTGATAACATTTGGAACCAACGACTAAAGATAGTGGAAGTAAATACTACATAGGTTATATCAACAATAGAATGTGTTTGAATCATTGAACAATAACGGGAACTTTAATCAGTCATTTGGTTGAAATCCGTTTATTAGTCTGAATTGTCTGTAAAAAGTCATGTTTAAATGCTGATGAGTTTTCTAAACCAGTAATTATTAAATAAAGTATAAAAAAACGTTAAGTAAACATGGAGCTCGAGCTACCCCGTTGTCACCTTGTCGCAAGGCTTGTGGCCTGGCCCGAGAATTTTGGATGTCAGCTTACGTCTTCTGTGTCACTGACTGATATTATAATAGTTTGTGGTATTAAATAACATAACACTAGAACGTTGAGTAAATCACCAGTAAATGCACATTTGACCAACCTATGTTAAATATGTTGTAAACACTAAAAGTTGGTAAAAGTTGAAAGTCCTATGTAAATAGCCAATTAATTCACAGTAAGAACAAACTCGAGATATTCCGACAAATAGTCTATTATATAAACATTAACAAACAAAGATAAAAGAAACAACATACCAACAGAAATTAAATGCTTGGAGTAGATTCTAACAAGAATTAATATAATCAGAAACGAAGATATTATGAGACAAGTAGGAACAACACCAGTGCTAGACCTAGACCTTATTAACTGATTAAGAGACATCAAACCACATGGATCGGCCACGTTACATGTCAAACACCAGATAGTATACCTCAGGAAGCAATGCTATACAACTACAATGGGTACAGAGCAAAGGGCTACCACGCAAACGATGAATAGCAGAAATAACAAGCAGTAAAGCTTCCATTGTTTGGGGCCCAGTCAAGAAACCTCTTCATAACGTGAGACTGAAAGTCACAAGCAGGACATAAAGTGAACAGAAGAAGAGATAATGCATGGTGACTGCAGAAGATAGCGACCTTTATTCCTCAGCACAATAAATATTATTGGTGGACTTCAACAATAGCAGCACACATCATAAAGATAGTTTAGTTTAGTAGTAGCCACCATGAGTCTAACGTGATCATATGACAGTATGCAAAGTTTAAGTAAGTAATTTAGCATCACAGCAAAATTAAGTTTACTTCATAACTAACTTGAAGCATGCTCCTTAAAGTATTGCTTCTATTTTAATTGAGTGTGTTCGACTATGTTGTCATGTGGTGTTTTGTTGATCTTATTTTAGTCTTTGTTAAATGAGAATGTATGTATCGTCTGTATGTTATTTATGTTGGACCCATGAACTGCTACTCCTGCTATATATTCTATGTTCTTCATATTAAATTGAAATTATGTATTTAAATAATATATCCGTACCAGTTGAACAGAAGAGAGCAGGTCGTGGTCTTCAGACTTCGCACTGGCCACAATAGACTGAGGTATCACCTATTCAACAAATTGAAGATAGGTGGCACTGACGAATGCCCGTGTGGTACCGGGAAAATGACCGCTGAACATTTGCTGCAAAACTGTCCGACAAACGAGGATCAGAGAGAGCAGATGTGGCCATCACCAGTGGCAATACTAGACAAGCTCTATGGCAGTGTCGACAGCCTCAGAATGACCGCTGCTTTTTTCGAAAAAAATAAATGTTACCGTCTGACTGCGTACGATGAAGAAGAAGAAGAAATAATATATCCAGGAATACCATAGCTAAGATTACTATGTCATATTTGATATAACCCACACATTTGAGTAGCAGTTTTTTTTAAAGTTATATGCTATATCTGACAGAGAACACATTATTTTCCATTCATAATGAAATGTAAATTGTACATGTGCATGCTTCATTAAATACTTCTCTTTTTATATATAGTCACATATGTTGACAGGTCTTCTATATAAAAGTCTAGTATATTACCTGCATTAGGTTTAGGTTAGTGTGCATTTTCATGGGAGTCATGTTTGACTGTAGAAATGTCAAATTGTATATTTCAACTGGTAGAAATTTAGTTAATTGATTTTGCAGTTGACTCAAAATATAAATATTCGTGATTTTATTATAATAAATGTATTATTTTTTGCAAATAAATTTATTGTAGAATTTATTAATGCTTTAGATTGATTGGCTTGATTACATTCTACAGTTTGCGGATGATAGCAAAAATTTATACAGATATCCATGGAAAACATAGAAACAGACACTGAGATGCTGAAACGAGAAGTAGAAACAATACAGGTAAACCACAGCTGTAGTTAGTAAAAGAATGACCCAACCAGTTTTTATTCAGTTTGGTATGAAAATTAAGATAAACTTTGAATTGACTTATTGTGAAGGGATTTTATTAATATACTTAATACATGATCAACTCAATTAAGCCAATGTATTAATATCCAATAAGATTCTATAGGTGAGATTCTGCATGCTGCCAGTTCTCTAATAAATAGTGTTCTTAACAAGATCAGCAAATCTGTTAGTTTCCACTACAAACGTATTTATTATATCTACATAGACAAACTGAACAGCCTAATTTCAGAAAACTTTTGCAATAACGTAACTTCACCCAACTCAATAAATGGATAATCTTCAAAAACCGAGTGAAAAAGATAACATATTATTTCAAATTTAAAAATAAAAATCCACATCTCTCATTTAAAAATTGGTCAAGAAGGAAGTAACGTGTATTTAAATTCAAATACATATGTTTAGCTGTTTCAATAGCAATACACAATGCTACTGGTCACTGACGTCCTGCTGCCGACAGTGCCTAATGTAAGAAAACACATTTTTATAAGGCTTATCTGAATACCTAGCATGTGGTAAAAGTTAATGAAAAATTCTTACTTTACACAGTGACAAGGCAAAGGCTGCCATCCATCGTAGATGATGATGGCATAATATATTTGCTAGCGCTATTTTTAGTAACGATTAACTGCGCTACTTTTTATCCTCACTCTCTTGTCTCGAGCTGCCCGACCCGAGTGGCAAGTCAAGGACAAGACGACTAGGGGGCGACTACGAGATGCAGATACTTTACACATTGCTAGGTTAAATTTATCTGAATAAATGTCTTGAGTCCAGTTAGTGAAAACATTGTTATATTTTTTCTATAATTAACAAAAATGTAATTCCATCAAACATACACCATGCTAAATGTCTAATTTATTTTTGTATAATTTTACTGAAAATAGATTAATCTAAATCAAATGACATTGCATTGCAGTTTTTTTTATAAAAAATAAATATGTGCAGAAATTGTCCAAATTATTCAAAACTTTTACCAACACCTTCTTGAATATTTTTTTTCTTCAGTTTTCTTGTATTCATTCTAATTGACATTTATAACAAGCAGGTGACATTTTTCATGTGTTTTTAACCATTTGAACTCTGGCTACCCAGTTGGTAAAATCCCATTCCCCTGTGCTCTGAGAAAATACTCACTATTTAGACATTTAAATTAAACTATTTACTATGACTAAACTATAAGCTCAAATTTAGTTATTCTTTCTAAAATTGAGTGAACTGCTAATCTCCAATGTTATAACTTCAGTAGAGTGTGGAATATATTCATTAAATGTACTTTATATATATTATATGGGATCAGAACACCTCTACTAATATCAGCAGTAACTATGCCTCCTCAACTAATAATCTCCAGATAGCTCGATCCTGAGCAATTATGTAGGACCTTAGTCTGACTTTATGAGGAACAGATCTTCTTCGTTCGTTCTCAATCTCCCGCTACCAAACCCTGAAAGGGCTTAAGTAGCAGAATGTAGTCCAGAGAATGGAATGCGTTGTCGTAGTTTACAGCTTGACTGCGATATTTGCACCTTTCGGTCCAACACATCTGACTTTAGCAAGTATTTTTTTAGTACCGGGTTAGCATTCCCTCTTCGATCCCTTCTCCTTAGCCAGTCTGCCCTGCTGCAGCCTGTTATCCAGGATCACTGCGTGGAGGTGTAGAAGGGTCTTGGCAGCTATAGGTTGCTGACCGCTGCAGCTTATGCGCTACTCAGCGTCTTGATCCCGAGGAACAGATCAATATTGATCCTAACCAATGAACGAATGATAATCCAAATCACACATGTTGTCATTCAAGTAACAACTGATTCTTTTCTGAATAATCACAATCTAAATTAAATTTATCAGCCTCGAAATATTTTAAATTACTTTCAACGACTTGATATGTTGTTAGCCTTTAAGAATAGCCATTTTTGGAATTTTCAAAATAATTTAATGACAGAAATCTCTCCGAAGGTTAGTATCAATATTTGCGTCGCAATATTTGTTATTTCTGGAAATGTGTGTGCTGTGTAGACGTCACTATAATATGGTCAATATCCAAGCCAAATTTATTGCATGGAAGACGAAAAGCTGCCAAAGGATATCCTTTATGTACAGCTAGCCATTGGAGTCGGAAGAATCAGCCTTTCCACACTGCGATTCAAGGACATATGCAAGAGGGACATGAAGTCATGTGACATCCCGTCCGAGTGCTGGGAAGAAATTGCTTAGGATCAAGCTATCTGGGGACAGTCAGTTGGAGGGGGCATAGTTACTGCTGACGCTCATCGAGGTCTTCTGGCTGCAGAGAAAAGAGAAGGACTGAAGATATCAAGGAACAGCCAGGTAAGCCAGCCTCCTCAATATGGTTGGCAGAGACTGTCATTCGCGGATCGGCCTTTACAGCCATACCAGACACTGTCGAAATACAGCTGGACAAAACCTACAGGGCACTACCCGCGTGGACTATAGAAACTGAGATGCCTAAGATGATGACAGCCAAAATTGTGCCTTAAAGTAATGGTTCACCCGTCACACCGATAAACGGGGGGCTCAGAGAGTCGGTGTCTCTGGTTTAAAGGGTTAATAAATGTTACAATACATGTCAGTATAATATATTTTCTGATGTGAATTGTCATTCTGTCTTTTCGTCAGCTTGCAAAGAATACAGATACTAATGTCTCATATTTAGTTGTTGGAATAAAGCAGGAACTAGAAAATGAGGTAAGTATGTACAAAGATAATGCTATCCTTTGATAGTAAATGGTTTCTGTTGTAATTATAAGTAAATGACTGTTTTAATAAGAGAAATTCAGATGCAGTCTTTTCTTCGTGATAGTAACCGTGTTAGAGCCTTGCCAATGATGGAAAAAGTCAGTGCCAATGGTCAACGTATACTTCTTTGCAGACATCAACCAACTTCTTACAATTTGTTTGTTTTATGGCCATCCTTTATAGTGCACCTCAACCGTGTCCGTGATTTAGCTTTTATGATTGTTTGCCAGAGTATTCAATGCATCTCCATTAGCTAGGTTGTGTAGAAAGATGGCATTTATTTCATTCACTCCGACATATTCAGGATGCTCTTGTTTTCTTATGTGAGACTCCAGCCCAACATCAGCTTGGTGTGATTTACTTATATTTGATAAAAGTTTTCTAAAATGCCACACACTATGTACCAGACTGCTCAGAATACTATGGAATACAGCCATTGAACTCGTGGAGATGAACATTTGCCTGAGACGGGAACTACAGTTGCTTAAGTTTTCTTTATTTGAAACAATTTTGCATTTGTTGGCACTCACCAGTTAATTTATTCAATTTTACACTAATACATGAGTGAAGCAATGGCTTCCATTGAAGGTAATCCACGTGTGAAGATGTTCAAAAAGTTTCTTCTCAGTTTTGGGATGGCTATCTAAAACCTCTTTAAACCCTTTTGTCAAGCTCCCAATCTTTATTTCATAAGATACAGAGGGGACGGCGTGGTTAAGTGGCACGGCTCACAATCTGAAGGTGCTGGGTTCGATCCCCATCACAACACCAGCCGTTACCCCAGGGAAGCAAACCCTTAGAAAATGCAGGAGGAAGCAGACCCTTACATAAAATGGATGCTGAAGTCGGATGCACTGGGCAGACAGGCGCAAAAATAAAAACTACAGTGCAACGCACACCGCCTTGGGGATTATTGAAAATAAGGCGAACGCAAAAAAAAAAAAAATTAGATACAGAAAGGCTAGTCAACTCTTAAGATCCTTTACCATTGAAAACGGCTTGTTTTCATCTAAAAACATATGGACATCCCAAATCTGAAATACAACATCAACTTCCTGAAAAAGATAGACCAGTACACCATTTTCCAACTTCACACTCAGCACACACAACTTAACAGCCACTTGGACAGAATCCAACCAGAATATACTTTAGAGTGCTGGCTGTGCACACATCTCTATGAAACTGTTGAACATCATCTTCTTGAATGTCTGGGGCTTGCTGGTGTTAGGAAAGAGCGTCTTCTTCCAAGTCCAGACAAATAGAACAGATTGTACGGAACTAAACAACAGCTCACACACAAACACTTGCAGATACCACTAAATAGCGTTCGACCAGAGGGCAGGGGCCCACAGGATGCTGGATCAATAATCAACCAGCCATCATTGCGTTTGTTTATCGGTTGTTTATCGTTACCTTCTGGTTTGAATTCGGATACAAGGAGAAAGTATCAATAGATTCATGAAAACAGCTTGAAAGTTAAATGAAATCGGTGCATTTTCACTAAAAAATGAGTAATTTGTCTGATAGTGAGCAACCAGGGCCATCAAGACGGAATCTGTTTGATTATTTGACAAGCCAGAGTTTGATGACGATGATAGTCAATCATATATTGAGATAGGGAGTGATAGTCAATCATATATTGAGATAGGGAGTGATAGTCAATCATATATTGAGATAGGGAGTGATAGTCAATCATATATTGAGATAGGGAGTGATAGTCAATCATATATTGATATAGGGAGTGATAGTCAATCATATATTGAGATAGGGAGTGATAGTCAATCATATATTGAGATAGGGAGTGATAGTCAATCATATATTGAGATAGGGAGTGATAGTCAATCAAATATTGAGATAGGGAGTGATAGTCAATCATATATTGATATAGGGAGTGATAGTCAATCATATATTGAGATAGGGAAGATAGTCAATCATATATTGAGATAGGGAGTGATAGTCAATCATATATTGAGATAGGGAGTGATAGTCAATCATATATTGAGATAGGGAGTGATAGTCAATCATATATTGATATAGGGAGTGATAGTCAATCATATATTGAGATAGGGAGTGATAGTCAATCATATATTGAGATAGGGAGTGATAGTCAATCATATATTGAGATAGGGAGTGATAGTCAATCATATATTGATGTAGGGAGTGATAGTCAATCATATATTGAGATAGGGAGTGATAGTCAATCATATATTGAGATAGGGGGTGACAACAATGAGCTAGATCTAAACCACAGCAATGGTATCGTTGATGGTCAAGTCAGTTGACGATGATCGTAGACCTAGTGACATTAGTGTGAACAACGCATGTGATTCATGTTCAGTGCTCATGATGAGTGGAGCTTTTATTGTAGCAATGCAGGTCACAGGTACAGCAATTTCATGAAAATTATGGGCTGTCAAATAATTATTTAGGTTTAGATGATGAGCCAGTGGCTTATTTCTATCAATGGATTCTGTGCACGAAAAAGGACAGATAAACCAGCACAATGTGTGACTCGACCCGAGCTAGTCAAGATTGAGACCAACGTGACTGTACTGACTATAAAAAGGCAGGCATAAAAACAAAAAGCAACAAACTAGTCCAGACCACCAAACAGTACCTACCTTGCTTGTAAACTAGTCCAGACCACCAAACAATATTATAACAAATAAGAAAATTACAGATAAAAATAAGACAAATTCGCCTTTATCATAGTTTACAAAATTTTTTTCAGGATTTTATAGATCATAATGAAAAATATCTATATGATTTAAGAGTTATACGGCATGAGTGAATGACTGCTGTAGAGTTTTAAAAGCTTCTATGACCTGGTGTGGATCTTCTGTCCTAGTCATACTGGAGTTCTGGGCAAGGAAAGTGTTTACTATGCAGACACTAATTATTGGTAGAGGTGGTATCCTCAATTCTATCAACGACTGTCTATTGAATGATGACGTTGCAATAATTTAATTAGCCAGCAATTCAGACAGCGCAACTTTGAAATCAAATGAGGGTTGAGTGGAATTTGGAGCATGAGAGGATGAAGCAGGAATGTTTTCAACCAACGAACTATAGGAACTATCAGTATCCGTGCACTTTGCCATTTTCTGGAAGAGACTGAGCACGTGTTGGTGTGCCTGGAGCCCAGTGAAGTAATTTCCTCAGACCAGATTGAGTATATCGCTGTTGTATATTGTCTTTAACGTGAACATTCTACCATCTTTTGTTTATTGACATGTTCCATCATTGTCTATTTTCAGACTAAACACAACATCCAATCACAGCTTCCATTCCTACGTGAAAAGATGAAGCAGGAACAAATGTACATGGTAAGGTTGGTTATTACATAAAACAATGACAGTTTTTATAAAGTTGCTGAAATATATAATTATTTATATCAAATGAGGCTTTCTTAGAAGAAACAGATGTTAGGGCTCAATACCACATCAAATTTATGGCCCATCACAAGATTTTGGAATATTTGTCTCGTTTTTCCTCTAGCTTTAAAATAATGTATAGTCAGTGGATACTGATAACCTACTTTTATGTTTGCCTTGACCTTTAACGCGCTACGGACTAGACTCATTCCATTCAACCAGCTCTACCTACAAAATCGAAATTTAAAAAAAAATGTTGTTTGCACTGAGACCCTACCCATAGCCATTTAAAAAAATGCTGAATACATCACCATCTATACACGATATTTTTGCCTAGTAAAAATATTGTATGTTCTATAACAAATGGTTTTTGAACCATTTTTATTCTTATACGCCGCTTGGAGCAAGCCGACTTTTTGCGAAAGGTAAAGTAGGTTGTTGGGATCGATCTTTATCGAGTAGATCTGTTTATTTTGTTTGTTTAGATGAAAGAACTACGTTTGAATTGGAAACTAACAGTTGTGTTGATATTGTAAACACAATATCGATACGTTGTTGTGGTTTCCATAGTTTTCTATCGAAGCGACGGCCTAGTGGTCGGAGTCCAAATTTTTCCCGAGATTTTCATAAATTTTCAACTTCATCTTTTTGAATCTCAAAAACTAACAAACACACAACAAAAACAATAACACCTACATGTTCGTTATGCTATTGTGTATCTACACGCCAGAAAATCATATTTATTGACAAACAAACATAAAAGTTACAAATTTTGTAAGACGACTACCATAGCGACTAATTAAGAAAATTAATTAAGTCACAAAAGACTTATATTTTTTTCAAAAATATATTGGAGTGCTAAAGGTTTAATATACTTTAAAGAAACCAATATAACTGAGAATGTTCATTTGTAATTATTCCAGAAATCTGAAGGCATTACCGTTAATGAAGGTGTGTCCGTGAAGACAAGAAATGTTCACAGCATTAATGATACAATGACAGGACCTGTGAAAGTGGAAAACCCCGCTCATTGGGGAGAGGATGTACGGAAGCATATCAAAGATGGTAAGTCAGTAATTTGTGTCATGATCAGTGGTAGGTTTGTATATAACAGAGAAGTAAGGTGCTCATCTTTCAAGAAATGAATGAACGAAAGGGCAAAACAGTGAGTGTTCAAATCCTACAAGTTTCTCATGAGAGGTGGGATCATGTGCCTAGCCCTAAATAGACAGATGATAAACTAGGAGGTCCCTTGTACACACTGTGTACATAGAATAACCCTTGTCAATTGATAATCGAAGAAAGCTGTCCAGGCAAAATCATCTAGAAATTCATTCAATTCCTGAATAGTTGGGTTTGCCCTGAACATGAAGAAATTGTTTGTAAGGTGGATGCTTTCAAAACGTTCATTTGAACATTTTCTCCAGGGTTAATTACGCCATTTGTGGTCCAGCATTGTCATGATGGAGCAGTACTCTTTGAACTCCATCCCAAAGCACCAACAGAACTTCACAGTGAGATTCACATTGTCACCTTTCTTCTGGAAATTGGTTAACATCACTCAATGGGAATCCCAAGACAGTGTAAGCAAAACCTTCTTTACTGATGTCATAACCTTGAATTTCTTGGCAGAAGGTGAAGAAGGATGTTTCCATTGTATTGAAGCACTCTGTGATTCTGGTTGGTAGTGATGTCCCCATGAGTCGTCCCCAGTAACACTCCTGCTCAGCATGCCTTCTCCATCTCTATACTGACAGATGTTCCAAGGACAAATTCATTATGTTCATTGCATCAGACAGTTGTCTGGGTACCAACTGTGGGTACACTTTCAGGAAATTCAATTGATATTGCATTATGCTGTAGGCTAAATACTTCTCACTGTAAACAGAGAGTATTTCTTCATGAACATCATTTGCAAGAAGTTTTTGCCTTCCAAAATTTGCGTAGCAAGTTGTTCTTTGATTGTACATTCTGTAAAGCGTAGTTGCCATCTTGTATATAAGCTGCGTACAAGCATGAAACACCTAGTAATCACAAAGCTGGATATTGCTGACACCTTTTGGAACCATCAACTACATTTTTCAGATGCTATCCCAAATCAGTTAGGGACCTACTTACTGACTTGCTTTTCTATTTGTTAGTTTCAATAAAAACTTGTCAGTTCAGGCCTTCAACAAATACACACCAAGTTCTTCTGTCTTGGGCCAACCACTCAAGATCTGTCTTTCCATGTCTTCCCTGTTTCCTTTATCTTTGCCCTCTCCAACTGTGTTTCGGACTTTATCTACGGTACCTCTTTTGTCCTAGGGGTTGTAGAACAGACGTTTTTGTGAAGCTATCAGTCAGTTTTCTTAATGTGTGTCCTATCCAATGCTGGTGTCTTCTCCCTACGCCATGTTCTACTGACATCTGTTTGGTTTCATCCAGCAGTTTCACATCAGTGATCTTATCATACCATTTCAATCTCTCTATCCTGTCTGATTCTGTCCAGCAGTTCCACATCAGTGATCTTATCATACCATTTCAATCTCTCTATTCTATACAGGCATCCATTTATGAAGGTCTGTACCTTTTTGGTTGTTGTTGTTGATTTCCATGTTTCAGAGCCATACATTGTAGCTTAAACTTTGCAATTGTTATTTTTGTGTTGCCGTATTATTTGACATCTTGAAATAAGTCTCAGAAATACACTGCACCCTGAATACTGAAGGGTATATTTTGATAAACCTAGGCTAATCCCAGATGAAGGTTATCTATGCTAGATAGTAAACTGAACTCCAATATATAACCTCTGAATGGAATTTACAAAATATACTTTGTTAAAATAATTGTAAAAAGAAACACATTTCTCAGGTCTTGGAATAGAAATTTCATGGCATGGAAAGCACATCTTCAACACATCAAATTAAAACTGGAATGTGCTGGATGTTCTGCCAGATGTCTACCAAATGGGACTTAAAAAGTTATTGAGACATTGTTGAAATGCAGCAATAATTTACTTTTAAGTTAGCGGGCAAAATTTTAGGGTTGCAACTGTAAATAGTGCCACTCTATTGACAGTAAAAGACTGGGTACCACTTTCGCTATGAAAATATTTTCAGCCATAAAACTCAAACACAATATCACTCACTTGAGACTAATATATCTTCATTTATGTTATCTTACTTGGCCACATAAACTGGCTGAGCATGTGTACCCAGAGTCACAGTTTGGATTCCAATCTGGACGACCAACAATCGACATAATCTCCTTTTGTCCGCTACAAGAAAAGTCATATGAGTAGATCAGGCCTCATCGCTTTCATTAACCTGACAAAGGAATTTGATATGGTTAGCAGGGCTGGACTTTCTCAAATATAGGCTGCCCTAACAAACTTCTGCAGCTAATAGTATCATTTCATGAGGATACTTAAAGTATGTCTAATTTGATGGTAATGCATCACAACCATTCAGAATTCGCAGTAGTGTTAAAATAGGCTGCATTCTGGCTCCGAAACTATTTAGAATTTTCACTGCACTTCTACTGAAGCTTATATTTGGTAATGTAACAAGAATTTGCCTTCACACCAGGTTGGATGGTCATCTGTTTAATCTTGCAGGGCTCAAAGTAGAAATCCAAGATAAAAAGATACTGTCAGAGTTTGATCATTGCATCTCTCATGTGTGGATAGATTTTAGCCACACTATAAACGTGTACTGTGACAATTCATAGATGACACCCCAACCACTATCATTGACAACTACAAATTGCAAATGCGGACCAGTTCAATTACCTGGGGTCTTTCATTAATGATAAGCTGTCCCTAGACCCAGAAATAGGCACATTGGCAAAGCTCCTGCCATATTTTCTTATCTTACAGTGTATGTCTGAGGAAACCCCAACTTAATGTTTAGACCATGACCAAGGTCTGCAATGCCTATGTCATCTATATGGTAGCAAAACAGGGGCAATCTATGCCAACCTACTTTAACTAAGAACCATCCTTGACATCTCATGGAGGAGACAAATGCAGAAGTGCATTCTCTCACCAGTCTCCCAGGTATGTACACTCTCCAATTGCAGTGAAGAGAGCGGTGCTTAGGTCATATTTGCCACATGGAATTTGGATTCATCCTCAAAGATATTCTCTATCAACAACTCGCCTATGGTAAAGTAGCAGCTGGTTGACCACAGTTGAGGTTGGAACACGTGTAAGTGGTACATGAAGACACTGGATATGAATCTGACATTTTGGCAAGACATAGCTGTTGACCGATATAAATGCAGATGCAACCTGAAAAGCCATCTAAAACTGGTGGAAAATAGGAATTTGCAGCACAGAGAAGTGAAAAGATAAAGCTGTAAGGTAACTTCAGTGGGATCATAGGCTCCATGTAGTGAATCAATTAAAGTAAAGTTTATATTATTGTTCTAATGCCATCAATATTTAAAATATCAAAGTTGTCTGCTGTCATTGGTTTTTTAATAGAGATTTCATGTGTGTCTTCTTTATCTCCACATGTCAGAGATGTGTGCTTCCACATGGAGCTACTTCACCGACCCTCATGCTGATGTTGAGAAAATGGAAAGTTTGGACAGTGACCTGCACTCACAACATTTAGCACATGATATTGTCTCAGAGAAACTACAAGACGACATTAGAGACACTGAGATGATGACAGGAAAAGTTAAAGAACCTTCGGAGAGACTAATAGTCAAGCAAATAGTGAAGAATACAGGAGGTGTTGAAGATGATTTGGGAGGACCACCAGAAAACATACACATTGAGAAGACCACAGGAGATGATGGACTGAGTTTTGAGATGATGGAGGTACACAAAGACAATATCATAATAAAATCAGAAAATAGGACAGGAGATCTGAGTTTGGCATCTAGAGAACAGAGACTGAATTGGTCTATGAAAGTCAGGGAATGTCATGTAATACTTAAAGACATCATGGCTAAGATCTCTCATAATAATGACAGTGTGTCTTTAGATAATGGAGTTTGGAGCAATTTGTCAGAAAATGTGTTCTGTGTTTCTAAGAAAGATGCTATACATGATGTGGGTAGTATTAGTTCTGATAGAATTTATAAATGTGATGTTTGTGGGGCAGTTTTCATCACATTTGATAGCCTGAGCAATCACAAAAGAAAACATGAGGTAAAGAAACACTACAAGTGTGATATTTGTGGTAAAGAATTTACTAAAAAATATCGCCTTAATAATCACAAAATAGTACACACAGGACAGAGACCTTACAAGTGTGATGTTTGTGGTAAAGAATTTACTCAAAAAAGTAGCTGTAATACACACACAAAAATACATAAAGGAGAACAACCTTACAAGTGTGATGTTTGTGGTAAGGGATTTACTAAAAAATGTAGCTTTAATACACACATAATAATACATAGTGGAGAAAAACCGTACAAGTGTGATGTTTGTGGTAACGGATTTACTCAAAAAAGTAGCTTAAATGCACACACAAAAATACATAGTGGAGAAAAACCATACAACTGTGATGTTTGTGGTAAAAGATTTACTCGTAAAGTAAACCTTAATATTCATGTAAAAGTACACACAGGAGAAAAACCCTACAAGTGTGATGTTTGTGGTAAAGGATTTACTCGAAAAGATAAGCTTAATATTCACAAAAAAGTGCACACAGGAGAGAAACCGTACATGTGCAATGTTTGTGGTAAATGTTTTGCTCACACTATTCGCCTTAATGTGCACCTAAAAATACATTCAGGTCAGAAACCTTACAAGTGTGGTGTTTGTGGTAGAAGATTTACTCAATCTTCCTACCTTAATACTCACAAAAAAGTGCATACAAGAGAGAAACCTTACAAGTGTGTTGTGTGTGGTGAATGTTTTGCTCACACTGATTACCTTAATGTGCACCTCAAAATACATTCAGGTCAGAAACCTTACAAGTGTGATATTTGCAGTAAAGAATTTTCTAAAAGTAATTACCTCAAAATTCACAAAATAGTTCATACAGAACAGAAACCTTACAAGTGTGATATTTGCAGTAAAGGATTTTCTAGAAGTAAATACCTCAAAATTCACAAAATAGTTCATACAGGAAAGAAACCTTACAAGTGTGATGTTTGTGGTAAATGTTTTGCTCGTGCTAGCAACCTTATTCAACATACAAATATACATACAGGACATAAACCTTACAAATGTGATATTTGCGGTAAAGAATTTACTAAAAACATTAGATTAATTAAACACAAAATAGTTCATACATGAGAGAAACCTTACATCTGCAATGTTTGTGATAAATGTTTTACTCAGAATAGTACCCTTATTACACAAATAGAGGATGGCGTTGTCTAGTGGTTAAGTGATACTATTCACAGCCCAAAGGTTCGCTCCCCAATTACAGAACCAGCCATTACCTTTAGAAAACACAGGAGTAAGCAGACAGGCGCACAAAACAAAGTGCAACGATGGAGAATAGAGAATTAAGAACACTAAAATAATTACGCTCACAAAAATACATGCAATACAGAAACCTTACAAATGTGATGTTTCTGGTAAGGGATTTGCTAAAACTAGTTATCTTAATGCACACATAATGACGCATACAGTGGAGACACTTTAGAGGTGTCTTGTTTGTGGCAAAGGATTTACTCAAACTAGAAATCTTAATGCACACAAAATCATTTATGCAGGAGAGAAACCTCACAAGGATGATGTTTATTCAACTCAAGTGCCATCTCCGCAACAAAGATTGGCCGCATTGGTCCTCCAATATCGTCTGTCTCTTGTCTTGACGGTACACTCTGCCAGACTGACATTAGTCCATCTTTTGATGTTCCTCTCTCATGCATAGTGCTCCTTGCCTCTTGTTCGCTTATCTTCAACCTTTCCCTCCACAGTGTTGTTTTCAATAAAGCATCATGTCTTTTTATGTGTTCAAAATATTTTACTTGCTTCGTCTTAATGTCTGTCAAAAGTTCTTCTTCTGCGTACGCAGTCAGACAGTAACCATTATTTTTTCGAAAAAAGCGGCGGTCATCCTGAGGCTGTCGCCACTGCCATAGAGCTTGTCTTGCAGTTCCACTGGTGATGGCCACATCTGCTCTCTCTGATCCTCGTATGTCGGGCAGTTCTGCAGCAGATGTTCAGCGGTCATTTTACCAGTACCGCACGGGCATTCGTCGGTACACCCTATCTTCAATTTGTTGAATAGGTGGTACCTCAGTCTATTGTGGCCAGTGCGAAGTCTGAAGACAACGACCTGCTCTCTTCGGTTCAACTGGTAATAGGCATCGTTTTTGGCGTAACCAGTATGTTCGGTTTCCCATTTGGTCATGTATCTGGCTTTGATAAGCCGTTTTGACTCTTCGTACGTCATACTGGTATCTGTTTGTGGTAGTCTTGCACCTTCTTTTGCCAGTCTGTCTGCCTCCTCGTTGCCTTCGATGTTGCAGTGTGATGGGACCCACTGTACCACTACCCTTTTTGGTGCGGACTGCTGGCACAGTTTGCAGAGTGCTGCTCTTAAGTCATTGAGCTCAGTGTTTTTCTGGCTTTTTAGCGCTGTGACTACGGCGAGAGCATCTGTCAGCAGGACTATATGGCTCTCATTTTCACTGTGTGTCACCATTTCTTCCACTGCCGCCCTCAGTGCCTCTGCCTCCGCTCTGAAATTGCTTGTGTACTTACCAGTAGCGAATGACAGTGTTATTTTTCTGCCATTCGGTAGGTTCAGGAATGCTCCTGCCCCTCCGTTCTGTGTTGTGTTTGTTACAGAGCCGTCGGTGTATGCATGGGTCCAGTCCATGCTTGGGTAGCTTTTCGTTATGAAGCTTAGGGTAGTATCTCTCCTTTCTTTTTCAGTCTGGCAGTTTTTGTTTGCAATACCTGGTATATTTTCTACCACCTCTGGAAATATATCCTGCCTCCAGGTAGGTTTTCGTACAGTAGTGATGGGTTTTGGTGTTGTTAGTGCGTTTATGGGATCTTCGTGCATCTTTGCTTTGGCTATTTCTGCAAAGTTTCTCCGCTTTAGTTTCCCATTTCCCAAATTGTTTAGTCTCTGGTGCATTGGATGGTCGGTCAGTCTTCGGAGTTTCTCCGACTGCAGCTGGGCTCTGCAGTCTCTTCTATCGGTCATGGATTGCAGTTTTGTAATCTTTTCAAGTTCTACAATTGGCGTTGACTTCATGCCACCTGTTATAATTCTCATGGCTTGGTTTTGAAGTTTGTTAACTTTATCGAAGTTCGCCTTCGCTGCTGTTGTCCATGCCGCAATGCCATACTCGAGAACTGGTCTCACTCTTCCAGTGTACAGTTTCTTTAGTATGCCTTCGTCTGCTCCCCAGCTAGTGCCAGCAAGTTTCCTCATGATTGCCATTCTTTCTCTGGCTTTCATTCGGTTTCTCTCAATCTGACTTTTCCATGTCATGCGCCGATCAAATGTGACTCCCAGATAGGTTGGGTTGTCGTTTGGCTGCAGGAATTTGCCATTTAGACTTAATTTGGTACTTTGGGGTTTTAATGAAAGCGAGAATATTGTGCATGTGGTTTTCTCCTCGTTTATTTTGACCAGCCATGAGTTCGCCCACTCTTCCAGCGATGTTAGGGCCTGCTGCATCCGATTTCTTGCTATGGTGAGATTCTTTTCAGAGGTCCACATAGCCAGATCGTCTGCAAACATTGAGCTATGGACTCTTCTTGGTATATTCTCTGTAATATCGTTTATATATACCAGGAAGAGTGTGGGTGACAGTACTCCCCCTTGGGGTACTCCCTGCTCGAGTGTCACCTTTTTGCTCATCTGTGTCAAAAGTTCAATACTCATGTTTACTTTCTTCAGGACGTCGCTATTTGTTTGATTCTCTTTCAGTGAAACACAACCCATGTGACAAATTCTTCTGTATAACCAGATTTTGAGGGCCTATACTTTGTTCTCCAGCTGTTTGTTCATAGTCCATGTTTCTGCACTGTACAACAATGTTGATTATATTTAACATAAGTCTCATTTTCAATGTATTGGTTATTTACCTCAATGCGTAGCGCAGTGGTTAGCGCGCTGGCTTCTCATCTGAGTGGTCCTGGGTTCATTCCCAGTTGAGGCGGTAATGTTTTTTTCAGACCGCAATGGCTCCCGGGTCGACCCAGCCTTAAATGGGTACCGGTTCAGTCCGGGAAGTAAAAGCGGCGAGGGAGAGGAGATGGCTACCGCCCTCATATAGCTGAGCCTTTTAAATGTGAGATCGCTAACACCTCACACCCCTACGGCAGTAATGCTTTGGGATACTTTACTTTACAATATATTCCTATCATAATTAATACACGGGGGGGGGGGGGGGGGGTGTACGTGTGTGGCCATGGGCTAGTGGCTACAATCCAAAGATGCTGGGTTCACTCCCTATCATAGCACTGGCCCTTACCCCGGGGAAGCCAACACTTAGAAAATGCAGAAGGAAGCAGACCCTTACATAAAATACTTGCTGAAGTCGGATGCACTTGGCCGACAGACAGCCTACTCTTTTTGTTTTTCTACTGCCAAGGGTTCTTTTAAGTGCACGCCATGTACATGGGACCTTCACATTTTGTGTCAGTCTCCAATATGACAAACCACTGTTCTGATTTCCCTTGAGACCATAGTACTCTTGAAACATGGAGGCTGTTGTTTGGTCATTTCTTGAGAGGGAAGCGCTCTCAGGTATAATAATTCCTGTACTCGAGAGAGAACCTGACAATTGTGATGTTTGATGTGAAAGATTGATTGATATTGGTCAACTTAATGTAACCCAAGGAACACATATAAGAGAAAGCTTACAAGTGCTTGCTTGCTAAAGATAATAGATACCCATCGTAAGCGAATATGGTGACAGCATCAGTCTACTGCTGCAAAATATTTTCTTGGATGGCTATAAAGACCAAACCTGGAAGGGTACACCCTGCCACATACAGGAAGCCAGCTATGGTATCATTGTGAGTATTGTTTTTGGGGGCAACACGCTTTTTCTGAGTCTCCGTGATGGCTGAACTCTCTGTGATCTGAGCGTCTTCAGTCATACTAGATCAGCAGGTGGTACGGTCTTGTGCAAGCATCTCTGAGGAGGTGACATCAATATTGATGCATTTCAGAGACACCTTCAATTAGTTTATGTAGTGTCTCTTCTGACCTGATGAGCATCGACCTGTTTTGAGCTGCTCATCTGACATGCGAACATGTCCCGTCAATCGTAGCTGAGCCAGTTTCAGAAGGTAAACGATATAATGGTACTCGTGACACAATACATACATGTGAGAAACCATACAAGTGTGGTGTTTGTAATAAAGTTCACGAGCCTGAAATCTTAATGAACACAAAACCTGGCTGTACTGATGATGAAAGTGTTACTGAATCAGGCTTAGACATTTGTGTGACTGACAATAAAGTAGATTGTGAAAGATTCTCACTATGTAAGTCACATTGCTGCTGAAACAAAATATTACCAAATGACTTTGGGACATGGAGCTAGCATTGGATTATTTTAGTTGTTGTGGACTTATTTGTAGAGCCATTTTATAAATGCATATTGTATTCTGTCTATTGTGCACGTGGCATTGACAATTCAGGTGATAGAAAGAACCGATAATATTTGATTAAATATGAAGAAATTTGTATTACAAATTTCATAAACAACAATTGTTGTGTTTCATATTTTTATTTATGATAATAATTTATTCTGGAACTTTAGCTATGGTGCTTTCCAATACATTTGATCATTTTAATTTTTTTAATGATTGAATTAATCTATTTTAAATAAATCTGTGAAAATGAGCTATTTCGCTGCACTTAGGAATACGGGACATATTTCATGTTGGAAGATGCATGGGAAAATATTAATGAGCCCGTCTCCATTTTAATAAACATAACAGGGACCGTCCTAAAACTAATTAAGAGAAGAAAAATGGTTCCTTAACGGATATGTTGCTAAGACAGATAATGGTGACAGAGGCACCCGATAAATTATTCTTGTCACGGCCATCAGAGATGCCTCTTGGACCGAAGTGGAACATGCTCTTAGAAACAGCAAGATCACTGCCCTTGGTCCTGGTGGGGCAAGGTGTGCCAAATTAAGCAGCTGGATAAAGCATGCATTAAAAAGGGGTGGGGGAGGGTGGAATTTCAATACCAGTGTATTGAATGCAGCAGTGCCTGAGGACTGTCTATATGCCTACCTCAGTCCACTTCCTAAATCTGACAAGGACTGCGATACTAAGTATCTATAGAGTCATCACCTTGCAGAATGTATGTCAGAAAGGTCATATCTAGCGAATGAACACATCCTGTCTGAGATTCTGGGAAGTTATAGATCAGTGACGGAGGAGACCTGGGAAGTTATAGATCAGTGACGGAGGAGACCTGGGAAGTTACAGATCAGTGACGGAGGAGACCTGGGAAGTTATAGATCAGGGAAGGAGGAGACCTGGGACATTCTGGGAAGTTATAGATCAGTGACGGAGGAGACCTGGGAAGTTATAGATCAGTGAAGGAGGAGACCTGGGAAGTTATAGATCAGTGACGGAGGAGACCTGGGATATTCTGGGAAGTTATAGATCAGTGACAAAGGAGACCTAGGAAGTTAAAGATCAGTGACGGAGGAGACCTGGGAAGTTATAGATCAGTGATGGAGGAGACCTGGGACATTCTGGGAAGTTATAGATCAGTGACGGAGGAGACCTGGGAAGTTTTAGATCAGTGAAGGAGGAGATCTGGAAAGTTATAGATCAGTGACGGAGGAGACCTGGGAAGTTTTAGATCAGTGAAGGAGGAGACCTGGGAAGTTATAGATCAGTGAAGGAATAGACCTGGGACATTCTGGGAAGTTATAGATCAGTGAAGGAGAAGACCTGGGAAGTTATAGATCAGTGAAGGAGGAGACCTGGGAAGTTATAGATCAGTGAAGGATGAGACCTGGGAAGTTATAGATCAGTGAAGGATGAGACCTGGGAAGTTATAGATCAGTGAAGGAGGAGACCTGGGAAGTTATAGATCAGTGAAGGAGGAGACCTGGGAAGTTATAGATCAGTGAAGGAGAAGATCTGGAACATTTGCTTACCATAAGTATGAAGGCTTTCAATTCAAGGAAGAAACAGTTGATGTGGTCTTTGATCTGAATGATGCTTATAACTGTGGGACTTTGGTGCACTGTTTGAGTAAATGTGGCATCAACCCATAGGTGGGGATCTGGATAGCAGCTGTTGCCATGGAAAAAATAGTTGTATTCCGTTTGAGAGATCCTGGACATCTGCACCAAGCCCCTGTCTCCCATACTCTTCAACGTCTACACAATAAAGGTGGCCAACATTCAACCTACAGGTCTAGCACGAAGGTTGACTTAACGTTTGCAGACAACATCCTCACATGCAGGACTGGCTCGGATAGATATGAAATGGTCAAGGACACACGAGAGACTTTGGAGTCAATCTCAAAGTGGTGTGGTGAGTCAAGCTCCCGGCTCAATCTCGACAAAGCCGTTGAAATGTGATGCTCCTTGAACAACTCAGCAGTGAAGGCTGGTCTGTTTAATAGGACCCTTGATAGATGTATCATTGAGAGACATCGCTGCGAGTGACCGTTGATCATAGCCTGTCTCACGAGTACCATGCTAATAAAATCATACAGAGATGCAACCTGGCAACAGTAAAGGCAACGAAAGCTGCCAAACTGCAGCTGATTTCCATACTACACAATCAGTCTGTTCTGTCAATCACCGAGTATGGCCTGGACATTGTCGTGGTCACAGTGTGAAAGGTTGGAACGTATCTGGAGCCTGGACATCCTCACATTGTCGTGGTCACAGTGTGAAAGGTTGGAACGTATCTGGAGCCTGGACATCCTCACATTGTCGTGGTCACAGTGTGAAAGGTTGGAACGTATCTGGAGCCTGGACATCCTCACATTGTCGTGGTCACAGTGTGAAAGGTTGGAACGTATCTGGAGCCTGGACATCCTCACATTGTCGTGGTCACAGTGTGAAAGGTTGGAACGTATCTGGAGCCTGGACATCCTCACATTGTCGTGGTCACAGTGTGAAAGGTTGGAACGTATCTGGAGCCTGGACATCCTCACATTGTCGTGGTCACAGTGTGAAAGGTTGGAACGTATCTGGAGCCTGGACATCCTCACATTGTCGTGGTCACAGTGTGAAAGGTTGGAACGTATCTGGAGCCTGGACATCCTCACATTGTCACGATCACAGTGTGAAAGGTTGGAACGTATCTGGAGCCTGGACATCGTCACATTGTCACGGTCACAGTGTGAAAGGTTGGAACGTATCTGGATTGAAGGAGTGCCTGGGATACCTCATTGGTGAAAATAAGATTTCTGTTTGGATTTCTTTCTGTAAAGTCTAAATACGCTCTGGCCAAATCCTACATGCGATTATCCGCGGACAAGATTCACCCATTACACAGAAAATTTGCAGATATCAAAGTATAAGAATCGGGAAAAGGATGGCACATACAGAGAGAACGAATTGTCAATTACTTTACACACTTTCCGTGATCTAGCACTACGTCACGTATCATTCTTTCAGTATTCAATCACATTGGATGCACTGTCATTGCCACTCAGCAATCGTGATACACCAATTCGAAGACTATTTAGTGACTTCTGTGCTGCATAATGGAGGGGATGTCCGTGAGAAGGTTCCTTCCGTAACTCAATATAGGGGACCTTCTTTCGTCAGTTCTTTCGATGCAACGTTTTCAAGGGCTAGTCTGTAGGGGCGGAGTTGACTGTAAGAAACGTCGTCTTGGTTTTAATCTTGTGCGTTGCACCTGATATTCAAACACAGGGTGCCTTGGGTCGTTTACCTGTTTCTCTTTCCATCTCTGACGCGACAGTTCTTCTTTTTTCAGGCGGCACTGCGCCGATTATGGAGTATTTATCAAGTAACCACAGTAGAGACCATACACAAATTAGAATGAATTCACACTGGCAGTAAAATGACAGACTGCACCGGGCCATTGTCACTAGGTAGAGAGAGTGCAGAGACTGGTACAATGAGAAAGCTAACGTCGGAAATATACAACTAATAAGTGAAAATAACCAGGTTTCTGATGCTGTCTTAAATATCGATGGATCCGCGCTTCTCTGTTAGAGTAAGAGGCAGAGTCGTTGACGAGAATGAAGGTCGAGACAATGACTTGGACTCTTAGATAGTAGTAACCCATTGCATTACTGCCGTATGGGTGTGAGGTGTTAGCGATCTCACATCTCAAAGGCTCGGCTACATGAGGGCGGTAGCCATCTCCTCTCCCTCGCCGCTTTTACTTCCCGGAATGAACCGGTACCCATTTAAGGCTCGGTCAACCCGGGAGCCATTGCGGTCTGAAAAAACATTACCACCTCAACTGGGGAATGAACCCAGTACCACTCAGATGTGAAGCCAGCGCGCTAACCACTGCGCTACGCGGCTCCACTCTTAGATAACTATCTGGAATCTCTTTTGGCAGTGTCTTAATCGTCTCTGACTCCCAATCTTTGCTTCGGAAGGTGCACAGGGGATGACTGTGACATGAGTGGATAGAGGTCATAGAAGCGTCGAACCTCCGGAAGCAGGAACTATTCTGGAAATGCTGGGAACTGACATCGAGGTTCCAGGGGCACCCATATTGCGGACATTGGCAATGGATAAAGATGACATTTTGAAGTTCATCGACGACCGCAATTTTTTACGAAGACACTGTCGCTGAACCAGTAATGCACAGATTGCCGGAATTCGGAATTATACACTGGTTTATTAGATAGGGGCACCTGAGAGGATAGAGCAGATGCGTATACAGTCAGCGAGCTACAGGAACCAGCAGCATCTACACTCTTCGGCATTTGCTGATACAGACTGGTCACCTATGGGTCTGCCCGAGTGCAATGACGTCGATTCTTAACAGAAAAACATCATTATTAACCTGCCCTTCACGAATGATATAGTCGCACTTATTGGAAATGAAAAAGTACCTACACTAATTGATTTCCAAGCTTGATTCCACTACAAGAATATATGGTATGGAAATCAATACAACAAAAACCTAGCTAATGACAAATAACAAGAAGAGAATTCCAGAAGACATCACTGTAAATGGATATAAATCGGAGACAGTAAAATAGTTTCAGTATCTAGGAATAATAAATGGAGAGCATCAAGTTGAACAGAGCAAGGATCGCACAAACGACTTCAATTCTCTTTCAATACCCGTTCTGTCCTTCTCCGCATTCAAGGTGGCGGCAATGGAAATAGACTGCAACCATGCAGCCTGATTAAGATATTGAGGAAAGAAGAAGGCAAACCGGTCCCAAAAATGCCGCACTGAAATCGAATGTGTTGGACCGAAAGGCGCAACTACGACACAACTCACAAACGTTATTTTCAGGACGAGCGCTCAAGAAGTAGAAACATGAACATTAAATACTGAATTAAGATCACAGATTTTTAGAATAACATGATTATATCTCAAATGTCAATATACCAAATACATCACTTAATACATCAGTCAACTTTTGAAACATCACTCTCTCTATCTGGGGCTTCCTGGTCTATCGACCACCGTCTATTACTAACCCAGTGACACACGTGGCTAACACGGATATATTTCTTATCATGTTCAATCTTGCTATGACTCACGCCAGTCTTCCCAGCTGCTATGTCTTCGTTGGCTATGCCAGGAAGACGAAGACTTTCTACTAAGGGACCACGAAATGCTGGACTTTTTTGTGATGCGTCTCTACACTTAAACTATCCTTACCTTCGCCCAACGACTGACCATTCCTATCTCTCGTACCGGTCCTCTTTTTCCCAGCCCCTACCTGACCACGTAAAACTGGTTCTTACTTTTGATCCTCTTAACTTCTCGGTCCATTAGATTTTTGTTGTGCCATTTCTCTAAAGTTCATTTGATCCTTTTAGTGGACCAAGACGAGGAGCAGCAGCGGTCAGCGACCCATAGCTGACTGCTAGCGTCAGGGTCAGTGAACCAGAGCTGCCAAGACCCTTTTACACATCCACGTGGCGATCCTGGACAACAGGCTGCAACTGAGCAGACTGACCAAGTATAAGGTATCGAAGAGGGAAGGTAACCTGGTACTAAAAAATGCCTGCTAAAGACGAATGTGTCGGACTGAAAGATTCAAATATCGCAGTCCAGCTGTAAACTATGACACAGCATTGCGTTATCCGGACTATTTCCTACTTTTTGCAAATTCGGTTTCAGAGGGTGGTAGCGAGAAATCAGAGATCGACACAACAGTCACTTCATCAACCACACCTTGCCTTGCAAGAGAAAATGTGATTACGTAACGTATCGCTGTTGTAACGTGTCGCTATTATCCAAATACGTTCAGTAGCTTCCCCGAAAGCATCTGTTGAGATAAAAGAGGGGTTCATCTGCAAGTTATGGGACCTAATCTAGGATATTATTAGTTGCAACTACTGCAATATGAAATACATCAGGGAACCTGGCCTTGAACTCAATGCCTGCTTCCGCCAACACTACAATGACGCGTAATAATTCTGGATGTATGGTCGAAAACCATTTTAATAGTCCTGAATATCAAGGTATTGTTGAATTCAAAGTCATCCGTTCCGCCGTTGATCTACAGCGGCTTGAGCTGGAAAATCGTTTAACCTTCCTTAAGAGATTTTTTGAAACACATTTTATTCTTTCAGTCTGCCTTTCTGCCACAGAGAGTGGGGAATAGCAACATGCTGACCATCTCCACAAGGGTTGCTGTACAATGCAAAATGCTTTTCATATGCGCTGCCTGAGGAGCATACTTGGAATTTCATGGAGTGACAAAATGACTAACAACGAAGTGTTGAAAATGGTCAGCTTAGTTACGATCCTCTTCCAGCGCTGCTTGCTGTAGCTTAGTCACGTGTGCAGAATGGAAAGTGGGTGAAAACCAAAAGATGTTCTAAATGGAGAGCTGGCCACAGGCAAGCGAAACAAAGATATACTCTTCCTGCGCTACACAGATGTTTACAAGTGTGTCCTGAATGCGTTGGTTATGAACACCTACAAGGAACTTGTGAAAGATAGACCCGGCTGAAAGCAGGCTTTGTGTGTTAATCTGCAGGCAGTTGAGGCTAGGTGCATCCAGATGCAGACTTAAAACGTGTGCGGCGAAGCAAGGGAAATATCTGACTGTGAACTTGAGTGAAGTACATTGTCGCTCAAGACTGACAGGACGCCAATTACAATATATCAATATCAATATGTATATGTGCGTATATATATATATATATTATATTATTATATATGTATTTGCGTTCCGTGGTGAGTATTGCTGCATATCTTCTCTCGATGCATAAGCCATTGACAAACATCTCGGCAGTGTTCTGTGTTTACATTCTCATATGTTCATGTGCTTTCATTTCTTGTTTGACCTTTTTCCAAAGTGGCAGACAGTGAATCTCACTTCTCGATCACTCTCTGGCCAAGATGGCTGCATGGTTGTTTTTTTATGAAGAGATATTTTTTTTTTCAATTTAGGATTTGTTGTGAGTTGTCGTATGGTCTTTTTCCCAGACAAATAGATTGGGACTGTAATGTGTGTTTTGTTTCTACAATAAACAGTAACTGAACTATACAGGACCGCATGCGTTATTTTTACCGGCGTTCTTGTTTCGGACTTAATAGTTAATTATTGAATTTTCACTTCATCTGAAACTAAAGTAAACTAACTAAATCTAATTTAACTTAACGTCTTTATACTGGTTTAGAAGACCCTGCAGAGTCGGTATACAACCAGTTTCATTTACATCACCTTGCTCTAAAAGATATGCGCATCCAATTTATTCTTAAATGCATTAACTGTCCCTGCCTCCACTACCTCCTGTGGCAAATGCATTCCAAGCAGACACCACTCTGACTAAAAAAATATTTCCTAATATCTAATCTGGACCTCTCTTTAATTAATTTGTAGCTATTCCCTCTTGTTCTCGTGGGTGACTATTTAAAAACAAAATTGTTTTAATTTCATTTATCCATTCCTCTGATCATCTTATAAACTTTGGTCTTAGTAACCTCAAATTCTTCTCTCTTCGAGACACTGTAGGCGGTTTTTCCTCATAACTGTAATTCTGGAATCCCACTATCAGTTTTGTTGCTATTTTTTGTATCCTTTCCAGCATGTTTATATCCCCTCTACGATAAGGACTCCACACCTGTACACAGTACTCCAATCTAGGTCTAACTAATGCTTTATACAGTTTGACTATCACTTCCTTGCTCCTATGTTTAATATTTCTTTTCATCATACCTAACAATGCGTTTGCATTTTTCACTGCTACTTGAACTTGCTCATTCACCGTACCTGTATGATCAATTATAACTCCTAGGTCCCTTTCTAATCTCCCATTCTGTAATCATGCTCCATATTGGATCTACCCATGTGGATGACTGTACATTTATCTAGATTAAACTGCATTTGCCAGATTACAGGCCATTCTCTAATTTTATCTAAATCCGACCTCAATATACCCACTTCTGCTTTAGATGAGACACTACTGCATAGTTTTGTGTCATGGATCTCATATCAATGTCCAAATCGTTTATATATATCAAGAACAAAATTGGTCCCAAAACCGAGCCCTGTGGCACTCCACTTTTCACTTCACACCACTCAGAGTACTCCTTATTTATGCCCACCATCTGCCTTTTCCCCATTAACCAATTTTCAATCCATTTGACAACTTCTCCACCTATTTCATGTGGTTTTAACTTTCAAAATAATCTTTGATGGGGTGCTTTATTAAAGGCCTTTGCAAAATCTAGATAAATAACGTCCACTGGCTCCCCTTTATCTATCATTTAGTAACCTCCTCCATGAATTCTAATAGATTTGTTAAGCATGATCTCCCTCTAGGAAAAACATGCTGGTTTTTTCTGTTTAGATTAGATTTGTCTAAATGCATTACAATGTTTTCTTTGATTATTGACTCTAACAATTTACAGACTATGCTCGTTAAACTCACTGGTCTATAATTCGCTGGATCTGATTTTTTGCCCTTTTTGATTAAGGGGATCACTCCTGCATCTTTCCAGTCCCGTGGAACAATCCCTTTTGCAAGTGATTGAGAATGTAATATAGCCAATGGTTTTGCTAGTTAATCTCTAATTTTAAACAGAAATTTTGGATGAATACCATCTTGACCTGGACATTTATTCACTTTCAACCCCTCCAATTTTTTGACAACCATTTCCTCTGTAATACAGATTGATCTTAATCCTGCTGTGTCCATTTCTGTTTGACAAATATCTCTGGGATTTTGGAGCAGTGCTCTTTTGTGTAGAATGTACCAAAGTACTGATTGAGTAGATTAGCTGCCTCCCTTTTCTCCCTGATTATTTTCCCTGTACTGTCTATGAGAGGGCCTACTTTGTCTTTCGTTCTTTGTTTATTTTTAACATAAGAGAAGAAGCTTTTACTGTCAGTCTTGATCCTCTGAGTAAGTTTTTTTTCAAAGTATTTTTGCTGTTAAATTCACTTTCTGAGCTATGTTCTGCTTGTCCAAATATTTTAAATATGTTTCTTTTGATTTACCTGCCTCTATATATTTTTTCCATGCTTTATTTTTAGCTCTTCTACATTTTATACAAATCTAGTTATCCACTTTTTACGCTTGGGGTTTACCTCCCTACATGGAACACATTCCTCTTTTAGCGTTTCTAGAACTGTTTTAAAACTCTCCCACTCTTGCTCAACATCTGTTCCTTCTACAATATCTTTCCAGATTATGTGGTTCGCTGCCTCTTTCATCCTCTTAACATCTGCTTAGAGTAGTCATATGTTTGCGTGTTCAAGTTTAATTCTTTCCGTGCAATAAGATCCCAATGGATGATTTAATGGTCACTTGAGCCAAACATTTCCCCAACTGTAACGTTTTCAATCATATATTCCTCTGTAATAAAAACTAAGTTTAGTGGGTTTTTGCCTCTAATGCTGCATCTACATGTTGAATTAAAAAGTTGTCAGTTATGCACTTAACAAAAGGTTTTGACTCTACAAGTGCTTCTGCCATATACCATTTTATTTCTGGATAGTTAAAATCCCCCATTAATAATTTTCCTTCACTTGCCTTTGATATGCTACTAATCAGCTTCTCATCTTCCACTTTTTGACTTGATGGACATCTATAGCACACTCCAATCACTGTTTTTTCACCCCCACTTTCTATTTCTCCCCCATACACTTTCATTTTTGTTACCACATAATAAATCATCTTTGATTGTTATATTAAAAGAATTTATACAGTATAATAAAACGCCACTTTCCTTAGCATTGTCTCCAACTACCCTATCTTTCCTTAACATTTCGTATCCCTGTATTTTAAGTTCACTATCTGAAATGTCCTCATATATCCATGATTCTGTTGACCCTATTATATCCGGTTTTCTTCTTCTACATACAGTTCCAATTATTCTCTTTTATTTACTATGTTTTACATAAAAACATTTTAGTTTGTAATTTTGTTGTTTTTCCACTTTTTGCTTTATCATTTTAATGTTTGCTTTTCCACTACTTATTTCACACTTCCCTGACCCCAACTCTCCCCTGTGACTACATCCTCTATATCACCCTATTGTAGGCCTATCTTTAGTCTCATACTTCATAGGCCTTACTAGTTTAAATTTCTAACACAATGATTAAACATATACTTTGCTACAACATGCTGTCCTATCTCATTTAGATGTAAACCTCTCTTGTCTAACGTTTTGACTGATATTATAATAATTCACGACTTCAAATAACATAACATTAGAATGTTATGAAGTAGATTCTATATAAACAATTGATCCACCTATGTAAAAGTCATTAAATAGCCAAATCACAATAAGAACAAACTCGGGATATTCCGACAAATATTACATGTTATTATATTATTAGAGTAGACATTAACAAACAAAGATAAAAGAAACATCATACCAACATAAATTAATTATTGCGCAGAATGCTTAGAGTAACAAGAATGTATAAAATCAGAAATGAAGATATTAAGACACAAGTGCTAGACTTCATCAAAAGACATCAAACCACATTGCTCCACCACATTGTGCATCAAACACCAGATAGTATCCCCCAGAAAGCAATGCTAAACAAATTCAATGGGTATAGAGCAAAGGGTTGACCGCGCAAAAGATGAAAAGCAGAAATAACAGAATCAGTAAAGCTTCACTTACACGAGCCCAGTCAAGAAACCTCTTCATAGCGTGAGACTGAAAGTCACAAACAGGACATAAAGCGAATAGAAGAAGAAAGAAGCATGCGACTGCAAGAGATAGCAGCCTTTATTCCTCAGCACAATAAATATTATTGGTGTACTTCAGCAGTAGTAGCACATGCCATAAAGATAGTTTAGTAGTAGCCACCATGGGCCTATGTCTAACATGATCATATGACAGTATACAGATACAAAGTTTAAGTTAAGAATTTAGCATCACAGTAAAATTAAGTTTACTTGATAACTAACTAACTTGAAGTATGCTCCTTAAAGCATTGCTTCTATTTTAATTTAATGTGACGGACTTTGTTGTCATGTGGTGTTTTGTTGATGTTCCTGCTATATACTCTTTGTATTTCACCCTAAAATGAAATTAGGTATTTGAAAAATACTTCCAAGAATACCATAACTAAGATTACTATATCATAAAATCACCAGATTTGTGTGGCAGTTTTGAATATTTCTAGGCTATATCTTACAAAGAACACATTATTTTACAAACCTAATTAAATATATATTGTTCATGTGTACATCTCATTAAATAATTGTCATCCCTACTGTCATATGTTGGTTGACAGGTCTTCTATATAATAAAGTCTAGTGCATTATCAGCAAACTACATTATGTTTAAATTAGTGTGCATTTATGTTTCATGTTTGATAGTAGAGATGTAATATTGTATATTTAACTTGACACAAATTTAGTTAATTCGTTTTTTTGTGATTTGCTAATTATAATTTCATTATTTTTTGCAGATAACTTTATCGTAGAATTTATGAATGCTTTAGATTCATTGGCCTGATCACATTTTACAGTTTGCTGATAAATGCAAAAACATATTCAGATTTCCATGGAAAACATAGAAACAGAGAGTGAAATGTTGAAACAAGAAACAGAACAGGTAAACTATGGCTGTAGTTCATTAAATAATGCACCAAAAAAGTCCATATTACGTGTAATATGAAAACTAAGATAAACTTCATATTTGCTTCTTTGTGAAGGGATTTTATTCATATAATTAATACATGATCAACTCAATGTATCAATGTCCAATAAGATTCTATATGTAAGATTCATCATGCTGCCAGTTGTCTAGAAAATTTGTTAAATTGCCATATAGCATATATAGTGTTCATAACAAGATCAGCATATATAGTGTTCATAACAAGATCAGTATATATAGTGTTCATAACAAGATCAGCATATATTGTGTTCATAACAAGATCAGTATATATAGTGTTCATAACAAGATCAGTATATCTGTTAGTTTTCACTAAAAATGTATTTATTACATCTACTTAAGGATCGTATCATGAACATAGAAATATGACAAAGAGTGGAAAACGCAATTGGGTTTTTTGATGATCTGTTCACGGCTATCAAAAGGCGAAAGATGGCTTGGCATGGGCACGTCACGAGGTCCAGCGGAATTACAAATTCGATACTGCATGGTTTCGTACCAGGAAACAGAGGACGGGGTCATCCAACGAAGAGATTGGCAGACAACATCTCTGAGTGATCAAATCGTCGTCCCGGCTAGACATGACTGACGGCTGCGAACAGAGAGAGATGCATGGGTTTGTTGGAGTGTCTTCAGGTGTGCCCCAACAACCTGATGGGCTATGGGATGAACTGAACTGAACATAGAAAAACTAAACAGATCTACCTCAGAAAGCCGTTGCAACAACTTAAGTTCATACCCCTCAAATAATTGGTTAATCACAAATCCGAGTAAAAAAGAGAATATATAGTTTCAATTTTTAAAATAAAAATTCACAAGCACATCTCCCATTTGACAACTGGACAAGACGGAAGTGTAGTCTATTTAAATTCAAATATGCATGTTCAGCTATTTTCACATCAATACACAGATATTTACAATCGATAGCTCCTAATGTGGGGAAACATATTTTTTTATAAGACTTATCTGGAAACCCAGTGGTAAAAGTAAATTTTAAAATTCCCACTTTACACATTGCTAGGGTATTTATCTGAACAAAAGACTGAAGTCTAGTGAGTGAAGATATTGTCATATTTTTAACAATAATCTCCATCCAGCACACATACAGCATGCTAAATGTCTCATTTATTTTTGCATAATTTTGCTGAAAATCGATTAATCTAAATCACATGTCAAGTTTTCGTGGTAATTGACATTTAAAAATCTGGCAAAGATGGCGCCGTAACTGGCTGCGAGTCTACATTTCTCTACTGTTTTGGATCATTATGGATGCCGCCAGACCACGGATTTGCCTGGAATTCACACTAGTCGACGATTTACACTTTTGTTCACAGATACGTGGAGTTGTTTTCCGTCTGGGCTTGTTATTTCGTTCTTTTTTCGTGGTTTCTTCCATCCGTTTATCCTGGTCTGGACGCCGGCTGAATGGCGCTACGCTTAAACTAGTTATACCTGTGTCGTAGCTCACGGGTTAGTTCTGCCGGTTCACCTTTACGAATATGGCGTGTGGGAATTTTAGATGCTACTATGATGAACTGAATACAGCTGGGGAGAGATGCCAGACTCACTCACACGCTGAGTGTTGTCCATACGACCTCTTGTGGTTATCGAAAAGGCACGACAAACTGCGTTAGATGCCTTCCCACCTTTCTACCCTGCAGGTTACATGTTTATGGAAAGGCTTCGGTGGTAACCCTGAGGCAAAATCTGCATCCTATGCTATCTCCAGACGTCTCGATGAATGTCTTGCCACTGACAAAAGGTAGCTTAGGCTCTGTGAGTGAGGTTGACAAAAGGCGCAGTTTCTTCTTCACTTTAATCCAAATCTCCGCGCAAGTCACCCATTTCAGCGGACACAGCAAGAGATACGACTGTCCACACGGCTGAACAAAGAGAGTGGTCTTCATCACTTGTGATGGACAAAACTATTAATAAGAAGCTGAGATTTTTCAGGTGGGTTTAAATGTTATAATACATGACAGTATAATATATGTTCTGATGTGAATTGTTACTTTCTTTTCACCAGCTTGCAAGGAATACAGACACTAATATCTCACATTTAGTTCTTGGAATAAAGCAAGAACTAGATAATGAGGTAATTATGTATGAAGATAATGCTGTCCTTTGACAGTAAATCCTTTCTGTTGGAATTATAAGTAAATGACTGTTGTTTTATATGAAAAAGTTAGATGTTGACTTTTTGCTGCATGAAAGTGACCTTTTTAAGGCCTTGTCCGATGATGGAAAAATCAGTCAGTGCCAATGGTTAATGAGTGCATCTTTGAGAACAGCAACCAAGTTCTCCTCAATATTTTGGTCTGCAAAAAAGGCATCTTGAAAGGGCTTCTCAAACATGTCCATAATTGAGCTTTTCTTGTTGTTTGCCAGACTATTCAATGAATCTCCCTTAGTCAGGTTGGGTGGAGAGATGACATTTAACTTAATCACTCTGACATATTTAGGACCTCTGGACGCACTTGTTTTCTTATGTGAGACTCCAGCCCAACATCAGCTAGGTGTTATTTACTTATATTTGTGACAGTTTTCTGAAATACCACACCTTATATAACAAACTGATCAGAATTAAATGCAGAATATAATGGAATACAGCCACTGGAACCTGTAGAGATAAACATTTGCCTGAGACAGGAACTACAGTTGCTTAAGTTATTTTTATTTGAAACAATTTTGTATTTGTTGGCACTCACCAGCTAATTTATTAAATTTTACAATAATACATGAATAAAGTAGAACATGCTTTAGAGTGCTGGCTGTGCACACATCCCTATGAAACTGTTGAACATCATCTTTTTGAATGTCTGGGGCTTGCTGGTGTTAGGAAAGAGCGTCTTCTTCCAAAACCAGACAGATGGAACAGATTGTACGGAACTAAACAACAGCTCACAAACACTTGCAGATACCACTAAATAGCGTTCGACCAGAGGGCAGGTGCCCACAGGATGCTGGATCAATAATCAACCAGCCATCATTGCGTTTGTTTATCGGTTGTTTACCATTACCTTCTGGTTTGAATTCGGATACAAGGAGAAAGTATCAATAGATTAATGAAAACAGCTTGAAAGTTAAATGAAATCGGTGCATTTTCACTAAAAAATGAGTAATTTGTCTGATAGTGAGCAACCAGGGCCATCAAGACGGAATCTGTTTGATTATTTGACAAGCCAGAGTTTGATGACGATGATAGTCAATCATATATTGAGATAGGGAGTGATAGTCAATCATATATTGAGATAGGGAGTGACAACAATGAGCTAGATCTAAACCACAGCAATGGTATCGTTGATGGTCAAGTCAGTTGATGATGATTGTAGGCCTAGTGACACTGGTATGAATAACACATGTGATACATGTTCAGTGCTCATGATGAGTGGAGCTTTTATTGTAGCAATGCAGGTCACAGGTACAGAAATTTCATGAAAATTATGGGCCATCAAATAATTATTTAGATCTAAATGATGAGCCAGTGGCTTATTTCTATCAATGGATTCTGTGCACGAAAAAGGACATAAACCAGCACAATGTGTGACTCGACCCGAGCTAGTCAAGATTGAGACGAAATAGTCCAACGTGACTGTACTCACTGTAAAAAGGCAGGCATAAAAACATCGAGTAACAAACTAGTCCAGACAACCAAACAGTGCCTGCCTTTCTTGTAAACTAGTCCAGACCACCAAACAGTGCCTGCCTTGCTTGTAAACTAGTCCAGACCACCAAACAGTGCCTGCCTTGCTTGTAAACTAGTCCAGACCACCAAACAGTGACTGCCTTGCTTGTAAACTAGTACAGACCACCAAACAGTGCCTGCCTTGCTTGTAAACTAGTCCAGACGACCAAACAGTGCCTGTCTTGCTTGTAAACTAGTCCAGACCACCAAACAGTGCCGTCCTTTGTAAACTAGTCCAGACCACCAAACAGTGCCTGTCTTTCTTGTAAACTAGTCCAGACCACCAAACAGTGCCTATCTTTCTTGTAAACTAGTCCAGATCACCAAACAGTGCCTGTCTTTCTTGTAAACTAGTCCAGACCACCAAACAGTGCCTGTCTTGCTTGTAAACTAGTCCAGACCACCAAACAGTGCCTGCCTTGCTTGTAAACTAGTTCAGACCACCAAACAGTGCCTGCCTTTCTTGTAATGTTGTATTGTGTTATTTCTGTGTTGACCCCTTACCATAGCTTGTAGTTGTGAGTTAAAATTGATTTGTATACAGATTCTGTAAAGTAGATCAAATGTGCTCACCAACTAGGTCACAATGGTCGACTTTTTGCACAGTATCATAAGATTTTAGAGTGAATGGCTGCTGTAGAGTTTTAAAGCTTCCACGAACTGGTGTGGAACTTCTGTCCTAGTCATACTGGAGTTCTGGGCAAGGAAAGTGTTGACTATGCAGACACCAATTATTGATAGAGGTGGTATCCTCAATTCTATCAACGACTGTCTATTGACTTATGACGTTGCAATAATTTAATTAGCTAGCAATTCAGACAGCGCACCTTTGAAATCAAATGAGGTCAAGTGGAATCTGGATCATGAAAGGATGAAGTATTAATGTTTTCAACCAACGAACTGCATTAACTATCAGTATCCGTGCACTTTGCCTTTCCCTGAAAGTGACAGAGCACGTGTTGGTGTGCTTGAAGTGCAGTGAAGTCATTTTCTCAGAACAGATTGAGTGTGCTACTGTTGTATATTGTCTTTAACGTGAACATTCTACCATCTTTTGTTTGTTGACATTTTCCATCTTTGTCTCTATTTTCAGACTAAACACAACATCCAACCACAGCTTCCGTTCCTACGTGAAGAGATGAAACAGGAACAAATGTACATGGTAAGGTTGACTATTACAAACAAACAATGACAGTTTTTATAAAGTTTCTAAAATATGTCATTACTTATATCAATTGGGGCCTCCTTAGAAGATGTTAGGACTCAATACCACCTCAAGTTTATGGCACATCACAAGATTTTGGAACATTTGTGTAAATTTTCCTCTAGTTTAAAGAAAATTATGATCTGTAGATTCAGAATAAAAACTGAAAATGGAATTCCAGAATTATAGTTAAGAGGACAGAAAAACTGGCCAGCTGGGACTGAGAGAAAGGGAATTTAAGGTGATTTATTACAGGTTTATAAGGTAATCAAAGGACAAGATAAATTAAACTATAACACGTTTTTCAAAATAGATGCCTAGAAAACAATAGGCCATAGCTACAAATTGATTAAAGAAATGTCCAGATTAGATACCAGGAAATATTTTTTTTTTCCAGAGAATGCGATGAATGGTTGAAAGGCTTTGCCACAGGAAATAGTGAATAGATATTTTTAGATCAAGTGAATCTCAGGATATCGGAGATACCAGGATGTTGAATTACTTCTACGTAACTTCTCTAACTCATTTATATACTGGCAGGAACAGATAATGAGGTTCTGTGCAGAGTCATCAATCATGCACTGTTTTCAGAAAGTTTGATTGATATGGGCTGGTCTCCTACTTCAAATTCCAAGCAAAAGACTCCCAAAGAACCTTCTATATGGCTTGGCTTGGCTTCGTTCATTCTCAATCTCCCACTACCAAACACTGAAAGGTCTTAAGTAGCAGAATGTAGTCCAGAGAATGGAATTCGTTGTGTCGTAGTTTACAGCTTGACTGCGATATTTGCACCTTTCGGTCCAGCACATCTGACTTCAGCAAGCATTTTCTGAGTACTGGGTTAGCATTCCCTCTTCGATCTCTTCTCCTTAGCAGGTCTGCACTGCTGCAGCCTATTATCCAGGATCACCGCGTGGAGGTGTAGAAGGGTCTTGGCAGCTTTGGTTCACTGGCCCTGACGCTAGCAGTCAGCTACGAGTCGCTGACCACTGCACTCATGAGCTGCTCAGCATCTTGATCTCGAACCTTCTGTATGATCAACACAACATCGATTCTATGCAATTCCCTAAAATTTGGAGAAAATGTGGTTGCTCTGCTAAAACTAGGGAAAACTCCATTAGAACCCAAGAATTTCTGACCAGTGTCACTGCTATGCTGTCTACAATAAAGTTTTAAGGAAAGATCCTGAACCGTAGAACCCCCTTCATAGACAAGAAACAAGGAGCAAGCATGTTTCAGACCTGGAAGATCATGCTACAGTCAGATCTTTAACCTGATACAGAGTAGATGGCGAAACCAAAAAAATGTCCTGGCATTAGGAAGCATTCTGACACCTATGTTGTATAACATTTTTACCAATGACCCAAAAATAGACACAGAGGTGACAACATTCATTTATATCGATAATACAGCAGAAGCTGGCCATGGAAATGGTTTTGACGAAGTTGAACAGATATTGACCCCCTTGCTGCCCTTGCTCTATACTACCATGAAAATCACCTCAAACCAAACCCAGTAAAACCCAATTATATGCTTACCATTTCAGGAACAGAAGCAAGAACAAAGCTGCAGATCAAATGGATTTATAAAGATAATCAGGTAAATGACCCAAGGCACACTATGTTTGGGCATCAAGTGCAGTTCACAAGACTAAAATCAAGACGAAGTTTCTTACAGTCAACCCAGCTTTTACAGGCTATTCCTGGAAAATTCCTTATGGAAAGAGGTGATGCCGGTCCCCTTGATTGAGTTACAGGAGGAACCTGCGCCTGGACATCACATGCCTTGTGTAACATGGAAGTCACTAAAAAGACTTTGAACTGGTGTATCATGATGCAGGAAAACCATAAAAAGATGGAGATACAGTGATGATGAAACATACAAATGTGGAGTAATACAGGACTCAGACCACCTGATGATCTGCCCAAACCTCTTAGATACTTGCAGTATGGACGACCTGCCGAGTGGCATCGACATCTCAATTCATGTTGCTGAATACTGGAAAAATGATGTATGATGCAGTGCTTGGGACATGGAAAGTAAGTAAGCTACAGACCATGTTTGCCAGTCACACAATAGAAAATTGTGCTCTCTTAATTGGCCTGATCAAACACAAGCAGTCTCAAGGATGTAAGATGACACAGAATGGTGTTGGAAGTGTCCAATCTACAACAATTGACAAATTATTATTAATCACACAAGTACATTTAAAAATCTGTATAGTTTTTCAATATACTCTAAGTGAACCAATATAGCTAAGCAAGTTCACTTGTAATTATTGCAGAAATCTGAAGAGATTAACGTCAATGAAGGTGTGGTGTCTGTGAGGACAAGAAATTTTGACAGCATGAATGATACAATGGGAGTACCTGTGAAAGTTGAAAATCATGATCATTGTGAAGAGGATGTGTGGAGGCATATCAAAGATGGTAAGTCAGTCATTTGTGACATGATCAGGGGTAGGTTTGTATACAACAGAGAGGTAAGATGCTCAACTCTCAAGAAATGTACGAATGAAAGGACGAAACAGTGCGTGTTCAAATGCCACAAGTTTCTTGTGAGAGGTGGGAATCATGGGCCTAGACCTGTCATAGACAGATGATAAACTAGGAGGTCCCTTGTACACACTGTGTATGTGGAATAACCCGTACCAGTTAAAATAGGAAAAAAGCAGGTTGTCCAGACAAAAGCGTTTACATATTAATTAAATTCCTGACTTTGGGCTTTTAGTGCACTAAAGAAATTGGTAGGTGCTGTAAGGTGGATCTTTTCAAGAAGTTGCCACTTAATTGGACAATTTTCTCCTTGGCTCATCAAGCCGTTTGTGATCTGGCATTGTCATACTCCTATCGTCAACAGGTCTGGATGTTTTCTTTGACCTCCATCCCAAAGCACCAACAGAACTTCACAGTGAGATTCACATTGTCACCTTTCTTCTGGAAATCGGTTAACATCACTCAATGTGAATCCCAAGACAGTGTAAGCAAAACCTTCCTTACTGATGTCATAACCTTGAATTTCTTGGCAGAATGTGAAGAAGGATGTTTCCATTGTATTGAAGCACTCTGTGATTCTGGTTGGTAGTGATGTCCCCATGAGTCGTCCCCAGTAACACTCCTGCTCAGCACGCCTTCTCCTTCATCTCCATACCGACAGAAAATGCTGCAACGGCATGTCCATTCTGTTTGTGTGCATCAGTCAGTTGTCTGGCTACCAACCGTCAGTGCATTTTCAGGATATTCAGTCGGTCTCACATTATGGTGTAGGCTAAATACTTCTAACCGTAAACAGGAAACATTTCCTAATGAATTTCCTTTGCGGAAAGTTCTTTTGTTCTCCCATAATGCACACAGCATGCTGTTCATTGATTGTACATTCTGTAAGCATATCTTGTATTTGAACTGTGTACAAGCAAGAAAAACCTAGTAATCACAAAGCTGGATGTTGCTACCATCTAATGACACCTTTTCGAACCATCAACTACATTTTTCAGATGCTATTCCATATCAGTTCATGACCTATTTACTGACTTGCTCTCCTATTTATTAGTTTCATTAAAAACTTGTCAGTTTCTTGTGAAGCATAGGCCTTCAATAAATACAAACCAAGTTCTCCTGTCTTGGATCAACTACTCCAGCTCTTCCATGTCTTTCCTGATTCCTTTATCTTTATTTTCTCCGACTGTGTTACGGACTTTGTCTACGGTACCTCTTTTGTCCTGGGGGTTGTAGAACAGACGTTTTTGTGAAGCTATCAGTCAGTTTCCTTAATGTGTGTCCTATCCAATGCTGGTGTCTTCTCCCTACGCCATGTTCTACTGACATCTGTTTGGTTTCATCCAGCAGTTCCACATCAGTGATCTTATCATACCATTTCAATCTCTCTATTCTATACAAGCATCCATTTATGAAGGTCTGTACCTTTTTGGTTGTTGTTGATTTCCATGTTTTAGAGCCATACATTGTAGCTTAAACTTTGCAATTGTTGTTTTTGTGTTGAACTTGCCGTATTATTTGACATCCTGAAATAAGTCTTAGAAATGCACAGTGCACCCTGAATACTGAAGGGTATATTTTGATAAACCTAGGCTAATCCCAGATGAAGGTTATTTATGCTAGATAGTAAACTGAACTCCAATATATAACCTCTGAATGGAATTTACAAAACATACTTTGTTAAAATAAGAAATAACATTTTAAAAAAGGAAAATATTTCTCGGGTCTTGAAATAGAAATTTCATGGCATGGAAAGCACATCTTCAACACACGAGTAAATATTGTTTGATTGTCGTGAACAATACATTAAATTAAAATTGTGAATGGGCGTTATTCCAGATGTCTACCATAAGGGGAATTAAAAAATGATTGAGATATTGTTGAAATGCAGCAATAATCAATTTTAAGTTAGTGGGCAGAATTTAAGGACTTGAATTGTAAATAGTGCCATTCAGGTAAGCTGTGTTGACAGTAAAAGGCTGGTTAACTCTTTCACTACAAAAATATTTTCAGCCATAAAACTCCAACATAATATCACTCGCTTGAGACTAATATATCTTCATTTATGTTTCTGGGTCTTTGCCAGAGTCATCTTACTTGGCTACATAAACTGGCTGAGTATGTGTACCCAGAGTCATAGTGTGGATTCCAATCTGGACGACCAACAATCGATTTAATCTCCTTTTGTCAGCTACAAGAAGTCATTTGAGTAGATCGGGATCAAGATGCTGAGCAGCGCATGAGCTGCAATGGTCAGTGACCCATAGCTGACTGCTAGCGTCAGGGCCAGCGAACCATAGCTGCCAAGACCCTTCTACACCTCTACGTGGTGATCCTGGATAACAGGCTGCAGTAAGGCAGACTGGCTAAGGAGAAGGGATCGAAGAGGGAATGCTAACCCGGTACTCAAAAAATGCTTGCTGAAGTCGGATGTGTTGGACCGAAAGGTGCAAATATCGCAGCCAAGCTGTAAACTACGACACAACGCATTCCGTTCTCTGGACTACATTCTGCTACTTACCCTTTCAGGGTTTGGTAGCGGAAGATTGAGAACGAACGAAGAAGAAGAAGAAGATATGAGTAGATCAGGCCTTGTCGCTTTCATTGACCTGACAAAGGAATTTGATATGGTTAGCAGGGATGGACTTTCTCAAATATAGGCTGCCCTAACAATCTGCTGCAGCTAATAGTATCATTTCATGAGGATACTCAAGGTGTGTCTAATTTGATGGTAATGCATCACAACCATTCAGAATTCACAGAAGTGTTAAACAAGGCTGGATTCTGACTTTGAAACTATTTAGAATTTTCACTGCACTTCTACTGAAACATACATTTGGTAATGTAACAGGAGTTTGCCTTCACACCAGGTTGGATGGTCATCTGTTTAATCATGCAGGGCTCAAGGTAAAAATCCAAGATAAAAAAAGTTACTATCATCGACTTGTTATTTGCTGCAAATGTCACTCACAGTCAGCAGAAACTACAGAGTTTGGTAATCGCTTTTCTCAAAATAAACTTGTGCTTGGGACAATTCATAGATGCCACCCTAAAAATTACTATTGGCAACTAAAAATGGGAAATGCAGACCAGTTCAATTGCCTGGGGTCTCTCGTTAATGATAAGCTCTCCCTAGACCCCGAAATAGGCATTCACATTGGCAAAGCTGCTGCAATATTTTATTATTTCACATCGAATGTTTGAGGAAACCCCAACTTAATGTTTAGACTTACAATGCCTATGTCATCTTTATGGTAGCGAAACATGGGTAACCTATGCCAACCTACTTTATCGTCTTCTTCATACGCTGTCAAACGTCAACCTGTATTTGTTCGAAGAAAGCAGCGGTCATCCTGAGGCTGTCGACACTGCCGTAGAGCTTGTCTAGTGTTGCCACTGGTGATGTCCACATCTGCTCTCTCTGATCCTCGTATGTCGGGCAATTTTGCAGCAGATTTTCAGCGGTCATTTTCTCGGTACCACAAGTGCATTCGTCAGTGCCACCTGTCTTCAGTTTATTGAATAGGTGGTACCTCAGTCTGTTGTGGCCTGTGCGGAGTCTGAAGACCACGACCTGCTCTCTTCTGTTCAACTGGTAATAGGCATAATTTTTTGTGTATCCAGTATGTTCTGTTTCCCATTTGGCCATGTATCTGGCCCTAATAAGCCTTTTGGATTCTTCGTAGGTCACACTAGAATCTCGTTGTGGTAGTCTTGCACCTTCTTTTGCCAGTCTGTCTGCCTTCTCGTTGCCTTGGATGTTACTTACCTTACCTAAGAACCATCCTTGACATCTCATGGAGAGACGAAGGGGACAAATACAGAAGTGAATTCTCTCACGGCTCTCCCAAGTATGTACACTCTCCATTTGCAGTGAAAAGGGCGGTGCTTTGGCCATATTCGCCACATGGAAATTGGTTTCATCCTCAAAGATATTCTCTATTGAAAGCTGTGGTATGGTAAAGTAACAGATGGCCAATCACAGATTTGGAAAATGTGTAAGTGGGACATGAAGACACTGGATATGAATCTGACATTTTGGCAAGACATAGCTATTGACTGATCTAAATGCAGGTGCAACATCTTTCTTCTTCTTCTGCATTCGTTCTTAATCTCCCGCTACCAAGCCCTGAACTGGGCTTTACAAGTAGCAGGTTGTAGTCTGGAGAATGGAATACGTTGTGTTGCTAGTTTAGAACTTAACTGCGGTATTTGCACTTTTCTGTCCTTCACATCCATCCTTGGCAGTAACTATGCAACCTGAAAATCCATCTCAAACTTGGCGGAAATAGGATTTTGCAGGACACAGAGAAGTGAAAAGCTGTAGGGTAACGTCAGTGGATACTTCAGCTCCATGTAGAGAATCAGTTAAACTAAAGTTTACTTTATTGTTCTAATGCCATCAATATTTAAAATATAGAAGTTGTCTGCTGTCATTGTTTTTTAATAGACATTTCATAACGTGTCTCTTCTTTATCTCCACATGTCAGAGATGTGTGCTTCCACATGGAGCTACTTCACCGACCCTCATGCTGATGTTGAGAAAATGGAAAGTTCAGGCAGTGATCTGCACTCACAACATTTAGGACATGATATTGTCTCAGAAAAACTACAAGATGACATCGGTAACTCTGAGAAGACAGGAAATGTTGAAGAAGCTCTGGAGAGAGAAATAGTGAAGAATACAGGAGATGTAGATGACTTGGGAGGACGACCAGAACACATCCACATTGAGAAGACCACAGGAGATGATGGAGTGAGTTTTGAGATGATGCAGGTACACAAAGACAACATCATAATAAAATCAGAAAATAGGACGGGAGATCTGAGTTTGTCATCTAGAGAACAGAGACTGAAAGAGTCAGTGAAAGTCAGTGAATGTCATGTAATACTTGAAGACATCATGGCTAAGATGTCTCATAATGATGACAGTCTGTCTTTAGATAATGGAGTTTGGAGCAGTTTGTCAGAAAATGTGTTCTGTGTTTCTAAGAAAGATGCTATACATGATGTGTGTAGTATTAGTTCTGATAAAATTTATAAATGTGATGTTTGTGAGGCAGTTTTCATCACATTTGATAGCCTGAGCAATCACAAAAGAAAACATGAGGTAAAGAAACACTACAAGTGTGATGTTTGTGGTAAAGAATTTACTCGAAAAGATCACCTTAATAATCACAAAATAGTACACACAGGGGAGAGACCTTACAAGTGTGATGTTTGTGGTAAAGGATTTACTCAAAAAGGTAACCTTAATACTCACAAAATAGTGCACACAGGAGAGAAATCATACATGTGCAATATTTGTGGTAAAGGATTTACTAAAAAATGTAGATTTAATATACACACAAAAATACATATAGGAGAAAAACCTTTCAAGTGTGATGTTTGTGGTAAAGGATTTACTCATTCTAGCTACCTTAATATTCACAAAAAAGTACACACAGGAGATAAACCGTACAAGTGCAATATTTGTGGTAAATGTTTTGCTTACACTGGTAACCTTAATGTGCACCTAAAATTACATGCAGGACAGAGACCTTACAAGTGTGATGTTTGTGGTAAAGAATTTACTCAAAAAGGTAACCTTAATACTCACAAAATAGTGCACATCGGAGAGAAATCATACATTTGCAGCGTTTGTGGTAAAGGATTTGCTCAAACTAAAAACCTATATAGTCACTCAAAAATACATACAAGAGAGAAACCTTATAAGTGTGATGTTTGTGGTAAAGGATTTACTAAAAACAGTAGCTTTAAAACACACACAAAAATACATAAAGGAGAAAAACCTTACAAGTGTGATGTTTGTGGTAAAGGATTTACTCGAAAAGATCACCTTAATATTCACAGAAACGTACACACCGGAGAAAAATCTTACAAGTGTGATGTTTGTGGTAATGGATTTACTCGAAAAGATTACCTTAATATTCACAAAAAAGTACACACAGGAGAAAAACCTTACCAGTGTGATGTTTGTGGTAAAGGATTTACTCGAAAAGATCAGCTTAAAATTCACAAAAAAGTGCACACAGGAGAGAAACCGTACGTGTGCAATGTTTGTGGTAAATGTTTTGCTCATACTATTAGCCTTAATGTGCACCTCATAATACATGCAGGTCAGATACCTTACAAGTGTAATATTTGCGGTAAAGGATTTTCTAGAAGTAATTACCTTAAAATTCACAAAATAGTTCATACAGAGCAGAAACCTTACAAGTGTGCTAGCAACCTTAGTGAACATACAAATATACATACATAACATAAACCTTACAAATGTGATATTTGCGGTTAAGAATTTACTAAAAAGATTTAGATTTATTAACCACAAAATAGTTCATACATGAGAGAAACCTTTACATCTGCAATGTTTGTGGTAAATTTTTTACTCAAAATAGTAGCCTTATTACACACATAGGGGACTGCGTGGTTAAGTGCCACGGCTCACAACCATAACGTGCCGGGTTCACTCCCCAATCACACCACCGGCCATTACCTTTAGAAAACGCAGGAGGAAACATATCCTTCCTAAAATTGATGCTGATGTTGGATGCACTAGACCCACAGGCGCAAAATAAAAACAAAGTGCAACGGACACCACCTTGAAGAATAGAGAAATAAGGTGAACGCAAAATAAAATTACTATCGTAAAATACATGCAATGCAGAAACCTTACAAATGTGATGTTTCTGGTAAGGGATTTGCTAAAACTAGTTATCTTAATGCACACATAATGACACATACAGTGGAGACACTTGAGAAGTTTCTTGTTTGTGGCAAAGGATTTACTCAAACTAGAAATCTTAATGCACACAAAATCATTTATGCAGGAGAGAAACCTTACAAGGATAATGTTTATTCAACTCAAGTGCCACCTCCGCAGCAAAGATTGTCTGCAATGGTCCTCCAATATCGTCTGTCTCTTTTGTTGACGGTACACTCTACCAGACTGACATTAGTCCATCTTTTGATGATGCTTTTCCACCTGTAACGCTACCCACCTCTTGTCTATCTTTACCTTTTCACTCCAAAGTATTGTTTTCAATAAAGCATTGTCTTTTTATATGTCCAACATATTTAACTAGCCTCATTTTAATGTCTGTCAAAAGTTCTATACTCATGTTTACTTTCTTCAGGATGTTGCTATTTGTTTGATTCTCTTTCAATGAAACACATCCCATGTGACAAATTCTTCTGTATAACCAGATTTTGAGAGCCTCTATTTTGTTCTCAAGCTGTTTGTTCATGTTTCTGCACCGTACAAAAATGTTGAATATATATAACAACTGATATGTCTCATTTTCAATGTATTGATTATTTGCCTCAATGTCAATATGTTTCTAGTCAAAATAAATACACTTTGGCCATTCCTGTATAAAAAGCAGAATCTTAATATTATTTAATTAATTAAAGAGTTGATTAATTATATTTTTAATGTTATTGTTATGGATTCAGCAGCATCCGGGCTATCTCTCTTCGACCCAATGCAATGTAATAGTATCTGCACATGTTTATCAGCTGTTGTCTAGTGCCAATCGAAGTGTTCACAAGAGGAAGAAGCATTTTCCTAACATCATTGACCGCTGAGCACTCAAAGAGATGATGATTTGGCACTCAGGAGTGTGTTGTGGTTTGATTCTGTTCAGATGTTTGTTTAGTGGGATGTGTTGGGTTCTCATTCGGAAAATGGTGCTCTGATCTTTTCTTGTGAGTTGATTTACACTGTCATTTGGACTGGGGCTTACCATATGTCTGTAGACCTCCCTTCCCAAATTTCTGCTATGGCCCATCTATTCCTCCAAATCTTTTTTGTTTGCTGATCTTATGAGCTGTTTAGCTGTTTGTAAAGTTGTTGCTGTGTGGGTCTGTTCTTGTCGTGATCCCTCCTTTGCTAGTCTGTTGCCTTGTCATTGCCTGGTGTGCTTAAGTGTCCAGGGATCCACTGCAGAAATATTTTGAAAGCACTGGAAGTGATAATGTGGTCAATGTCTAGAGATATTTGGATGCAGTCAGGTTTACAATGGCCAGCAATTTCTAATGCTTGAAAAACTGCCATTGAATCTGTAAAAATAACAAGTGTTTTGGGCTTTTGAAGGAAAGGCATCAAAAACGGTCCTCAGATGGTACAAAGTGGCTGCAAGTGCAATGATCTCGGCTTCATAGTTGGAGCAAACCTCCCCGCAAGCGTTAGACAGTTCATCAGAGGATCTGTCCTGGTATTTTATATAAATGCTATAACCTGGTTTGATGGTGGCTTTAAATGCAGATCCATCGGTATATAGATGTATCCATTCATTGGGATAGGCATCAATAGTTCTTTGAGCTGCTCGAATGAGAGTACTTGGATCTGAACTTTTGGTTGTATCATCTATTAGTTTTGCCCCTATTTCTGGTATTTTAAGGAAAGCTTGTGGAGGTACGTCTTTTACTACTCTCTCTAACTCCTGTCTTCTTTCTGGTGGATGGTATCTGTCTTTGATTTCACTAACATGGTGAAGTACAGACTTTTGTTTAATTGTGCCTTTTGGCTGCCAGTTTTCCACAAGGAGTCTGTTGGGATGATCCTTTTTCATTCTGCTACTTCGCTCATAAACTTCCATAACTGTTTTATCCCTCCGCATCTGAAGGGGTTCCACTTGTATGTGGATTTCACAAGCTGCAGTTGGCGTTGTCCTCATTGCTCCACCAATGAAGCGTAGAGCACTATTTTGTTCCCTGGTCAAGGAATCCAAGTTAGATTTTGATCAAGTTGTAAGGAGTGCAGTATTACATTATATTTGCTGAGCGCACATAACCGAGGTACAAGCCTCTCAAAGTATCCTTGTCTGATCTCCATGATGTACTAGCAAGCCTCTTTAAGAGCTGTAGACATCTCACAGCTTTATTATTCACATTCTGGGTCTGATGCTTGAGATTGAGTTGTTGGTCAAGTGTGGCTCCGAGATATGTGGGGTGTTCTTCTCTAATCTAAAAATATGAGAATTATAACAGGTGGCATGAAGTCAACGCCAATTGTAGAACTTGAAAAGATTACAAAACTGCAATCCATGACCGATAGAAGAGACTGCAGAGCCCAGCTGCAGTCAGAGAAACTCCGAAGACTGACGGACCATCCAATGTACCAGAGACTAAACAATTTGGGAAATGGGACACTAAAGCGGAGAAACTTTGCAGAAATAGCCAAAGCAAAGATGCACGAAGATCCCATAAACGCACTAACAACACCAAAACCCATCACTACTGTACGAAAACCTACCTGGAGGCAGGATATATTTCCAGAGGTGGTAGAAAATATACCAGGTATTGCAAACAAAAACTGCCAGACTGAAAAAGAAAGGAGAGACACTACCCTAAGCTTCATAACGAAAAACTACCCAAGCATGGACTGGACCCATGCATACACCGACGGTTCTGTAACAAACACTACACAGAACGGAGGGGCAGGAGCATTCCTGAACCTACCAAATGGCAGAAAAATAACACTGTCATTCGCTACTGGTAAGTACACAAGCAACTTCAGAGCGGAGGCAGAGGCACTGAGGGCGGCAGTGGAAGAAATGGTGACACACAGTGAAAATGAGAGCCATATAGTCCTGCTGACAGATGCTCTCGCCGTAGTCACAGCGCTAAAAAGCCAGAAAAACACTGAGCTTAATGACTTGAGAGCAGCACTCTGCAAACTGTGCCAGCAGTCCGCACCAAAAAGGGTAGTGGTACAGTGGGTTCCGTCACACTGCAACATCCAAGGCAACGAGGAGGCAGACAGACTGGCAAAAGAAGGTGCAAGACTACCACAAACAGATACCAGTATGACGTACGAAGAGTTAAAACGGCTTATCAAAGCCAGATACATGACCAAATGGGAAACCGAACATACTGGTTACACCAAAAACGATGCCTATTACCAGTTGAACCGAAGAGAGCAGGTCGTTGTCTTAAGACTTCGCACTGGCCACAACAGACTGAGGTACCACCTATTCAACAAATTGAAGATAGGGTGTACCGACGAATGCCCGTGCGGTACTGGTAAAATGACCACTGAACATCTGCTGCAGAACTGCCCGACATACGAGGATCAGAGAGAGCAGATGTGGCCATTACCAGTGGAACTGCAAGACAAGCTCTATGGCAGTGGCGAGAGCCTCAGGATGACCGCCGCTTTTTTCGAAAAAATAATGGTTACTGTCTGACTGAGTACGCAGAAGAAGAAGAAGTAATCTAAAAATTACATTTTGTTTGGCAACTTTGTGGCTCTTATGAAGATGGTATACACTGTCCTTTCACAGCTGATTTATAGTTTCCATGTTTTGCAGTAGTGCATGCAGTCTCCTCGGGTCTCCATTTAGCCTTTGTGTCCCATTATCAATGTCTTCATGGCTTAGCCATATTGCCAGGTCAACAGCATACAAAGCTTTTCCAGCTTTGTTCTGGTCAGCCAAGTCATTGATATAGATCAGAATAAGAGTACAGCTTTGTTCTTGTCAGCCAAGCCATTGATATAGATCAGGATAAAAGTACAGCTTTGTTCTGGTCAGCCAAGTCATTGATATAGATCAGAATAAGAGTACAGCTTTGTTCTGGTCAGCCAAGCGATTGATATAGATCAGGATAAGAGTACAGCTTTGTTCTGGTCAGCCAAGTCATTGGTATAGATCAGAATAAGAGTACAGCTTTGTTCTGGTCAGCCAAGCGATTGATATAGATCAGGATAAGAGTACAGCTTTGTTCTGGTCATCCAAGTCATTGATATAGATCAGAATAAGAGTACAGCTTTGTTCTGGTCAGCCAAGCCATTGATATAGATCAGGATAGGAGTACAGCTTTGTTCTGGTCAGCCAAGCCATTGATATAGATCAGGATAAGAGTACAGCTTTGTTCTGGTCAGCCAAGCCATTGATATAGATCAGGATAAGAGTACAGCTTTGTTCTGGTCAGCCAAGTCATTGATATAGATCAGGATAAGAGTACAGCTTTGTTCTGGTCATCCAAGCCATTGATATAGATCAGGATAAGAGTACAGCTTAGGGGTGAGCCTTGTGGTAATCCTTCTTCTAAAACTTCTTTAGAAGAGATTGCGTCCTTCACCTTTGTCTGGATCGTTCGCTCAGTCAGGAAGTACTTTATCCAGAGCTTGCCATGAATTCCCATACTAAACATCTTTATCAGAAGACCTTTCTTCCAAACACGATCATAAGCCTGTTGTAGGTAAAAAAAAATGGCCACTGTATGCTTGTTGATCTGGAAGCCATTATTTATTCTTTGTGTAAGCCGAAAGAGCTGGTCTTCTGTGCAGCTACCAATTCTGAACCCTGCTTATTCTAGGCAAAAGGTATTGGATTTCTCCAGGAACCAATAGAGACATGTGTTTATCATTCCCTCTGCTAATTTGCCCAGGTGCGATGTTAGGGAGATGGGCCGATAGCTGTTTGGTTCATTCTGAGGTGTTTTTGTTTTTCAATATTGGCACTATATTTACATTCCTCCATGTTTTGGGTAGCTTGCCAGTTCTCCATGTCATGTTGATTAATCTGAGGATAGTTTCCTTATCTGAGTCCCCAGATGAAGAAGCATTTGATTGCGGATTTTGTCTGGTTCAGTAGCCTTTCTAGGTTTGAGTTTCTTCTGGACCTGTTGCAGCTCTTGCATGTTCAAATCATCTTCAAATTTGGAGTCATTGGCTTGTGGAGCTTTCTCTTGGCACTTCAGGAAATGCAAATGCTTCCTATCATGTTCTGTAAGTTTTCCTGCTCTATTCACAGATGCAAAGTAGCGATTAAAGTGCTCTGCTTTTTTTGGTCTTCGGCGATTGTTCTCTCTCCGTCTATTACTGGTTTTTGTTCACTCTCTTGTTTTCCCCGGACAGACTGTCAACCAATGACCAGGCTCTATTTTCATTATGCCTAAGGTCTAATTTTGAGCATGTCTCAGTCCATTTTTCACTTTTTCCTTTCTTGACTGTCAGCTTTACTTTGGCACATGTTTCGTTGTACTGTATCTTTGCTTCTAGTGATGGCATTGTTTCAACTGTAGTTCTTGACTGTCAGCTTTACTTTGGCACATGTTTCGTTGTACTGTATCTTTGCTTCTAGTGATGGCATTGTTTCAAGGGCTGTCCTTTCATTCTTCCCATCATGCATAGCATTCTGTATTTCTCTATTCCAGAAAGGTCTATATGATTTACGACAGCACCTTGTGATGCACTGTGATGCTGCTTCCAAGATTGCCCTTGTAATCTCTTCGTTGAGCATTTCAACGCTGCTGGTTGTGTTTATGATACAATCTGATGTTTCTTGAAATAACTGCTAGTTTGCTTTTTTAAATTTCCAGCGCTTTTTCTGTTTAAAATATGCTCTTGAGGGCGTTCTTATGGTTGTAAGGAGGGGTTTGTGGTCACTTCCAAGGTCATCAAGGACTTGCAGGTTGCAGGAGTTTATCAAATCAGAGGAACTGATTGTCAAGTCAGGTCGACTGAGAGAGGTGGGCCCTGTGTAGCAGCGTTGGGGTAGAGTCTGCATTCTACAATACAGACAAGTTGGTTGGGGTAGAGTCTGCATTCTACAATACAGACAAGTTGGTTGGGGTAGAGTCTGCATTCTACAATACAGACAAGTTGGTTGGGGTAGAGTCTGTATTCTACAATACAGACAAGTTGGTTGGGGTAGAGTCTGCATTCTACAATACAGACAAGTTGGTTGCATTGCAGAGCTCCTCGATAAATTGTCCTGAACTGTTGTGGTCAGTGTAACCCCAGCGAGGCGAGTGTCCATTGAAGTCACCTGCAAGGAGTGTTTTATGACATTGTGTTTCGTGCAGATCTGGCAGGTTGCAGGTCGTCTGTGGGGGGACTGTAAATGTTGTATATAGTGTATTTTGATCCAGTGTGCCAGATAGTGATTTTCTGTATGTCTGTGGAATGAGTTGTTATATGTGTGACATATCCCTGAATGTCATTTTGGGTAAAGGTAACTATGCCACGGCAGTTAATGCACTCACAGGCATAGCTAGTGTATCCTGTCAGACTCAGGTCAATGTCCTTGTGCAGAGTTTCTTGCAGGAGAGCCACATGAACCCTGTGGCTGTCTAAAACCTTGGCAAGCTCAAGCTTCTTATTTCTCAGGCCACAAATATTTAACTGTAGAACATTGAATGAAAGCTTGTTATCTTGTTTCTGCACATGCTTCCTCCTAAGTTTTCTTGTTAGTATGTTTATGTGTTTCCAATAGTCCATTTTCCACCTATTAAAGCCTGGTCGCCCACTGCCAGGCGCCTTGATGACCGAGGCATTGTCTGAGCTCGTTTGTAACAATTTTAAATTTTGTACTTCCCATATTTTAGCATTGTCGGGCTGATGAGTCTGTGGATTTTCTTCCCACCCCAGGCAGAATCCAGAAATGTTCTGTCCTGACATTAAGTAATTAAGAGGATGCATTAGCAATGCTCCAAAGTACCAAAGCCACGGTAGGGTTCACTGCGCTCATTCCCCACCACCAATTGTCTACTGGTTAGGCTGAATTCTCCTCGGCTCTAGACCTGTGACCAAAAGTTCTAGACAATTGGATCGTCACGTCCTGAGCCACTGTGCCTTTACGATTGGCCTCGACTGTCATGGTGCGGCGAATGTAGGTTCTCTTTTCCCTGGTCTGTTCAGCACAGTGATGGTTCCTTCCTAACTACAGATGGTGCATGTATTATCTAATAGGAGACCCATTTGTACAGATGGGTTACTGGTAAGGGTTTAAGAATAAAATCCTCATTATACAGTACCTCATCTACTAAGTTATAATGTAGCATAGTGTTAGTTCTGATAGGTTATGGGAGAGGCCATCAGAGTTGACTCATGCGGATATGTTTAATAATTATAATGATAAATTAATTAATTATCTGAAAATGATTAATGTACACAAAATAATACATACTTGACATCCAAGTATTCAAACAGGCTATGCCTGAGGCCGAATAGCCATAGTACATTTCTTTTTTTTTAAATTTTCCTTCCTTTGGCTTACTAGAACTGAGGAAAGGTAGATGGGGAAGGAATTTCATTATCTTTCAAAACATTTGCCTGGTCAGCAACTAACAGCCTGCTCATTCCAGTTTTGGACTGCCAAGGGTACTTTTATGTGCACAACATGTACATGGAACCTTCACATTTTATGTCAGTCTCCGATATGACAAACAACTGGTCCGATTTCTCTTGAGATGAGAATACGCTTGAAACATGGACGCTTCCGTTTGTTTGTTTCTTGAGAAGCAATCGCTTTATACCTCTCAGCTATAATGACTCCTGTACTCGAGATCACCTTACAATTGTGATGTTTGATGTGAAAGATTAATTGAAATTGATCAACTTAATGTACACCAAAGAACACATGTATGAGAGATAGCTCACAAGTGCAATGTTTGTTGTACAAGATAATAGTTGCCCATCGCAAGCAAAGATGGCGACAGCATCAGACTATTGCTGTGAAATGTGTTCTCTGATGGCTATAAAAATCAATCCTGGAATGGCACACCCTGCCACATTCAGAGCACACCCTGCCACATTCAGAGCACACCCTGCCACATTCAGAGCACATCGTGCCACATTCAGAGCACACCGTACCACATTCAGAGCACACCGTGTCACATTCAGAGCTCACCGTGCCACATTCAGAGCACACCGTGCCACATTCAGAGCTCACCGTGCCATATTCAGAGCACACCATGCCACATTCAGAGCACACCCTACCACATTCAGAGCACACCGTGCCACATTCAGAGCACACCGTGCCACATTCAGAGCACACCATGCCACATTCAGAGCACACCCTACCACATTCGGAGCACACCGTGCCACATTCAGAGCACACATGCGGGGAGCCAGCTCTGGTATTATTGTGAGTATTGTTTTTTGGGACAACACGTTTTCATTGAGCCTCCGAGATGGCTGTACTCTCTGCAATCTGAGCACCTTTGGTGATACTAGCTCACCAGGTGGTACAGTCTTGTGCAAACATCTCCCAGTAGATGACATCAATATCAAAGATTTTCAGAGGCACTTTCAAGAAGTCTATATAGCATTTCGTCGGACCTCCTGATGAGGGTCTGCCTATCTTGAGCTCACTGCTTGAGAATGTGCTCATCTGACATACGAACACCATGTCCCAGACTTTGACATTTCAGTCATAGAAAAAACTTATTTTAATAAATATAACTTAACTTAACTTAACGTCTTTATACTGGTTTAAAAGACCCTGCAGAGTCTGTATACAACCAGTTACAGTTATATGAAGAAATTTGTATTAAATTCTTCATAAACAACAATTGTTCTGTTTAAATATTTTTACTTATGATAATAATTTATTACAAAATTATTCTGGAGCTTTAGCAATGCTGCTTTTCAATACATTTGATAATTTTAATTGTTTTGATGATTGAAATCATTTATTATAAATAAATCTGTGAAAATGATTTAATTTTCTGCACCTAGGAATAAGGGGCATATTTCCTGTTGGAAATTATGGATGAGCCTGTTCCTAATTTAATAAACCTGACAGGGACAATCCTAAAAACTAATTAAGAGAAGGAGGACAGTCCTTAACTGATGTGTTGCTCAGACAGATAAATGTGGCAAAGACGTCCGACAGGTTTTTACTTAGCACGGCCATCAGGGATGCCTCTTGGGTCTAAGTGCAATATTCTCTTAGTAACAGCAAGAGCACTGCCCTTGGTCCTGGTGGAGCAAGGTGTGCCAAATCAAGTAGCTGGATAAAGCATGTAGTGAAAAGGGGGGACGGGTAGGTGGTGGTAGAATTTCAATATCAGTTTATTGAATGCAGCTCTGTCTGAGGACTGTCTCCATACCTACCTGTCCACTTCCTAAATATAACAAGGACTCTGTGGTACTAAGTATCTATAGAGTCATCACCTTGCAGAATGTATGTCAGAAAGGTCATATCTAGCGAATGAACACATCCTGTCTGAGATTCTGGGAAGTTATAGATCAGTGAAGGAGGAGACCTGGGAAGTTATAGATCAGTGACGGAGGAGACCTGGGAAGTGATAGATCAGTGAAGGAGGAGACCTGGGAAGTGATAGATCAGTGAAGGAGGAGACCTGGGAAGTTATGGATCAGTGAAGGAGGAGACCTGGGAAGTTATAGATCAGTGACGGAGGAGACCTGGGAAGTGATAGATCAGTGAAGGAGGAGACCTGGGAAGTTATGGATCAGTGAAGGAGGAGACCTGGGAAGTTATAGATCAGTGAAGGAGGAGACCTGGGAAGTTATGGATCAGTGAAGGAGGAGACCTGGGAAGTTATAGATCAGTGAAGGGGGAGACCTGGGAAGTTATAGATCAGTGAAGGAGGAGACCTGGGAAGTTATAGATCAGTGAAGGAGGAGACCTGGGAAGTTATAGATCAGTGAAGGAGGAGATCTGGGGACATTCTGGGAAGTTATAGATCAGTGAAGGAGGAGACCTGGGAAGTTATAGATCAGTGAAGGAGGAGACCTGGAACATTTGCTTACCATAAGTATGAAGGCTTTCAATTCAAGGAAGAAACAGTTGATGTGGTCTTTGATCTGAATGATGCTTATAACTGTGGGACTTTGGTGCACTGTTTGAGTAAATGTGGCATCAACCCATAGGTGGGGATCTGGATAGCAGCTGTTGCCATGGAAAGAATAGTTGTATTCCGTTTGAGAGATCCTGGACATCTGCACCAAGCCCCTGTCTCCCATACTCTTCAACGTCTACACAATAAAGGTGGCCAACATTCAACATACAGGTCTAGGATGAACGTTGCCTTGACGTTTGCAGACAACTTCCTCACATACAGGACTGGCTCAGATAGACATGAAATGGTCAAGGACACACGAGAGACTTTGCAGGCTCAATCCTGACAAGATTGGTGTGATGGGATGCTCCTTGAACAACTCAATAGCAAAGGCTGACCTCCCTAACATGACCCTAGATGGATGTATCATTGTGAGGCGTGATCGCTGGACGTGACCGTGAATCACAGCCTGTTTTTCAAGTACCATGTTGATCAAATCATACAGAAATGCAAACTGGCAACATGATAGACGACTATTCCTGCCAACCTGGAGCAGTTGCTGATTTCCATTTTATGCAATCAATTGGCCTGGACATCTTCACATTGTCCTGTGGTATTGTGTGAAAGGTTGGAACATATCTAGAATGAAGAAGTGCGACTATACCTAGAGTGCACCAGGGATGCCCCCATTGTGAAGATGAGATTCCTGTTTGGATTTCTTTCTGTAAAGTCCAGATATGCACTGGCCAAAGCCAACATGCAAGTAGCATCCATTACACAGAAAACTTGCAGAAAAAGAATCCTGAGAGGAATTTCATAACTTAATGTTACGTCTTTATACTGGCTTAGAAGACTGCAGTGTGTATACAACCAGTTTCTTTTACATTCACTTGATCTATAGAAGACAAACTATGCGCATCCAATCTATTTTTGAATGTATTAATTGACCCTGCCTCCACTACTTCCTGTGGCAATGCATTCCAAACATTCGCCACTCTCTGACTAGTAAAACATTTTCTGCTATCTAATCTGGACATTTCTTTAGTTAATTTGTAGCTGTGCTCTCTGGTTGTAGGCGGCTATATTTTGAAGAAAAACATTGCTATAATGTAATTTATATTTCCATTGATTATCTGATGTCTGTATTAAATCGCCTCGAATTCTTCTTTCCCCTAGGCACTGTAGAGGTTTTATTGTGTATTTCCTCATATCTATAATTCTTGTATCCCACTACCAGTTCTGTCGCTCTTCTTTGTATTATTTCCAGCATGTTAATATCTCATGTAGGTTAAGGACTGTACTTCGTCTTCTTCTTCTTCTTCATCGTACACAGTCAGACATCAACCTTTATTTTTTCGAAAAAAGCAGCCTTCATCCTGAGGCTGTCGACACTGCCATAGAGCTTGTCTGGTGTTGCCACTGGTGATAGCCACATCTGCTCTCTCTGATCCTCGCATGTCGGGCAGTTTTGCAGCAAATGTTCAGCGGTCATTTTCCCGGTACCACACGGGCATTCGTCAGTGCCACCTATCTTCAATTTGTTGAATAGATGGTACATCAGTCTATTGTGGCCAGTGCGAAGTCTGAAGACCACGACCTGCTCTCTTCTGTTCAACTGGTAATAGGCATCGTTCTTGTGTATCCAGTATGTTCGGTTTCCCATTTGGTCATGTATCTAGCTCTAATAAGCCGTTTTGACTCTTCGTATGTCACACTAGTATCTGGTTGTGGTAGTCTTGCACCTTGTTTTCCCAGTCTGTCTGCCTCCTCGTTGCCTTGGATGTTGCAGTGGGATGGGACCCACTGTACCACTACCCTTTTTGGTGCGGACTGCTGGCATAGCTGACAGAATGACTGTACAAAGTACTCCAATCTAGATCTAACTAAAGCTTTATACAGTTTGACTTCCTTGCTCCTATGTTTGTAGATCATATCCAACATTGGGGGTCAAGATGCTGAGCAGCGCATGAGCAGCAGAGGTCAGCGACCCATAGCTGACTGCTAGCGTCAGGGCCAGCGACCCAGAGCTGACTGCTAGCGTCAGGGTCAGCGACCCAGAGCTGACTGCTAGCGTCAGGGTCAGCGACCCATAGCTGACTGCTAGCGTCAGGGTCAGCGACCCATAGCTGACTGCTAGCGTCAGGGCCAGCGACCCATAGCTGACTGCTAGCGTCAGGGCCAGCGACCCAGAGCTGAGCAGCGCATGAGCTGAAGGGGTCAGTGACCCATAGCTGACTGCTAGCGTCAGGGTCAGCGACTCATAGCTGACTGCTAGCGTCAGGGCCAGCGAACCAGAGCTGAGCAGCGCATGAGCTGTAGGGGTCAGTGACCCATAGCTGACTGCTAGCGTCAGGGCCAGCGAACCAGAGCTGAGCAGCGCATGAGCTGCAGCGGTCAGCGACCCATAGCTGACTGCTAGCGTCAGGGCCAGCGAACCAGAGCTGAGCAGCGCATGAGCTGCATTGGTCAGCGACCCATAGCTGACTGCTAGCGTCAGGGCCAGCGAACCAGAGCTGCCAAGTCCCTTTTACACCTCCACGCGGTGATCCTGGATAATAGGCTGCAGCAGGGCAGACTGGCTAAGGAGAAGGGATCGAAGAGGGAATGCTAACCCGGTACTCCAAAAATCCTTGCTGAAGTCGGATGTGTTGAACTGAAAGGTGCAAATATCGCAGCCAAGCTGTAAACTATGACACAACGCATTTCGTTCTCTGGACTACCTTCTGCTACTTAAGCCCTTTCAGGGTTTGGTAGTGGGAGATTGAGAACGAACGAAGAAGAAGATACCCAACATTGCATGTCCGATTTTTGCTGTTGCTTGGACTTGCTCACTCACCTTACAATATTAATGTGTCCGTCGCCATCGATGAGGACCACCATCATCATCACGTGTCATAATGCAACCTTGAGTATGTGTGTGCGCTCTTGACTGATCAAGCCAATTCGAGCTTGGTAGTCTTTGACGCAACTGACACCCTTTCTTTAGATTAGAGACCATTCACACTGGTGATAAAATGACAGACCGGCGCTGGTCCATAACACTATGTAGAGGGGGATGGCATGGCCTAGTGGTTAAGTGGCACGGCTCACAACCGCAAGGTGCTGGGTTCGATCCCCTTCACAGCACCGGCCGTTACCCCGGGGAAGGAAACCCTTTGAAAATGCGGGAGGAAGCAGACCCTTACATAAAATGAATACTTAAGTCGAATGCACTGGGCCGACAGGCGCAAAATAAAAACCACAGTGCAACGCACACCGCCTTGGGGATAAGAGAAATAAGGCGACGCAAGTAAAAAAAATGACTATGTAGAGAGAATGCAGGGGCTGATGCAATGGAAAAACTGACGTCGGGAATATACAACTTTGTGAAAATGCCCAGGTTTCTGGAGCTGCCGTATATACAGTTGAATCTGTGCTTCTTTGCTAGAGTGAGAGACAGAGTCGTTGACAAGAATGAAGGTCGAGACATTGACTTGGACTCTGGAATGACTTTCTGGAATATCTTTCGTGAGTGTCGCAATTATCTCTGACTCCCAATCATTGCTTCGGAAGGTGCAGTGTTTGGCAGTGACATGAGTGTATAGAGGTCATAGAAGCGTCGAACCTCCGGAAACTGGTGTGGATCTAGCAATGGCAATCCTGGGGTTTGTGCGAATGAAAGAGCTGATATCTAGGCCTCAGTGGCACCCGTAGTACAAATATTGGCAATGGATAGAGGTAACATTTTGAAGTTCATTCACGACTGACATTTTTTACGAAGACACTGCAGTCGCTGAACCAGCAATGCACATATTGCCGGAATTTGAAATTATACACTGGTCTATCAGAGCAGCACCTGAGAGGACAGAGCAGATGTGTGTACAGTCAGCGAGCTACAGGAATCATCAATATCTAAACTCTTTAGCATTTGCTGAAAAGAACTGGTCACCTATGGGTCTGCCCGAGTGCAATGATGTCGATTTTTAACAGAAAAACATCATTATCAACCTGCCCTTCACGAATGATACAGTCGCACTTATTGGAAATGAAAAAGGGCCTACACTAACTGATTTCCACGCTTGATTGTACTTCAAGAATATTCATTCATAGGCGTCTCAATCTTTGCAGACCATGCACGTGACACCCTGTGAGTAGCCTCTCAAGGCTCAAGCCTGGGAGCTGAATATGGAGATACTGGGCTCCCCAAACTGCAAGACCCCCCCCCCCTCCTCTCGGCATCGCTGGTGAAACCCAAATGAATGCAAAGTATGACAATTTGGTACCAGCTCAGCTGTAGGAGCTGCCGGAATGAGTTAGCAATTTTGAAATAAATCATCCGCCTTAGGTGCCACTACTCCGGATTTTCTTTTCCGGGCTTACTCCCGTAGCCCTATCATTTCCCGAGGTTTCTACAAGGCAGTAGAGTCGTTGCTCGCACATGCTAGTTACTCGAGATATCCGGTGATACTCTCATCGTCCCAAGATTTGCCAGCACTCTGGGACTTGTGAGTTTAAAATCAGAGTTCCTCCTCTCCTATGCAAACTGCCCGAACAGGCCTACGAGCTTCGCCTACCCTGGTTTAGAGTCAGAGTTTACCTTCTCTTAGATTGGCTGCCAACCAAGGCTAATGAGCCCAATCTGTCCGCCCAGTTATACCGCTGGGTACTCGGTCGCGCTCCACAGCAAGCTCTGTAAGAGACAGGGGGCCCCTCATGAAGGTGCTTCTGGGACACAATAATGTAGGAGAGGCCATTGGCAGTGAAACTCCTGCCTGGCAAGCCGAACAGTGAATCCAGCGGCAATCTCTACACCTGGAAAGGAGAGGATATATCAGACGCTTCACTTTCCTTTACCGAGCGGGACGTCCAGCCCCGACCTCGCTACCCCCCAATCCCCCCGAATCCAAGGATATCTGGTATGGAAATCAACGCAACGAAAACCTAGCTAATGACAAATAACAAGAAGAGAATTCCAGAAGACATTACTGTAAATGGATATAAATTGGAGACAGTAAAACCGTTTCAGTATCTGGGATCAATAATTGGAGAGCATCAAGTTGAGCTGAGCAAGGAACGCACAAACGACTTCAATTCTCAAAACACTAAGTCAGTATTGATAGATAAGGACATGTCGGTAACAAGTTAATACATACATTGATTCTCTCTGTATAGCTCCTGTATGTGTGTCAAACATGAACATGGGGCTGAAGCTGCTACTTAGGCCCGTGTCAGGGTTTGGTAGCGCGAGATTGAGAACGAACGAAGCCAAGCTAAGCCAATATTTATGAATCGCGCCAGTTTTCCCATAAGTCATGCCAGGGAGACGAAGACTTTCTTCTAAGGGCCCACAACATGCTGGACTTTTTCCTGATGAGCAACAGTGGTCAGCGACCAATTACTGACTGCTAGCGTCAGGGTCAGCGACCCATGACTGACTGCTAGGGTCAGGGTCAGCGATCCATGGCTGACTGCTAGGATCATGGCTGACTGCGTCAGGGCTTGCGACACATGTCTGACTGCTAGCGTCAGGGTCAGCAACCCATGGCTGACTGCTAGCGTCAGGGCCAGCGAACCAGAGCTGAGAAAACCGTTCTACACATCTACGTGGCGATCCTAGACGACAGGCTGCAACTGGGCAGACTGGCTAAGTATAAGGGATCAAAGATGGAAGGTAACCCGATACTAAAAATTGCCTGCTAAAAAAGGTTGTGTCGGACCGAAAAGTGCAATATCGCAGTCAAGCTGTTATCTGCGAAACATTTTTCCGTTGTCCAGACTACATCCTGCTTCTTGTAAAAACTGTTTCAGTCCTTGGTAGCGGCAGATTAAAAGCGAACGAAGAAGAAGGTCCTTCTAGACCTGTTGTGAATTCCTGATCCTTTTTTTTTTTTTTGGTAACCGATATATGCCATTAAAACTTGCGTGATCATAGATCGACACAACAGTCACCACAACCACACCTTGCCTTGCAACATCAAACGTGATTACGTAACGTGTCGCTGTTATCCAAACACGTTCAGTAGCCTCCCCTGAAAGCACCCGTTGAGCTCAAGTTACGGGACTTAATTATGATATTATTAGTTGCAACTACTGTAATAGGAAATACATCAGGGAACGTGGCCTTAACTCAATGCCTGCTTCCTCCAACACCACAATGGCGTGTAATAATTCTGGATGCCCAGAACGAAGGTATGCGACTGATTCTGGGCTGCACTAGAGATACCCCGATTGTGATGATGCGGTACATGTTGAGATTGTTATCGGTGACTTCCAAACATTAGCTGGCACAAGTCAAAGCCTATATTCCTGTCACCACAGAAACGCGGTACCCTCTGGACAGTAGTATCTCAGGCATCAAGGGATCAAGAAATGGTCGTCATGGATGGCACAGGCAGAGACAACAACCTGGCACGTCACTCCAGCTGAGACGATAGTCAAAGAGGAAGAATGCGTCTACACTGCTGATAAAATTATAGAGTACCAGAGAGTCAACATAACCCTAGGCAAGGAATTCAGAGAACGGAGCAACAGGTGAGCAGAGCACAAGGTGAATCAGCTGATAACTGAGAACACGCAGGAAAGTGACGCCGTCATATGCACCGACGGATCAGTGCTGCGAAGTTTGACATCAGGCTGGGATATCTCGGCTATAGTGAGAGAATAGGTCGTTGCTGAGCGCAGTAGGGCATACATGTCAACAACCTCCAGTATGAGAATGGAGACGTAAGCAGTGACCTCAGCACTGAAATGGATATCTAAGACTTCTATAACAAAGGCAGTCATCGTGACAGACGCGCAAGCCATACTTCATAAGGTACAGAAGGGATGGCTGTTGTGTACATATCCTGTGTTATTAGTACCCTGTTCTGTGAAAGCGAAACATGGACTATGCATGCCTCACGTGAAAAAGACTAAATGCTTTTCATATGCGCTGCCTGAGACGCATACCTGGAATTTCATGGTGTGACAAAGTGACTAACAACGAAGTGTTGAACCATGGCCAGCTTAGTTACGATCATCCGCCAGCGCTGCTTGCTGTGGTTTGGTTACGTGTGTAGAATGGAAGGTAGGCGAATACCAAAAGATGTCCTAAGCGGAGAGCCAATGCCTGCTATAGTAATTACAGATGGCCGGGGGAGAGCTGCCCATGGGCAAGCGTAACAAAGGTAGACCTTCCTCCGCTACAAAGATGTTTGCAAGGGTGTCCTGAAAGCGTTGGATATGAACACCTGGAACTAGGTAGAACTTGCCAAAGACAGACACCGCTGGAGGCAGGCCTTGTGTGTTAGTCCATTGTCTCTCAAGACTGATAGGAAGACAATCGATCAATCAATCGATAATCAATCAATATATATATATATATATGCGTTCCAGGGTACGTATTCTTTGTTTCAATCAACCCCTGTCGCTTTTCTCAATGCAAAGGCCACTGACAACATCTCGACAGTATTCTGTTCTTACATTCTCATATGTTCATGTGCTTTCATTTATTTGGCCTTCTTTGTCCAAAGTGGCAGACCTCCAATTCTCGGTCATTCTCTGGCCAACATGGCTGCCTGCTTGTGTTTTGTGTAGAGATCTTTTCCATTTTTGGGATTTGTTGTGAGTTTTTGTATGGTCTTTATCGCCGACGAATGAATTATGACTGTAATGTGGGTTTCGTTTCTACATTGAACAGGAATTGAACTATGCATTGCCGTATGCGTTATTTTTACCGGCTTTCTTGTTTCGGACTTAATTTCTAAATTCCCATGACCATTCACTATTCAGTGAATGAATGATTCACCCATTCAGGACCATTCAATGGTCCATTGCAACTATTCTAAAACTAATATAAATATGAAAATAGCAATACACAAACTAGCAATTTGAAATAATTATATCAACAATGTGGAATGTTTTTGAACCATTCAACAATAATGTGAACTTAAATCTGTCATTTGGCTGCAATCCATTTACCAGTCTGAATTGTTTGTAAAGAGTCATGTTTAACGCAAAGTGGCAAAAGTAAAGGCTAGAGCTGTCTTGTATGAGCCCAGTCAAGAAACTTCTTCATAACATGATAGATTGATACTGAAAGGCACACGCAGGACATAAAGTGAACAGATGAAGAGAGAATGCATGATGACTGCAGGAGAAAGTGACCTTTATTTCTCAGCGCAATAAATATTATTGGTGAACTTCTACAATATGAGCACACACCTTAAAGATAGTTTTTAGTTCATTATTGATTTTGCATTTGTCTCAAAATGTAAATATTTCTGATTTGCTAATTATAATTTTATGATGTTTTGCAAATAACTTTATCGTAAAATTTATGAATGCTTTAGATGAATTGACTTGATCACATTCGACTGTTTGGTGATGGAGAACATAGAAACAGAGAGTGAGATGTTGAAACAAGAATCACAAACAGATCAGGTAAACTATTGCTGTAGTTCATTAAAGAATGTGCCAAAAAAAAGTCCATATTCAGTGTAAAAATTTTTTTTCTGCTTTCGCCTTATTTCTCTATTCCCCGAGGCGGTGTGCATTGCACTGGAGGTTTTTTTTGCGCCTATCGGCCCAGTGCATCCGACTTCAGCATGCATTTATGTAAGGATCTGCTTCCTCCTGCATTTTCAAAGGGTTTGCTTCCCCCGGGTAATGGCCGGTGCTGTGATGAGGATCGAACCCAGCACCTTGCTGCAAAACTCCCCGACATACGAGGATCAGAGAGAGCAGATGTGTCCATCACCAGTGGCAACACTAGACAAGCTCTATGGCAGTGTCGACAGCCTCAGGATGACCACTGCTTTTTTCGAAAAAATAAAGGTTGATGTCTGACTGCGTACGATGAAGAAGAAGAAGAACTCAGCACCTTTGGATTGTGAGCCGTGTCACTTAACGACAAACCCATGCGTCCCCCATTCAGTGTAATATGAAAACTAAGATAAACTTTATATTTGCTTCTTGTAAAGTATTCAGATACTTAATACATAATCGACTCAATATCCAATAAGATTCATCATGCTACCAGTTTTTTAGTAAATGTGTTAAATTGCCAGATAGCATAAATAGTGTTCTTAACAAGATCAGCATATCTGTTAGTTTTCACTAAAAATGTATTTATTATATCTACCTAATGATAGTGTCACGAATGTAGAAATACGACGAAGAATGGAAAACGCAATTGGGCCTTTTGATGATCTGTTCACGGCTATCAAAAGGCAAAAGATGGTTTGTTATTGCCACATCATGAGGTCCAGCGGAATTACACATTTGATACTGCATGGTTCCGTACCGGGAAAGAGAGGGCGGGGTCATCCAACGAAGAGATAGGCAGACAACATCACTGCGTGGTCAAACCTTCGTCCCGGTGAGGCATGACTGGCAGCAGCGGACAGAGAGAGATGGCGTGGGACTGTTTTCAAGTGTGCCCCAACATCCTGGTGTGTTACGGGATGAACTGAAGTGAACATAGACAAACTTAACATATCTACCTCAGAAATCTGTTGCAACAACTTAACTTTATCCCGCTCCATAATTGGTTAAATACAAATCCAAGTAAAAAAGATAATATATTGTTTAAAGTTTTAAATAAAAATCCACAAGCACATCTTCCATTTGACAACCGGACAAGAAGGAAGTGGTGTCTATTTAAATTCAAATATGCATGTTTAGCTATTTTCACATCAATACACAGATGTTTACACTCGATAGCACCGACGCTTGGCAGCCCACAGCTCCTAATGTAGGGAAACATATTATTTTATTAGGCTTATCTGGAAACCAAGTGCATGGTAAAGATCAATTTTGAAATTGCCACTTTACACATTGCTAAAATATATATCTGAATAAATGACTGAATTCCAGTGCGTGAAGACATTGTTATGATTTTAACAATAATCTCCATCCAGCATACATACACCATGCTAAATGTCTCATTTACTTTTGTATGAATTTGCTGAGAATAGATGTCTAAATCACATGACATTATGCTGAAGTTTTACAATAAAAATAAATATGTGCAAAGATTGCTCAAATTATCATAAACTGTTACCAGCACCTTTTAGATTATTTTCTTCAGTTTCTAGGATTCGTAATAAGTGACATTTATAATAAGTAGGTAACATTTTCAAGTGGGTTAAATGTTATAATACATGACAGTATAATATATGTTCTGATGTGAATTGTTACTTTCTTTTCACCAGCTTGCAAGGAATACAGACACTAATGTCTCACATTTAGTTGTTGGAATAAAGCAAGAACTAGATAATGAGGTAATTATGTATGAAGATAATGCTTTCCTTTGATAGTAAATCATTTCTGTTGGAATTATAAGTAAATGACATTGTTGTTTTATATGAAACATTTACAGGTTTACTTTTTGCTGCAAGAAAGTGACCTTTTTAAGGCCTTGTCCGATGATGGAAAAATCAGTCAGTGCCAATGGTTAATGAGTACATCTTTGAGAACAACAACCAAGTTCTCTTCAATTTTTTTGGTCCGCGGCCATCCTTTACAGGGCATTTAAAACATGATTGAGCGTTTCTGGTTGTTTGCCAGAATATTCAATGAATCTCCCTTAGTCAGGTCGGGTGAAGAGATGACATTTAACTCAACCACTCCGACATATTTATGATATCTGGACGCTCTTGTTTTCTTATGTGAGACTCCAGCCCAACATCAGCTAGGTTTCATTTACTTATGTTTGTGACAGTTTTCTGAAATACCACAAATTATATACCAAACTTCTCAGAATTAAATGCAGAATACCACGGAATACAGCCATTAAACCCGCGGAAATGAACAGTTGTTTGGGATAGCTATCTAAACCCTCTTTGAGTTCTTTTGTCAAGCTCCCAATCTTTAATTGATAAGATACAAAAATGGAAGTTAACCGTTAAGATCCGGTACCCCAGATAACAGCTGACAGTCTCAAATCCAATACTGTTGAAACGGCTTGCTTTTATCTAAAAACATATGGACATCCCAAATCTCAAAGACAACAGCAACTTCTGGAAAAGGAAAGACCAGCACACCGTTTTCCAACTTCACACCCAACACATACAACTTTACTGTCACTTGAACAGAATCCAACCAGAACATGCTTTAGAGTGCTGGCTGTGCACACATCTCTATGAAACTGTTTAACATCATCTTTTTGAATGTCTGGGGCTTGCCGGTGCTAAGAAAGAGCTTCTTCCTCCAAGCCCAGACAAATGGAACAGATTGTACGGAACTAAACAACAGCTCACAAACACTTGCAGATACCACTATATAGCATTTGGCCAGAGGGCAGGTGCCCACAGGATGCTGGATCAATAATCAACCAGCCATCATTGCTTTTGTTTATCGGTTGCTACGCATATCGTTAACATCAGGTTTGAATTTGGATGCAAGGAGAAAGTATCAATAAATTACTAAAAACAATTTGAAAGTTAAATTAAATTAGTGCATTATCTAAAAATAAAATGGGCAATTTATCTGTTAGTGAGCAACCAGGGCTATCAAGATGGAATCTGTTTAGTTATTTGACAAGCCAGACTTTGATGACGATGATATATATTGAGATAGGGAGCGATAAAAATGAGCTAGATCTAAACCACAGCAATGGTATCGTTGATGGTCAAGTCAGTTGACGATGATTGTAGGCCTAGTGACACTGGTGTGAACAAACGCAGGTGATGCATGTTCAGTGCTCATGATGAGTGGAGCTTTTTTGTGACAATGTAGGTCACAGGTACAGCAATTTCATGAAAATTATGGGCTGTCAAGCAATTATTTAGGTCTAAATGATGAGCCAGTGGCTTATTTCTATCAATGGATTCTGTGCACGAAAAAGGACATAAACCAGCACAATGTGTGACTCGACCCGAGCTAGTCAAGATTGAGACTAAATAGTCCAACGTGACTGTACTCACTGTAAAAAGGCAGGCATAAAAACAAAGAGCAACAAACTAGTCCAGACCACCAAACAGTGCTTCCTTTGTAAACTAGTCCAGACCACCAAACAGTGCTTCCTTTGTAAACTAGTCCAGACCACCACACAGTGCCTGCCGTGTTAGTAATGTTGTATTATGTTATTTCTGTGTTGACCCCTATCATAGATTTTAGTCAAAAATGATTTGTATACATTTTTTTAAAAGTAGGTCAAATGCAATCATAAATTAGGTCACAATTATTCACACTTTTTGCACCCTAGCCTATGATTTTAAATATTTCAATAGCGATCAAGATGCTGAGCAGCACATGAGCTGCAGTGGTCAGCGACCCATAGCTGACTGCTAGCGTCAGGGCCAGCGAACTATAGCTGCCAAAACCCTTCACCTCCACGCGGTGATCCTGGATAACAGGCTGCAGCAGGGCAGACTGGCTAAGGAGAAGGGATCGAAGAGGGAATGCTAACCCGGTACTCAAAAAATGTTTGCTGAAGTCGGAGTGTTGGACCGAAAGGTGCAAATATCGCAGCCAGGCTGTAAACTATGACATAACGCATTTCGTTCTCTGGACTACATTCTACTACTTACCCTTTCAGGGTTTGGTAGTGGGAGATTGAGAACGAACGAAGAAGAAACATTTCAATATCCATACATAACATAATCAAAATATATTCCAATATTATAACAAAGAAAAAGTTACACATAAAAATAAGACAAAGGCCCATTTATTAAAAAAAATTCAGGATTTCAAAGATCATAATGAAAAATACCTATACACTTTTAAAAGTTATATGGCATGAGTGAATGGCTGCTGTAGAGTTTTAAAGCTTCTATGAACTGGTGTGGATCTACTGTCCTGGTCATACTGGGGCTCTGAGCAACAAAAGAGCTGACATCTTGGCTGTGCAAACATCATTTATGGATAGAGGTGATATCCTGATTTCTATCAATGACGGCCTATTGAATGATGACACCGTAATAATTGAATTAGCCAGCAATTCAGACTGCACAACTTTCAAAATCAAATGAGAGGTGAGGGAAATCTTGAGCATAAGAGGTTGAGGCATTAATGTTTTCAACCAGTGAACTACAGGAACTGTCAGTATCCATGCACTTTGTCATTTCCTCAGAACCAAACAGATTGAGTGTACTGCTGTTGTATATTGTCTTTAATGTGAACATTCTACCATCTTTTGTTTGTTGACATGTTCCATCATTGTCTATTTTCAGTCTAAACACAACATCCAATCACAGCTTCCATTCCTACAAGAAAAGATGAAACAGGAACAAATGTACATGGTAAGGTTGACTATTACAAACAAATAATGACAGTTTTGATCAAGTTGCTGAAATATGTAATTACTTATATCAAATGGAACCTCCTTGGAAGGAACAGATATTAGTGCTCAATACCACATCGAATTTATGGCCCATCACAAGATTTTGGAACATTTCACAAGCTTAAAAAAAAGTATGATCAGTGGATACTGATAATCTGCTTTAATGGTTGCCTTAAATTCATTAGCATTGCCAGATTTTTATTTTTCAGGATAGCAATAAATATTCCTTTGAGATAACCTCATGAAACAAGAAACTCAAACCTAGACAGTCTGTCTATTATAGGTTGCAAACATATTTTCAAAAACATTAAAATATAATTTTTTAGAAATTTCAAACCTTAACACCTCACGGTAGAAGAGGAGCGACTAAGTAAGTAAGGAAGTAGAAATTTCAAAATGTGGCAGTTACATTTTTTTATATTCACACAATTGCTGATGAGCTGGCAAATAGAATTGTGAAGGCCAACACATCACTTGGTAGAATGCAGTCAACAGTATTGGAACATTGAGGATTCAGCATAATGGCTAAGCTAAAGGTTCAACTGTGCTGCTTTTCTTCTCACTCTGGTCTTCGCGTGTGAGAGCTGGAGATGCCAGAAGGTTGAATCACTTCCACGTAACTTACTCTATATTCCCTTGCAGGACCATATAACAGATAATGAGGTCCTATACAGTCATCATTCATGCACTTCTATTCAGAAAGCTTAATTGATTTGGACTGGCATCCATCCTCTAAAACCAAGCAACAGAATCCAAAAAAACCTCTGTATGATGAGAAGAGTGAAGTGAGAGAATGTAACCACTGAGATGTCCAAATAAGCAATTTAAGGACAGCCTAAAAGAGTTTCTTAAGTGCTGACAAATAGACACCACCACCTGGGATAGCCTGGCCCAAAATTGTTCATTCTGGAAAGGTGTATCTGGAAAATTGCATACTGAAGCCACAAAGAAACTCAGTGTGTCGTCAGTCTATGATAGACAAGTGATCAGAAAGTCTAGAACAGACGGAATACCAGTATCAGCCACAGTCATGCAATAGAAATGTCCTGTCTCTTAATTGGCCTGATCACTCAGGGATATAGGGTGGCACAGGATGATGTTGTCAGTCTCAATCTACAACAATGGTCTCAAGGATATAGGGTGGCACAGGATGATGTTGTCAGTCTCAATCTACAACAATGGTCTCAAGGATATAGGGTGGCACAGGATGATGTTGTCAGTCTCAATCTACAACAATGGTCTCAAGGATATAGGGTGGCACAGGATGATGTTGTCAGTCTCAATCTACAACAATGGTCTCAAGGATATAGGGTGGCACAGGATGATGTTGTCAGTCTCAATCTACAACAATGGTCTCAAGGATATAGGGTGGCACAGGATGATGTTGTCAGTCTCAATCTACAACAATGGTCTCAAGGATATAGGGTGGCACAGGATGATGTTGTCAGTCTCAATCTACAACAATGGTCTCAAGGATATAGGGTGGCACAGGATGATGTTGTCAGTCTCAATCTACAACAATGGTCTCAAGGATATAGGGTGGCACAGGATATGTTGTCAGTCTCAATCTACAACAATGGTCTCAAGGATATAGGGTGGCACAGGATGATGTTGTCAGTCTCAATCTACAACAATGGACAAATTATTATTATTCACACAAGACACATGAAAATACATACTGCAGAGGGTGCAGATAAGAATGGTATGCATCAATGGGTAAATAACCTCTGAGACTTACCCTTTTGGGAAGATTTTTTTCAGCCTTAGGACATTCTATTGTACTTCTACAGACAATAACAATGTTTACCAGATCAGATAAACACTTGTCAGATCAGATTGTATTCCTTACAGAATGCAGCTCACTACTAGAAGCTTTACAAAACACCAGAAGTGAACAAATGCTGTGGAAAATTAGATCAAAGATCAACAAAGTAAAAGAAACTTTCTTTAACAGTTGCTCTTCAGTTTGTATCCACCCGTTGTGAAACCACCATCTTTCACCTGAGAACAGGTCACTACAGCTATCGGGTCACCTTCATCGGCTCAAGATATCACACACAAGTGACTGCTCATGTGGAACCTGTGTCCAAACCCCTGAACACATCCTACAAGACTGCCCAATATGCAGAAACCAATGATGCCAAACCTGGCTAGATACCGCTGATGTAATGCAGAAGCTGTGGGGCAGACATCAGAATCTGGAGAAGACTCTGGACTTTGTTCTAATGGTGGGACTACAGATCTAGATTTACCTAAATGCCTGAATGCAGAAGATGTGGGGCAGCCACCAGAATCTGGAGAAGACTATGGACTTTGTTCTAATGATGGGACTACAGATCTAGATTTACCTAAAAGCCTGAATGCAGAAGATGAAAATTCATATAATTTTTTAAAATATACTCTTAATTAACCAATATAACTGAGCATGTTCACTTATAGTTATTTCAGAAATCTGAAGAGAATATAGTCAAGGAAGGTGTGTTCATAAAGACAAAAAAAGTTGACAGCAATAATGATACAATGACAGGACCTGTGAAAGTGGAAAACCCTGCTCATTTTGGAGAGGATGTACGGAAGCATATCAAAGATGGTAAGTCAGTAATTTGTGACATGATCAGTGGTTGGTTTGTATAAGAAAAGTAAGGTGCTTATCTTTCAAGAAATGAATGAACGAAAGCACAAAAAAGTGGGTGTTCAAATCCCACAAGTCTCTCATGAGAGGTGGGATTGTGTGCCAAGCCCTAAATAGACAGATGATAAACTAGGAGGTTCCTTGTACACACTGTGAACATATAAAAACCCTTGTCGGTTGATAATCAAAGAAAGCAGGCTGTCCAGGTAAAATCATTTAGAAATTCATTAATTTCCTGACAAGGTGTGTTTTCAGTACATTAAACATAAAGCAATCACTCAATGCTGTAAGGTGAATGTTTTCAAGAAGTTGACACCTAGTTTGAACACTTTCTCCAGGGTTAATCAAGCCATAAGTGATCTTGCATTGCCATGATGGAGCAGTACTCTTTGAACTCCATCCCAAAGCACCAACAGAACATCACAGTAACATTCACATTGTCGCCTATCTTCTGGAAATCGGTTAACATCACTCAATGGGAATCCCAAAACAAAACCTTCCTTACTGATGTGATAACTTTGAATTTCTTGGCAGAAGGTGAAGAAGGATGTTTCCATTGTATCACTCCGTGATTCTGGTTGGTAGTGATGTTCCCATGAGTCGTTCCCAGTAACACTCCTGCTCAGCATGCCTTCTCCGTTATCTCCATACCGACAACGATGCTGCAAGGACATGTTCATTTTGTTCATTCTGTTCATTCTGTGTGCTTCAGTCAGTTGTCTGGGTTCCAACCGTGAGGATGCTTTCAGGAAATTCAATGTTTTGTTTTGTTTTTTGTTGTTTTGCCTTTGCCTTATTTCTCTAATCCCCAAGGCGGTGTGCGTTGCACTGTGGTTTTTATTTTGTGACTGTCGGCCCAGTGCACCTGACTTCAGCTTACATTTTAAGTAAGGGTCTACTTCCTCTTGCATTTTCTAAGGGTTTGCTTCCTCGGGGTAAAGGCCGGTGCTGTGATGGGGATCGAACCCAGAACCTTCAGGTCGTGAGCCGTGCCACTTAACCACTAGGCCACGCCGTCCCCTGCGGAAATTCAATTGATCTTTGCATTATGCTGTACACTAAATACTTCTCGTTGTAAACAAGGATCATTTCCTCATAAATATCCTTTGCAGAAAGTTTTTTTGTCACCCCAAAAATGTACACAACACACTGTTATTTGACTTAACATTCTGTGAGCATAGTCACCATCTTGTATCTGAGCTGCGTACAAGCATGAAACACCTAGTAATCACAAAGCTGGATGTTGCTGCCACCTAATGACACTTTTTGGAATCATCAACTACATTTTTAAGCAGCTATCTCATTTTAGTTAGTGACCTACTCACTGACTTGCTCTTGTATTTATTAGTGTGAATAAAAACTTTTTAGTCACTTGTGCCTTCAACAAATACACACCAAGTTCTCCTGTCTTGAGTCAATTACTCCAGCTATGTCCATGTTTTTTCTATTTCCTTTATCTTTGTTTTCTCCAAGTGTGTTTAGGACTTCCTCTACCTCTTTTGCCTTGAAAGTTTTGAGAACAGAGCTTTTTTTGTGAAGCTATCAGTTGGTGTCCTTAATGTGTTTCCTATCCAATGTAGGTGTTTTCTCCTCACGTCATGTTCCACTGATATCTGTCTGGTTTTATCTAACAGTTCCACATCAGTGATTTTATAATACTATTTCAGTTTCTCAATTCCACACAAGCATCCATTTATGAAGGTCTGTACCTTTTTGGTTGTTGTTTTTGTTTATCTCAGTGTTTCAGAGCCATACATTGTAGCACATACATTGCAATTGTCATTGTTGTATTGGACCATATTTTTTAACATCATGGACTATTGTTTAATGAAATAAGTCTCAGAAATACACCAATGGATTCTTAACATCCTCTCAAATATAGGCTGTCCTAACAAACTGCTGCAGATAATAGTATTGTTTCATGAGAATAATTAGGGCACGGCGTGGGCTAGTGGTTGAGTGACACGTCTCACAACCAGAAGGTGCTGGGTTCGATCCTCATCACAGCACCAGCCATTACCCTGGGGAAACAAACCCTTAGAAAATGCAGGAGGAAGCTGACCCTTACATAAAATGCACGCTGAAGTCGGATGCACTGGGCTGACAGACGCAAAATAAAAACCACAGTGCAACGCACACCGCCTTGGGGATTAGAGAAACAAGGAGAACACACAAAAAAAATAATAAAAATTAAAGGACAACACAATTTGATGATAATGCATCACAACCATTCAGAATTAACAGCTGATTTAAATAAGGCTGCATCCTGGCTCCAAAACTTTAATTTTTTTTACTGCACTTCTACTGAAGTACGCACTTAGTAATGTAACAGGAGTTTCATTGTACAGGATGGTCGTCTGTTTGATCTTGTAAGGATCAAGACAAAAATCCAAGAACAGAAAAGTTACTGCCAAGAACTTGTTATTTGCTGCAATTGTCACTCGCACTCAACAGAAACTCCAGAGTTTGATAATTGCTTCTCTCAGGTGTGAATAGATTTGGCCTCACAATAAATTTGTGCTGAGACAATTTGTAGATGCCACCCCAACCATCAACTATGAATTGCAAATGTGGACCACTTCACTTGCCTGCCGTCTCTCATCAGCGATAAACTCTCTCTAGACCCCGAAATTGACATTGGCGAAGCTGCTGCCATACTTTCCTGTGTCACAGCATGTGTCTGGGAATACCCCAACTTAATGTTTAGACCATGACCAAGGTCTACAAAACCTATGCTAACCTACTTTACCTAAGAACCATCCTTGACATCTCATGGAGAGACAGAGGGGACATATACAGAAGTGCATTTTCTCACCAGTCTCCCAGGTATGTACATTCTCCATTTGCAGTGAAGAGAACGGTGCTTAGGTCATATTTGCCACATGGAAATTATATTCATCCTCAAAGTAGCAGCTGGTTGACCACAGTTGAGGTTGGAACACGTGTAAGTGGGACATGAAGACACTGGATATGAATCTGACATTTTGAGAAGACAGCTGTTGACCGATCTAAATGCAGATGCAACCTGAAAAGCCATCTAAAACTGGCAGAAAATAGGTTTTTGCGGCACAGAGAAGTGAAAGGACAATTCTGTAAGGTAACTTCAGTGAGTACATCAGCTCCATGTAGAGAATCAATTAAAGTAAAGTTTACATTATTGTTTTAATGCCATGAATATTTAAAATATAGAAATATGTCTGCTTTCATTTTTTAATATTCATTTCATAATGTCTTTTCTTTATCTTCACATATCAGAGATGTGTGGTACCACATGGAGCTACTTCACCGACTTTCATGCTGATCTTGAGAAAATGGAAAGTTCAGACACTGATTGGCACTCACAACATTTAGAATATGATATTGTCTCAGAGAAACTACCGGACAACATTAGGGACACTGGGGAGATGACAGCAAATGTTGAAGAAGTTTTGGAGAGACAAATAGTGAAGAATACAAGAGATGTAGTAGATGATTTGGGAGGACTACCAGAACACATACACATCGAGAAGACCACAGATGATGCAGTGAGTTTTGAAATGATGCAGGTACACAAAGACAACACCGTAATGAAAACGGAATATAGGACAGGAGATCTGAGTTTGACATCTAGAGAACAGAGACTGAATGAGTCAGTGAAAGTAACAGAATGCCATGAACTGCTTGAAGACATGGCTAAGATCTCTCATAATGATGACAGTCTGTCTTTAGATAATGGAGATTGTAGAAATTTATCAGAAAATGTGTTTTGTGTTTCTAAGAAAGATACTCTACATAATGTGAGTAGTGTTGGTTTTGATAACATTTATAGATGTTACGTTTGTGGGGCAGTTTTCATCACATTCGACAGCCTGATAAATCACAAAAGGAAACATAAGTTAGAGAAACCTTACAAGTGTGATGTTTGTGGTAAAGGATTTACTTATTGTAGCTACCTTAATATTCACAAAATAGTACACACAGGAGGGAAACCGCACATGTGTAATGTTTGTGGTAAATATTTTGCTTACACTTGTAGCCTTAATGTGCACCTAAAATTACATGCAGGTCAGAAACCTTACAAGTGTTTTGTTTGTGGTAAAGGATTTACTCGATCTGATGAACTTAATATTCATAAATTAGTACACACAGGAGAGAAACCTTTCAAATGTGATGTTTGTGGTAGAGGATTTGCTCGATCTAGCGACCTTAATACTCACAAAATAGTACACACAGGAGAGAAACCCTACATGTGCAATGTGTGTGGTAAATGTTTCACTCAGAATAGTAGCCTTATTGCACACACAAATATACATACAGGAAAGAAACCTTACAAGTGTGATGATTGTGGTAAATGTTTTACTCGAAAAGATACCTGTAACACTCATAAAATAATACACACGGGAGAGAAACCTTATAAGTGTGATTTTTGTGGTAAAGAATTCGCTCATTCTAGCCACCTTAATACTCACAAAAAAGCACACAAAGGAGAGAAACCGTGTGTTTGCAATTTTTGTGGAAAACGTTTTACTCAGAACAGTAACCTCAAAGCACACACAAAAATACATACAGGAGAGAAACCTTACAAGTGTGATGTTTGTGGTAAAGGATTTACTCAAAATAATCACCTTAACACTCACAAATTAGTACACACAGGAGAGAAACCCTACAAATGTGACGTTTGTGGCAAATGTTTTACTCACAATAGCAGCCTTAATAAACACACAAAAATACATACAGTAGACAAATCTTACAATTGTAATGTTTGTGATAAAGGATTTGCTCAAAAATATCACCTTAACACTCACAAATTAGTACACACAGGAGAGAAACCTTACAAATGTGATGTTTGTGGTAAATGTTTTACTCACAATAGCAGCCTTAATAAACACACAAAAAAACATACAGGAGAGAAACCTTACAAGTGTAATGTTTGTGGTAAAGGATTTACTCATTCTAGCTACCTTAATACTCACAATAGAGCACACAAAGGAGAGAAACCTTACAAGTGTAATGTTTGTGGTAAAGGATTTAATCAAAAAAATCACCTTAATAATCACAAATTAGTACACACAGGAAAGAAACCTTACAAATGTGATGTTTGTGGTAAATGTTTTACTCAGAATAGCAGCCTTAATGAACATACAAAAATACATACAGGAGAGAAACCTTACAAGTGTAATGTTTGTGGTAAAGGATTTACTCAAAAAAATCACCTTAATACTCACAAATTAGTACACACAGGAGAGAAACCTTACAAATGTAACATATGTTGCAGATGTTTTTCTCACAATAGTAGTCTTAATAAACACACAAAAATACATGCAGGAGAGAAATTTTACAAGTGTAATGTTTGTGGTAAAGGATTTACTCAAAAAGATCACCTTAATACTCACAAATTAGCACATACAGGAGAGAAACCTTACAAATGTGATGTTTGTGATCAAGCAGAGCTATGCACTAGCCCCAACACTCTCCAGCATAATGTTTACTGCCATGCTCAGTGTTAGCTCTTATGGTTTTATCCAAAAACGGAGTGGAAATTAAATACACAACTGGGGACGGCGTGGCCTAATGGTTTTGTGGCACGGCTCACAACCAGAAGGTGCTGGGTTCGATCCCCATCACAGTATCGGCCGTTACCCCAGGGAAGCAAACCCTTAGAAAATGCAGGAGGAAGCAGACCCTTATATAAAATGCATGCTGAAATTTAATGCACTGGGCCAACAGGCGCAAAATAAAAAGCACAGTGTAACGCACACCCGCCTTGGGGAATAGACAAATAAGGCGAACGCAAAAAAAAACACAACTGACTGATGAAAAACTCTTAAATCATGGGCGACTACAAGCTCACACCAAGCTAAAGTACACAACCAGGAACACCTGGAAGCTTTAGACCTGTGTTGCTTACCTCATGTTTGGATAAAGTGGTTGAAAGAATGGTAAACAACGGACTATATTGTTGGTTGGATAGGAAAAACCTCCTTGATAGAAACCAGGCAGGCGTGGTTACTGCATGAATGATCCACTCTTTACACAGCATGTGATGGATGGATTCCAAGAAGGATAAAGAACACTAGCATGGTTTATTGATATACAGCAGCCAAATGACAGAGTCTGGAGGAAGGGCCGTTTGATGAAAATAAGAAAAATGGGAATAGTAGGAAAGATGATCAAATGGATACAGGTCTTCCTGACCAACAGAAACATAAATACTAACTTTGCAGATGCGACATCAAGCAAAATAACATTAGAAGAAGAACTGCCATAGGGCTCTCTTCTAAGCTACACCCTTTTCCTCATCTATAAATGACCTCACTAGACATCTAAACGTGTCAAAAGCATTGTTTGCTGATGATCTCGCCATTTGGACCACCGAGAAATATCCCACTTTGGCAAGAGCCAAGATCAACAAAATGCTACTAACAATATCAGTATACTGCGAACTGTGGAAACTAAAAATAAATACAGAGAAAACCATATACACCATCTTCTCCTGCAGTCATAAAGAAGCAAAGAGATGCATTTACATCAAAATGAATGGGGAATTACTAGTAAAAGTGGATACCCCAGTTTATCTGGGAGGTAACACTGGACAGACAGTTGAAATTTGACAGCCACATCTGCAATGTCAGAAGTAAAGCAACCAAGCGTTTAAACTTAATCAAAAGGCTTGCAAGTAAAAAATGAGGTGCTGATTAACAAACTCTTCTGCAGCTATACCTTGGTTATGTACGACAGGTGATGGACTACAGCCTTCTTATACAGACGACTGTGAGTACAAATAATATTTCATCTATTGACCAGGTGCAGAATCAAGCTTTCAGACTAATTTGTGGGGGGATGAGATCGGTGGCGTTCGAGAAAGAGACTAACAAAGAACCGCTAGATATCAGAAGAAAGGGGGCACTGACTGAAGCTGTAGAGAGATATAAGAAACAAAATAAGGACCATCCAAATAGGGTACAAATAGACACTTGAAAACAAAAGAAGACTGAAACAATTCTCCTCACTGAATGTAGCAGAAGAGTAAAGCCATATTCATCATCTACTAGAGGACAGAAACGGAAAATAGATTTTTTGGACCACCCACTTGGGAAAATCTTTGTCTGCCAGTCACACCTGACAGAAAAAGGCAGCCACCAAGGAGACTCCACCTAATATCCTGAGGACATGTCCCTTGGAGACAGGCGGCCACCAAGGAGACTCCACCTAATATCCTGAGGACATGTCCCTTGAAGACAGGCGGCCACCAAGGAGACTCCACCTAATATCCTGAGGACATGTCCCTTGGAGACAGGCGGCCACCAAGGAGACTCCACCTAATATCCTGAGGACATGTCCCTTGAAGACAGGCGGCCACCAAGGAGACTCCACCTAATATCCTGAGGACATGTCCCTTGAAGACAGGCGGCCACCAAGGAGACTCCACCTAATATCCTGAGCACATGTCCCTTGGAGACAGGCGGCCACCAAGGAGACTCCACCTAATATCCTGAGGACATGTCCCTTGGAGAGAAAATCTCTAGCTACCCAAAATCGGCATTCCTGGTCTTCACGAATTGATCAACATTAAAATCTATCATTTTTGCAGGGTGTGGTATCCATATGAAATACCTGGATGGGTCCGTATACAAATTTTGTGATTCATGCGACGAAAACCATTCAAATGTTGAAGCGGGGGTCGCATCTATAAAAACAGCAGTTGAGATTTTGCACTGACAGCTTGTCAAGTAAAGTAACCCATAGCATTACTGCTGTAGGGGTGTGAGGTGTTAGCGATCTCACATTTCAAAGGTTCGGCTATATGAGAGCGGTAGCCATCTCCTCTCCCTTGTCGCTTTTACTTCCTAGACTGAACCGGTACCCATTTAAGGCTAGGTCGACCCGGGAGCCATTGCGATCTGAAAAAACATTACTGCCTCAGCTGGGGAATGAACCCAGGACCGCTCAGATGCAAAGCCAGCGCACTAACCACTGCGCTATGCGGCTCCACTGACAGCTTGACTTGTGCGAATTGTTGTCAATGGATTTTGTAATTTTTAGTGACTCGATTTTGGAGGCGCTGAAGAACACCTCACACAAAGAAAAGGAGATATTCTTGGTGGGGAGGGCGGTCACCAACATCATCACTGTCCACTGGATAAATATCACCTTGCGATGGATCCCTGGACATAGTGCTAGGGAACAAGATGCCGACAGATTGGCAAAAACCGGAGTCTCGAAAAAACAATTTAAAATATCCATCACAGCCATTAACAATTGTGAGCCTGATAGCTTATCTTACAGTACAAACACTTATCTTGCTAGAATATGAACAGAAGTTTCTGACTGCTTCCATTCACAAAGAAATTGTAATAGACACTGACTGTCAGCTTTCTTAATTTCGTCAAGGGAGATAAAACTGTACAGCCTGTGGCTGCTCAACAGCAGATGTTTTGGTGAGGGCCATTTCAACGCTGGCAAACATATTTTTGAACTACAGAAAAACCCAAAATAAAATAAAGAAAGTTTAACAAGCTGACATATCAAAGAAAAGGAAATTAGGAAAATTTAAATAGCTTAAAAGCTATGCAGAAGAATAAGGTTTTCATGGAAAATATTACTTTTTTTATTCTAAAAAATATATGTGGCATGACTACTTAGTAGCCTATGTTATGACCATAGAATTATGGACAACAGACATCGCAACAGAACTATAATCAGATAATCTAAATTCAGTGCTTGTTGGGATATGTTTGTGTCCGGGATTTCTGCCGGTACACCAGGACGTTGTAAACAAACGCATCAACAGCATTACAAAAAGGTCAGTTTGTTTTATTTTAATGTTAAATGATTAACATTTGCATTTTCCTTATTAATAGAAACAATATTTCTACAGTATAATCAGTTTATACATCCGATGTCATGCCATTTTAGACAGTCGCACTGATAGAAATTGTTAGATCAGATAGGACGGGAATTGTAACGCCAGGAGGTAAAATGGCGGCCATCACGGAGGACTTTACTACAGATGACCGTACCACTTAGCTAATGAGACAATATATTGTCACTTTCATAGAACAGATATCAACAAATGACTTGGATACATGGAGTCAGCATGTTATTTGTTAGGTTATTGTGGACTTGTCTGTAGAACCATTTAATGAATGCTTATTATGTTCTATCCATTTGTGCACGTGGCATTGACATTTCAGGTATAGAAAGAACCGTTAATATTTGATTAAATATAAAGAAATTTGTATTAAAATCTTCATAAACAACAATTGTTCTGTTTAATATCTTTATTAATGATAATAATTTATTACAAACTTATTATGGGACTTTAGTCATGCTGCTATCCATTACATTTGAACATTTAAATTGTTTAAATGATTAAAATAATTTATTTCCAATAAATCTGGAAAATACGCTAATTCGCTGCCCTTATAAATACAGGACATATTTCCTGTTGGAAGATGCAGAGGAAAATATGAATGAGCCTGTCCTCAATTTAATAAACAGGTGCCATCTTAAAAACTAATTAAGAGAATGAAGATGGTTCCTTGATTGATATGTTGCTCAGGCAGATAAAGGTGACAGACGCCTTACAGGTTTGTCTTGGCATTGCCATTAGGGATGCTTCTTGGGTCGAAGTGGAACATGATCTTAGCAGCAGCAAGAGCACTGCCCTTGGTCCTGGTGGAGTATGTTGGCAACATTAAGCATCTGATAAAAGTGGGTGGGAATATAATAACAGTATATTGAATGCAGCAGTGCCTGAGGACTGTCTCCATAGCTACGCCAGTCCACTTTCTAAATCTGGCAAGGACTTCACGATGCTAGGCATAAGTTATGTTCAAACTTGAGAATGAACACATTCTGTATGACATTAAAGTAGTTAGACACCAATGAAGGAAGAGATCTGAGACAATGCTCAGACATTTGCTGATTACACGTATGAAGGCTTTCAGTTCAAGCTTGAACAGTCCCTGTGATCTGAAGGATGCTTATAACTGTGTGACATTGATGTACTGTTTGAGTAAATGTAACATCAACCCAAGCTGGGTAGCTGAATAACAGCTGTTGTCATGGAGAGAACTGTTGCATTCCACTTGGGGTCATGGACAAATGGGCCAAGGCGGAAATGTTCGTGATTACCCCACGATGCCAATATTGTTCAACGTCTACACAATAAAAGTGGTCAACATTCAATCTACAGGTCCAGTACGAGGGTTGACTTGACTTTTTCAGACGACTTCCTCACTTACAGGACTGATTCGGATAGACATGAAATGGTCAAGGACTCACGAGAGACTTTGCAGGCAGTTTTACTGTGGTGTGGTGAGCTCCCAGCTCAATCCTGACAAGATTGGTGTGATGTGTGGCTCCTTGAACAACTCAATAGCAAAGGCTGACCTCCCTAAGATGACCCTTGATGGATGTATTATTGAGAGACGTGGAAGTGACCATTGATCACAGCATGTCCTATAAGTAACATGCTTAGAAAATCATAAAGAGATGCAACCTGGCAACAGTTGATAGCTGCCAACCTGGTGTGAGCTTGATTTCTATCCTACATAATCAGTTGGTTCTGTCAATTATCGATTAATGGAACGGCGTGAGCTAGTGGTGACATGGCTCACAACCAGAAGGTGCTGGGTTCGACCCCGGTCACAGCACCGGCCGTTACCCCGTGGATACAAACCCTTAGAAAATGCAGGACGAAGCAGGCCTTTACATAAAATGTATGCTGAAATCGGATGCACTGGGTCAACAGGCGCAAAATAAAAACCACAGTGCAACGCACACCGCCTTGGGGATTAGAGAAATAATGCGAACGTAAAAGAAAAAAGTATCAATTATGGCCTGAACATCCTCACACTGTCAAGGTCATGAGGTGAAAGGTTAGAACGTATCCAGAATGAAGGAGTTGGGACTATACCTTGGGTGCACCAGGGATTACCGCCATCATGAAGATGAGATTGGTGCTTGGATTTCTTTCTGTAGAGTATAGATACGCACTGGTCAAAGCCTACATGCGAGTAGCCGCAGGCAAGAAGAGGCGCCCATTACATAGAAACTTAGCAGATATCAAAATTGAAAAAAATCGGGGGAGAGAGATGTTAAGGGTGATACAGGCAAAGAGAACGATTTGTCGAGTACTTTACTTACTGCCCGTATCCCAGGCACTACTTTATACATTATTCTTCAAGTATTCAGTCACATGGATTGCACTGCCATCGTCACTCAGTAATGGTGATATACCAGTTCGGAGACTGTTCAGTGACTTCCATGTTGCATTGTTCAGGTGCAGGTTCCTCCCGTAACTCGATTCAATGAATTTTCTTTCGTCAGTTTTTTTCTTCATATTTCTATTGCTAGTCGTCTTGATTTTAGTCCTGTGCAGTGCACGTGATGTCCAGACCTATGATGCCTTGGGTCGTTTACCTGTTTCTCCCTTTCTATATCCGACGTGAATATCTTTTTCAGGTGGCACTGGTCCGATTATTTGTCAAGTTTGCCACAGTAGAGACCATAAACAAATTAGAAGAATGAACTCACACTAGCCGTAAGATGACAGACTCCCACCGGGCCGTTATCACTAAGTAGAGAGAATGCAAAGACTTGTGAAATGAGAAAGCAGACATCGGGAACATATGACTAATAAGTGAAAATGACCAGGTTTCTGATGCTGTCATATATACCGATGGACCTGTGCTTCCCTGTTAGAGTGAGAGGCAGAGTCGTTGACGAGAATGGAGAGCGAGACATTGACTTGGACTCTGGGGTGGCTATCTGGAACCTTTTTCAGGGGTGCCGTAATTGTCTCTGACTCCAAATCTTTGCTTCGGATGGTGCAGATGGGATGGCTGTGTCATGAGTGGGTAGACGTCATAGAGGCATCGAATCTCAGAGATCTGGTGTAGATCTACCATCCTGGCAATGCTGGGGTTGGTGGGAATGAAAAAGCTGACACGAGGCCACATGGACACCTGTAGTGGGGACATTGACATTTTGAAGTTCATAGACGATCGCAATTTTAACGGAGACAATGTATGCGTTAAACCAGCAATGCACAGTTGTGAGGAATTCGGAAGTATACACTGGTCTATTAGGAAGGGGCGCCTGTGAGGACAGAGCAGAAGTGTGTACAGCTACGAGCTATCATTATTTACACTCTTCGTCATTTGCTGATAGGGACTGATCACCTATGGGTCTGCCCAAGTGCAATGACATCAATCCTCAACAGAAAAGCTCCATTATCAACCTGCCCTTCACGAATGATACAGTCGCACTTATTGGAAATGAAAAGTGCCTACACTATCTAAGCTTGATTCAAGCTTTAGAAAATATGGTTATAAAATCAACACAGCAAAAAATCCGCTGATGACAAATAGAGAGAGAATACAAGAACAGATCATGGGCAATGGATATTAATTAGAGACAGTAAAACAGTTTAGGGATCAATAATTGGAGAACACAAAGATAAACAGAGTAAGGACCGCACAAACGATTCTCAAAACACTGAGGACAATATAGAAAGATAAGAACATATTGGTCGTAAATTAATGCAGACATTGATTATCTCTGTATACCTCCTGTAAGAATGCCAAACTGAGAATGCGGCGGGGGATGAGCTATTAGTGAATTATGGCTGCTCCTTGCATCAGGATCGTTGACCCATAACTGACCAAGACCCTTTTTTCCGTCTCCAGGTGCGGCCCTGAAAATAGACTTCAATCGTGCAGGCCGACTAAGATATTAACTTAACCTCTTTATACTGGATGGAGTGTGACTTTTACCGATGTGCGAGTCCTTCTTAATAGACTCAAACACTAGAGCTAAGTATACCCGCAGCCAGTTAGGCGGCATTTATAGCTGCTCTTAACAACCTACCTGGGAAGATTGGGTAGATTTTTAATTTTGCCCGGGCAGCGGCCTTTAAGCCTACTGTTTTCGATTTCCAGTGCTCAGCACTGGGCACGGGAGTCCGATCTCAATAACCAGAAATTAGGGACAATTTTACCAGAAGATCCACGTAAAAAAAATCCCGGACTTTACTTCGATACCACTGTCTCCTTATTTGGGATTGAAGAAGGCAAACAGTCCAGAAAATGTTGTATTGGACTGTCCAGCTGTAAACTACGGTCCAACTCACAAACGTTTCTTTTAAGGACGAAAGCTCAAGAAGTAAAAACATGGATATTAAATACTGAATTATGATAACAGAATCAAGCAAAGAAGATCAGATGATTGACACAGATTCTTAGAATAACATACGTGGGCCATATCTCAAATGTCAACATACGAGATACATAAGGTAAATACATTCCGACGTGTCATTTCTATATGTCGTACCCACTCCCTCACCTCTTTTCCCCCGACTCCGTCTGATCATGTAAAACTGATTCTTAAATTTCATCCTAACAATTTCTCGGTCTATCAGATTTTGTTGTTCCACCTCTCTATACTTCATTAGATCCTTATCAGCCTGTTTTGAATTCCTGATCTTTTGGCAGCTAGTATATGACATTGAAACTTGCATGATCAGAGGTCGACTCAACAGTCAATCTCATTGACCACCACCACACCTGGCCTTGCAACATCAAACGTGATTGTGTAACGTATCGCTGTATTCCAAACACATTCAGTAGCCTCCCCGAAAGCAACTGTTGAGATCAAAGAGGAGTTCACCTGCAAGTTACGGGACTAGGATATTGTTAGTTGCAACCACTACAATAGGAAATCCACCAGGGAACCTAACCTTGAACCCACAATGACGTGTAATAATTCAGGATGTGAGGTCGCCAACCGTTTCAAAAGTCATGGACACCAAGGTAATGTTGAAACCTACTTCGCCGATGACATAGAGCTCAAACAACTGTTAACCTTCCTTATGGGATGCTGTAAACACATTCCTCTCCTACAGACTTTCTTTCTCTTCTCTCGCTCCATTCCAAATTGTTTCCTACATATCTCTCTTACTATTTGATTTGTATCCATTAATTGTATGTATCAGTAACGTATGTGTCTGTTTGAATGTATATTTCTCTTATTGTCTTTTTAGCCTGCATCTTTAGTCAAAACAAAAGACGAAGGGTGTTTTAATCGCGCTTGGAAACCTTTGGAAATGAAAATAAATTCAATCGAATACGAAAATAGAATGTTCAACTCAAATGTAAGGTTAGTTCTAATGTATTACTCTAAACACGATGGACAACAAATGAAAAAAAAGGTAACAAAAGTGCATGCTTTAATAAATAAATAGAGGAATTGAAATGGTATATTATGATCATTAATGTGGAGAGACGCTTGTTTTACCGAAAGATCAATGGAGCGGATGATCGACATCTCCATAAGAGAGCCATTCCGTAATGCCAACACCCGCGACCAAACAGACTTCCAGGATGTCGTTAACTCTATGTCAATGCTAAAGTGCATATGGACGTTGCATGTGATCCGCATGACTGGCGATAGATAAACGAGGGTGTCTTTTTGGTACTCGTGAAACTACAACCGCCCACGTGTCCGTACTCAGGCGAGATGGGGAAATTATCTGTACCATGCCTTTGGATCATCATTCGACTTCAAGACGAAGGACAGACACACATTCAAGCAGCTTTTGGCTACGTGGCATCAGGCAACCATCAATCAAAGCCCATCGCTCCTCTCGGTGCATAGGCCGTGGACAACATCTCGCCAGCATAACAGCCCTGGCGAGAACAAATCGCATGCCCGGCTAAACTGTCAATTACAGAGTCTCTGAGTAGGTCTTCATTGGTTTCTGTCTTTGCTTTTAGTCGGGCTTGGTTGTAGAGCAAACCATCAGATCTGATGCAAATAGAGACGTCTCCATGAACATTTTCGAGAGCATTTTCCAGAAGGTCAGCAAATAGAAAAATCAAATAGTGTGGGGGGCATGGACACAACCCTGTTTGACTCCAGTTTTGACGTCAAAACTGGCAGTTGTTATGCCATCCACCTGCATGCTCGCCTTCATGGAAGGAGATGATAAGACGGAGTAACTTTGGAGAGCAGTCTATCCGCTCCAGAATTTGGTAGTGCTGGTCTGCTGACTGAGTCAAATGCCTTTGTGAGATCTACAAACGCAATGCGGAGATACATCCTCTTCTCTCTGCATTTTCCCTGGAGCTGTTGAAGTGTGAAGATCATGTCGGTTGTAAAACGTCCTGCTCTGGAGCCACATCGCGACTCAGGCAGTATACGTTCTGCGGGTCTCTGCAACCTTTTTAGGATTACACGTGCAAAAGCTTTACCTGTGGTATTCAGAAGGGAGATGACTATGAAGTTACTTCAGTCTCTGTTATCACCGTTATTCTTGCGACACTATCTTTGCATAGCGACACTATCTTTGCATAGCGACACTATCTTTGCATAGCGACACTATCTTTGCATGCCTTGGAGGATTTCCCCTTCCCTCCAACAGCGAATGAGTAGACCATGAAGACGAGGCAAAATAACTTCAATGTTCTCATTTAGGACCTCTGCGGGGATGTTCTCATTTCCCGATGCTTTACTACTAGAAAGTCTAGCTAAACACTCGGAAAGTTCCATTACCGTAGGTTCGTCGTCTAGTTCTGATATTTGAAGAATGTGCTGCACCACGATTGGCGGCGTGTCCTGAATAATTTTGTTCTTCAAGCCTCTTTAGCAGCAAATTTTGAACGTCAATTCATCATTTGTGTTTTCTGGATTATTCACAGATAAACGAATATTGTCTATGTTCATTACAAGCCGGACAGGCATCATCTCAAAACTCACTGCATCATCTGTGGTCTTCTCGATGTGTATGTGTTCTGGCGGCCCTCAAAAAATCATCCACTACATCTCCCGTATTCTTTACTATTTGCTTTCCTATTATTCTCCCCGAAGGTTCTTCAATATTTCCTGTCGTCTTCACAATGTTTCTAATGTCATCTGGTAGTTTCTCTGAGACAATATCATGTCCAAAATGTTGTGAGTGCAGGTCACTGCCTGAACTTTTCATTTTCTCAACATCTGCATGAGAGTCGATGAAGCAGCTCCACGTGGAAGCACACATCTCTGACATGTGGAGATAAAGAAGAGACGCATTATGAAATGTCTATTAAAAACAATGACAGCAGAAAACTTTGATATTTTAAATATTGATGGCATTAGAACAAAAATGTAAACTTTAGTTTAACTGATTCAATACATGGAGCTGAAGTACCCACTGATGTTACCTTACAGCATTATCTTTTCACTTCTCTGTGCTGCAAGATCCTATTTTCACACAGTTTGAGATGGCTTTTCAGGTTGCATAGTTACTGTCAATTTGTTGGGCCAAAAAGTGTGAATAAAGCAGCCAAGCTGTGAACTAGCAACACTAACATTCCGTTCTCCGGACTATGTCTTACTACTTGAATAGCCCTGTTCACGGCTTGGTAGCAGGAGATTGAGAACGAACGCAGAAGAAAAGGTTGCACCTGCATTTAGATTGGCCAGCAGCTATGTTTTTCCAAAATGTCAGATTCATATCCGTAGTCTTCATGTCCCACTTACACATCTTCCAAATCCGTGATTGGCGAACTGTTACTTTACCACACCCCAGCTTTCAATAGAGAATGTCTTTGAGGATGAAACCAATTTCCATGTGGCGAATATGGCCAAAGCACCGCCCTCTTCACTGCAAATGGAGAGTGTACATACTTGGGAGAGCCGTGAGAGAATGCACTTCTGTATTTGTCTCCTCCGTCTCTCTGTGAGATGTCAAGGATGGTTCTTAGGTAAGGTAAGTTGGCATAGGTTGCCCATGTTTCGCTACCATACAGATGACATAGACATTGGAGACTTTGGTCACAGTCTAAATAGTAAGTTGGGGTCTCCTCAGACATGTGCTAGGAGATGGAAAACTTATTTGATGTGAGACCTAAGGTAATTGAGCTGGGCCGCATTTGCAATTTTTAATTGTAAATGGTGATGGTTGGGATGGCATCTATGAATTGTTCCAGGACAAGTTTTTATTTTAGGCCAAAATCTGTGAGAAGCAGCTCGGGAGTTCCTGCTGACTGTGAGTGACATTTGCTGCAAATAACAATTCCATGATAGCAACTTGGATTTTTACTTTGAGCCCTGCAAGATTAAATAGATAACCATCCAATCTTATGTGCAGTAAGTCAAACTCCTGTTATATTACCAAATGTATGCTTCAGTAGAAGTGCAGTGAAAATTATAAATCGTTTCGGGGGCCAGAATGCAGCCGTGTTTAACACTACTGTGAATACTGAATGGTCGTGATGCATTATCGTCAAGTTGGACACAACATAAGTATCTTCATGAAATGATACTATTAGCTGCAACAGTTTGTTAGGGTAGCCTATATTTGAGAGAATCCATCACTGATAACCATATCAAATTCCGTTGCCAGGTCAATGAAAGCGACAATGCCTGTTCTGCTCATGTGACTTTTCTTGTAGCTGACAAAAGGAGATTGGAATCCACACTTTGACTCTGAGTACACACCCTCATCCAGTTTATGTAGCCAAGTAAGATAAGGCTGGGTACACTTAACCTAACGTCATTATACTGGTTTAGAAGACCCTGAAGAGTCTGTATACAACCAGTTACATTTACATCACCTTGCTCTGAAAGCTATGCACATCCAGTTTATTCTTAAATGCACTAACTGTCCCTGCCTCCACTACCTCCCCTGGCAATGGATTTCAAGCAGGCACCACTCTCTGACTAAAAAAATATTTCCTAATATCTAATCTGAACCTCTTTTTAGTCAGCTTGTAGCTATGCCCTCTTGTTATTGTGTGTGGCTGTATTTTAAATAACTTGTTATAGTCTAATTTATCGATTCCTCTGATCATCTTATAAACCTGTATTAAGTCACCTCGAATTCTTCTCTCTTCGCGACAGTGGCCAGTTCTTCTGAGTCTTTCCTCATAACTATAATTCTGGAATCCCACTATCATCTTCGTCGCTCTTTTTTGTATTCTTTCCAGCATGTTTATATCCCCTCTATGATAAGGACTCCACACCTGTACACAGTTTGACGATCACTTCCTTGCTCCTATGTTTAATATTTCTTTTCATCATACCTAACATTGCATTTGCCTTTTTCACTGCTACCTGAACTTGCTCATTCACCGTACCTGTATGATCAATTATAACTCCTAGGTCCCTTTCTAATCTCCCATTCTGTAATCATGCTCCATATTGGATCTACCCATGTGGATGACTGTACATTTATCTAGATTAAACTGCATTTGCCAGATTACAGACCATTCTCGAATTTTATCTAAATCCGACCTTATTTATGCCCACCCTCTGCCTTCTTCCCGTTAACCAATTTGCAATCCATTTGGCAACTTCCCCACCTATTCCATGTGATTTTAATTTTCGAAATAATCTTTGATGAGGTACTCTATCAAAGGCCTTTGCAAAATCTAGATAAATAACATCCACTGGCTCCCCTTTATCTATGATTTTAGTAACCTCCTCCATGAATTCTAATAGATTTGTCAGGCATGATCTCCCTCTAGTAAACCCATGCTGACTATTTTTAATTAGATTAAATTTGTCTAAATGCATTACAATGTTTTCTTTGATTATTGACTCTAACAATTTACAGACTATGCTCATTAAACTCACTGGTCTATAATTCGCTGGATCTTATTTTTTGCCTTTTTTGAATGAGGGGATCACTCCTGCATCTTTCCAATCCTGTGGAACAATCCCTTTTGTAAGTGTTTGAGAACATAATATAGCCAATGGTTTTGCTAGTTGGTCTCTAATTTCATACAGCAATTTTCGATGAATACCATCTTGACCTGAACATTTATCCACTTTCAACCCCTCCAATTTTTAAAAAACCATTTCCTCTGTAATACAGGTTGATCTTAATCCTGATGTATCCATATCTCTTTGAAAGATATCTATAGGCTCTGGGATCTTGGAGCAGTCCTCTTTTGTGTAGACTGTGCCAAAGTACTGACTGAGTAGATTAGCTGCCTCCCTATTCTCACTTATTATTTTCCCTGTACTGTCTATGAGAGGGCCTACTTTGTCTTTTGTTTATTTCTAACATAAGAGAAGAAGCTTTTACTGTCAGTCTTGATCCTCTGAGCAAGTTTTTTTTCGAAGTCTATTTTTTGCTGTTTTATTCGCTTTCTGAGATATGTTCTGCTTGTCCAAATATTTTGAATATGTTTCTTTTGATTTACCTGCCTCTATATATTTTTTCCATGCTTTATTTTTCTCTCTTCTACATTTAACTACAAATCTAGTTATCCACTTTTTACGCTTGGGGTTTACCTTCCTACATGGAACACATTCCTCTTTTAGCGTTTCTAGAACTGTTTTAAAACTCTCCTACTCCTGTTCAACATCTGTTCCTACAACAATATCTTTCCAGATTATGTGGTTTGCTGCCTCTTTCATCCTCTCTACATCTGCCTTATGTTCGCGTGTTTATGTTTACTTCTTTCCCTGCACTAAGATCCCAACATGCTCATCCAGTTTATGTAGCCAAGTAAGATTATTCTGGCAAAGACCCACAATCATAAATGAAGATAATTCAGATAAGAGTTCAGTTTACTGTCTCATCATGTAGCATGTCCTTTGTAGAACGTCGCTCCCATCACAGTCTGTCTGAAAGAAACTCGTTCCCTTGCCAAAACTCCAGCTTCCGCCACTGTCATACTCAGGCACTCCTGGATATCTTGGTGCCATCGTCTTCTTGGTCTACCCCTTCCTCTTTTACCTGGCACCATACCTTCCATCACCGTCCTCTCAAGACCGTTGTGTCTCTTGATGTGACCAAAGTATTTGCATTTTCTAGCCAAAATGGAATTGATAAACCAGTTCTCCTCTATGCTCAGCTCTTGCCGAATGTCTACATTTGTTCTTTTCTCTGTCCAGGGTATTCTGAGGATCTTTCTGTAACATTTTGACTCGAAGGATTCGATTCTTTGTCTAGAAGTTTTGGTAATCATCCATGCTTCACAGCCATAAGCTGCCACAGGAAAAACACAGGCTCTCAAGACTTTTACTTTTATCGTTTTGTTGGTGCCCTGCCATAATTTCTTCAGGCTGTTCAGTCTCTGCATTGCCATAGCTAGTCTTCTTCTGATTTCTTTCGAGCAGTCACCATTTTTGTCGATTCTGGAGCCCAGATATTCAAAATGTGTGACCTGATCTATTTCCTCACCACCCACTGTAAATTGATGCTGACATTGTGTTTAATCGGTGGTCATTATCTTTGTTTTGTTTATGTTTATGAACAGATTTTGATCTTTACTATGTCCATTAACGGCTGAAAGTAGCTGCTCTAGCCCTTCCGCACTTCTTGATAGTATCACTGTGTCATCTGCATATCGTAACTCTGGAATCTCGTACCCCCCAATCGTAAATGGGTCGAAACTTTAAATGTTCTCATCTTCTCAAACATTTCTCATTATACATTCCGCATATATGCTGTACAGATAAGATGAGAGTATACATCCCTGTCGGACTCACTTTTGTACTACAAACCAATCTGATGTTTGCTCAGATACTCGGACAGCGGCTTGTTGATCTTGGTATAATGTTTCAATGAGATGGACTATATGCAAAGGAAACCCCATTTCCTTCATGATTCTCCACAGATTTTGATGTTTTACCGTGTCGAAGGCCTTAGTGTAATCAATGAAACATGTGTACAGGTCTACATTAAACTCTCTACATTTTTCATAGATATTCCTTAAATTGAATATGTGGTCCCGGGTCCCTCTGTCTTTCCTAAAACCTGCCTGGACTACGTGAATTTCAGATTCAAACCTTTTCTCTATCCTTCTTAATAGGATTCGCAGGAGTATCTTGCTAGCATTGCTGATCAGTGCGATAGTTTGGTAGTTCGCGCACAGCTTCAGGTTGCCTTTTTTGGGGAGGGGAATATAAATTGATTTCTTCCATGCTTCTGGCCACTCTGCACTGTGCCATATCTGTTTACACAGCTTGTGGTAGACTCGAGCACATGCCTCTCCTCCTTGTATTAGCTCTGCTGGGATATCATCGCATCCTGGGGACTTTCCCTTTTTCAGGCTTTTAATTGCAGAGCGTACTTCTTCCAATGTTGGTTCAGGTTCTTTCTCATCCTTTGGTAGGATTGTAACTGAGCGCTTTGTGCTATCTCCATACATGGTTCTGCAGTACTCTCTCCATCTATTCAGTATGTCTTTGGTTTCTGTTAGTGTGTTATCCTCTTCGTCATTTATGACATGTGGAACCGGACGGAATTCCCTTGTCAGTGTTCTTATTGCTTTGAATGCATCTCTTTCTTTGCCTTGTTGTTGTAGGTTTTCTATATCCTTACATGTTTCTACTATGTATCTTCTTTTATCTTTTCTTATTTCTCTTCTAACTTTTCTTGTGCAGTTTTTATATGCTGTGTTGGTCCCCTTACTTCCCATTTGTTTTAATTGTTGCCTTTCTGCAATGAGTTTCTGTGTTTCGTCTGTTATATAGCTCTGTGTCTTGTGCAATATCTTTGGTTTCATTTCTTTTGCTGTCGAGATCAAAATCTCCCTTGAGTACGATGTCAACTCCTCAAATTTGTTTTCTACTTTGATGTTGTATTCAGTAGGTATTGCTGATACACCGAAGCGTATTGGCTGGCAACCTTTGTAGATCCTGCGTAGTCTTGTTTGGAAAACTGCAAAAAGTAATTCGTGGTCCGTATCGCAGTCTGCTCCTGGCAGTGTTTTTGTCGCCAGCACATTTGATCTCCATCTTTGTTGCACTAGGATGTAGTCTATTTGGTTTCTGCAGTTGCCATCCGGGGAGGTCCACGTGTACAGTCTTCGTGGATGTTGTTTGAAGAAGGTGTTGGCAATGGAGAGGTTGTTTTCCGTGCAGAATTCAACCAGTCTTTCTCCTCACTCATTTCTGTGTCCCAAACCAAAAGGTCCTCGAACACTTCTCTCCTCTTCGGCTCTTTCCTCTCCGACTTTCGCATTGAAATCTCCAATGATGACCAAGATGTCTCTTTTTTCAACTTTTTCCATCGCTTCCTGCAAGGTGTTATAAAAATCATCCATTTCACAATCGTCTGCTGCTGATGTTGGTGCATACACTTGAATTATTGTTAAATTTCTAGTCTTTTTCTTTAGTCTGATTACAATTATGCGGTCGTTGACTGGATTGTAACCCAGTAGTGAAGGTGCTGTCTTCTTTGACAAAAAAAAGCCGACCCCGCTTTTTCCACCCTTGTCCATCCCAGAGTATATAAATGTTTCTCCTGAGGAGCTAGTACAGTGCCCTTGTCCGGCCCATCTATGCTCAGAGACTCCAAGAATCTCTATCTTGGTTCTCTTCATTTCTCTTCCGATCATTAATAACTTGCCCTGGTATAGGCTCCTGACATTCCAGGTGCCTATTCTTAGTTTTGTTTTTAGTCCCATTTCAGAGTTGTCCACTGTAATGCAGTCAGGCTTTAGGCCGTCATCTCTATTACTTGTACTGACTTTGAAGTTGGCCTCTTCCCCAGTTGGCGTCGATGATCTGCCTGGTCTGAGGGCCTCACCATCAGATCTTTGAGTTTCGTTTCTCTCGACTGTCATAGGTTTCTTGGCATTTTACATCCAGTAGTTTGCCATTGCTTTCTGGACATTGTTCTGGCCGCTTACCAACTATGGTCTCTGGTGCGCCCTTAGCCCGATACCAGGCGTTTTGAGCTCCCGCTTTCAGAGTCGTTGTCGACCAGGTCGATCTTCCGCCTCTTCCCCCAGCAGCTGTGTGTACTTGTCAGGGGTGGACTCCCCTTCTTGTCGTTTCACCCACGTAGTTTAGCCGGCCAGCCAAAGCCGTTGCCCGGGGGGTGGCGCTGCCGTACACAGGCAGACTCTAGGAGCCATACGTGAGCTAGACAGAAGTGGGGGAACCAAATAGGATCCTGGCCATCAAGGATGTGGCTGCCTCTCACCGTGAGGTGCTATCCCTTACACACTTCTGCCCTACCCCCCGTTTACTGTCTAGCAATTATAATATAACAATTATAAAGTTTAAGCTACAATGTATGGCTCTGTAACACAGAGATCAACAAAAACCACAACCAAAAAGATACAAACTTTCAAAATGGGTGCTTGTATAGAAGACAGAGATTGAAATGGTATAAGATCACTGATGTGAAACTGCTGGATGAAACCAGACAGAAATCAGTGGAACATGACGTCAGGAGAAGACACCAGCATTGGATAGGACACACATTAAGGAAACTGACTGCTAGCTTCACAAAAACATCTGTTCTACAACCCCCAGGACAAAAGAGGTACCGTAGAGGAAATCCAAAACGCATTTGGAGAAGACAAAGATAAAGGAAAGACATGGATAGACCCAGAGTGGTTGGCCCAAAACAGGAGAACCCTGTGTGTATTTGTTGAAGGCCTATGCTCTACAAGTAGGTCACTAACTAATATGAAAAATGTAGTTGATGGTTCCAAAAAGTGTCATTAGGTGGCAGCAACATCCAGCTTTGTGATTACTAGGTGTTTCATGCTTGTACACAGTTCAGATACAAGATGGTGACTATGCTCACAGAATGTACAATCAAAGAACAGAATGCTGATTGAATTTTAGGAAGGTAAAATAACTTTTTGCAAAGGATATTTATAAGGAACTTGCCCAAAAAATTTAATTAACCTCTAAATGTTTTTGCCTGGCCAACTTTCTTTCTTTGATTATCAACCGACAAGGGCTATTCTATGTACACAAGGGACCTCCTAGTTTATCATCTATTTAGGGCTAGGCATACAATCCCACCTATTGTGGGATTTGAACACCTACTGTTTTGTGCTTTTCTTTGTTCATTTCTCGAAAGATAAGCACCTCCCTTTTCTGTTATTTACAAACCAACCACTTATCATGTCACAAATTACTGACTTACCGTCTTTTATATGCTTCTGTACATCCTCTCCAAAATGAGCAGGGTTTTCCATTTTCACAGGTCCTGTCATTGTATTATTAATGTTGTCAACATTTGTTGTCTCCAAGGACACACTTTCATCGACAGTATTCTCTTCAGATTTCTGGAACAATTATAAATGAACATGCGCAGTTATATTGCTTTCGTTAAAGTATATTAAAAACTATATGTATTTTCTTCTTCTTTGGTTTTATTAGTCAATCTAGATCTATAGGATTGCTAGGATTAAGTCCACAGTCTTCTCCAGATAGTGGTGGCAGCTCCACAACTTCTGCATCATCTCGGCTGTGTCTGGCCAGGTTTGGCACTGTTGGTCTCTGTATATTAGACAGCATCATGTCTGGCCAGGTTTGGCATCGTTGGTCTCTGTATATTAGACAGTCTTGTAGGATGTGTTCAGGGGTCTAGACTCCGGCTCCACAATGGCAGTCACTTGTGTGTGATATCTTGAGCCGATAAAGGTGACAAATTGTCTGTTGTGGCTTGTTCTCAGATAAAAGATGGTGGTTAGCTGGTGTCTGTGGAGCTGGTAGATTGGGTCAGGTCTATTGCTCACGTCCATGTCTTTCTTCCATTTTGAGTTGTACTAATTGTGGATGATAGTTTTCGCCTCTTGGAAAGACACTGTGTGGATACGTTACTCCATCTTGCCACCTGATTTGGACAGGAAAACAGCTCTCTCATTCCCTGTGATTCCATAATGGGTGGGTAAACACTGAAGGCCAACTGTTAAAGTTTTTAAAATTTTGTTGAACTTTGTTCACTTCTGGTGTTTTGTTAAGCTTTTAGTAGTGATCTGTAATCTGTTCAAAATACAATCTGATTTAGCAATTGTTCATCCGATCTGGTAAACATTCTTATTGCCTGTAGAAGCGCAATAGAGTCTGTCTAAGACTGGAAAAAATCTTTCCAACAGCGAGTTATTTTCCCATGGTTGTATCTTACAAATATGCTGCTTCCACAATTCTTAACTGCACTCTTTCCAGTTATGTATTTTCATAAGTGTATAAGTGTCTTGTGTGAATAATAATAATTTGTCCATTGTTGTAGATTGAGACTGACAACATCATCCTGTGCCACCCTATATCCTTGAGACCATTGTTGTAGATTGAGACTGACAACATCATCCTGTGCCACCCTATATCCTTGAGACCATTGTTGTAGATTGAGACTGACAACATCATCCTGTGCCACCCTATATCCTTGAGACTTATCAGGATAATTAAGAGACAGGACATTTCTATTGCATGACTGTAGCTGATACTGGTATTCCCTCTGTTCTAGACTTTCTGATCACTTGTCTATCATAGACTGACGACACACTGAGTTTCTTTGTGGCTTCAGTATACATTTTTTTACCACACTTTTCCAGATTGAACAATTTTGAGCGAGGTTATCCCAGGTGGTGGTATCTCCACTTAAGAGACTCATTTAGGCTGTCCTTAAATTGCTTATTTGGACATACCAACGGTTGCCTTCCCTCACTCAACTTATCATACAGAGGTTTCTTTGGATAATGTCACTTAGCATTTGAAGAAGGGAGCCAGTCTAAATTTATTTAGCTTTCTGAATAAAAGTGCATGAATAATTACTGTATAGGACCTCATTATCTGTTATATGGTCCTGCAAGTGAATATAGAGTAAGTTACATGGAAGTGATTCAACCTTCTGGCATCTCCAGCTCTCACACATGAAGACCAGCGTGAGAAGAAAAGCAGCACAGTTGAACCTTTAGCTTAGCCATTATGCTAAATCCTCAATATAATGATTTAAGAGAAGTACTCTGTCAACTATGCCAACAGTCCGCACCAAAAAGAGTAGTGGTACAGTGGGTTCTAGTCCATCCCACTGTAACATCCAACAAGGCAACGAGGAGGCAGACAGACTGGCAAAAGAAGGTGCAAGACTACCACAACCAGATACTAGTATGACATACGAAGAGTCAAAATGGCTTATTAGAGCTAGATACATGACCAAATGGGAAACAGAACATACTGGCTACACCAAAAACGATGCCTATTACCAGTTGAACAGAAGAGAGCAGGTCGTGGTCTTCAGACTTTGCACTGGCCACAATAGACTTAGGTACCACCTATTCAACAAATTGAAGATAGGTGGCACTGACGAATGCCCGTGTGGTACCGGGAAAATGACCGCTGAACATTTGCTGCAAAACTGTCCGACATACGAGGATCAGAGAGAGCAGATGTGGCCATCACCAGTGGCAACACTAGACAAGCTCTATGGCAGTGTCGACAGCCTCAGGATGACGGCTGCTTTTTCGAAAAAATTAAGGTTGATGTCTTACTGCGAACGATGAAGAAGAGGAAGAAGAAATTCAAGGCGTTGGTAATAGTTTTGAAAAATTTTGACAATCTCTGCAAATGTTTATTTTTTATCGAAAGACGTCAGCATAATGTCATGTGATTTAGACTAATCTATTCTCAGCAAAATTATACAAAAATAAATTAGACATTTAGCATGGTGTATGTATGCTGGATGGAGATTATTGTTAAAAATACAACCATATTTTCACTCACTAGACTTCAGTCATTTATTCAGATATATATATCCTAGCAATGTGTAAAGTGGGAATTTAAAAACTTACCTTCATCACACACTGGCTTCCCAGATAAACCAAATTTTAAAAATATGTTTCCCTACATTGGTGGCTGTGGGCTGCCAAACGCCAGTAGTATTGAGTGTAAACATCTGTGTATTGATGTGAAAATATCTGAACATGCATATTTGAATTTAAATAAAGGCCACTTCATTTTTTGGTAAGTTTTTAAATACGAAATGTGGTTGTGAATTTTTATTTTTAAATTTGAAACGATGTATTCTCTTTATCACTCAGATTTGTGATTAACTAATTATTGAGGGGGATGAAGATGTTGCAATGGATTTCTGAGGTAGATCTGTTTAGTTGGTCTATGTTCAGTTCAGTTCATCCCGTAACCAATCAGGTTGTTGGGTCAGACTTGAGGTCACATGCTGAATCTTATCTATAGAATCTTATTGAACATTGAGTCGATCATGAATTAAGTATATGAAGAAAATCCCTTCACAAGATGCAAATATAAAGTTTATCTTAGTTTTCATATTATACTGAACATGGGCTTTTTTGGTGCATTCTTTAATGAACTAAAGTCATAGTTTACCTGTGCTGTTTCTGCTTCTTGTTTCAACATCTCACTCTCTGTTTCTGTGTTTTCCATAAAAATCTAAATGTTTTTTCGTTTATCAGCAAACTGTAGAATGTGTTCAGGTCAATCAATCTAAAGCATTAATAAATTTTACGATAAAGTTATCTGCAAAAAAAATAATAAAATTATAATTAGCAAATCACAAATATTTCCATTTTGAGACAATTGCAAAATCAATTAACTACATTTTCTATCAAGTTAAATATACAATATGGCATTTCTACTGTCAAACCATGACTCTCCCATAGAAAGTTAAAATCACATGGAATAGGTGGGGAAGTTGCCAAATGGATTGAAAATTGGTTAACGGGAAGAAGGCAGAGGGTGGGTATAAATAAGGAGTTCTCTGAGTGGTGTGAAGTGAAAAGTGGTGTGCCACAGGGCTCGGTTTTGGGACCAATTTTGTTCTTGATATATATAAATGATTTGGACATTGATATGGGATCCATGATTGCAAAATTTGCCGATGACACAAAACTATGCAGTAGTGTCTCATCTAAAGCGGAAGTGGATATATTGATGTCGGATTTAGATAAGATTCGAGAATGGTCTGTAAGCTGGCAAATGGAGTTTAATGTAGATAAATGTACAGTCATCCACATGGGTAGATCCAATATGGAACATAATTACAGAATGGGAGAAAACAATATTAGAAAGATAGATAAGGAAAGGGACCTAGGGGTTTTAATAGATCATACAGGAAAGGTGAGTGAGCAAGTTAAGGTAGCAGTGAAAAAGGCAAATGCAATGTTAGGTATGATAAAAAGAAATTTTAACATAAGAGCAAGGAAGTGATCGTCAAACTGTATAAAGCTTTAGTTAGACCTAGATTGGAGTACTGTGTACAGGTGTGGAGTCCTTATCATAGAGGGGATATAAACATGCTCGAAAGAATACAAAAAAGAGCGACAAAGATGATAGTGGGATTCCAGTTATGAGGAACGACTCAGAAAAACCGGCCTAGTCTATCGAAGAGAGAAGAATTCGTGGTGACTTAATATAGGTTTATAAGATGATCAGAGGAATGGATAAGCTGACTAAAGAGAGGTCCAGATTAGATATTAGGAAATATTTTTTTAGTCAGAGAGTGGTGTCTGCTTGGAATGCATTGCCAGGGGAGGTAGTGGAGGCAGAGACAGTTAATGCATTTAAGAATAAACTGGATGCGCATAGCTTTTAGAGCAAGGTGATGTAAATGTAACTGGTTGTATACAGACTCTGCAGGGTTTTCTAAACCAGTATAAAGACGTTAAGTTAGGTTAAATGCACAAATAGTTTGCAGATAATACACTAGATTTTATTATATAGAAAAACTGTCAATATATGTGACAGTATGAAAAAAAAGCATTTAATGAGGCATGCACATGTACAATATACATTTAATTTTGTATTTAATAATGTGTTTTTTGTAAGATATAACCTAGAAGGATTACTAACTGCAACACAAATATTGTGATTTTATGATATAGTAATCTTCTTAGCTATGGTATTCTTGGAAGTATTTTTTAAATACATAATTTCATTCATAATAAGAAGAAATACAAAAGAGTATTTATCAGGGGTATCAGTTCATTTTGAAGCATAAATAACACAAACGATACAAGAATTCTCATTTAACAGACTAAGAACAAGACTAAAAATAGTAAAATGAACATATCTTCTTCTTTTTCGTTCTCAATCTCCCACTACCAAACCCTAAAAGGGCTTAAGTAGCAGAATGTAGTCCAGAGAACAGAATGCGTTGTGTCGTAGTTTACAGCTTGGCTGCGATATTTGCACCTTTCGGTCCAACACATCCGACTTCAGCAAGCATTTTTTGAGTACCGGGTTAGCATTCCCTCTTCGATCCCTTCCTTCTCCTTAGCCAGTCTGCCTTGCTGCAGCCTGTTATCCAGGATCACCGCGTGGAGGTGCAGAAGGGTCTTGGCAGCTATGGTTCGCTGGCCCTGACGCTAGCAGTCAGATATGGGTCGCTGACCGCTGCTGCTCATCGTCATGATCCACTAAAAGGATCTGATGAACTATAGTGAGGTGGCACAACAAAAATCTGATGGGCCGAGAAGTGTAGAGTATGAAAAGTAAGAACCAGTTTTATGTGGCCAGATAGGGGATGGGGAAAAGCGGACCGGTACGAGAGATAGGAATGGTCAGTCGTTGGGCGAAGGTAAGGATAGTTTCAGTGTAGAGACGCATCACAAAAAAGTCCAGCATTTCGTGGTCCCTTAGCAGAAAGTCATCGTCTTCCTGGCAAAGCCAACGAAGACATAGCAACTGGGAAGACTGGTGTCAGTCATAACAAGATTGAACATGAGCAGAAATATATCCGTGTTAGCCACGTGTCACTGGGTTAGTAATAGACGGTGGTCGATAGACCAGGAAGCCCCAGGTAGAGAGTGATGTTTCAAAAGTTGACTGATGTATTAAGTGATGTATTTGACATGTTGACGTTTTAGATATAATCATATGTTATTCTAAGAATCTGTGATTTTAATTCAGCATTTACTGTTCATGTTTCTACTTCTTCGTGAGCATTCTATCCTGAAAATAACGTTTGTGAGTTGTGTCGTAGTTGCGCCTTTCGGTCCAACGCATTCAATTTCAGTGCGCATTTTCGGGACGGGTTTGCCTTCTATTTAAACTGTTTTACTGTCTCCAATTGGGGATTCTGTGACGAAATTGTTAAGCCGTTGGCCTCGTGATCAGGTGGTGTGGGTTCAACTCTGAAATCCGGCGTCTTTTTCACTGGGACTTGATGCGGAGTCCCCTGCATCTCGTAGTTGTCCCCAAGTCGTCTTGTCCTTGACTTGCCTCTGGGGTCAGGCGGCACGAGACGAGAGAGTGAGAATAAAAAGTAGTGCAGTAAATCCTTACTAAAAATAGCGCTAGCAAAATTAATTATGCCATCATTGCCTACGATGGACGGTGGCCTTTTGACTGTCTCCAATTTATATCCATTTACAGTGATGTCTTCTGGAATTCTCTTCTTGTTATTTGTCATTAGCTAGGTTTTTGTTGTGTTGATTTCCATTCCATATATTTTTGTAGTGGAATCAAGCTTGAAAGTCAGTTAGTGTAAGTACTTTTTCATTTCCAATAAGTGCGACTGTATTATCCATGAAGGATAGGTTGATAATGATGTTTTTCTGTTAAGAATCGACGTCATTGCACTCGGGCAGACCCATAGGTGGACCAGTCTGTATAAGCAAATGCCGAAGAGTCTAGAAGCTGATAGTTCCTGTAGCTCGCTGACTGTACACGCATCTGCTCTATCCTCTCAGGTGCCCTTTTATAATAGACCGGTGTATAATTAAGAGTTTTTTTTGTAAGAGCTGCACTCAATACACTGAAATTTAAACCTCACCCTCACCCACCCCTTTTTAATGCATGCTTTATCCAGCTGCTTAATTTGGCCCACCTTGCTCCACCAGGACCAAGGGCAGTGATCCTGCTGTTGCTAAGAGCATGTTCCGCTTCGACCCATCTCTGATGGCCGTGACAAGAAAAACATGTCGGGTGTCTCTGTCACCATTATCTGTCTTAGCAACATATCCGTCAAGGAACCCGTTTTCCTTCTCTTAATTAGTTTTTAGGATGGTCCCTGTCAAGTTTATTTAAATGGGGATAGGGGATGGCGTGGCCTAGTGGTTAAGTGGCACGGCTCACATTCGGATGGTGCTGGGTTCGATCCCCATCACAGAATCACAGTTACCCTGGGGAAGCAAACCTTTAGAAAATGCAGGAGGAAGCAGGCCCTTACATAAAATGCATGCTGAAGTCGGATGCACTGGGACGACAGGCGCAAAATAAAAACCACAGTGCAAAGCACACACCTTGGGGATTAGAGAAATAAGGCGAACGCAGGGGAGAAAAAAAAAAAAGGGGGTGGACAGAATCATTCATATTTTCCCATGCATCTTCTAACATGAAATATTTCCAATATTCCTAAGTGCAACGAATTGGCCCATTTTCATAGATTTATTTCTTCTTCTTCTTCATCGTACGCAGTCAGACAGTAACCATTATTTTTTCGAAAAAAGCGGCGGTCATCCTGAGGCTGTCGACACTGCCATAGAGCTTGTCTTGTGATGGCCACATCTGCTCTCTCTGATCCTCGTATGTAGGGCAGTTCTGCAGCAGATGCTCAGCGGTCATTTTCTCGGTACCACACGGGCATTCGTCGGCACCACCTATCTTCAATTTGTTGAATAGGTGGTACCTCAGTCTATTTGGCCAGTGCGAAGTCTGAAGACAACGACCTGCTCTCTTCTGTTCAACTGGTAATAGGCATCGTTTTTGGTGTAGCCGGTATGTTCAGTTTCCCATTTGGTCATGTATCTAGCTCTAATAAGCCATTTTGACTCTTCGTACGTCATACTAGTATCTGGTTGTGGTAGTCTTGCAACTTCTTTTGCCAATCTGTCTGCCTCCTCGTTGCCTTGGATGTTGCAGTGTGATGGGACCCACTGTACCACTACCCTTTTTGGTGCGGACTGCTGGCATAGTCGACAGAGTGCTGCTCTTAAGTCATTAAGCTCAGTGTTTTTCTGGCTTTTTAGCGCTGTGACTACGGCCAGAGCATCTGTAAGCAGGACTATATGGCTTTCATTTTCTTTATGTGTCACCATTTCTTCCACTGCCGCCCTCAGTGCCTCTGCTCTGAAATTGCTTGTGTACTTACCAGTAGCGAATGACAGTGTTATTTTTCTGCCATTTGGTAGGTTCAGGAATGCTCCTGCCCCTCCGTTCTGTGTAGTGTTTGTTACAGAACCGTCGGTGTATGCATGGGTCCAGTCCATGCTTGGGTAGTTTTTCGATATAAAACTTAGGGTAGTATCTCTCCTTTCTTGTTCAGTCTGGCAGTTTTTGTTTCCAATACCTGGTATATTTTCTACCACCTCTGGAAATATATCCTGCCTCCAGGTAGGTTTTCGTACAGTAGTGATGGGCTTTGGTGTTGTTAGTGCGTTTATGGGATCTTCGTACATCTTTGCTTTGGCTATTTCTGCAAAGTTTCTTCGCTTTAGTTTCCCATTTCCCAAATTGTTTAGTCTCTGGTGCATTGGGTGGTCAGTCAGTCTTTGGAGTTTCTCTGACTGCAGCTGGGCTCTGCAGTCTCTTCTATCGGTCATGGGTTGCAGCTTTGTAATCTTTTCAAGTTCTACAATTGGCGTTGACTTCATGCCACCTGTTATAACTCTCATGGCTTGGTTTTGAAGTTTGTTAACTATATCGAAGTTCGCCTTTGCTGCTGTCGCAATGCCATACTCGAGAACTGGTCTCACTCTTCCAGTGTACAGTTTCTTAAGTATACTTTTGTCTGCTCCCCAGCTTGTGCCAGCAAGTTTCCTCATAATTGCCATTCTTTCTCTGGCTCTCATTCGGTTTCTCTCGATCTGACTTTTCCATGGCATGCGCCGATCAAATGTGACTCCCAGATAGTTTGGGTTGTCGTTTGGCTGCAAGAATTTGCCATTAATACTTAATTTGGTGTTTTGGGGTTTGATTGAAAGCGAGAATATTGTGCATGTGGTTTTCTCCTCGTTTATTTTGACCAGCCATGAGTTCGCCCACTCTTCCAGCGATGTTAGGGCCTGCTGCATCCGATTTCTTGCTATGGTGAGATTCTTTTCAGAGGTCCACATAGCCAGATCGTCTGCAAACATTGAGCTATGGACTCTTCTTGGTATATTCTCTGTAATGACGTTTATATACACCAGGAAGAGTGTGGGTGACAGTACTCCCCCTTGGGGTACTCCCTGCTCGAGTGTTACCTTTTTGCTCATCTGCCCTTGTACTTGGACTCTGGCCGTTCTTTGTTTGAGGTAGTGGTTGATCCACTTGTACATTCTCCCACAAACTTCACTTCTCCTTAGCTTGACTCTAAGTCCGTCTTTCCAGACTTTGTCAAATGCCTTTTCCAGGTCCACCCAAACTGCTACTGTGTGTTTCTGTGCCTGGTAGGCATCTTCTATTTCCTGGGCTATGAGGATGACCTGGTCCTTAGTGGATCTGTGCTGTCTAAAGCCGGCTTGCTGTGGAATTAGTATTCGTTTTTCTTCCAGATGCCACATCAGTCTGGTGTTTATCATACGTTCCATCAGTTTGCCGACACATCTCAGTAGGCTGATAGGCCTGTATCCATTTGAATCTGTTTTGTCCTTTCCTTTCTCATAGATTTATTTAAAATAGATTAATTCAATCATTAAAAAAATTAAAATTATCAAATGTATTTGGAAGCACCATATCGAAAGTTCAAGAATAAATTATTGTCATCAATAAAAATATTAAACAGAACAATTGTTGTTGATAAAAATTGTAATACAAATTTCTTCATATTTAATCAAATATTATCGGTTCTTTCTTTCACCTGAATTGTCAATGCCACGTGCACAAAAGGACATAATACAATATGCATTTATAAAATGGCTCTATAGATAAGTCCACAGCAACTAAAATAATCAAATGCTCGCTCAATGTTCCTAAGTCATTTCTTGATATCTGTTCTGTAAAAGGGACAATTTATTGTTTCAACAGCAATATGGCTCACATGGTGAGATTCTGTCACAATCGTCTTTATTTTCAGTCACACAAATGTCTAAGCCTGATTCAGTAACACTTTCATCACCAGTACGGCCAGGTTTTGTGTGCATTAAGATTACAGGCTCGTGAACTTTATTACAAACACCACACTTGTATGGTTTCTCACATGTATGTATTGTGTCACGAGTACCATTATATCGTTCAACTTCTGACTGTGCTTCGATGGACGGGACATGTTGTTCGCATGTCAGATGAGCGCATCCCCAAACAACTGTTATATGGTGAGCTCAAAACAGGCAGATGCTGACAGGAGGTCAGAAGAGGCACTACATAGACTTATTGAATGTGTTTCTAAAATGCTTTAAAGTTGATGTCACCTCCTGGGAGATACTTGCACAAGACCGTACCATCTGCTGATCTACTTATCACTGAAGACACTCAGATCACAGAGAGTACAGCCATCACGGAGACTCAGAAATGCGTGTTGCCCCAAAAAACAATTCTCACAACAGTACCACAGCTGGCTTCTCACATGTGTGCCCGAAATGTGGCAGAGTGTACCATTTCAGGCTTGGTCTTTATAGCCATTCAGGAAAATATTTTGTGTGTGTTACCCTTATTTCTCTACCCCAAGGTAGTGTACGTTACACCATGTTTTTATTTTGCACCGTCGGCCTAGTGCACCTGACTTCATCGTGCATTTTATGTAAGGGTTTGCTTCCCAGAGTTAATGGCCAGTGCCGCGTTGGGGAGCGAACCCAGCACCTTCAGTGTTGTGAACCGTGTCACTTAACCACTAGTCCACACCACCCCTGTTATCCATCTACCTGTCCTCAGTCCTAGTAAGTCACAGGAAGGAACATTAACAAAAAATATATACTAGGGCTATCTGGCAGTAGGCATACTTGGAAGTTAAGTATGTATTATTCTCTGTGCATTAATCATTTTCAAATAATGAATTCATTTATTATTATAATTATTTAAAAATATAATTAATGAACGCTTTAATTTATTAAATAATATTAATATTATTCTTCTTTTACAAGAATGACCAAAAGTGTATACATTACGTTGAGGAATATATTGGCATTGAGGCAAATAATCAATACATTGAAAATGAGACACCATCAGATGTTATATATATTCAACACTATTGTATGGTGCAGAAACATGGACTATGAACAAACAGAACGATAACAAAGTATAGGCCCTCAAAATCTGGTTATACAGAAGAATTTGTCACATGGGTTGTGTTTCATTGAAAGAGAATCACATAAATAGTGACGTCCTGAAGAAAGTAAACATGAGTATTGAACTTTTGACAGACATTAAGACGAAGCAAGTAAAATATTTTGAACACATAAAAAGACATGATGCTTTATTGAAAACAACACTGTGGAGGGAAAGGTTGAAGATAAGCGGACAAGAGGCAAGGAGCACTATGAGTGAGAGAGGAACATCAAAAGATGGACTAATGTCAGTCTGGCAGAGTGTACCGTCAAGACAAGAGACAGACGATATTGGAGGACCAATGCGGCCAATCTTTGTTGCGGAGATGGCACTTGAGTTGAATAAACATCATCCTTGTGAGGTTTCTCTCCTGCATAAATGATTTTGTGTGCATTAAGATTTCTAGTTTGAGTAAATCCTTTGCCACAAACAAGAAACTTCTCAAGTGTCTCCACTGTATGTGTCATTATGTGTGCATTAAGATAACTAGTTTTAGCAAATCCCTTACCAGAAACATCACAATTGTTAATGTTTCTGCATTGCATGTATTTTTGTGACTGTCATTTTTTGGTGTTCACCTTATTTCTCTATTCTCCAAGGTGGTGTTCATTGCACTGTGTTTTTATTTTGCGCCTGTCGGCCCATTGCACCCAACTTCAGCATGCATATTAAGCAAGGATCTGCTTCCTCCTTTGTTTGCTAAAGGTAAAGGTCGGTACTGTGATTGAGGAGTGAACCCAGCACCTTTGGGTTGTGAGCCGTGTCACTTAACCACTAAACCCTGCCATCCCCTATCTATGTAATAAGGAAACTATTCTGAGCAAAACATTCTAGCAACCCCAGTGAACATACAAATATACATACAGGACATAAACCTTACAAATGTGATATTTGCAGTAAATAATTTACTAAAAAGATGAGTTTTATTAAACACAAAATAGTTCATACATGAGAGAAACCTTTCATCTGCAATGTTTGTGGTAAATGTTTTACTCAGAATAGTTTCTGCTCTGAATGAACTATTTTGTGAATTTTGAGGTAATTATTTCTAGAAAATTCTTTACCACAAACATTACACTGTTAAGGTTTCTGACCTACATGTATTTTGAGGTGCACGTTAAGGCTAATAGTGTAACCAAAACATTTACCACAAACATTGCACATGTACGGTTTCTCTCCTGTGTGTACTTTTCTGTGAACACTAAGGTGATCTTTTCGAATAAATCTTTTACCACAAACATCACACTTGTAAGGTTTTTCTCCGGTGTGTATTTTTCTGTGGATATTAAAGTGATATTTTTGAATAAATCCTTTACCACAAACATCACACTTGTAAGGTTTTTCTTCTTTATGTGTTTTTATGTGTCTATTAATGCTGCCTTTTTCAGTAAAATGTTTACCACAAACATCACACTTGTAAGGTTTTACTCCTTTATGTATTTTTGTGTGTCTATTAAAGCTACTTTTGTGAGTAAATTCTTTACCACAAACATCACACTTGTAAGGTTTTACTCCTTTATGCATTTTTGTGTGTGTATTCAAGCTTTTTATTTGAGTAAATTGTTTACCACAAACATCACACATGTAAGGTTTTTCTTCTTTGTGTATTTTTGTGTGTGTATTACAGCTACGTTTTTGAGTAAATCCTTCACCACAAACATCACACTTGTAATGTTTCTTCCCTGTGTGTACTATTTTGTGAGAATTAAGGTGAACTTTTTGAGTAAATCCTTTAGTACCACAAACATCACACTTGTAAGGTTTCTCTGCCATGTGTACAATTTTGTGAGTATTAAGGTTACCTTTTTGAGTAAATCCTTTACCACAAACATCACACTTGTACAGTTCCTCTCCTGTATGTACTATTTTGTGAGTATTAAGATAGTTAGAATGAGTAAATCCTTTACCATAAACATCACACTTGTAAGGTTTCTCTCCTGTGTGTACAATTTTGTGAGTATTAAGGTTACCTTTTTGAGTAAATCCTTTACCACAAACATCACACTTGTAAGGTTTCTCTGTCATGTGTACAATTTTGTGAGTATTAAGGTTACCTTTTTGAGTAAATTCTTTACCACAAACATCACACTTGTAATGTTTCTCCCCTGCATGCATTATTAGGTTCACATTAAGGTTACCAGTGCAAGGAAAACATTTACTACAAACATTGCACTTGTACGGTTTCTCTCCCATGTGCACTTTTTTGTGAATATTAAAGCTTCCTTTCTGAGTAAATCCTTTACCACAAACATAACACATGTAGCGTTTCTTTATCTTGTGTTTTCTTTTGTGATTGCTCAGACTATCAGATGTGATGAAAATTACCATACAAATATCACATCTATAAATGTTATCAGAACTAATACTACTCACATTATGTTTAGTATCTTTCTTAGAAACACAGAACACATTTTCTGACAAATTGCTCCAAACTCCATTATCTAAAGATACACTGTCATCATTATGAGAGATCTTAGCCATGATGTCTTCAAGTATTACGTGACATTCCTTGACTTTCATTGACTCATTCAATCTCTTTTCTCTAGATGTCAAACTCAGATCTCCCGTCCTATTTTCTGATTTTATTATGGCGTTGTCTTTGTGTACCTCCATCATCTCAAAACTCAGTCCATCATCTCCTGTGGTCTTTTCAATGTGTATGTGTTCTGGTGGTCCTCCCAAATCATCTACTACATCTCCCGTATTCTTTACTATTTGCTTTTCTATTAGTCTCTCCGAAGGTTCTTCAATATTTCCTGTCATCTTCACAGTGTTCCTAATGTCATCTTGTAGTTTCTCTGAGACAATATCATGTCCTAAATGTTGTGAGTGCAGGTCACTGTCCAAACTTTCCATTTTTTCAACATCAGCATGAGAGTCGGTGAAGTAGCTCCACGTGGAAGCACACATTTCTGACATGTGGAGATAAAGAAGACACATTATGAAATGTCTATTAAAAACAATGACAGCAGACAACTTCTATATTTTAAATATTGATGGCATTAGAACAATAAAGTAAACTTTAGTTTAACTGATTCTCTACATGGAGCTGAAGTAGGTTGTTTTTTTTTTTTACTGCTAGCTTCACAAAAACATCTGTTATACAACCCCCAGGACAAAAGAGGTACTAAAGATAAAGTCCAAAACACACTTGGAGAAGACAAAGATAAAGGAAACAGGAAAGACATGGACAGACCTGGAGTGGTTGGCCTAAGACAGGAGAACTCTCTGTGTAATTGTTGAAGGCCTATACTCTACGAGGAACTCAGAAGTTTTTATTGAATAAATGAAAGAGCAAGTCAGTAAGTAGGTCACAAACTGATATAAAAAAAAATGTAGTTGATGGTTCCAAAAAGTGTCATTAGGTGGCAGCAACATCCAGCTTTGTGATTACTAGGTGTTTCATGCTTGTACGCAGCTCAGATACAAGATGGTGACTATGCTCACAGAATGTACAATCAAAGAACAGAATGCTGATTGAATTTTAGGAAGGCAAAATAACTTTTTGCAAAGGATATTTATAAGGAATGTGTCAGGAGCTTAATTAACTTCTAAATATTTTTATCTGGCCAACCTACTTTCTTTGATTATCAAATGACAAAGGTTATTCTATGTTCAGAATGTGTACAATGGACCTCCTAGTCTATCATCTAACTATTTAGGGCCAGGCACACAATCCCACCTCTCGTGAGAAACTTGTGGGATTTGAACAAGCAGTTTTTTGTTGTTGTTTGTTCATTTCTTGAAAGATAAGCACTTTATCTTTCTGTTATATACAAACATACCACTGATCATGTCACAAGTTACTGACTTACCATCTTTGATATGCTTCTGTACATCCTCTCCCCAATGAGTAGGGTTTTCCACTTTCACAGGTCCTGTCATTGTATCATTTATGCTGTCTGCATTTCTTGTCTTCACAAACACATATTCATTGACTGTATTCTCTTCAGATTTCTGAAATAATTACACATGAATATGCTCAGTTATATTGATTTCATTGCTAGGATGGTCCATAGTCATCTCCAGATCCTTGTGGCAGCCTCACAGCCTCTGCACCCCCTCGGTCGTGTCTGGCCAGGTCTGGCATCGTTGGTCTCTGTATATTAGGCAGTCTTGTAGCATGGGTTCAGGGGGTCTAGACCCCGGTTCCACATGGGTAGTCACGTGTGTGATATTTTTAGCCGATAAAGGTGACCAAATAGTCTGTAGTGGCTTGTTCTCAGATAAAAGATGGTGGTTAGCTGGTCTCTGTGGAGCTGGTTGATTGGGTCAGGTCTATTGTCCATGTCTTTCTTCCATTTTGAGTTGTACTGATTGTGGATGACAGTTTTTGCCTCTTGGTAAGACTGTGTGGATACGTTACTCCATCTTGCCACCTGATTTGGACAGGACACCAGCTCTCTCATTCTCTGTGATCCGATAATGGGTGGGTAGACACGGAAGAGGAACTGTTAAAGTTTTTTTAAATTTTGTTGAGCTTTAATCTAATTTCCTCCAGCATTTGTTCACTTCTGGTGTTTTGTTAAGCTTTTAGTTGTGAGCTGCAATCTGTGAAGAATACAATCTGATCTGGCAGGTGTTCATCTGATCTGGTAAACATTCTTATTGCCTGTAAAAGCACAATAGAGTCTTCCCTAAGTAAGGAAAGAATCTTAGGCCAATTATGAGAGAGGACATTTCCATCGCATGACTGGCAAACATTGTCTGTAGCTGATACTGGTATTCCCTCTGTTCTAGACTTTCTGATCACTTGTCTAACAAAGGCTTCAGTTTACATTTTGTTACCACACCTTTCCAGATTGAACAATTTTGAGCCAGGCTATCCCAGGTGGTGGTGTCTATTTGTCAGCACTTAAAAGACTCCTTTAGGCTGTCCTTAAATTACTTATTTGGACATCCCAGTGGTTGCCTTCCCTCACTCTGCTCATCATACAGAGGTTTCTTTGGATACTGTCGCTTGGCATATGAGGAAGGAAGCCAGTCCAAATCAATTTAGCTTTCTGAAGAAAAGTGCATGAATACGACCTCATTATCTGTTATACACAGTCCTGCACATGAATAGAGAGTAATGTCCTAAGAAAAGTTACATGAAAGTAATTGAACCTTTTGGCATCTCCAGCATAGAATTCAGCTCTCACGTGAGAAGACCAGAGCCGGGAGAAAAGCAACACAGTTGAACCATCAGCGTAGCAGTTATACTGATTCTTCAATGTTCCAACACTTTTGAACACATTTGACTAAAAGCTGTGTATTTGCCAGCTCATCAGCAATTGTGTGAATATAAAACATGTGACTGCCACATTTTGATATTTTTTTAGAAAATTATATTTTAAACTAAGGGCAAAACTAGACAAATATTCAAAAATCTTGTGATGGGCCATAACTTTGATGTGGTATTGAGCCCTAACATCTGTTTCTTCTAAGGAAGCCTCATTTGATATAAGTAATTACATATTTCCGCAATTTTATAAAAACGCTCATTGTTTATATGTAATAACCAACCTTACCATGCACATTTGTTCCTGCTTCATCTTTTCACGTAGGAATGGAAGCTGTGATTGGATGTTGTGTTTAGTCTGAAAATAGACAATGATGGAACATGTCAATAAACAAAAGATGGTAGAATGTTCATGTTAAAGACAATATACAACAACAATACACCCAATTAAGTTATTTTTCACTGCACTTCAGGCACACCAGCATGTGCTCAGTCTCTATCTAGAAATGGCAAAGTGCACGGATACTGATAGTTCCTGTAGTTCGTTGGTTGAAAACATTCCTGATTCATCTCCAGATTCCACTAAACCCTCATTTGATAACAAAGTTGTGCAGTCTAAATTGCTAGATCATTCAAATATTGCAGTGTCATCATTCAATAGACAGTCGTTGATAGAATTGAGGATACCACCTCTACCAATAATTGGTGTCTGCATAGCTAAGATGTCAGCTCTTTCTTTGCCCAGAACCCCAGTAAGACCATGACAGTAGATCCACAGCAGTTCATGGATACTTTTAAAACGCTACAGCAGTCAATAACTCATGCCGTATAACTCCTATAGATATTTTTCATTATGATCTATGAAAACCTGTAATACATCTTGTAAACTATGAGAAATAGGTGTTTGTCTTATTTTTACCTGTAACTTTATTGTGTTATAATATTGAAATAAATGTTGAGTATGTTACATATGGATGTAGGAGTGTCTAAAATTTAATGATAGTGTGCATCATTATGGTCTAGTTGATGAGTGCATATGATCTACTTTAGAGAAACTGTATACAAATCAATTTTGACTCACAACTACAAGCTATGGTAAGGAGTCAGCACAGAAATAACACAATACAACATAACAAGTAAGGCAGCCACTGTTTGGTGGTCTGGACTAGTTTACAAGTAAGGCAGGCACTGTTTGGTGGTCTGGACTAGTTTACAAGCAAGGCAGGCACTATTTGGTGGTCTGGACTAGTTTACAAGCAAGACAGGCACTGTTTGGTGGTCTGGACTAGTTTACAAGAAAGACAGGCACTGTTTGGTGATCTGGACTAGTTTACAAGAAAGATAGGCACTGTTTGGTGGTCTGGACTAGTTTACAAGAAAGACAGGCACTGTTTGGTCGTCTGGACTAGTTTACAAGCAAGGCAGGTACTGTTTGGTGGTCTGTACTAGTTTACAAGTAAGGCAAGCACTGTTTGGTGGTCTGGACTAGTTTGCAAGTAAGGCAAGCACTGTTTGGTGGTCTGGACTAGTTTACAAGCAAGGCAGGCACTGTTTGGTGGTCTGGACTAGTTTACAAGCAAGGCAGGCACTGTTTGGTGGTCTGGACTAGTTTACAAGCAAGGCAGGTACTATTTGGTGGTCTGGACTAGTTTACAAGTAAGGCAAGCACTGTTTGGTGGTCTGGACTAGTTTACAAGTAAGGCAAGCACTGTTTGGTGGTCTGGACTAGTTTGCAAGTAAGGCAAGCACTGTTTGGTGGTCTGGACTAGTTTACAAGTAAGACAGGCACTGTTTCGTTGTCTCGACTAATTTGTTGCTTTTTGTTTTTATGCCTGCCTTTTTACAGTGAGTACAGTCACATTGGCATCTTTTGGTCTCAATTTTGACTAGTTTGTGACAAGTCACACCTTTTGCTGCTCTACATGTCCTTTCTCTAGCACAGAATCCATTGACAAAAATAATCCACTGGCTCATGGTTGGTTGGTTATTGATCCAGTGGCCTATGGGCTCCTGCCCTTTGGCCCAATGCTATGTAGAGGTATCTGCAAGTTTTTGTAAGCTGTTGTTTAGTTCCATAAAAAGCGTTTAATTTGTCTGTCCTTGGAGGAAGAAGCTCTTTCCAAACACCCGCAAGGGCCGGACATTAAAAAAGATGATGTTCAGCAGTTTTATATGGATGTGTGTACAGCCGGCACTCTGGAGCATGTTCTGGTTGGATTCTGTTCAAGTGGCTGTTAAGTTGTACGTGTTGAGTGCGAAGTTGGAAAATGGTGCTTTGGTCTCTCCTTTTCAGGAGGTTGATGTTGTCTTTTGAATTTGAGATCAGCATATGTTTGTAGATTTCTCTCCCAGTATTTCCCTTGCCCATCTATTCAGCCAGGCCGCTTTGTTCAAAGTCTTCAGTAGTTGTTTGACTGTCTGTAGGGTTGTTGGTGTGTATTGTTGCTCTTGACTTGCTCCCTCCTTAGCCAGTCTGTCTGCCTTGTCACTGCCAGGTGTATTTGAGTGACCAGGGATCCAATTTATAACTATTCTGACTTCATGGATATGAGAAGTTGTTTGGCATCTAGGGATATTTGGGTAAGTTCAGGCCTGCAGTGACCACTATCTTCCAGAGCTTGAAGGGCAGATAATGAGCCTGTAAAGATTACAATGCTTTTGGCTTTTGATGGGAAAGCATCAAATACAGTCCTCACGTGGTACAGAGCTACTTACAATGATGTTATTTCTGCCTCATGATTTGAACATATCTCCCCACATTCATCAAACAGCTCATCAGATGTTCTGTCTGGATACTTTATGTAGACTCCATATTCTGCTTTAATGGTGGCCTTAAAAGCAGATCCATCAGTATAGACATGTATCCATTCTTCTGGGTAGGTGTCAATCGTTCTCTGTGATGTTCTCATAAGACTGACTGGATCAGCACTTTTTGTTGTATTATCTGTTAGTTTTGTTTGAATTTATGGCATTTAAAAATATGTATGTGGTGGTAAATTTCTTGTTCCTCTCTATTTTTTGTCTGGGACATGATATCTGTCTTTAATCTTACTGACGTGGTCGAGGACTGACTTTTGTCTGGGACATGATATCTGTCTTTAACCTTACTGACGTGGCGGAGGACTAACTTTTGTCTGGGACATGATATCTCTCTTTAATCTTACTGACGTGGTGGAGGACTAACTTTTGTCTGGGACATGATATCTGTCTTTAACCTTACTGACGTGGCGGAGGACTAACTTTTGTCTGGGACATGATATCTCTCTTTAATCTTACTGACGTGGTGGAGGACTAACTTTTGTCTGGGACATGATATCTGTCTTTAATCTTACTGACGTGGCGGAGAACTGACTTTTGTTTTATTCTCTGCTTTTACTGCCATTTTTCTACAAGCCTTCTATTGGGGTGGGGGTCTTTGCTCATTCTTTTACTCCCCTTACAAACTTCCATAGCAGCCACATCTCTTTGCATATCAAGGGTTCCACATTCACATGAATTTCACATGCTGCAGTAGGCGTTAACCTCATTGCTCTACTAATAAGACGCAGGGCATTGTTCTGCACTCTGTCCAGGGACTCTACATTAGTCTGTGAGCATGTTGTCAGAAGTGCATTGCTGTATTCTAAAGCAGAGCGTACATATCCAAGATACAAGCCTCTCAGAGTGTCCTTGTCTGATTCCCATGCTGTACCAGCGAACCTCTTTAATAACTGTAGCCACCTCAATGCTTTATTTTTAACATGTTTCTTGAGACTGAGCTGTCGGTCTAGAGTGACTTCAAAATATTTAGGCTCTTCCTCTCTGGAAATTTTTGTTAGCCGAATCTCAGATTTTCCTTGGCTACTTTGTAGCTATTGGTAAAGATAGTGTAAACAGTCTTTTCACAGTTTATCTTCAGTTTCCACATTTGACAATACTTATGCAGTATTCTCAGGTCTCCATTGAATCTTTGTGCTGCACTTTCTACATCTTCATGGCTCTGCCATTTTGCCAAATCATCAGCATACATGGCTTTTTCAGCTTTGATGTGCTTGGCCAGATCATTTATGTACATGAGAAAGAGTGCAGCTCAAAGCAGAGCCATGTGGTAAGCCTTCCTCTGAGACTTCTTTAGAGGAGACTGCATTGTTCATCTTTGTCTGGATTGTTCGATCAATGAGGAAATATTTTCTCCAGTTGTACAGCTTTCCGCTAACCCCCACGTTAGTCATCCGTCAAGTGACATTTTCTCCATACTCGACCACAGGCCTGTTGTAAGTCAAAGAAGATTGCTACACCTTTCGCTGGTCTACCTGTCCTTTTTCTAGCACAGAATCCATTGATAGAAATAATCCACTGGCTCATCGTCTAGACCTAAATAATTATTTGAGGGCTCATCATTTTCATGAAATTGCTGTACCTGCATTACCACAATAAAAGCTCCCCCCAATGTGAGCAGTGCACACTGAACATGCATCCCCTGCGTTGTTCACACCAATGTCACTAGGCCTATGATCATCGTCAACTGACTTGACCATCAACGATACCATTGCGTTGGTTTAGATCTAGCTCATTATCACTCCCTATCTCAATATTTGATTGACTATCACTCCCTATCTCAATATTTGATTGACTATCACTCCCTATCTCAATATTTGATTGACTATCACTCCCTATCTCAATATATGATTGACTATCACTCCCTATCTCAATATATGATTGACTATCACTCCCTATCTCAATATTTGATTGACTATCACTCCCTATCTCAATATATGATTGACTATCACTCCCTATCTCAATATATGATTGACTATCACTCCCTATCTCAATATATGATTGACTATCACCCCTTATCTTAATATTGACTATCACTATCATCAAAGTCTAACTTGTGAGCTAATCAAACAGATTCCATCTTGATGGGCCTAGTTGCTTACTATCAGATAAACAGCTCCTTATTTGGTGAAAATGCACTCATTTAACTTTCAAGATGTTTTTAGTAATTTATTGATACTTCCTCCTTGCATTCGAATTATAACTAGTAGATAACAATATCCGTTGCAGCCAATGATCAAGCGCTATGATGGCTCGTTGAATATTGATCCAACGGCCTGTTGGCACCCGCCCTTTGGTGGAATGCTATATAGTTGTATCTGCAAGTGTTTGTGAGCTGTTGTTTAGTTCCGTACAATCTGTTCCATTTGTCTGGACTTGGAAGAAGAAATTCTTTCCTAAAATCAACAAGCTCCAGACAGTCAAAAAGATTATGTTCAACAGTTCCATATGGATGTGTGCACAGCTAACACTCGAGGGCATGTTCTGGTTGGATTCTGTTCAAGTGACAGTTAAATTGTATGTGTTGTTGGAAAATGGTGTACTGGTCTTTCCATTTCAGGAAGCTGATGTTGTCTTTGAGATTTGGGATGTCCATATGTTTTTAGATGAAAACAAGCTGTTTTCAATGGTACAGGATCTTAAGGGTTGACTAGCCTTTCTGTATCTTATGAAATAAAGATTGGTAGCTTGACAAAAGGGCGTAAAGAGGTTTTAGATAGCCATCCCAAAACTAAGGAGAAACTTTTTGAACATCTTCACACGTGGATTACCTTCACTCATGTATTAGTGTAAAATTGAATAAATTAACTGGTGAGTGCCAACAAATGCAAAATTGTTTCAAATAAAGAAAACTTAAGCAACTGTAGTTCCCGTCTCAGGCAAATGTTCATCTCCACGAGTTCAATGGCTGTATTCCATGGTAGTCTGAGCAGTCTGGTACATAGTGTGTAGCATTTCAGAAAACTTTTACCAAATATAAGTAAATGACACCAAGCTGATGTTGGGCTGGAGTCTCACATAAGAAAACAAGAGCATTCTAAATATGACGGAGTGAATGAATGAAATGCCACCTCTCCACCGAACCTGACTAATGGAGATTCATTGAATACTCTGGCAAACAACCAGAAAAGTTAAATCATGGACATGTTTGAGATTCCGCAGACCAAAAAAATCGAAGAGAACTTGGTTGCTGTCCTCAAAGATGCACTGATTAACCATTGACAATGCATGATTTTTCCATCACCCTGCAAGGCCTTAAAAAGGTCTTTTTCATGCAGCAGTCTTCATCTAATTTTTTCATATTTTCTTTTTTCTTTTTTGCGTTCGCCTTATTTATCTATTCCACAAGGCGTGTGTGCGTTACACTGTGGTTTTTATTTTGCGCCTGTCGGCCAGTGCATCCGACTTCAGCATGCATTTTATGTAAGGGTCTGCTTCTTCCTGCATTTTCTAAGGGTTTGCTTCCCCGGGTTAACGGCCGGTGCTGTGATGGGGATCGAACCCAGCACCTTCTGGTTGTGAGCCGTGCCACTTAACCATTAGGCCACGCCGTCCCCTAATTTTTTCATATAAAACAAGTCATTTACTTATAATTCCAACAGAAATCATTTACTGTCAAAGGAAAGTATCTTCTTACATACTTACCTCTTTATCTAGTTCCTGCTTTATTTCAACAACTAAATGTGAGACATTAGTGAATGTATTCCTTGCAAACTGGTGAAAAGAAAGTAACAATTCACATCAGAACATATATTATACTGTCATGTATTATAACATTTAAAATAATAATAATAACAATGTTTGCTTAGGCGTCAGTCAGCCACATCCATGACCCACAGCTGTGGTGTGGTTCCAGGCCTCGGCCAGGATGGAGAAGGAAGTCGCTACTTGCTGGAGCCATACTATTCGGGGACGGCCTCTTTTGCGCCCTCAGCCGGTTGGGGGAATATTTTTGGTGCCGAGGAACGACTTGTGTAATATCCCGTGGGCCGAACAAAGAAACTTGGTGTCGGTCAATTGTTTCTGAGGTTGGGTGGAGGCCTGTTTTAGCAGAGACTTCCACCTTGCGGATGCAGAAATGCCATAGGATGCCCATATGAAATGCTTCCAGTCTAGAAATGTCCAGGTTTCGAAGCCATAAAGTAGGACTGGGACCACGCAGGACGGACAGATGCCGATACAGATATCGTTGTGTAGGTCTTTGATTAGGTTCAACAGGGTGGTCGAGGTGCCTATTCCCTTGAGGGCTGTCCATACAGCCAGCCAATCAACTGAGTTGAAGGCGGACTTCAAGTCCATGTATGCAGCATACACTGGGCGATTGAAGGCCTGTGCAGTTCAGCGAGGAGGCGCAGAACAAGGATAGCGTCGGTTGTAGAGCTGCCCTGGGTGAAGCTAAACTGTTCTAGGCAACGTTTTGTACTCAAGAGAAGTTTGAGTCTAGCCAGTAGCACATGGGCAAACACCTTCCCTGGTACTAAGAGTAGTGTTATAGGCATGTAATTACTTCAGTCTTTGCGACTCCCATTCCCTTTGTACAGGGAGACGTCGACTCCATACCGCCAGTCGGCTGGGCTGTGGCATATCCTCCATACTTACAGGAATAAATGATGGAGTGCAGAGGCGACTGGGTCAATGACGTGTTACAACAGCTTTGATGGGATGTAATCTGGACCTGCCGCTTTTCCATCTCTGAGTAGTTTCCAAATAGCAGCAAAAACTCTGTGACACCTGGGTTAGCCTTGAGAAGCTGAATATTGTTATCTAGGGGTCGGCACAGGTTTTGAAGAGGCATATGGGCTGATGGAGTACCTAATCATCAGCAAGTGGTAGTCAGTGTGATAGTGGCCTCAGCACCGTGAAAGACACGACAGGAAGTCACCCGATCGAGACTACTCATAAGGATGTGGTCGAGTTTCTTCTTTCTAGTCCTTTGGTCGTTAGAGATCCATGTGTGGCGGTAGATGTCTAGGCGGCGATACCATGAGCCAGTAATCTTCATACTGAAGGTGGCACAAAATGACAGAAACCTGTGCGAGTTGTTATTTGCATTTCCACTTCCAAACGGGCCCAGGACCGATTCATAACCACTACGCTGGTACCCTGAAACTGCATTGAAATCGCCTTGTAGGATGATTTAATCATGTGGAGAAACTGTGGCGGAGACATTGGCCAGATCCTGGTAGAAGTCGTCGTTTGCCTGGGGCTGAGCCTCATCTGTGGGGACATAAGGAGCTATTATTGTGAGATGATCATGTTTATGTATCCGTCGGGCCACAAGGAGCCTGTCCGAGACGGCTTGCCAGGATACTATACTGTCTCTGAGTGGGTGTCTTATAAATAAGCCCACACATTTAAACCCACCCTAAAAAATGGCATCTATTTATTATAAATGTCAATTACCACAACTACTAGAAAACCGATGAAAACAAAATTCAAGAAAGTGTTGGTAATAGTTTTGAATAATTTGGACGATCTCTGCACATATTTAATTGTTGTTGAATGCCCACAACAAGTAGGCTTACTCTTTTGTGTTTCCTAAAAAGTACATTATAAATGACGGGTTGTCGTACCTTTCCTCACATCCTGAGCACGCTGATGAAGGTGGACGAGGGTCTTCAGGTGGTTGTGCTATTCTTGGCTTCATCTGTGTGTCGCTCACTACTATAGTGATCACATTGAACCTCACCTTGAGTCCCAGACTGTTGTCCTCAACAACAATCCATCTCCAGGATGGTGCATTCTTTAATGAACTATTACTAAAGCCAATGTTTACCTGTGCTGTTTCTGTTTCTTGTCTCAGCATCTCACTCTGTTTCTGTGTTTTCCATCAAAATCTGAATATAAGTTTTTTTTCATTTATCAACAAACTGTGATCAGGTCAATCAATCTAAATCTAGATTGGAGTACTCACTGTGTTGTGTGTACGGGTGTGAAGTCCTTATCGTAGAGGGGATATAAACACGCTGGAAAGAATACAAAAAATAGCGACAAAGCTGGTAGTGGGTTTCCAGAAATAGTTATAAGGAAAGACTCAGGAAAAACCGGCGTACAGTGTCTAGAAGAGAGAAGAGTTCATTGTGACTTAATACAGGTTTATAAGACAAACAAAGGAAAGGTTGAATAATTACTTTACTATTAGTATTAGATTAGACTATAACAAGTTTTTTTCAAAATACAGCCACCTACAAGAACAAAAGAGCATACTTAGTATGATACTAGCATATAGCTACAAGTTGACTAAGAGGGTCCAGATTCGATAATAGGAATAATTTTATCAGTCAGAGAGTGATGAATGCCTGGAATTGCCACGGGAGGTAGGGACAGTTAATGCATTTCTCATTTCAGAATAAATTGTATGCACATGGTGATTCAGTGACTCAGTGAAGTGACATACTATCATTATAATCATACTCTAACTCATCATATTCATAGCCATAGCTTTTAGTTTTAGAGCAAGGAAGGTAATGTAAATGAAACTGGTTGTATACAGACTCTGCAGAGTCTTCTGAACCAGTATTAAGACGTTAAGTTAAGAAACACACAATACAGCCACAAGTCCTTCGTCGGTTACAAAGACCACACAAAAACTCACAACAAATCCCAAAAGTGAAAAAGATCTCTAAACGAAACACAGCCATGCAGCCATGTTGGCCAGAGTGTGACCGAGAATTGGAGATTCACTGTCTGCCCCTTTGGACAAAGAAGGTCAAACAAGAAATGAAAGCACACGAACATATGAGAATGTAAACAGGGAATACTGGCGAGATGATGTCAAGAGCTTATGCCTCGAGAAGAGCTGATTGAAACAAGGAATATTTGTTTGTAACAACCATATGAGTATGTGAGATATGCAGCAATGCGTACCTCGGAAAGAAAATATTTAAATATTTAAAAAAAAAATAATTTTAATTTAAAAAAAAATACAAATTAAAAAATATATATATATATACACACACATTGATTGGTTGGCATTCTGTCAGTCTCGAGAGACAATGGACTTCACTCTAGAGAGGAGACAGTCAAATATTGCCATTGCTTTCGCCGCACACGTTCGGGGCCTGCATCTGAACGCACCTGGCCTCAACTGCTTGCAGACTAACACACAAAACCTTCCTTCAGCTGGGTCTATCTTTGGCAAGTTCCTCCCAGCTGCATGTGTTCATATCCAACGCTTTCAGGACACACTTGCAAAAATCTTTGTAGCGGAGGAAGGGTCTATCTTTGTTTCGCTTGCCCGTGGTCAGCTCTCCGTTTAGCTCTCCGTGTTTAAAGAATTTCTACAGCTCAAGCTATTGTAGATTATTCGCGAAGCAGATGACTTTCATTTAAACAATATCTTGATATTCAGTACTGTTAAAATGGTTGGCGACCTCACATCAAGAATTAGTACACGTCATTGTGGTATTGGCGGAAGCAGGCATTGAGTTCAAGGCCAGGCTCTCTGATGTATTTCATATCGCAGTAGGGTGGGCATAAATAAGGAGTACTTTTAGTAGTGTGAAGTGAAAAGTAGAGTGCCACAGGGCTTGGTTTTGGGAGGATATTTGTTCCTCATATATATATATATATATATATATATATATATATATATATATATATATATATATATATATATATATATATATATATACCATACTCGTATGGTTTCTCACATGTATGTATCGTTTACCTTCTGAAACTGGATCAGCTACGATGGACAGGACATGTTGTTCGCATGTCAGATGAGCGCATCCCCAAACAGCTATTTCATGGTAAGCTCAAAACAGACAGACGACCACCAGGAGGCCAGAAGAGACTACAGAGACTTATTGGAGGTGTCTATTACATGCTTCAATATTGATGTCACCTCCTGGGAGATGCTTGCACAAGACCGTACCACCTGCTGATCTTCTATTACTGAAGACGCTCAGAACATAGAGAGTACGTCCATCCCGGAGACTGAGAAAAAACATGCCCCCCCCCCCCCTCCAAAAAAAAACCCAAAAACAATACGATACCACAGCTGGTTTGGTGATCTGGACTAGTTTACAAGCAAGGCAAGCACTCTTTGATTGTCTGGACTAGTTTACAAGCAAGGCAGGGATTGTTTCGTGGTCTGGACTAGTTTGTTGCTCTTTGTTTTTATGCCTGCCTTTTTACTACAGTCACGTTGGGCTCTTTTTGTCTCAATCTTGATTAGTTCGTGACAAGTCAGACATTGTGCTGGTCTACCTGTTCTTTTTTTGTGCACAGAATCTATTGATAGAAATAACCCACCAGCACATCATCTACTTTCTAGACCTAAATAATTTTTTGATGACCCATAATTTTCATGAAATTGCTGTACCTGTGACCTGCATTGTCATAACAAAGGTTCCACCCAATGTGAGCAATCCACACTGAACGTGCATCACATGCGTTGTTCACACTAATGTCACTAGGCCTACAATCATCGTCAACTGACTTAACCATCAACGATACCATTGCTGTGGTTTAGATCTAGCTCATTGTTATCACTCCCTATCTCAATATATGATTGACTAGCATTGGCGTCAAAGTCTGGCTTGTTAAATAACTAAACAGATTCCGTCTTGGTGGCCTTGGTTGCTCACTATCAGACAAATTGATAATTTTTTGGGGGGAAATGCACTGATTTCATTTAACTTTCAAGCTGTTTTCATTAATCTATTAATACTTTCTCCTTTCGTCCGAATTCAAACCAGAAGGAACGATTTTTTGTAGCAATTGATGAACAAACACAATGATGGCTGGTTGATTATTGATCTAGCGACCAGTTGGCAATTATCTGAGACTTTGAGCCCTCGTCACTGATCAGTGATCCCAGATACTTGAACCGGTGTACAATTTCGAGTTCCTGATCATTTGCTTTTATGACAGACGTAAATCCTTCCGTGTTATTAGTGATCAGGTTTGTTTTCTCTGCATTTGTCTCCATGCCAATTCAGCTTTCTGAACCCTTTGAAATAATAACGGCAGGGCTGTCTACTATTACCACTACTATTCCCACTGACCATTGACTGAATTATGACATCAACATTATCGTACCAAGCGACAACGACATTAAATGAATATTGACATGTTGAAAATCTGGACTTTGCAATGATTTGGCTCTTCTTTTCAATACCCACAGCTTGATGCTAAATAAGTTGCGTATACTCGAAAATAGGTCACTACAATTGGAGCTAAGCATACACAAAGAAAAAAAACACAAGTTTTTAAAATAAATGCAATTAACAATGATAGAAATGGGCCACCAAACTTCAGAATGTGGATTCTTTCACATACATAGACAGCAATATAGACATAGTAGGAGATACAGAAAACTATGTTCAGTAAAGAATACGGAAGGCGAGAGGAGATTTCATTGCATTGAGGAATTTATGGAAGTTAAAAGAAATTAAAACCATCACCAAAATTTAAAAAAACCTGTTCTATTAAAGGGCTCTGAAACATGGAGGACAACACAGGTACTTATGAAAATGGTATTGACTTTCGTAAATGGTTGCCTGTGCAAAATACAAGGGTGGAAATTGTATGACAAGATCACCGACGTAGAACTGGTGTGGAAAAAGAGACAAAAATCAATTGAGCATGAAATACGGAAGATGGACCACACATTAAGGAAACAAGTGGATAACATTACCAGACAAACTCTGTTCTGAAATCCACAGGGCAAGAGAAGTAGAGGAAGATCGAGACATTCATGAAGAGGGAATTGGAAACAAATGTAAATACAACAAAAAAATCGTGGACAGAATTGGCTATGATAGATCACGATATGAAGACTTGGTTGTATACTGTATTTGTTGAGGAGCTATGCTCCGCAGGAAGGTGATAGGTTTTTGGATTTATATATATATATATATATATATATATTTGATACGTGTTGCTGCATATGCTCTCATACTAATAACGTTATCTCAAACAAATATTCTTGGCTTTAATCAGTCGCTTTTCTCGATGGATAGGCTATTGATAACTTCTCGCCAGCATTTCTTGTTGCATGCTCAAATGTTCATTTTCTTTAATTTCATGTTTGGCATTATTTTTATCCTAAGTGGCATACGGTGATTCTCAGTCTCTCGGCGACTCTGGCCAACATGGCTGCCTGTTTGTGTTTTGTTTAGAGTTTTTTTTTCATTTTTGGATTTGCTGTGAGTTTATTATATTATTATTATATTATATTGGACATTAACAAAGATAAAAGAAAAGACACATCATACTAACAAATATGGAATTATTGCGCAGAATGCTTTGAGTAACAAGAATGGATAGAATCAGAAACAACAATATTAGGAGACAAACAGGTACAACACCAGTGGTACACTTCATCACCAGAAATCAAACCAAATGGCTCGTCCAAACACCAGATACTAGATAGTATCCCTCAGAAAGCAGTTAATACATATACAATAGGCATAGAGTCAAGGCCTTACCATGCAAACGATTTATAGCAGAAACAAGAGAAGCAGTAAAGCTCCCTAAGTACAAAGTAGGGCCTGATCAAGAAATCTCTTCATAACATGATACTGAAAAACACAAGCAGGACATAAAGCAAATAGAAGAAGAAAGAATACATTGCGACTGCAGCAGCTAGATAACAATCTTTATTCCTCAGCACAATGAATATTATTGATTGCATTCAGCAAAAGTAACACATGACGAAATGAGCGTTTCATTGAGTAATAGCCACCAGGGCTATGTCTAACATAACCATATGATGTCAGTAGACTGATACTAACTTTAAGTAAGTAGTTTAGTACCGCAAACAAATTAATTTTACTTGTTAACCGATGACTAACTTGAAGTTTGTTCCTTAAAGCATTGCTTCTATTTTTATATTATGCTGTTTTCATATGTTAATTTATTGTCATTGACTTTACTGGGGTGTGATGTTCTGTTAATCTCTTTTAGTTTTATAAAATGATAATCCTTGTAGCTTCTGTATGTTATTTATGTTGCACCTATGAACTGGTACTCCTGCTAGGTACTCTTTGCATCCATCCTTTGTATCCTAAAACATTTATGTGTTTTTAAAAATACTTCCAAGAATATTATGGCTAAGATTACTATATCATAAAATCACCAGATTTGTGTAGCAGTTTTTAATCCTTCTAAGCTATATCTTACAGAGAGCACATTATTTTACATACTTAATTAAATGTTTATTGGGCAAAGGCTTGTCCCATTAAATACTTTTCTTCCTATTTGTCATATGTTGACAGGCCTTCTATATAATAAAGTCTAGTGTATTATCTGCTAAAAGTTTATATTGGTGTGCATTTGCAAAGGAGACAGCAGGAATGTCATATTGTACATTGAAAATTGATAGAAAATTAAGTTCATTGGTTTTGCAATTGTCTCAGAATATAAATGTATGAAATTTTATAATTTGATGCAGATAACTTTAAATCATAGAATTTATGAATGCTTTAGATTGATTGGCCTGATCACATTCTACAATTTGCTGATGAAAGGAAAAGTCATTCAAATCTCCATGGAAACCATACAAACAGACAGTGAGATGTTGAAACAAGAAGTAGAAACAACACAGGTAAAACACGGTCTTAGTTCATCAAAGAATGCATCCAAAAATGTTCATTTTGTGTGTTATGAAAATTAAAATAAACTTTGTGTTGGCTCTTTATGAAGGGATTTGATTAATTTACTTAATACATGATCGACTTAATGGGACCAATGTACTGACTTAATGGAACCAATGTACTGACTTAATGGAACCAATGTACTGACTTAATGGAACCAATGTACTGATTTAATGGAACCAATGTACTGACTTAATGGAACCAATGTACTGACTTAATGGAACCAATGTACTGACTTAATGAAACCAATGTACTGACTTAATGGAACCAATGTACTGACTTAATGGAACCAATGTACTGACTTAATGGAACCAATGTACTGATTTAATGGAACCAATGTACTGACTTAATGGAACCAATGTACTGACTTAATGGAACCAATGTACTGACTTAATGATGACAATGTGCTTTGTTCTAAAATGGGTTTCTAAAACAGAGTTAAGGTGCTCTCTTCTCAATAAATTAATGAGCAAAAGTGAGACATGGTATGACATTTTTTTAAAACAAATTTCAAGCATCCCTTGGTCTTGTGAAATTGGTATATAATCCAAACCAAGAGGGACAAACAAGATGGAGGTTCTATGTGCACATAAAATAATTCTTTGCTGTTGAATATCGAGAAGACCAGAGTGTCAGTCACTTTCCTGGCAAAAATTCTAAAGGTAACAAAATTCCTACCTCATGGTACTTGACATAAAGTCCAAAAAGTAGGGACCCTCCATCATATAAAGACATAACAGACCAACCCCCTGCCTGTCTGCACATATGATTGTAAGTACAACAACTACTTCTACACTCCCAGAGAGGTAGAAGAGGAGTGACCAAGTGAAGTGAGTGATTTATTCTTGAACAACAAAGATTCCATAGATACGATTCTGCATGCTGCACATACACAATATATTCTTGATGATATATTAATATACTCTATGTAAAGTATCATCACGTTTTAGAAATGGGGTTTCTACCACATGTTCAGATATATTGATATATTTCATTTTCTTTTTCCATCAAATTTTCTACCCACTTTGTTTGTTAATGTACATTTTGTTCTTCAATTTCAGAACTTTTTGCCACAATTACTGCTCCTAAATATATGATTTACAAATTGCTAGGCTATATATCTGAATAAATTATTTCAGTGAGTAAAAATATTGTTATATTTTTATAAATAACAATAATCTCTTTAAAAAAAGACCCTGTCTTCGCAAATAGGAAATATGGTGTGAGGCCCATAATATTTTGTAACCAACAGCACTTAGTGGATGATGTGGTCAGCATCACGTCGGCCGGCTTTACTTCCTGGACTGAACCAATACCCATTTTTACTTAACTTAACGTTTTTATACTGGTTTAGAAAACTCACCAAAGTCTGTAGACAATCAGTTACATTTGCATTACCCTGCTCTAAAAGCTATGCACATCCAATCTATTCTTAAACGCATCAACCTTCTCTGCCTCCACCACCTCCTGGGGCAATGCATTCCAAGCATTCACCACTCTCTGACTAAAAAGATATTTCTTAATATCCCATCAGGACCATTCCTTAGTTAATTTGTATCTGTGCCCTCTTGTTCTCGTTGTTGGTTGCATTTTGAAAAACTTGTTAAAGACTATTTTAACCTTTCCTGTGATTTTCTTTTAAACCTGTATTAAGTCACCTCAAATTTTTCTATTTTCTAGACACTGTTTAAGGCTGAGTTGGCCTGGGAGCCATTGCGGTCTGAAAAAATATTTCTGGCTCAACTGGGAAATGAACCCAAGACCACTCAAATGTGACGCCTGCGCGCTAACCACTGCACCACGTGGCACAATAATCTCTTACTTGCACACATACACCCCACCATGCTAAATGTCTAATTTATGTTTGTATAATTTTACTGAAAATAGATTAATCTAAATCACATGACATTATGCTGGAGTTTTTCAATAAAAAATATTCCAAACTATTACCGGCTTCTTGAATTTTTTTCCTTCAGTTTTCTAGCTCTTAATTCTTAGTCAACCTGTAGTGCTACAAGAGCAGATGCCCCATTGCAGGTTTCAGCTCTGGTATGAGCTGGAAGCAGTCGGGAGAAAGATTTCCTGCTTAGCGGGCTAGGCTCGAGCAGCTTAATACTCTGCATTGTTGGGACAAGCGCATGCGGAGGATGGTTAACCGATGTGCGAGTCCATCTTAATAGACTCAAACACTAGAGGAAATTAGACCTGCAGGCTGTTAGGCTCCATCTATGCCGCTCTTAACAAACCACTTAACCATGGCCAGTGTTATGCCATGCCACACAGCTAGTCGCCTCTTACGACATGCTCTCTGTGGGGCAGTGGTGCTATTTTTGTCCTTGTCATACACAAAGACCCCAGCGGACCACGTGGGAAAAATACAGTTGGCTAAATACAAATTTTAATAAGTGTCAGTATCTTCTTCTTCTACTTCATTCATCCTTAGAACTATGTCCCAGTTTCTCTTACAAAGGACACCGTTGTTTGTAAGGCGGTTTTATTTCCATACAGTTTTTTTCTAATATCTGTCTCGCCAGGTCAGTATTGTTCTCTCTCTTCCTGCGTGAGCGTGCATCTTTGTAGGATTTGTTCCACTGTCATGATATGCTCCCCATATGGACACTTGTCATCTGTCCCAATCCTCATTTTGTTGTAAAGATGACCCTTGAATCTGTTATGCCGAGTTCTCAGTATAGTTAAGTTAAAGTAGCTGTCGTCTTTTCGGAAGTCGTTGTGTTGATCAGCCCATTTTACCCTGAAGTTGGCTTTAATTATGGTCTTGGCCTCATAATATGTGATACTCAGGTCTGTTTGTGGGGATGCTCCTCCACTCTTTGCTAGTTTGTCTGCAGCTTCATTGCCTTCAATATTGCAGTGGGATGGGATCCACTGTATGACCAATATTGGGTGTTCTGCTGAGAGCTGTGTTAGGGAGAACATACATTGCTCGAGATCTTCATCTTTGTGTTGTTTTTATTGCTGCTAATACTGACGCGACATCAGTTAGGAATACTATATTTTTTTGCTGGATATCTTTATCTTGGATTACAAGCTCAGCTACGGCCTTCAGTGCCTCTACTTCTGCACAGAAGTTATTGGAGTATGTTCCCGTTGTTAATATTCAAGTTTTGTTTTTTTCTCCATTCCTTAGTCTGTTATAGACCCCTCCACCTCCATTGGATGTAGCTTTGTTAGATGAGCTATCTGTATATACGTGTATCCATGTTTCTGGTGGGTATACTCTCATAAGATATTCTTCTGTGATACATTTCCTTTCTAAATCTGTCTGAGTTCCCCTTTTTCCTATTCCCTCTATGGTTTCTACCATCTCAGGGGACGGCTGTTTTCCATGGTGGGATTTGGGATGTTTGTTTTAGATCTCTTACCACTGCCTGGCTAATGATTTGGTCTGCTCTTACAAGTTCTTTTCTTTCTTCCCATGCTATTTATCCTGTCATATTTTGGGTCATCAGGCATTTTTTTGAACTTCTCCGCCTGCTGGAGTGTTTTTATTTCTCTGCGCATCTCCATACTTTCAATTCGTGTGATGTTCTCCATTGCATTTATTGGTGTTGTTATCATAGCTCCAGTGATGATACGTATACCTTGGTTTTGGGTTGTATTTATTTTTTGAAAGTTATTCTTTGTTGTTGTGGACCATGCTGCTATCCCATATTCTAGCACTGGTCTCATATAACCTGTGAACAGTTTCTTTAGGGTGCCTGTGTCAGCTCCCCATGTTGAAACCTGATATCTTTCTCAATATGGCCATTATGTTCTAAGCTTTGTTGGTGACTTTTTTTAATCTGATTTTTCTATGTCAAACTTGGGTCCATTGTTATTCCCAGATAATTTGGCCATTTACTTTCAGGATCACTTCTTGGGGCTTGGGAGATAGAGAGAAAATTGTGTATGTGGTTTTCTTTTAGTTTATAGCGATTTGCCATTTTTTTGGGTTCATGTCTCTATTTTATTTAGGCCCCCCCCCCCCCCCCCCCCCCCGCATTTGATTTCAAGCTACAAGTGAAGACTTTTTGGATGTCCATAAGGGCAGGTCATCTGCATATAGTACACTTTAGGGATTTCTGTGATTATATCATTGATGTATATGAGGAACAGCATGGGTGAGAGTATAACCTTTTGCTGAGGTGTCCTTGGAGTTGCACCCTTGCAGTCCTGTTATCCAGGTAATCACTGATCCACTTGTACATGTTATTGGTTACACCCGTTTGCAGTAGTTTGGAGTTTTAACCCACTATTTCATATTTTATCAAAGGCTTTTCTAGGTCTATCCAGAGTGCCAATGGTTTGTTTTTTCTTGAAATGCATCTTCTATCTCCTGTGAGATATATGTCACCTGATTTTCTGTTGATGTTTCTACAAAAACCTGCTTGCTGGGGAATAAATACATTTGTTGTTTCCATTTGCCAGGTTATTCTAGTGTTAACTATTTGTTCCATTAATTTCCCCACACAGTTGAGTAGACTAATAGTGTCAGTATAATATATGTTCTGATATGAATTGTTACTCTTTCTTTTCAACAGCTTGCAAAGAATACAGATACTCATGACTCACATTTAGTTGTTGAGATAAAGCAGGAACTAGATAATGAGGTAAGTATGTACAAAGATAATGCTATTCCTTGATAGTAAATGGTTTCTGTTGTAATTATAAGTAACTACTTTGTTTTGATATGAACAATTTAAATGCTGGCCCGTTTGCTGCATGATAGTGGATTTTTAAAGACATTTGCAGATGACAGAAAAATCAGTCAATGTCAATCATTAAAGAATGTATCTATCAGGACAGAAACCCACTCCATACAACTTGTTTGGTCTGTTGCCATCCTTTATAGGGCACCTCAACTGTGTTCATGGTTTAGCTTTTATTGTTGTCTGCCAGAATATTTAATGAATTTCCCTATGCAGAACAACTTGAGCCCAGAATTGACAAGACTGCGTCACATGGGCTGAGCTCTTTCTCTTCGATAAAGCCGGTACTGGACAACATCCACAACCAGAGCCTGCACACCTCTCTATTCATCTATTCAACTACACAGTACTATCTGTAATATGCTATGTGGTGGAAACAGGGTAAATAACGAAAGAGATGAAATCTAAACTCAGAGTGACCCAAGCCTATCTCGAGAGACTCATGGTCAGCCTCACGCTTCATAGCCAGTGCACAAAAGGTCTTCACAACTCGGACATATGTCAATTGTTCCTGGTGGGAGATGCAGTTATTTACGCAGACAAGATGAAGCATTGCTGGTGGGCCACTTCCTGCGAAGAATGGACGATCGCTAGAGCACAGCGACAACAAAATGGTGCCCCAGAGACAAGAAACGACAACGGGGACGAACACCAACACATTGGTCCAACTCCCTTGCATCCAGCAACAACATTCACAGATGAGCCTACAGATGGGCGACACATTATCCACTGGTCCACCATGGCCTAAGACAGAGACCGTTGGGAGAGAAGTTGGGACCCACAATGGTGGAACTACTGCCGAAGAACGGGTCGTCCAGTAATCCAGTAGCTCCTGCACATTTTGGATGCACTTGTTTTCTTATGTGAGACTCAAACACATGACCACCTAGGTGTCACCTGCTTATATTCAGGAAATATTTTCTGAGATACCACATATTATGTACCAAACTGCTCAGACTTAAATGTGGAATACAGATATTTAACCTGTAGAGATAAACATTTGTGTGAGACAGGGAACTATAACTACCTAATTTTTTTGTTACTTTAAACAATTTCGCATATTTTGGTACTCATCAGTTAATTTATTCAATTTTACACTGATTCATAAATAACGGACAAGATGTTCAAAAAGTTTCTCCTCAGTTCTGGGATGGCTATCTGAGATCTTTTTAAGTTCTTTTGTCAGAGTCTCAATCTTTATCTTGTAAGATACAGAAAGGCCAGTTACGGCATAAGTGAATGGTTGCTTTAGAGTCTTCAAGCCTCCATGACCTGGTGTGGATCTGCTGTCCTGGACATGCTGGGATTCTATCAGTATCTACACTTTGCCATTTTTAGAGAGAGACTGAGCACTTGTGGGTATGCCTGAAGTGCAGTGAAGTTGATTCCTTAGAACAAAACAGATTGAGTGTATTGCTGTTGTATATTATCTTAAACGTGAACATTCTCCATCTTATATTTGTTGACATGTTCAATCATTGTCTCTATTTTCAGACTAAAGACAACATCCAGTCACAGCTTCCATTCCTACATGAAAAGATGAAGCAGGAACAAATGTTCATGGTAAGGTTTATTATTATCATACAAACAATGAAATATGTAATTATCTATATCAAATGGGGAAGAAATAGATGTTAGGACTCAATACCACATCAAGCTTATATCTCAGCTCAAGATTTTTGAACATTTGTCTAGTTTTTCCTCAAGCTTACAAAAAATATATAATCTGCAAATACTCATTGTAGACTCTCCTTCTTCAGCATTCGTTCTCAATCTCCCGCTACCAAGCCATGAACAGTGCTTTGCAAGTACCAGGATGTAGTCCAGAGAACGAAATGCACTGTGTTACTTAGTTTACAGCTTGACTGCAATATATACACCTGAAATTGTATATATATATTAACAATATAATTTTCTTAGAAATTTTGAAAGATGTCAGTTACAGATTTGATATTCACACAATTGCTGATGAGCTGGCACATAGAATTGTGGTAGCCAACACAGCTTTAGGTAGAATGCGCTCAACTGTTGGAACATTGAGGAATCAGCATAATTACTAAGCTGAAGGTCTACTGTACTGCTTTATTTACCACTCATGATCTACACAGCTATGTCGAAGATGCCAGGATGTTGAAGTACTACCAAGTAACTTGTCTGAGGATATTGCTCTATATAATCTTGTCAGTAACAGAATCTTCAAGGCCTTTGGAAGGCTGCACAACAGCTTCTGGAATGGAAGAGGTCATAGCCTTGATATGAAACTCAAAGTCTACCGAGCCGTACTGCTCCCCACCCTTCTGTATGCCAGTGAGACATGGACTGTGTACAACAGACATGCTAGAAAAATAAACCACTTCCATATAAGTTGCCTCCGTAGATTGTTTAAAATAAAGTGGCAGGATAGGGTACCTGGCACTGAGATCTTTATTAATACAAAATTGCTGAGCATACACACACTTGCAAAAATACCCAGATCAGGTAGGCCGACCACGTCGGGCACATGCCAGACAAGAGTATTTCCAAACAACTAATGTATGGTGTGCTGAAAGAGGACCTGCGTCTAGTCAGTGGCCAAAAGACGCACTTCAAAGACTCCCTCAAAGTATCTCATCTCTGACACGCTTCAACATTGATGCAAATTATGGGAATGTCTCAGACAGGGCTACAAGGCATGACACAGATCCACTATCACATGCACCTGCATTGCTGAGGAGCATCATGCCTCTAAAGCACAGAAAAAACACACTTTGTGAAAAAACAAAAACAACTGACACTCACATGTCTAATTCTGACATTAAATGCCACATATATGGAAGGATTTTCCGTACCGGAATTGGACTATACAGCCGCTTCTGCACTCACCAGTGAGTTGCAATACAGTATGTCTGACTGCTGTTGTTATCATTGATTGCGATGGGCGGCTATTATTATATACTCTGACAAGAACATGAAGGCCACCAACGGGACATCAAAATAAGCAATTTAAGGACAACCTGAAGGAGTCACTAAAGTACTGCCAAATAGACACCACCACCTGGGATAACCTGGCCTAAAATCATTCAACATGAAAAGGTTTCGTAACAAAATTGCATGCTGATGTAAGAGTGTGGCTAGCCCATGATAGACAAGGGATCAAAGTCTACAGGAATGCCAGTATCAGCTACAGACTATCACATTGCTGCTGAAGTTCTTCAACACATGCATCGATTCTATGGAAATCCTTAAAATTTAGAGAAAATCTCATGTTGCTGCTCTTCTAAAACCAAGAAAAACTCCACCAGAACCCAAGAATTTTTGACCCGTATTGTTGCTATGCCATCTGTATAAAGTTTTTGAAATAATGATCCTGAACCGTATTAGGGGAGGAGGGGGGGATTGTCCATACCATTTCAGAAACAGAGAAACGAAGAAAACTGCAGGTTAAATGGTAAGGACAGTAGCTGGACACACAGTTTGGCTCTAAAGTGTCTGGAAGTAAAGTTGGATTGCACATTGTTCTCTAGGTACATTGCCAGGATACAATGCAGAAAATACATATAAGAAACAGTATCATACAAAAACTGACTGGCACAATATGGGGAACAAAGCCAGATGTCCTCAGAACATCAACCTTTGCCCTGTGTTACTTCGCAGTCGAGTACGCCACACTAATGTGGAAGAACTCAAACTTATTGATGCTGCAATGAATGAGACAGGTCGGATAGTCACTGGATGCTTAAGACCTATACCAACTGAGAAAATGTACCCCATAATTGGTGATTCATCACATGGGACATGAAGAATCGTTGCATCAGAGATAGAAAAAGAGAAACAGGTAAACGACCCAAAGCACCTTATGCTTGGACATCAGGTGCAGTGCACACAACTAAAATCAAGACAAAGTTTCTAACAGTCAACCCAGCTCTTACAGACTGGTTCTAGAAAATACAACATGGAAAGATGGAAAGAGCTGATGCAGGTAACCTGGATTGAGTTATGGGAGGAAACTACATAGTCCCAATCTACAACAATAGACAAATTATTATTCACATAAGTACACTTTTGAAAATACATATAATATAAAGTTAACCAATATATCTGAGCAAATTCACTTGTCATTATTTCAGAAATCTGAAGCGATCACTGTCAATGAAGGTGCGTCTGTGAAGACAAGAAATGTTGACATCATTAATGATACAATGACAGGACCTGTGAAAGTGGAAAATCATGATCATTGTGTAAAGGTTGAAACGAGACATATAAAAGATGGTAAGTCAGCAATTTGTGACATGATGAGTTTTATGATTGTATACACCAATAGATAAGTAAGGCGCTTATCTCTCAAGAAATAAACAAACAAAAGCTCAAAACAGTGGGTGTTCGAATCCCACAAGTTTCTCAAAGGAGGTGGAATCATGTGCCTAGTCCTGTCTTAGACAGACGATAAACTAGACTGCAGTGAAGACAACAGTGAAGAACTGGACAACAATGAGACTAGGTCAGGTGCATATTGTTGCATCAGAAGATGCCATCACCGAAATTGAGCAGCAAGTGTGCACTATGCGCAATAGAAACGAATCACCCTCTTCATTGTATCGCAGCAAGTGGTCCAAACTCCATCACATGCATTCTTCCTTTTTGTGGTTGATCAACAACTGAGGTACCCACTGCAAACACGCCTTCTGATACTTCAATTTCTTGCTAACCACTATTTAACTGTCCCTAGCCACACAGCGAATTCCTCTGCTAGTGAATGTAAGCTCCGTTGACAGTCCACCGTAATTGCTGCAAAAATTTATTCGATGACATCTTCTGACGCAACAATATGACCTGGTCTCGGAAGTTCTTTTGTTAACTCACATCATTCTTTAAACATCGTTGACCAATTCTTCACTGTTATCATCAGCATACTTTTGTCACCATACACTACCTGCATTCTGCGATGAATATCAACTGGTCAAGATCCTTCAGCTCTTATAAACCGAATAGCTGTTGATCAACTCTGGACGGATTCCGTATCACACCCGCCATGTTTTCAACAGTCTGCTGAGGAAACTATTATGAGTCTGAGAATAATTAAATTTGGCAAACTTGATGGTTGGTATGTATTGTTTACACCGAAGGTGATAGTTTGTCCATCACAAGTGATGAAGACCACTCTCTTTGTTCAGCCGTGTGGACAGTCGTATCTCTTGCTGTGTCCGCTAAAATGGGTGACCTGCGCGGAGATTTGGATTAAAGTGAGGAAGAAACTGCGCCTTTTGTCAACCTCACTCACAGAGCCTAAGCTACCTTTTGCCAGTGGCAAGACATTCATCGAGACGACTGGAGATAGCATAGTATGCAGATTTTGCCTCAGGGTTACCACCGAAGCCTTTCCGTAAACATGTAACCCGCAGTGTAGAAAGGTGGGATGGCATCTAACGCAGTTTGTCGTGCCTTTTCGATAACCACAAGAGGTCGTATGGACAACACTCAGCGTGTGAGTGACTCTGGCATCTCTCCCCAGCTGTATTCAGTTCATCATAGTAGCATCTAAAATTCCCACACGCCATATTCATGAAGGTGAACCGGCAGAACTAACCCGTGAGATACGACACAGGTATAACTAGTTTAAGCGTAGCGCCATTCAGCCGGCGTCCAGACCAGGATTAACGGATGGAAGAAATCACAAAAAAAGAACGAAATAACAAGTCCAGACGGAAAACAACTCCACGTATTCGTGAACACAAGTGTAAGTCGTCGACTAGTGTGAATTCCAGGCAAATCCGTGGTCTGGCGGCATCCATAATGATCCAAAACAGTAGAGAAATGTACACTCGCAGCCAGTTACGGCGCCATCTTTGCCAGATTTCATACCGGAGGTATGATCATCATTATACGCATCATACATATGTTCACTTGGTGTAGTGAGGTCCGGTTTCATTTGAACATGCCTCATAAATTCTGTGAGAACAGCTGACATTTGTATCTGATCTGCGCACCTGTATGCGACACCAAGTAAAAACCTGGACATTGCTGACACCTTATGGAAGATCAACAATCAACATGATCTCTTTTTGGTTAACTGCATGAAAAGTCACATTTGTTATTTGCGGAAAATGTCACTTATAGTCAACAGTAACTCCAGAGTTTGATAATCGCTTATCTCAGGTGTGGATATATTTGGGCCTGACAATAGGTCTTAATAAAACAAATGTGCTGTGAAAAGTCAAAGATGCTACTCCAACCATTACCATCCACAATTACAAATTGGCAACTGTGGACAAGTTCACTTACTGCAGTCTCTCATAAACAATAAGTTGTCCCTAGACCCTGAAATAGGCAACCACTTTGGTAAAGCTGCTGTCATATTTACCTGTCTCACAGCATGTGTCTGCAAAAACCCCAACTTAATGCTTAGACTTTGACTAAAGCCTACAATGCCTATGTCATCTGCGGTAGCAAAATATGGACAACAGATGCCAACATACTGTGTCTATAAGATTTATCCGAGGCATCACATTGAGAGACTTGAGGGCAACTTAAAGATGCATTCTAGTACCTGTCTCCCAAGTATGTACACTGTCCATATGCAGTGAAGATAGCCTTGATTAAGTCATATTGCCACATGGAAAACAGTTTCATCCTCCAAAATATTCTTTATCAACAACTTGCGTATGGTAAATTAACAGTTGGCCGACCACAGCTGAGATTGGATGACATGTAAGCAGGACCTTGGATAAGGGTTCAATATTTTAGGACGACATAGCTGTTGACCAGTCCAAATGCAGATGCAGCCTGAAAAGCCATCTCAGACTGAGCAAAAATAAGCTCTTCCAGCACAGAGAAGTGAAAAGACAACGCTGTAAGGTAACATCAGTGGGATCATAGGCTCCATGTAGTGAATCAGTTAAAGTAGAGTTTATATTATATCAATATTTAAAATATAGAAGTTGTCTGCTGTCATAATTTTTAAATATACATTTCATAATGTGTCTCTTCTTTGTCTCCACATGTCAGAGATGTGTGCTTCCACATGGAGCTGCTTCACCGACCCTCAAGCTGATGTTGAGAAAATGGAAAGTTCAGGCAGTGACCTGCACTCACAACATTTAGGACATGATATTGTCTCAGAGAAACTACCAGATGACATTAAGGCCACTGAGGAGAAGACAGAAAATGTTAAAGAAACTTTGGAGACTCTAATAGTAAAGATAATGGTGAAGAATACAGGATATATAGTAGATGATTTGGCAGGACTACCAGAACACATACACATTGAGAAGAACACAGGAGACGAGGCAGTGAGTTTTGAGATGATGCAGGTACACAAAGACAACACCGTAATGAAAACAACAATCAGGTCAGGAGATCTCAGTTTGACATCTAAAGAACAGGGACTGAATGAGTCAGTAAGAGTCAGGGAATGTAACATAATAAGGAAACATGAAATAGAGAAGCCTGACATGTCCAATGTTTGTGGTAAAGAATTTACTCAAAAAGGTAACCTTAATACTCACAAAATTGTACACACGGCAGAGAAACCTTACAAGTGTGATGTTTGTGATAAAGGATTTACTAATCCTAGGAACCTTAATAAACACAAAATAGTACATACAGGAGAGAAACCGTACAAGTGGGATGTTTGTGGTAAAGGATTTACTAATTCTAACTATCTTAATACTCACAAAAGACTACATACAGGAGAGAAACCGTACAAGTGTGATGTTTGTGGTAAAGGATTTACTCATTCTAGCGATCTAAATATTCACAAAATAGTACATACAGGAGAGAAACCGTACAAGTGTGATGTTTGTGGTAAAGGATTTACTCAAAAAGTTAACCTTAATTCTCACAAAATAGTACACACAGGAGAGAAACCTTACAAGTGTGATGTTTGTGGTAAAGGATTTACACATTCTAGCTATCTTAATACTCACAAAATAGTACATACAGGAGAGAAACCATACAAGTGTGATGTTTGTGGTAAAGGATTTACTCAAAAAGTTAACCTTAATTCTCACAAAATAGTACACACAGGAGAGAAACCTTACAAGTGTGATGTTTGTGGTAAAGGATTTACTCATTCTAGCGATCTAAATATTCACAAAATAGTACATACAGGAAAGAAACCTTACAAATGTGATGTTTGTGGTAAAGGATTTACTCGAAAAGTTAACCTTAGTACTCACAAAATAGTACACACGGGAGAGAAACCTTACAAGTGTGATGTTTGTGGTAAAGGATTTACTCATTCTAGCTACCTTAATAACCACAAAATAGTACACACAGGAGAGAAACCTTACAAGTGTGATGTTTGTGGTAAAGGATTTACTCGACCTAGGAATCTTAATAAACACAAAATTTTACATACAGGAGAGAAACATTACACGTGTGATGTTTGTGGTAAAGGATTTACTCAAAAAGTTAACCTTAATACTCACAAAATAGTACACACAGGAGAGAAACCGTATATGTGCAATGTTTGTGGTAAATGTTTTTCTCAGAATGGTATTCTTATTATACACACAAAAACACATACGGGAGAGAAACCGTACAAGTGTGACATTTGTGGTATAGGATTTATTGTATCTAGCAACCTTAATGCGCACAAAATAGTACACACAGGAGAGAAACCTTATAAGTGTGATATTTGTGGTAAAGGATTTACTCAAAAAGTTCACCTTAATTCTCACAAAATAGTACACACAGGAGAGAGACCTTACAAGTGTAATGTTTGTGGTAAAGAATTTACTCGAAAACAACACCTTAAAACTCACACGTCAAGGTGCTTGGCTTGATCCCCATCACAGGAATGGCCGTTACCCCAGGGAAATAAACCCTTAGAAAATGCAGGAGGAAGCAGATTCTTACATAAAATGCAGGAATAACTTGGATACACTGGGCCAACAGGAGCAAAATAAAAACCACGGTGCACCGCACCGGCTTGGGGAAAAAAAAACTTACAACAAAATACTACACGCATGAGGGAAACCATACAAGTGTGATGTTTGTGGTAAAGGATTTGCTAGAAATGATTACCTTAATAGACATAAAATAACATGCATTGGAGACACTTTAGAAATATTTTTAAAAATTTTTTTGTGGCAAAGAATTTACTCAAACTAGAAGTCTTAATGCACACAAAATAATTTGTGCAGGAGAAACCTTACAAGGATGATATTTATTGACTTCGGGTGCCGTCTTCTCAGCGAAGGTTGGCTGCGATGGACCTTTAATACCCTCTCTCTTTTGTGTTGATGGTACACTCTGCCAGACTGACAATAGTTCATATTTTTATGCTGCTCTCCCACTTATTTCACTGTCCGCCTCTTGTCCTTCAATCTTCCTCTCCAGTATTGTTTTAAAAAAAGTATCGTGTCTTTTTATGCGACCAAAATATTTGACTTGCCTAATTGAAATGTCTGGCAATAGTTCTCTACTCCTGTTTACTCTTGTCAGGACATCGCTGTTCTGTTCTGTTCTAGGAGTCGACTTCACTGCACTCCGGGCATGCCCATAGGTGCTCAGTCTCTCAGCAGATGGTGCAAAGTATGGATGCTGATGGTGCCTGTAGCCTGTTGGTTGTACACCTTACTGTTTCGTCCTCTCAGGTTCCCTGATTCACTGAATCCTAATTTGATTCCAAAGTGCTGCAGCCTGTGCCTTGCAGACTGATCCAAAGCAGTGTTGTTTCCCATCAGGTGGTCCTTGAAAACCTTCACTATGTCACCTTTATCCATGTCCGCTGTGCCTGTTATGGGTGCGCGTGATGCCAAAAAATCAGCTCGCTCGTTGCCCGGAACCCCGGCATGATCAGGACAGAAGATCCACACCAGCCCCTGGAGTTTTGAGGTCTCCAGCGCTGCTATCCACTCATGTTGTAGCCACCCAATCTGCACCTTCCGAAGTAGTGTTTGGGAGTCTGACACGATAATTGCTTCTGTTGAAGATGTCTCAGACAGCCACCTCAGAGCTTCAGACAGCCACCTCAGAGCTTCTGTCACCGCCTCCATCTCCATTCTCATACTTGATGCTGTAGTCTCGTATGCGCCACTTCGTTCAGCAACGATCTGGTCTTTTATTCTAGCCGAGAAACCCCAGCCTGATGTTCCACCACTTCGTTCAGCAACGAACCGGTCTTTTATTCTAACCGCGAAACCCCAGCCTGGTGTTCCACCACTTCGTTCAGCAACGATCCAGTCTATTATTCTAGCTGAGAAACCCCAGCCTGGTGTTCCACCACTTCGTTCAGCAACGATCCGGTCTTTTATTCTAGCTGAGAAACCCCAGCCTGGTGTTCCACCACTTCGTTCAGCAACGAACCGGTCTTTTATTCTAGCTGAGAAACCCCAGCCTGATGTTCCACCACTTCGTTCAGCAACGAACCGGTCTTTTATTCTAGCTGAGAAACCCCAGCCTGTTCCACCACTGTGCACCGACCCGTCAGTGTATATGATGGTATCACTCTTATGCGTGTTGGCGCCTATCAGCTGGTTGACTTCGAGCTTTGTCTGGCTATTTCGCCCCTTCCTACATTCACTGCCCATGGTTATGATGACCGTGTGGTACTCTATTAGTGTATCCCCAGTGTGGACCCATTCCTCTCCCTTGACCATTGTCTCGACTGCAGTCACCTCTCCTATAGTTAGTTCTGCCTGTGCCATCCATGACATCCCTCTTGTGATTCTGGTTCCCTTGATGTCCGCAGTGTTATTGTACAGCGGATGCCTGTTGTCCGCTATGACTCGCATATAAGTTGTAGCCTGTGCCACTTTATGCCTGGATGTTACTGACGGAAGTCCCAGCATGTACCTCATCTGTATTATCGGGGTATCTCTGGTGCAACCCAACGTGAGCCGCATTCCTTCATTTTGGATTCGTTCCAGCCGTTCACTCTGTGATCTTGTTAGGGTGAGTATACCCAATCCATAATCAATGACCGAGAGAATCAACTGGCGATAGAGAATGAATAGCAGCCGTTGTTCCAAGTTGGCAGCTACCATTGTCTTGAGTGCACCCAGTCCTCTCTTGCATAGTTTAGTCGACGTGGTACTTGTATGACAGGTTGCAGTCAAATGTTATCCCAAGATATTTCAACCTGTCGCTTCTGTCTATGACACAGCCATAAAATGTGATGCCAGGGAGGTTTTCTTTCACAATGCAGTTGTTCAATGAACACCGCATCACACCGGCCTTGTTTGGATTAATCTGTGCACTGGAGTCTCCCCACCACTTTAAGATTTCCTGCAAGGTGTCTTGAATATCACTAACCATTTCACGCCTATCAGAACCAGTCCTGTAGATTAGGATATCATCTGCGAATGTTAACATCCACCCCAGCTGTGTTGGTTGCATGTTGGCCACTTTTAATGTGTAAATGTTGAACAGCACCGGTGAAAGTGGCGATCCTTGGGGCAATCCTGGACATATCCGCATTGGCTCTGATGTTCAAGAACCCAGAACATCGCTATTGGTATGTTTCTCTTTCCATGAAATGCATCATATTCTTATGTATAACCACATTTCAAGAGCCTCTATTTTGTTCTCCAACTGTTTGTTCATAGTCCATGTTTCTGCGCCGTACAATATTGTCTCATTTTCATTGTATTGGTTATTTACTTATATGTCATATTCTTCATCCAATTAAATACACTTTTGCCAATTCATATAAAAGAATAATAATATTAATATTATTTAATTAATTAAAGGGTTAATTAATTATAATTATTGGAAAATGATTAATGCAAACAAAATAATACACACTTGTATACTTCAAATCCAAGTATTCAGGCAGGCTATGCATGCTGCCAGATAGTTATCCCAGCACAATTTCCTTTTTTTTCATTTTTCCTTCCTGTGGCTCACTAGAACTGAGAAAAGATAGGTGATGCTTCTAAATATTTACCTGGTCGGCAGTTAACAGCCTGCTCTATTCAATTTTTGACTGCCAATGGTTTTTTTATGTGCAGACCATGTACATGGGACGTTCAAGTTTTGTGTCTGTCTGATAAGGTGTTGGTCTGAATGCGATTATGATAGCAAGATGTCAGATGGGTTTTTCTAAATAAAGTAAAAACATAGAATTATAGTTGTTTGTGACAGCAGTAACCAACCTTACCAAAGAAAGTGTTATAAACTGCATCATTCATCATAAAGTGTCATAAATAATCAATAATTAGACACACGACCTGTTAATTGACCATATGGACATAGAGCTGAACAGGCCTAAATAACCGTTATCGTTAAAAACTGTTCCCTGCACAAGCAACAGCTTATTCTCTATAGAAAAATACCCGAGCTTATTACCTGGAGAGGCCTTCCGTCTTCACCTTACGTTGTTGACACAAGTACATCAACAGTTAAACTGGGATGTTGGAATGTCCGAACCATGCTGACTAGACTATCTGATAACCTGCGTAATATAAGCGATGCCAGAAAACATGAGTTGTTAATGATGAACTAAAAAGACTTTATGTGAACACTAGCACTTCAAGAAACTCGGTTAGCGGGCATGGAGTCAATGAGTGAGAGAGACTACAAAAAACCCAATGAAAAGAGAGAGCATGATGCAGGCTTTCCAGTAATAAAATGTCTTTAATACATAAGGTTGGTCCAGAAGAAAATGGTTCAAAACGTCTGCTTACACTTCATCTCCATACTACAGTAGGTCTTGTCACCCTTGTCAGTGTATATGCACCTACCTTCTGCACCACACCTGAAGTCAACGATGAGTTCTAGGATGATTTATCAGCAGTCATTAGAAGTATCCACAGTTTCGAGTTGACAAAATTAATGAAAATGGCCAGGGGCTCTTAGAGCTCTTTACCTACCATGAACTTTGTGTGACCAACTCTTATTTTTAGATCAAACCCCAACATAAGGTATCGTGGATGCATCCACGATCAAAGCGGTGGCGTCTGCTGGAACAAATTATTGTGAGAAGATATCTCCTTAAGTGTGTGATCCTGACGCCCTCTAAATTTGTTAACATAAAAAGCATGACTGTAGGCTGACCATCCTGGCTGCTGATATTTTTGACTGACTGGTAAGCCACTAAAGATTTTCAAGCCATGCCTATTGGATTGATTACACAGAAAAGATCAAAATAAACCTTCAGTCATGTGGCCTACAGTGTCTAGAAGAGAGAAGAATACAGATTTATAAGATGATCAGAGGAATGGATAAATTGGACTATAACAAGTTTTTTAAAATACAGCCACCCACAAGAACAAGAGGGGATAGCTACCAGCTGACTAAAGAGAGGTCCAGATTAGATATTAGGAAATATTTTTTTAGTCAGAGAGTGGTGAATCCTTGGAATGTTAGTGAAGGCAGGGACAGTTAATGCATTTAAGAATAAATTGGATGCGCATAGCTTTCAGAGCAAGGTAATGTAAATGAAACTGGTTGTATACAGACTCTGCAGAGTCTTCTAAACCAGTATAAAGACGTTAAGTTAAGTAGAATTTCGGATGTTACAGAGACCTGGCAGCATCTTCGAAATGTCATACACAACACCGCATATGCTACATTTGGGAGAAAAACTGTTAAATCAGATGACTGGTTTGAAGCAAAAGTGGAGAATATGTCACCCGTCATTGAGGTCAAATGAGCTGCTCCGATTAAATACAAGCAGCTTCCAAATGCAGGTATTCTGTACAACTTCAAGTCAGTCAGAAACCAGGTGCTGGAAACAGCTTGTCGTTGTGCAAATGAGTATTGGCTACAGCTCAGTGAAAACATCGAGACTGCAGCAAAAACAGGGAACATCAGACAAATGCATGCTGTTATAAAGAAAACTATTGGTCTTGCAAGTATGAAAACAGCACTGCTCAAATCTGTCACTGGCAATGAGAATTACAAATAAAGAAAAGCAGATGGGTCAAGCACTATTCTGAACTTTACTCGTGTGTCAATATAGTAATTCGCAAGGCCCTAGACGCGGTCAAAAGTTATCTCAGTATGGACTAGCTTGACATTGACACATCTATAGATTATCTTAATAAAGCTATTGACAGCTTGGCTCTGGGTAAAGCAATGGAATCATATCTGATTTGATCAAACGTGGAAAATTTACACTTTTACGACTGCCCTATATGATGTTATGTCAGTGCTGGAAGAGACCACAGTACCTCAAGATATGAAAGATGCACAGGTTGTAACATTATACAGAAACACACGTGGTAGAAGTAACTGTAATAACTTACGAGGTGTCTCTCTGCTTATTGTTGTAGGCAAAGTCTTTACCAGAGTAATCTTACTAAGGCTGCATAATTCGGCTGAGCGTGTGTATCCGAAGTCCCAGTGTGGATTCAGGTCTGGAAGATCAACGATCGATTTGACAACTTCAGGAAAAGTCACGTGAGCAGAACCAATCCTTTTATGTCGCCTTTATTGACCTGACAAAAGCACTTGGCTTGGTTTGAAGGGATGGACTCTTCAAAATTCTCCCTAAAATAGGCTGTCCAAACAATCTGCTACGAATAATAATATCGTTCCTTGATGGCATGACAGGAACAGTCTTGATCATGGCATATCACAACCTTTTGGAATTCTAAGTGGTGTTAAACAAAGATGTGTTCTGGCTCCGACACTGTTCAGAATCTTTACTTTGTTATTGAAACATGCATTTGGTAACGCAAATGAAGAAATCTGCCTTCACACGAGGTCGGATGGTAGGCTATTTCACCTTACAAGGTTCAAGGCCAAGATTAAGATCAGGGAGATCACCACTAGGGACTTGCTTTTTGCTGATGATGCGGCAATTGTCATAAACAGTCAGCAAGGACTTTAGAGATTGACAGATCGCTTCTCCCAAGCGTGCGAAGATTTTGAGAATGTATCCACTGCATCGTGATTTTGCGCTCTTGCTCAGTGTTAACAATACAACTTATCTATCTGACATCTTCCTGGATGATAGTACTTGGAGAACTGATTTTGCATCTGCCAGAAATACCACACGATACGGGTCAAGGTAGGTGTTCCACAATTTTTCCATTGCCAATTTCATCGCTTGTTTCTCTGCATCGTAATTACGGCAGAATTTCCCTGTTGGTGCTACAACTGTTTCAATAGTGTTATTTGGCTATTCTATATACACTGCTCCTCGAACCTTTACTGCATTCTGTGCTGACCCATCTGTGTAGACTCGGACCCATAGATACTGTAGATATTCTTCATCCATAAAACTGAGAGCACTTGTCTTACGTTGCACACTGTTCTGTTCCTCCTTGCTTAATATTCCTTGAATGGTTGTTTGTACTCGTGCTGATAGTCTAGGCTGCTTTCTCCGTGGTGTTTGTTCTGGCACAGTTGTTAAAGAAATATCAATTTCATAAAAGCTGGACATGGAGTCAATAATGAATGAATACTACACCAACCTGTTCAGATCATCAGAACCACCTTCAAATGCTCTACCCTCCACTTTACCCCGTCTTCCAGTCCTGAGAAATTCGCCATGTTGTCGAGCAACGCCATCTGGAAAGTTACCAGGTGAAGATGACATCACTGCGGAGATTATCCGGGTTTGCTGTCTACCCCTTTACCAAGCCGTAGTGCAACGTTTTACACGTTATCTTCATTCGGGAGGAACACCTGCTGCCTGGCACAACTCAAGGACAACACCTGCTGCCTGGCACTACTCGAGGACAACACCTGCTGCCTGGCACTACTCGAGGACAACACTCTTGCACAAGAAGGGAGACAAAGAGGATCTAGGAAACTATCGTCCAATTACTCTCCACCCGGTCATTTACAAGATGTTTATACAATGCATCGTTGCCAGAGTCCGCACCACTCTCAAAGAATCGGAACCAGTCGAATAGGCAGGCTTTCGGCGGTCGTACAGCACAATGGACCATATTTCAACCTGTTGCCGCTTTTATTGAAGCAGCCCGAGAATTCCAGACGACCTTGATACTCACTTTCATCAACTATAAAAAGGCTTTTGTTTCGGTAGAACGACATTATGTCCGGCGTTCACTGTTGGAACAAGGTGTTGATCCTGGTTACATAGGAGTTCTCACCATCAGTTATACGAACTGTATACCTCGATACTCTTTGGTTCCGTACCAGGAAAGAGAAGGCGAGGATGTCCAAGGAAGAGATGGATGGGCAACATCTCTGAGTGGTCAAGCCTTCGTCACGTGAGATACGACAGGCGGCAGCGGACAGAGAAAGATGGCGTGGGATTTTGGGAATGTTTTCAAGTGTGCCCCAACCACCTGATAGGTTACGGGATGAACTGCACTGAACTGAAAAGAGAATTAATGCCGAAATCAGGATTAGACAGTTACGTTAGTTTGGTCATAAAACAAGACATTCCCTTTTTTTGAGACCATACTGGAGGGTAGGGTGGAAGGCAGTCGTTTAAAAGTCAGACACCGCTTGAAGTGGGTGGATAACATCAGGAGATGGACTGGAAAAAGCTAATGAGATTGCACAATTACGGCAAGAGATATATTATACTGGAGATCCATTCCAGTTGACCTTCCATGTGGAGATGGCACCTGAACTGAACTAATTACCGGGTACCAAAACAGCAATGGAGCGAAGAATGCTAAATATATGTTCAAGACACCACATCCGATATACCGACATCTGCGACCAAACGAGTTCTGTTTATATACTGGTTAACTGGACGAGCCGTTCTTCAGCGGCGGTTACATCGGTGCGGGCTCCAACTTCTCTTCCAACGTTCTCTGTCATGGGCCACGGTGGACTAGAGAATAATGAGTCGCCCATCTGTGGCATCGTGAATGTTGTTGCGGGATGCAAGGGAGTTGGACCAGCGTGTTGGTGGTCGTTTCTTGTCTCTGTGGCACCATATTTCTGTCGCTCTGATCCATTGATCGTCTATTCTTCGCAGTAAGTGCCACCCCCATCCCCTTCTCCCTACCTCCTCCAGCGGTGCTTCATCGTGTCTGCGTAAATAACTGAATCTTCCACCAAGGGAAATTAAGATGAAAACCTTCTATGCGGTGGCTATGAAGCGTGAGGCCGGCCATGCGTCTCTCGAGGGAGGCTTGTATTACTCCGACCAATAGCATATTTCAGGTAGTTCTGTGGATGATGTTCAAAACAGGCTTTACCGAAGAGAAAGCCGTACAGCTCCCGCGACGCCATCTTGCCAACTGGGTTTAGGCCGTTCTGCGTGTTGAGCAGGAGTCCAAGGTAGATGTACTCGTCCACTTCGCACAGTCTATCCCCATCTAGCGAAACGATTGTGGATAACTTTCGCCTTGGATGTATCCTGCTATCACTCTCTCTCTCTCTCTCTCTCTCTCTCTCTCTCTCTCTCTCACACACACACACACTCTCTCTCTCTCCCCGATTCACTCGGAGGGTGGGGAGAGGGGGGCTTCTAGGCGCTTCCGAGAAACCCTAGCCTAATGTCTTACTGTGCAGCACTGATCCGTCGGTGTATATGACGCATCACTATCCTGTGTTTTTTCAGTTATGAGCTGATAAACCACGGGCTCTGCTCTCCCGTAGCGACATTCTCTACATTCCTTTGCCTAAGGTTACGATAACTCTCTGGTACTCTATCATCCTATCACCAATGTGGACCCATTCTTCCCCTTTGCCTAAGGTTATGATAACTCTCTGGTACTCTATCATCCTATCACCAGTGTGGACCCATTCTTTTCCTTTGGCTATCGTCTCGGCTGGAGTGACGTGTCGGTTTTTTTATCTCTTCCTGTGTCATTCATGACGCCACTCTTGATCCCTTATGTTTTATATACTACTGTACAGAGGGGGCCACGTGTCTGAGGTAACTCGCATATAGACTTTAACTTGCATCTGTGTACGATGTGGTCAACAGGGCAGTTATAGGAAAGACTGCGATCAAAAGTCAATTCCGAGGTATTTCAACCTGTCTGACCTGTCAATGTCACAACCTTCAAATGTAATGCCTGGAAGTTCAGCCTTTATTATGGAATTATTCAAAGGGCACCACATCATGAAGGCCTTGTTCGTATTGATGTTAGAGCTTTAGTCGCTTGCCACTGTGAGATTGCTTGCAAAGTTTCTTTGATGTCTTTGACAAACTCTTGCCTCTTTGAGTCAGTCTTATACGTTAGGATGTCATCGGCAAATGCCAATGTTCGCTCTGTCCATGTGGATTGAATATTTGTCACTTTTACTGTATATTTATTAAACAGACAGATGAAAATGGAGACCCCCGAGGTAGTCCTGGACCTATTCGCTTCGGTTCTGATGTCCACGATCCCGCACGTAGTGGAACTGTACTTTCCATCAGGGCAGCTGGTATCCAACTAACCAGCCACGAGTTTAAACCCCATTGCATGAGACATGTAATTAAAGTCCCAAAATCGACACGGTTGTATGCGTCTTCCACTTCGAGTGCCATCGTGACTGTTTTTTGCTTCGACTGAAAACCCTCGTACACATCAAACGCGAAAGTACCAGCGTTTCCCCAGACCTCCTTCGCTGTTCTACAGCTACCCAGGGTATCGGGTAGGATGTGCTCCCGTTATTTTCCTGGCTACTACCTTCTCGAGCAATTAACCATTTACATTCTGAGTGAGAACGGAGAGTTACTAATGGACTTGTGTGCATTAAATTAACTAGTGATTGAAGGAAGTATGCTCATAGATATAAAAGAATACACAAAGCGACGTCGGTGTCACCAGACTACAAGACAGACAATAAGACTGACCATAGATGTATCAACAGGAAGTTCATATCATCATTACAAGACGTTAAGGTATACAGAGGGACAAACGTGACGTCCGATCATCACCTTCTGATAACCAAAATAAAGATGAAACTTAGGAGGTACACAACAACATAAAGCCACAGAAAACACTTCAACGTGGGATCCCTCAAGAACAGAGACGCACAAGCTACATTTAAAGTCGAGATATCAAATAAGTATAATGTTCTTCAACAAATAGGAGAAATGAAAGAGATAGAAGATAACTGGCTACATGTTAAAAATGTGTGGAACGAGACTTGTGAGGAGGTTCTGTGAGAAAAATAGCACCAACACAAATAGTGGATAACGACTGAAACTAAGGAAAGTTACAAGAACGAAAAATTAAGAAAGCAAATGTATGCGGATGCACGAGTAGGAAGGCATTAGCCTTGTCACAGGAAAAATACGCTGAAGCTAACAAAGAATTAAAGAAGAACACCAGAAGTGACAAAATTAAATATATTAATGAGTTGGCGCGAGAGGCAGAGGAATCTGCTGCAAACGGAAATATGAAAGACATCTATAACAGCAAATATAAATTAACAGGCAAATATAAGCATATAAACGGCTTTATCAAAGATTAGGCTTGACAGTTGATTAGCAGCACCAGTTAGCAAACAAAGAGACGGCCTGAACATTTTGTAGAATTTTTAAACCGCTCGGCTTCACGAGAATCTCCTGACATTCAGTTAGCGGATTCAGAACTACAGGTACATTGCGAGAGCACAACAGTAGAAGAAATTAAGAAAGCTATTAGGCTTCTGAAAGACAACAAAGCGACTGGCCCAAATGATATCTTCGCGAAAGTGGGTCATCTACCAACTTCCAGTTCCTGGCCATTTACTTTTATCACAGATGTAAGCCCTTCCGTGTTATTAGTCATCAGCTTTGTTTTCTCTGCATTTATCTCCATGCCATAGCTCTGCGCCGCTCTGTCCAATCAGCTAATCAGCTCCCAGAGTTCCATTTCCGTGCCTGCCAGACCATCTATTTCATCTGCAAATCGTAAGTTTGTTATCATTCTGTCACCTCTTCTGACCGTACCAACATCTCCCTCCAGGGCCGCCTCCATTACTCTTTCCAAGAATACATTGAAGAATGTTGGAGAGAGTATACAACCCTGTCTCACCCCAACAAACGTGGGGGACCATTCACCTTGTATTCCGTCTATAGAAACTGCACTTGACGCCTTCTCATAAAGGTTCTCAATTACCGTCACAATATTAGTATTGAACTTGTAATGCTTCATTGTTGTCAATACCGCTGCTTGCCATACTCTGTTAAACGCCTTATTTGAAATCGACGAAGACATGATATATGTGTTGTTGATAATCTAAGTATTACTCATTTAATATCCGCATATTAAATATCTGTTCAGTGGTACTTCTTTCCTCTCGAAACCCTGCTTGCTCTACTGCAATTATATTCTTTGCCTGTAGTTTTAATCTGTTGCCGATTATTTTTTCAGAGAACTTTGCTAGGATGACTAATGATACTAATTATTCTATAGTTCTGACACATCTTTAGGTTCCCTGATTTAGGCAGGGGTAAAACCACTGATTTCATCTAGATGGTTTGCCACTTTTCTCTCTTCCAAATTATGTTACAGATGTATGTCAGAGCCTCAATTATTACCTCAGCTCCCAACATATACATGCAGAATATCATACGGAGAGTAAAAATATATGAACATTATATTAATTTTGACCCATTCTCAATTGGACGAAAAGAGATTCCAGAATTAAGATATGCAGATGACACAGCGTTGAGGGCCTGGTATTTTAGCTTTTTGTCCGTTCAGAAGCACAGTGAAGATCATAATCTTTTCCTGAATATAAAAAAAGAAAGAAAATCTCCATTGGCACATACAGACCCAAACCCAAGATCAATAGTGGTATTAAAGAAATTCAACAAGTGGATTACTTTGAATACCTTGGCTTTTTGATAACACATGAGGGAATTGTGCAAGGGAAATAAGGAGACGATCGTCCATAGCGATGCAGAAGCTGAATAGTATGTAAAATGTGTTGCACTTTACTAACAAAGAATTATAATTGAAGTCCCCTAGCACAAGCGTATTCCCTGTGGCAATGTACGATGCGAGACATGGACCATCGCACAAATATTAAAAAAGAAGATCGTGACTTTCGAGACAAAATGCTACAAAAGAATCTTAAAACAATAACAAATAAAGCCATACTGCAAGCTTTGAGTGTCTAGGAGATCTGGTTTATATGCCACATTATGTCTCGGAAACTGAGGTTTTTCGGTCATATCATGCGCCTTGGTGGACTGGAATAAGCAGTTCTGGTAAGTATTGTTCCAGTAAAACGAGGCAGAGGTAGACGTTGATGAACACAAGACCTCAATGGCACCCTAAACATCACATTAGAGCAGGCGAGTAGACTGACTGCTGATCAACATTCCTATCGAATGGCTGTGATGAAAGTGACTGTCTGCCAAGGACATGCTACATGATGATGATGAGCGGGAAAAGTTTTGAACAGGATCCTTCTATAGAAATTAAAAAAGGTCATAGATGACCAGTTGAGGGATGAGCAGGCAGACTTTCGTCAAAACAGTTGCTGTACACACCAGATAGCAACACTGAGAATAGTAATTCAACAAAGTGTGGAATAAATCATCGCTTATTATAGGATTTGTTGACTCCAAGAAATCTTTTGACAGCTTGGAAAAGGTATCACTATGGAAGCTGATCAAACACTATGGAGTGCCCCTAAAGTTCTCTAATATTACCCAGAAAACATAAGAAACAACGAGATGTCGAGTCCTTCACGAAAGTCAGCTTTCTGAACCCCTTGATATAAGAACGGTGGTTCGGCAGGGCTGTCTACTATCACCATTATTATTCCTACTGGCCATTGACTGGATCATGAAATATACATTATCGTTAAGCAACCATGGCATTAAATGGATATTGACGAGATAAGTTGAAGATCTCGACTTTGCGATGATTTGGCTCTTCTTGTCAATACCCACAGCTTGATGCAAATAATATGCGTATACTCGAAGATAGGTCACTACAATTGGAGCTAAGCATACACAAAGACAAAACACACGTTTTTAAAATAAGTGCAATTGACAATGATAGAAATGGGCCATCCATCTTCAGAATGTGGAATCTTTCACATACCTAAGCAGCAATATAGACATAGTAGGAGATACAGAAAACGATGTTCAATTAAGAATACGGAAGGCGAGAAGAGCTTTCATCGCATTTAGGAATTTATGGAAGTAAAAAGAAATTAAAACCATCACCAAAATAAACATCTTCGATTCCAACGTAAAATCCGCTCTATTATATGGCTCTGAAACATGGAGGACAACACAGGTACTTATGGAAATGGTACAGAATTTCGTAAATGGTTGCCTGTGCAAAATAAAAGAGTGAAAATTGTATAACAAGATCACCAACGTAGAACTGATGGGGAAAACGAGACAAAAATCAATTGAGCATGAAATACGGAGAAGGCGATAGATAGGCCACACATTACGGAAACAAGTGGATTTCATTACCAGACAAACTCTGTTCTGAAATCAACAGGACAAGAGAAGTAGATGAAGATCGAGACACTAATGGAAGAGGGAGTTAGAAGCAAATGTAAAAATAGCAAATAAGACGTGGACAGAACTGGCTCTGATAGCTCACGATATAAAGACTTAGCGAGTATTTGACGAGGAGCTGATAGGTTTTTGATTTATATGTCTATATATATATATATATATATATATATATATATAGGGGCGTAGGACAGAAGTTTGTAAGGGACAGTACATCACGGTGAGAGGCAGCCACATCATTTATGGCCAGGATCCTATTTGGTTCCCCCACTTCTGTCTATCTCACGTATGGTTCCTAGAGTATGTGTACAGCAGCGCCACCCCCTGGGCAAAAACGGCTTTGGCTGGTCGGCTAAATTACGAGAGTGAAACGACAAGAAGGGGAGTCTACCCTTGACAAGTACACACAGCTGCTGGTGGAAGAGGCGGAAGATCGACCTGGGCGACAACGACTCTGAAAGTGGAAGCTGGAAACGCCTGGTATCGGGCTAAGGGCGCACCAGAGACCATAGTTGGTAAGCGGCCAGAACAACGTTCAGAAAGCAATGGCAAACTACTGGATGTAAAGTACCAAGAAACCTATGACAGTCAAGAGAAACGAAACTCAAAGATCTGATGGTGAGGCCCTCAGGCCAGGCAGATCATCGACGCCAACTGAGGAAGAGGCTGATTTCAGAGTCAGTACAAGTAACAGAGATGACGGCCTAAAGCCTGACTGCATTACAGTGGACAACTCTGAAATGGAACTAAAAACAAAACTAAGAATAGGCACTTGGAACGTGAGGAGCCTGTACCAGAGCAAGTTGTTCATGATTGGAAAAGAAATGGAGAGAACCAAGATAGAGGTTCTTGGAGTCTCTGATCACAGATGGACTGGTCAAGGGCACTGTATCAGCACCTCAGGAGAAACATTCATATACTCTTAGATGAACAAGGGTGGAAAAAGCGGGATTGGCTTCATTCTGTCACGAAAAACGGCACCTTCACTGCACGGCTACCATCCAGTTAACGGCCAAATAATTGTAATCAGACTAAAGAGAAACACAAGAAACAACAATAATTCAAGTTTATGCACCAACATCAGCAGCTGATGATTGCGAAATGAAAGATTTTTATAACACATTACAATAGAAAAAGTAGAGAAAAGAGACATCTTGATCATCATTGGCGATTTCAATGCGAAACTTGGAGAGGAAAGAGCAGACGAGGAGAGAAGTGTTCGAGGAACTTCTGGTTTGGGACACAGAAATGACCGAGGAGAAAAACTGGTTGAATTCTGCATGGACAATAACCTCTCCATTGCCAACACCTTATTTAAACAACATTCGCGAAGACTATACACGTGTACCTCCCCTGATGGCAACAGCAGAAATCAAATAAATTACATCCTGGTACAACAAAAATGGAGGTCAAATGTGTTGGCAACAAAAACGTTGCCAGGAGTGGACTGCGATACGGACTGGGACTTACTGTTTGTAGTTTTCAAAACAAGATTACGTTTGATTAACAAAGGTTGCCAGCCAATACGCTTCGATGTAACAGAAGTACCTACTGAATACAACATCAAAGTAGAAAATAAATTTGAGGCGTTGCTTGCGGTACATGAAGAGATGACATCTGAGGAGTTGACATCGCACGAAAGGGATATTTTAATCTCGACAGCGAACGAAATGATTCCCAGATTATCGCACAATAAACAGAGATATATCAGAGGAAACACAGAAACTCATTGAAGAAAGGAAATAATTAAAACAAATGGGAAGTCAGGGGACCAACATAGCATATAAAAACTGCGCAAGAAAAGTTAGAAGAGAAATAGGAAAAGATAAAAAGATGATACATAGTGGAAATGTATAAGAACATAGAAAAACTACAACAACAAGGCAGGGAGAGAGATGCCTTTAAGGCGAAAAGAACTCTGACAAGGGAATTCCGTCCGGCTCCACATGTCGTCAATGACAAAGAGGATAACACATTAACAGAAACCAAAGACATACTGAATAGATGAAGAGAGTACTGCAGAACCATGTATGGAGATAGCACAAAGCGCTCAGTTACAATCCTACCAAAGAATGAGAAAGAACCTGAACCAACATTGGAAGAAGTACGCTCTGCAATTAAAAGCCTGAAAAAGAGAAAGTCCCCAGGATGTGATGATATCCAAGCAGAGCTAATACAAGCATAAGGGGAGGCCTGTACTCGAGTCTATCACAAGCTGTGTAAATAGATATGACACAGCGCAGAGTGGCCAGAAGCATGGAAGGGGTCAATTTATATTCGCCGCCCAAAAAGGCAACCTGAAGTTGTGCACGAACTACCGAACTGTCGCGCTGATCAGCCACGCTAGCAAGATACTCTTGCGAATCCTATTAAGAAAGATTGAGAACAAATTTGAATCTGAAATTTACGTAGTCCAGGCAGGTTTTAGGAAAGAGAGAGGGACCAGGGACCACATATTTAATTTGAGGAATATGTACGAAAAATGTAGAGAGTTAAATGCAGATCTGTGCACATGTTTCATTGATTACACCAAGGCCTTCGAAACGGTAAAGCATCAAAATCTGTGGTTTCATCTCATTGAAAAATTATACCAAGATCAACAAGCCGCTGTCCGAGTATCTGGGCAAACATCAGATTGGTTTGCACTACAAAATGGAGTAAGACAGGGATGTATCCTCTCACCTTATCTGTACAACATATATGCGGAATGTATAATGAGAAATGTTTGAGAAGACGAGAACATTGGAAGTTTCAACCCATTTACGATTGGGGGGTACGAGATTCCAGAGTTACGATATGCAGATGACACAGTGATACTATCAAGAAGTGCTGAAGGGCTAGAGCAGCTACTTTCAGCCGTTAATGGACACAGTAAAGATCAAAACCTGTTTATAAACATAAACAAAACAAATATAAAGACCACCGACAAAATACAATGTCAACATAAATTTACAGTGGGTGGTGAGGAAATAGATCAGGTTACACATTTTGAATATCTGGGCTCAAGAATTGACAAAAATGGCGACTGCTCGAAAGAAATCAGAAGAAGACTAGCCATGGCAATGCAGAGACTGAACAGCCTGAAGAAATTATGGCAGAGCACCAACAAAATGATAAAAGTAAAAGTCCAGAGAGCCTGTGTTTTTCCTGTTGTAGCTTATGCTGCGAATCATGGACGATTACTAAAACTTCCTCCAGACAAAGCATCGAATTCTTCGATTCAAAATGTTCCAGAAAGATCATCAGAATACCCCGGACATAGAAAAAGACAAATGTAGACATTCGGCAAGAGTTGAGCATAGAAGAGAACTGGTTTATCAATTCCATTTTGACTTGAAAATGCAAATACTTTGGTCACATCAAGAGACACAACGGTCTTGAGAGGACGGTGATGGAAGGTTTGGTGCCAGGAAGGGGTAGACCAAGAAGACGATGGCACCAAGATATCCAGGAATGCCTGGATATGACTGAGGTGGAAGCTGGAGTTTTGGCAAGGGAACGAGTTTCTTCCAAACAGACTGTGATGGGAGCGACGTTCTATAAAGGACATGCTTCATGATGATGTTGATGATGTATAAATATATTTGCGTTCCTAGGTACGTCTTGCTGCAAATGCTCTCATACTAATATCGTTGTCTCAAACAAATATTCAGGCTATTGACAACATCTCGCCAGCATTTTTTGTTTGCATGCTCAAATGCTCATGTCCTTTTTTTTTCTCCATGTTTGGCCTTCTTTTGTCCTAAGTGGCATATAGTGAATCTTCAAATCTCGCCGACTCTCTGACCAACATGGCTGCCTGCTTGTGTTTTGTGTAGAGATGTTTAATTTTTTTGGATTTGTTGTGAGTTTTCGTGTGGTTTCGGCCCCCCCCCCCCCCCACCCCTCTTCCCCGACGAATAGATTGTGGCTGTAATATCAGTTTCTACACTGAACAGTAACTGAACTATACATGGCCGTATGCGTTATTTTTACCTTAGTTCTTGTTTCGGACTTAATTCCTGAATCAATTTCATTTGCATCTAAATTATAATATTAATAAAGTATTAGTATTACTACAACAACTACTTACTCTTTAAATCTTTTGTTATTTTAGACATTAACAAAGATAAAATAAACATCATACCAACAGAAATGGAATTATTGCTCAGAATGCTTTGAATAACAAGAATGGATAGAATCATTAACAACACTATTAGGAGACAGATAGGTACAACACCAGTGCTACACTTCATCAAGGAGAAATCAAACAAAATGGCTCGTCCACGTGACACGCCAAACACCAGATAGTATCCCTCAGCGATCAAGACGCTGAGCAGCGCATGAGCTGCAGTGGTCAGCGACCCATAGCTGACTGCTAGCGTCAGGGCCAGTGAACCAGAGCTGCTAAGACCCTTCTACACCTCCACACGGTGATCCTGGATAACAGACTGCAGCAAGGCAGACTGGCTAAGGAGAAGAGATCGAAGAGGGAATGCTAACCCGGTACTCAAAAAATGCTTGCTGAAGTTGGATGTGTTGGACTGAAAGGTACAAATATCACAGTCAAGCTGTAAACTACGATACAACGCATTCCATTCTCTGGAATACATTCTGCTACTTGAGCTCTTTCAGGGTTTGGTAGCGGGAGATTGAGAACGAACGAAGAAGAAGAAGAAGAAGTATCCCTCAGAAAGCAGTTAATACAAATACCAAAGGCAAAAAGTCTAGGCCTTACCATGCAAAAGATGGAAAGCAGAAACAGTAAAGCTCCCTTTGTAAGAAGCACATAGTAGTGCCTGATCCAGAAATCTCTTCATAACCTGATACTGAAAAGCACAAGCAGGACATAAAGTAAATAGAAGAGGAAAGAATGCATGGCAACTGCAGGAGATATTGACCTTTATTATTCAGCACAATAAATATTATTGGTTAACTTCAGCAATAGGAGCACATGCTGTTATAATGTTATGAGCGTTTAGTTTAGTAGTAGCCATCATGGCTATGCCTAACATGATAATATGAGTTCAGTAGACTAATACTAAGTTTAAGAAAGTAGTTTAGTACTGCAAACAAATTAACTTTACTTGTTAACTGATGACTAACTGACTTGAAGTTTGTTCCTTAAATCATTGCTTCTGTTTTTATATTATGCTGTTTTCATATGTTAATTTAATATCATAGACTTTACTGGGATGTGATGTTCTGTTATTCTCTTTTAGTCTTCATAAAATGATAATCCTTGTATCTTCTGTATGTTATTTGTGCTGCTCCTCTGAACTGGTACTCCTGCTAGGTACTCTGTGTATCCATCCTTTGTATCCTAAAACAAATTATGTTTTTTTTAAAAATACTACTAAGAATATTATAGCTAAGACTACTATATCATAAAATCACCAGATTTGTGTAGCAGTTTTTAATCCTTCTAAGCTATATCTTACAGAGAGCACATTATTTTACATACTTAATTAAATGTTTATTGTGCAAAGGCTTGCCCCATTAAATACTTTTCTTCCTATTTGTCATATGTTGACAGGCCTTCTATATAATAAAGTCTAGTGTATTATCTGCTAAAAGTTTATATTGGTGTGCATTTGCAAAGGAGACAGCAGGAATGTCATATTGTACATTGAAAATTGATAGAAAATTAAGTTCATTGGTTTTGCAATTGTCTCAGAATATAAATGTATGAAATTTTATTATTTGTTGCAGATAACTTTAAATCATAGAATTTATGAATGCTTTAGATTGATTGGCCTGATCAGATTCTACAATTTGCTGATAAAAGGAAAATTCATTCAGATTTTCATGGAACTCATACAAACAGACAATAAGATGTTGAAACATGAAGTAGAAACAACACAGGTAAAACATGGTCTTAGTTCATCATAGAATGCACCAAAAAAGTTCATTTTCAGTGTGTTATGAAAACTAAAATAAACTTTGTATTGGCTCTTTATGAAGCAATTTTATTAATTTACTTAATACATGATCGACTTAATGGAGCCATTGTACCGATGTGAACTTTGTCCTAAAATGGGTTACTGTAACTGAGAGTAAAGATGCTGACCTCTTAATAAATTAATGAACAAAAGTGAGACAATGTGAGAAATTTGATTTTCATAATTTTCAAGTATCCCTTATTCTTGTGAAAAGTGAAATTGGTGTATAATTCAAAATAAGGTAGAAAAACAAGATGGAGATCTTCTGTCCACATAAAATAATTGTTTGCAGTTGAATATTGAGAAGACCAGGGTGTCAGTCACTTTGCTGGCAAAATTTCTAAAGGTAACGAAATTACTACATAATGGTACTTGACATAAAGACCAAAAAGTAGGCGCCCTCCATAATTTAAAGACATAACAGACCAATCCCCTGCCTGTCTGCACATAAAATTGTAACTACAACAACTACCTATACACTCCCAGAGAGGTAAAAGAGGAGTGACTAAGTGAAGTAGTGTATTATTGTTGAACAACAAAGATTCTATAAATAAGATTCTGCATGCTGCACATACACAATATATTCTTGATGATATATTGATATACTCTATGTAAAGAATCATCATGTTTTAGGAATGGGGTTTCTACCACATGTTCAGATATATTTCATTTTCTTTTTTCCATCAAATTTTCTACCCACTTTGTTTGTTAATGTACATTCTGTTCTTCAATTTTACAACTGTGTGCCACAATTACTGCTCCTAAATATATGAAACACAATTTACAATATGCTAGGCTATATATCTTAATAAATTACTTCAGTGAGTGAAAACATTGTTATATTTTTATAAGTTACAATAATCTCTTAAAATAAAAAGGATCCCGTCACGCCATGCGGAACATAGGAAATATGTTGACATCATCACGTCGGCTGCCTTTTCTTCTCGAACTGAACCGATGCCCATTTATGGCTGCGTTGACCCACTAGCCTTGTGGTCTGAAAAAAACATTTCTGTCTCAACTGGAGAATGAACCCAGGACTACTCAGATGTGAAGCCAGGGCGCTACCCACTGCACAATGAGGCACAATAATCTCTTACTTGCACACATACACCCCACCATGCTAAATGTCTAATTTATGTTTGTATAATTTTACTGAAAATAGATTAGTCTAAATCACATGACATTATGCTGGGGTTCACAATAACAAATATATGCAGAGATCGTCCAAACTATTACCAAAAGTTTCTTGTATTTTGTTCCCTTCAGTTTTCTAGAATTTGTGGTAATAGACATTTACAACAAGTTGGTGACATTTTTCATGTGGATTTAAATGTTATGATACATGTCGGTATAATATATATTCTGAAGTAAATTAGTCTCTTTCTTTTCACCAGCTTGCAAGGAATACAGATACTAATGTCTCACATTTAGTTGTTGGAATAAAGCAGGAACTAAATAATGAGGTAAGTATGTACAAAGTAAATGCTTTCCTTTGATAGTAAAGGGTTTCTGTTGTAATTATAAGTAATTTACTTTGTATTTATATGAACAATTAGATGCTGTCCTGTTGGTGCATGATAGTGGAATTTTAAAGACATTTGCATATGACAGAAAAATCAGTCAATGTCAATCATTAAAGAATGTATCTATCAGCCTCCCTCGAGAGACACATGGTCGACCTCACCCTTCATACCTAGTGCACAAAAGGTCTTCACAACTCGGACATACGTCAATTGTTCCTGGTGGAAGATGCAGTTATTTGCGCAGACAAGATGAAACATCACTTCCTGCTAAGAACGGACGATAGTTGGAGCATATCGACAGCAATATGGTACCCCAGAGACAAGAAACGACAACGGGGATGACCACCAACACATTGGTCCAACTCCCTTTCATCCAGCAACAACATTCACGAGGCTTCAGATGGGCGACTCATTATCCACTGGTCTACTGTGGACCAAGACAGAGACCATTGGGGGAGTAGTTGGGACCTGTAATAGCGTAACCGCTGCTGTCCAGTAATCCAGTAACTCCTGCACATTTTGGATGCACTTGTTTTCTTATATGAGACTCAAACACATGACCACCTAGGTGTTTCCTGCTTATATTCAGGAAATGTTTTCTGAAATACCACATATTATGTACCAAACTGCTCAGAATTAAATGCAGAATACAGCCATTTAACCTGTAGAGATGAACATTTGTGTGAGACAGGGAACTATAACCACCTAATTTTACACTGATACATAAATAACGGACAAGCTTCCATTGAAGGTAATGCACAGGGAAAGATGTTCAAAAAGTTTCTCCTCGGTTCTGGGATTGCTATCTGAGACCTTTTTCAGTTCTTGCGTCAGACTCTCAATCTTTATTTTGTAAGATACAGAAAGGCTAGTTAAGGCATGAGTGAGTGGCTGCTTTAGAGTCTTCAAGCCTCCATGAGCTGGTATGGATCTACTGTCCTGGACATCCTGGGGCTCTATGAGTATCCACACTTTGCCATTTTTTGAGAGAGACTTAGCACTTGTTGGTATGCCTGAAGTGCAGTGATGTTGATTCCTTAGAACAAAACAGATTGAGTGTATTGCTGTTGTATATTATCTTAAACGTGAACATTCTCCATCTTATATTTGTTGACATGTTCCATCATTGTCTCTATTTTCAGACTAAACACAACATCCAGTCACAGCTTCCATTCCTACATGAAAAGATGAAGCAGGAACAAATGTTCATGGTAAGGTTTATTATTATCATACAAACAATGAAATATGTAATTATCTATATCAAATGGGATATGCTTAGAAAAAATAGATGTTGGGAGTCAATACCACATCAAGTATATGGCTCAACGCAAGAATTTTAAATATTTGTCTAGTTATCTCTTGAGTTTAGAAAAAATTATAATCTGTGAATGCTGAATGTAGACTCTTCTTCTTTTGCGTTCATTCTCTAACTCTCGCTACCAGCAGCACGTACTAGGATGTAGTCCGGAGAACAGAATGCATTGTGTCAAACCAAATCCTAGTAAGACTCAAGTTTGTGCCTACCATTTCAGAAACAGAAAAACAAGAAGAAAACTGCAGATTAAATGGTAAGGGCAGCAGCTGGACACACAGTTTGGTTTGCACGCTATCCTGTAGGGACATTGCCAGGAGACTAAAAAGAAAATACATGCAAGAAACAGAATCATACAAAAACTGACTGGCACAACATGCGGAGCAAAGCCAGATGTCCTCAGAACATCAACCCTCACCCTGTGTTACTTCGCAGTCGAGTGCTCCACACAACATGCGGAGCAAAGCCAGATGTCCTCAGAACATCAACCCTCACCCTGTGTTACTTCGCAGTCGAGTGCTCCACACAACATGCAGAGCAAAGCCAGATGTCCTCAGAACATCAACCCTCACCCTGTGTTACTTCGCAGTCGAGTGCTCCACACCATTGTGGTGGAACTCAAACTTATTGATGCTGCAATGAATCTTCTTCTTCATACACTGTCAGACGTCAACTTAGATTTGTTCGAAGAAAGCAGCGGTTATCCTGACTCTGTCGACACTGATATAGAGCGTGTGTAATGTTGGCACTGGTGATGGCCACATGTGCTTTCTCTGGTTCTCGTATATGTTGAGAAACTTTACAGTAGAGGTTCAGCGATGAATGAGACAAGTTGAATAGTCACTGGATGCTTAAGACCTACACCAACTGAGAAAATTGTACCCCATAATTGGTGGTTCATCACCTGGGACATGAAGAATTGTTGCATCAGAGATAGAAAAAAATCAACAGGTAAACGACCCAAAGCACCTTATGCTTGGACATCAGGTGCAGTGCACACAACTAAAATCAAGACAAAGTTTCTAACAGTCGACCCAGCTCTAACAGACTGGTTCGGGAAACCACAACATTGATAGATGGAAAGAGCTGATGCAGGTAACCTGGATTGAGTTATGGGAGGAACCTGCATCTGAACATCATCTGTATTGCGCAACATGGAAGTCGGTAAATAGCCATCGAACTGACATATCACATCGCAGAAAAAAACCTAAACAGATAGGGATAGATGCGAATGTGGAGCAACACAAGACCCAGACTACCTGATGATCTGTTCAAACCTCCCGGAGATTCACATAAGTACACTTTTGAAAATACATATAATATAACATTAACCAATATAACTGAGCATATTCACTTGTCATTATTTCAGAAATCTGAAGAGATCACTGTCAATGAAGGTGTGTCTGTGAAGACAAGAAATGTTGACAGCATTAATTATACAATGACAGGACCTGTGAAAGTGGAAAATCATGATCATTGTGTAAAGGTTGAACCGAGACATATAAAAGATGGTAAGTCAGCAATTTGTGACATGATGAGTTTTATGATTGTATACAACAATAGATAACGTCAGAAGACGCCATCGCCAAAATTGATGCAGTAAGTATGAAGAAGCCAATCACCTTCCTTTTCGTATCACAGCAAGTTGTTCATCCTCCATCCCATGCGTTCTTCCTTATGGTGATTGATCAGTAACCGAGGTGCCCATTGAAAACACACCTTCCCATACTTCAATTTCATGCTAACCACCATTTGAACTGTCCCTAGCGGCACAGCGAATTCCGGAAGATCCTCTGACACCCCACCCGAATTGCAGCATCAAGTTTAGTGATGGCATCTTCTGATGCAACAATATGCACTTTACTTGGTCTTGTAAGATCTTTTGTTAGCTATCGTCCTTCTTTAAACATCGTTGACCAGTTCTTCACTGTTGTCTTCGACACACTTTTGTCACCATACACTGCCTGCATTCTGCAATGAATGTCAACTGGTCAACATCCTTCAGCTGTTAGAAACCGAATCACTGCTTGTTGATCAACTCTGAACGGATTCCCAATCACACCCGCCATGTTTTCAACAGTCTGCTGAGAAAACTATGAGTCGGAGGATAATTCAATTTTGCAAACTTGACGGTTGGTAGGTGCTGTTTACACCAAAAGTATTGTCATCATGTGCATCATATGTATTTTCACTTGGTGCAGTTAAGTCCGCTTTCATTTGAACATGCCTCGTACATTCTATGAGAACAGCCACCATTTTGTACCTGAGTTGCGTACCTGCATGCGACACCTAGTAATCACAAAGCTGGATATTGCTGACACCTTTTGGAACCATCATTTACATTTTTCAGTAGCTATCACAGTTCAGTTAGTGATCTACTTACTAACTTCTTCTGGTATTTATTAGTTTCAATGAAAAGCTGTTGATTAGTTTATTCACTACAAAATTATTTTCAGACATAAACCTCTAACACAATATCACTCACTTGAGACCAATATATTGTCAGTCAATGTTTCATTAGCATGTCACATATTGTCTACTGACAGAAATTATATATGAGGGTCTTTGCCAGAGTCATCTTACTGCACAAACTGGCTTAGTGAGTGAACCTAAAGGGATAGTGTGGATTCTGATCTGGAAGATCAACAATCAACATCATCTCTTTTCAGCAGCCACATGAAAGGTCATTTAAGTGAAACAGGCATTGTCATTGACATGACAAAGGAATTTTATATGCTTAGCAGGGATGGACTCAAAATCCTCTAAAATAAAGGTTGCCCTAACAAACTGCTGCAGCTAATAGTATTGTTTCATGAGAATAATTAAAGGACAGTCCAATTTGATGATAATGCATCACAACCATTCAGAATTCCCAGTTGTGTTAAACAAGGCTTCTTCCTGGCTCCAAAAGTATTTTGAATTTTCATTGCACTTCTAATAAAATTTACATTTGGTAATGCAAGAATCAAGACAAAAATCCAAAAACAGAAAAGTTACTGTTAGGGACTTGTTTTTTGCAGAAAAGGTCACTTACAGTCAACAGAAACTCCAGAGTTTGATAACTGAGAGATGGATATATTTTGGCCAGAGAATAGGCGTTAATAAAACAAATGTGCTAGGAAAAGTCAAAGATGCTACTACAACCATTATTATCTACAATTACAAATTGGCAACTGTGGATGAGTTCACTTACTGCAGTCTCTCATTAACGATAAGCTGTCCCTAGACCCTGAAATAGGCAACTGTATTGGTAAAGCTGCTGTCATATTCACCTGTCTCATAGCATGTGTCTGCGAAAATCCCAACTTAATGCTTAAACTTTGACTATGGCCTACAAATCCTATGTCATCTGTATGGTAGCAAAATATGGGCAATATATGCCAACCTACTGTGTCTTCAAAGTATGTACACTCTCCATATGCAGTGAAGATAGCCTTGATTTTGTTATATTCGCCACATGGAAAACAATTTCATCCTCCAAAATCTTCTCTGTCGACAACTCATGTATGGTAAATTAACAGTTGACCGACCACAGCTGAGATTTGATGACATGTAAGTGGGACCTTGGATGAGGGTTTTATATTTTGGGAAGACATAGCAATTGTCTGATCCAAATGCAGATGCAACCTGAAAAGCCATCTCAGACTGAGCGAAAATAAGCTCTTGTAGCACAGAGAGATGAAAAGACAGCTGTAAGGTAACATCAGCTCCATGTAGTGAATCAGTTAAAGTAGAGTTTATATTATTGTTCTCATGCTATCAATATTTAAAATATAGAAGTTGTCTGCTGTCATTATATTTTAAGACATTTCATAATGTGTCTCTTCTTTATCTTCACATGTCAGAAATGTGTGTTTCCACATGGAGTTACTTCACCGACTCTCATGCTGATGTTGAGATAATGGAAAGTTCAGACAGTGACCTGCACTCACAACATTTAGGACATGATATTGTCTCAGAGAAACTACCAGACGACATTAGGGCCACTGAGGAGAAAACAGAAAATGTTGAAGAAACTTTGGAGACTCTAATAGTAAAGATAATGGTGAAGAATACTGGAGATATAGTAGGTGATTTGGGAGGACTACCAGAACACATACACATTGAAAAGAACACAGGAGATGAGACAGTGAGTTTTGAGATTATGCAGATACACAAAGACACCACCATAAAGAAACAAACAATCAGGTCAGGAGATCTCAGATTGACATCTAAAGAACAGGGATTGAATGAGTCAGTAAAAGTCAGGGAATGTAACATAATAAGGAAACATAAAATAGAGAAGCCTTACATGTCCAATATTTGTAGTAAAGAACTTACTCAAAAAGGTAACCTTAATACTCACAAAGTAGTACACACGGGAGAGAAACCTTACAAGTGTGATGTTTGTGGTAAAGGATTAACTAATCCTAGGAACCTTAATAAACACAAAATAGTACATACAGGAGAGAAACCTTACAAGTGTGATGTTTGTGGTAAAGGATTTATTGAATCTAGGCGCCTCAATGCTCACAAAGTAGTACACACAGGAGAGAAACCGTACATGTGCAATGTTTGTGGTAAATTTTTTACTCAGAATGGTAGCCTTATTGCACACATAAGAACACATACAGGAGAGAAACCTTACAAGTGTGATGTTTGTGGTGAAGGATTTACTCATTCTAGCTACCTTAATACTCATAAAATAGTACATACAGGAGAGAAACCTTACAAGTGTGATGTTTGTGGTAAAGGATTTACTCTAAATTTTAACCTTAATAAACACAAAATAGTACACACAGGAGAGAAACCTTACAAGTGTGATGTTTGTGGTAAAGGATTTACTCTAAATTTTAACTTTAATAAACACACAAAAATACACACAGAGAAACCTTACAAGTGTGATGTTTGTGGTAAATGTTTTGATAACACTGGCAACTTTTATGGACACCTAAAACTCCATACAGGTCACAAACCTTACATGTGTAATGTTTGTGGTAAAGGATTTACTGAATCTAGGCGCCTTAATACTCACAAATTAGTACACACAGGAGAGACACCTTACAAGTGTGATGTTTGTGGTAAAGGATTTACTGAATCTTGGCGCCTTAATACCCACAAATTAGTACACACAGGAGAGACACCTTACAAGTGTGATGTTTGTGGTAAAGGATTTACTGGATCTTGGCGCCTTAATACTCACAAATTAGTACACACCGGAGAGAAACCTTACAAGTGTAATGTTTGTGGTAAAGACTTTTCTCAAAAACAACACCTTAAGACTCACAAAATACTGCACACGGGAGAGAAACCTTACAAGTGTGATGTTTGTGGTAAAGGATTTATTGTTTCTAGCCATCTTAATGCGCACAAAAGAGTACATACAGGAGAGAAACCGTACAAGTGTGATGTTTGTGGTAAAGGATATTCTAGAAATAAATACCTTAATAGACATAAAATAACACATACAGTGGAGACACTTTAGAAATGTCTTGTTTGTGGCATACGATTTACTCAAACTAGAAATCTTAATGTGCACAAAATAATTTGTACAGGGGAAATCTTGCAAGGGTGCTGTTTATTGAATTCAGGTACCTTCTCCTCAGCAAAGGTTGACAACAATGGACCTTTAATATCCTCTTTCTTTTGTTTTGATGGTACCTTCTGCCAGTGTGACATTAGTCCATATTTTGCTCTGAATATTAGTTCGCTCTCCCATTTATTTCACTGCCCTTTTCTTGTCCACCAAACTTCAACCTTCACCTCCAGGATTGTTTTAAATAAAGTATTGTGTCTTTTTATATGACCAAAATATTTGACTTGCCTAATTGTAATATCTGGCAATAGCTCTCTACTCGTGTCTACTTTCCATGAAATGCATCATATTCTTATGTATAACCACATTTCAAGAGCCTCTATTTTGTTCTCCAACTATTTGTTCGTAGTCCATGTTTCTGCACCATTCAATATTGTTGAATATATATACCACCTGATGAGTCTCATTTTTAATGTATTGTTTATTTGCTTAGATGTCATATTCCTCATCCAAAATACACTTTTGCCAATTCATATAAAAGAAGAATAGTATTATTTAATGAATTAAAGGGTTAATTAATTATAATTATTGGAAAATGATTAATGCACACAAAATAATACACACTTGTATACTTGAAATCCAGGTATTCAAACAGGCAGATATGTCTGCTGTCAGATAGTTATCAAAGTAAATTTTTTGTTTTTTCATTTTTCCTTCCTGTGGCTCACTATAACTGAGAGAAGATAGGTGATGCTTCTAAATATTTACCTGGTCGGCAGTTGACAGCCTGCTCTTTTCAATTTTTTCTTCCAAATGGTATTTTTATGTGTAGACCATGTACATGGAACCTTCAAATTTTATGTCTGTCCGATAAGGTGTTGGTCTGAATGCGATTATGATACCAAGATATCAGATGGGTTTTTCTAAATAAAGTAAAAACATTAAGAATTATAGTTTTTTTTTTACAGTAGTTACCACACTTACCAACGAATTTGTTATAAACAACATCATTCATCAGATAGTGTCATAAATAATCAATAATTGGTTACACGACCTGTAAATTGATCATAGGTCTGATCAGGCCTAACAAACTGCCATCGTTAAAACTGTTCATTCACTCTATTGTGGGATACCTGTTCACAGGAAAGGCTTTGGGAGTAAATCCTGAGAAAAAATCCAGAGCTGGTGTCCCCAAGGCAGTCTAATGGTAGTTCCATTGCTGTTCTGTGAACTCCTGCGACTTCGCTGATACCAGGCTATATCGGCTAATGCTGGCCCTCTGGATCAAGTAGTTACATGGAGGGGGGGGACCTGCTGCACAAGCAATAGCTTATTCTCCATATAAAAGTACCCAAGCTTATGACCTGGAGACGCCTTCCAGTTTCACCTTGCGCTGTTGACACAAGTACATCAACAGTTAAACTGGTATGTTGGAATGTCCGTAAAATGCTGACTGGACTTATCTGATAACCTGCGTGATATAAACGATGCCAGAAAGACATGAGTTGTTAATGACAAACTAAAAAAAGACTGGATTTGAACACTGTAGCCAATTGTAGAACTTGAAAAGATTACAAAACTGCAATCCATGACCGATAGAAGAGACTGCAGAGCCCAGCTGCAGTCAGAGAAACTCCGAAGACTGACGGACCATCCAATGTACCAGAGACTAAACAATCTGGGAAATGGGAAACTGAAGCGGAGAAACTTTGCAGAAATAGCCAAAGCAAAGATGCACGAAGATCCCATAAACGCACTAACAACACCAAAACCCATCACTACTGTACGAAAACCTACTTGGAGGCAGGATATATTTCCAGAGGTGGTAGAAAATATACCAGGTATTGCAAACAAAAACTGCCAGAGTGAGAAAGAAAGGAGAGACACTACCCTAAGCTTCATAACGAAAAGCTACCCAAGCATGGACTGGACCCATGCATACACCGACGGTTCTGTAACAAACACTACACAGAACGGAGGGGCAGGAGCATTCCTGAACCTACCAAATGGCACAAATATAACACTGTCATTCGCTACTGGTAAGTACACAAGCAATTTCAGAGCAGAGGCAGAGGCACTGAGGGCGGCAGTGGAAGAAATGGCAACACACAGTGAAAATGAGAGCCATATAGTCTTGCTGACAGATGCTCTCGAAGTAGTCACAGCGCTAAAAAGCCAGAAGAACACTGAGCTTAATGACTTAAGAGCAGCACTCTGCAAACTGTGCCAGCAGTCCGCACCAAAAAGGGTGGTGATACAGTGGGTTCCGTCACACTGCAACATCCAAGGCAACGAGGAGGCCGACAGACTGGCAAAAGAAGGTGCAAGGCTACCACAAACAGATACCAATATGACGTACGAAGAGTCAAAACGGCTTATCAAAGCCAGATACATGTCCAAATGGGAAACCGAACATACTGGTTACACCAAAAACGATGCCTATTACCAATTGAACCGAAGAGAGCAGGTCGTTGTCTTCAGACTTCGCACTGGCCACAACAGACTGAGGTACCACCTATTCAACAAACTGAAGATAGGGTGTACCGACGAATGCCCGTGCGGTACTGGTAAAATGACCACTGAACATCTGCTGCAGAACTGCCCGACATACGAGGATCAGAGAGAGCAGATGTGGCCATTGCCAGTGGAACTGCAAGACAAGCTGTATGGTAGTGTCGACAGCCTCAGGATGACGGCTGCTTTTTTCGAAAAAATAATGGTTACTGTCTGACTGTGTACGCAGAAGAAGAAGAAGAAGAAGAACACTGTAGCACTTCAAGAAACTCAGCTGGTGGACTTGGGGTCAATGAGTGAGAAAGACTACATATTCTACTGGCAAAGGAAAAAACCCAATGAAAAGAGAGAGCATGGTGCAGGCTTTCCAGTAAAAAAATGTCTTTAATACATCAGGTTGGTCCAGAAGAAAATGGTTCAAAACGACTGCTTACACTTCATCTCCATACTACAGTAGGTCTTGTCACCCTTGTCAGTGTATATGCACCTACCTTCTGCTCCACACCTGAAGTCAACGATGAGTTCTATGATGATTTATCAGCAGTTTGTTGAGCGCTACTAGGGTTTCATTGGCTGCTTCCGCTGTGAGTACTAGATCATCTGCAAAGCGAAGGTGATTTAGCAGCTTGTCATTTATGTTGATGCCAAAGTTCTCCCAGTAGCTCTGGGTCATGACCGGCATGTGGAGAAAATGCTCTGTGAGATAGGGTCCCTTTGACGGATTGAGAGAAACCGAATGAAAGCCAGAGAAAGAATGGCAATCATGAGGAAACTTGCTGGCACAAGCTGGGGAGCAGACGAAGGCATACTAAAGAAACTGTACACTGGAAGAGTGAGACCAGTTCTCGAGTATGGCATTGCGGCATGGACAACAGCAGCGAAGGCGAACTTCGATAAAGTTAACAAACTTCAAAACCAAGCCATGAGAATTATAACAGGTGGCATGAAGTCAACGCCAATTGTAGAACTTGAAAAGATTACAAAACTGCAATCCATGACCGATAGAAGAGACTGCAGAGCCCAGCTGCAGTCAGAGAAACTCCGAAGACTGACCGACCATCCAATGCACCAGAGACTAAACAATTTGGGAAATGGGAAACTAAAGCGGAGAAACTTTGCAGAAATAGCCAAAGCAAAGATGCACGAAGATCCCATAAACGCACTAACAACACCAAAACCCATCACTACTGTACGAAAACCTACCTGGAGGCAGGATATATTTCCAGAGGTGGTAGAAAATATACCAGGTATTGCAAACAAAAACTGCCAGACTGAAAAAGAAAGGAGAGATACTACCCTAAGCTTCATAACGAAAATCTACCCAAGCATGGACTGGACCCATGCATACACCGACGGTTCTGTAACAAACACTACACAGAACGGAGGGGCAGGAGCATTCCTGAACCTACCAAATGGCAGAAAAATAACACTGTCATTCGCTACTGGTAAGTACACAAGCAATTTCAGAGCGGAGGCAGAGGCACTGAGGGCGGCAGTGGAAGAAATGGTGACACACAGTGAAAATGAGAGCCATATAGTCCTGCTGACAGATCCTCTTGCCGTAGTCACAGCGCTAAAAAGCCAGAAAAACACTGAGCTTAATGACCTAAGAGCAGCACTCTGCAAACTGTGCCAGCAGTCCGCACCAAAAAGGGTAGTGGTACAGTGGGTTCCGTCACACTGCAACATCCAAGGCAACGAGGAGGCAGACAGACTGGCAAAAGAAGGTGCAAGACTACCACAAACAGATACCAGTATGACGTACGAAGAGTCAAAACGGCTTTTCAAAGCCGGATACATGACCAAATGGGAAACGAACATACTGGTTACACCAAAAACGATGCCTATTACCAGTTGAACCGAAGAGAGCAGGTCGTTGTCTTCAGACTTCGCACTGGCCACAACAGACTGAGGTACCACCTATTCAACAAATTGAAGATAGGGTGTACCGACGAATGCCCGTGCGGTACTGGTAAAATGACCGCTGAACATCTGCTGCAGAACTGCCCGACATACGAGGATCAGAGAGAGCAGATGTGGCCATTACCAGTGGAACTGCAAGACAAGCTCTATGGCAGTGGCGAGAGTCTCAGGATGACCGCCGCTTTTTTCGAAAAAATAATGGTTACTGTCTGACTGCGTACTATGAAGAAGAAGAAGGGTCCCTTTGACGGACTCCTCTATGTATGGTTAATACTACCTATCTTTGAAAGGGAAGTTAGTCATGCACTTGTAGCAATCAGAAAGGATTCTTGTGTATTTCGGGTCGACTCCTTGATCTATTAGAGATGGCTAGATGAATTTTGGTTCTGGCGAGTCAAATGCTATCTCGCAGAAGATGAAGGTGTAAATTAGTGGAGTTTGGTACTCTCGAATTATTTCAATCAGTCGGCAGCATGTTCTGTTTCTGTGAATCGACGTTACTGCACTCCGGGCATCCAAATAGGTGCTTAGCCTCTCTCTGCAAATGACGTAGGGAATGAATGATGATGGTCCTTATAACTCGCTGGCTGCACACTCTTGGACCGTCCTCTCATACGCCCTACTCCGCTCGAATCTCGTTTAATGTTGAAAATGTGTTGCCTGTGGATTGCTGCTTCATCTATTTCGGTGTCCTCATCCAGCAGGCGGTCATTGATTGAATTCAAAATGTCACTTCTATCCATCACTAACGTGCCCATGATGGGAGTTTGTGAAGCCATGATGTCAGATCTTTCGTTGCTCTGAACCCCAGCATGAACAGGACAGTAGATCCATGTTAACCCATAAAGGTTTATGACCTCAACAACTGCTATCCACTCGAACCAAAACCATTCCGTCTGTACCTTATTCTTGCTCGTATGTCACGATGGCTGCTCATGTTATAGAAGTCTCATTTAATTCATCTCAGTGCTGAGGTCGCTGCTTCTGTCTCCATCATCAAACTGTCTGTTATTGACATATATGCCCTACTGCGCTCAGCAGCGACCTGTCCTCTCACTCTGGGCGAGAAACCCCAACGTAATGGCATACTGTGCAGCACTGATCCGTCGTTGTATATGAAGCAACACTATCAAGCGTTTTCTCAAATATCAGCTGATACACCTCGTACTCTGCTCTCTCGTTGCTCCATTCTCTGCATTCCTTGCCTAAAGTTATGATGCCGCTCTAGTACTCTATCATCCTGTCACCAGTGTAGACCCATTCTTCTTCTTTGGTTTTCATCTCAGCTGAGTGACGCGTCCGGTTGTTGTCTCTGTCTGTGTCATTCATGACGCCACTTTGTTGATCATTTGACGTTTGAGATACTACTGCACAGAGGGTGCTGCGTGTCTGTGGTGACACGTATATAGGCTTTGACTTGTGCCAGTTTATGTCTGGGTGTCACCGATAACAATCCCAACATGTACCGCATCATCACAATCGCGGTATCTGTAGCGCAGCCCAGAATCAGACCAGTGACATACCTTTATTCTGGATGTGTTCCAAAGTTTCACACTGTGTTCTTGGTAGTGTGAGTATGCCCAGTCCGTAATCGATGACACACAACACGACTTGAAAAAAATGGGATGAACAGGGAGCGTTGTTCCAAGTCGGCAGCAGGCATGGTCTTGAGTGCTCCTAACCCTAAATTACATCTTTGTACGGCAAGGTCAACATAGCAATTCCAGGAGAGACAGATCAAACGTCATTCCTAGGTATTTCAACTTGTCACACCTGTCAATAAGGCAACCATCAAATGTGATGCCTGGGAGTTCAGTCTTTACTATGGAATTTTTCAAGGTGTACCACATCGTGCAGGCCTTGTTCGTATTGCTCTTGGAGCTTGAGTCGCCACACCACTGTGAGATTGCTTGCAAGGTTTCCTGGATGTCGTTGACCAACTTTTGTCTCTCTGAGCCAGTCCTGTACGTTAGGATGTCATCGGCAAATGTCAACGTTCGCCTTGTCCCTGTTGGTTGAATATTGACCACTTGTGTTGATGATGAACAGCTCAGGTGAAAATGGAGACCTCTGAGGCCGTTATGGACATTTTCGCATCGGTTCTGATGTCCGCGATTCCACGAGTAGTGCACATTTATTTTTCATCATGACAGCTGATATCCAACTAACCATCCACAGATTTAAACCCCACTGCTTCAGACATGTAATTACTGTCTCAAATCAACACGGATGTATGCGTTTTCCTGGTCGAGTGCCATCGCGATTGTTTCTTGCTTTGACAGAAAATCGTCGTACACATCAAACACGAAACTTCCAGCGTTTCCCCAGACCTCCTTCGCTGTTCTACAGCTACCCAGGGTATCGGGTAGGATGTGCTCCCGTAATAGGTAGGCCATTATTTTCCTGGCCACTACCTTCTCGAGATATTCGCCATTTACATTCTGAGTGAGAACGGAGAGTTACTAATGGACTTGTGTGCATTAAATTAACTAGTGATTGGAGGAAGTATGCTCATATATAAAAGAATACACAAAGTGACGTGGGTGTCACCAGACTACAAGACAGACAATCAGACTGACCTAGATGTATCAACAAGAAGTTCAGATCATCATTACAAGACGTTACAGAGGTATACATAGGGCCAAACTTGACGTCAGAAATATGACCTTATGAAAACCAAAATAAAGATGAAACTTAGGAGGTACACAACAACATATAGCCACAGAAAACAATTCAAAGTGGGATTCCTAAAGAACACACAAAATACATTTAAAGTCGAGATATCAAATTAGTATAATATTCTACAACAAATAGGAGAAATAAAAGAAATAGAAGGTAACTGGCTACATATTAAAAATGTATCGAACGAGACTTGTGAGGAGGTTCTGGGAGAAAAAGAGCACCAACACAAATAGTGGATAACGACTGAAACTAAAGTAAAGTTAAAAGAACTAAAAATTAAGAAGGCAAATGTATGCGGATGCACTACTAGGAACGCGTTAGCCTTGTTACGGGAAAAATACGCTGAATCTAAAAAAGAATTAAAGAAAACACCAGAAGTGACAAAAGTAAATATATTGATGAGTTGGCGCGAGAGGCAGAGGAATCTGATGGAAACGGAAATATGAAAGACATTAATTATATATAAGGAGCAGCGTAGCGCAATGGCTTCGCACCTGAGAGGTCCTGGGTTCTAAGTTGAAGCGGAAAAGTATTTTCAAGACCACAACAGCACCCGGGTCGACCCAACCTTAAATGGGTACCGGTTCATTCCGGGACGTTAAAATGGGGGAGGGAGAGGAGTGGCACCAGTCCTCATATAACTGAGTCTTGAAATGTGAGGTAGCTAACACCTCCAACGCCTACGGCAGTAATGCTCTGGGTCACTTTGACTTTTTGGTGTGACCAATTATAGAGAAATAATGTTATCGATACCTGGAAATGTATATAAATCAAAATATCTCAGAAGCATAACTACATCAAAGAAGGTACATTACATGTTGATAAAAATAAGAAACTTAAGATAAAAATAAGAAACTTAAGATAAAAATAAGAAACTTCAGATAAAAATAAGAAACTTAAGATAAAAATAAGAAACTTCAGATAAAAATAAGAAACTGCAGATAAAAATAAGAAACTTCAGATAAAAATAAGAAACTTCAGATAAAAATAAGAAACCTAAGATAAAAATAAGAAACTTCAAATAAAAATAAGAAACTGCAGATAAAAATAAGAAACCTAAGATAAAAATAAGAAACTTCAGATAAAAATAAGAAACTTCAGATAAAAATAAGAAACTTCAGATAAAAATAAGAAACTTCAGATAAAAATAAGAAACTGCAGATAAAAATAAGAAACCTAAGATAAAAATAAGAAACCTAAGATAAAAATAAGAAACTTCAGATAAAAATAAGAAACTTCAGATAAAAATAAGAAACTTCAGATAAAAATAAGAAACTTCAGATAAAAATAAGAAACTTAAGATAAAAATAAGAAACTTCAGATAAAAATAAGAAACTTCAGATAAAAATAAGAAACTTCAGATAAAAATAAGAAACCTAAGATAAACAGGAATACACCGCAATAACGATGAATACAGAGATTGCACTTAATAAATTGGAAGAAAAAAGGTTGGATTCAAACAAGGTAATGGCACAAGAGACCACACTTTCAATTTGAGAAAGATCTTTTTAAAATGCAGAGATTACAATGATGATCGGTACACAAGTTTCATGGATTACACCAACGCTTTGGACTGCGTACAACATCAGTAATTAGGGCAAATAATGAAAGACATGAGCTTTGCAACACATCTGATACATTTAACAGAAACACTTACAAGTGGCCAACCAACTGCCGTTAGAATTAAAGAAGGCATTTCAGATTGGTTTGAGATCCTGAAAGGTGTTAGGCAAGACTGCATCCTTTCAACATTTCTGTTCAGTTCATCCTTTAACCCATCAGGTGGTTGGGGCACACTTGAAGACACCCCCACACTCCCACGCCATCTCTCTCTCTCTCTCTCTGTCCGTTGTCGCCAGTCGTGCCTCACCTGGACGAAGGTTTGATCACCCAGTGATGTTGTCTGACCATCTCTCTCTCTCTCTCTCTCTCTCTCTCTCTCTTTCTCTCTGTCCGTTGTCGCCAGTCGTGCCTCACCTGGACGAAGGTTTGACCACCCAGTGATGTTGTCTGACCATCTCTTCCTTGGACGTTCCCGACCTCTCGTTCCTGGTACAGAACCACGCGGTATCGAATTTGTAATTCCGTTGGACGTGCCCATAACAAGACATGTTTCGCCTTTTGATAGCTGTGTATAGATCCTCAAAACGCCTAATTGCTTTTTCCACTCTTCGTCGAATATCTGCGTTCGGGGAACGATCTTTATATATAACACATAAGAGTCACCCAAAGCAACTCAATTCGATTGCATGTAATTTGCACTGGATAACCACAGTAATGGTCCAAGTCGCACGGTCATACACAAATATTAAGAGCACCAATGAGCGCATTAGTCTAACTTGTATGCTGATGGCGAGCCTATGTTGTCTGTGCTATTCTGGCAATTATCTTAGGCTGCGAACCCTCGTAACTTCTTCTTCTGCTTCGTTCATCCTCTTAACTGATCAGTGATCCCAGATACTTAAACCAGCCTACAACTTTGAGTTTTTGATCATTTGCTTTTATCACATATGTAAACCCTTCTCTGTTATTAGTCATCAGCTTTGTTCCTCTGCATTTATCTATTTGTCGTAGATCTGCACTGCTCTGTCCAATATTAATCAGATACTGGCGTTCCGTTTCCGTGCCTACCAGACCATCTATGTCATCTGCAAATCGTAGGTTTTAATCGTCCTGTCACCTATTCTGACCGTGTCCCTCCAGGGCCGCCTCAATTACTCTTTCCAAAAATATATTGAAGAATGTTGGAATCATGAAATATACATTATCGTTAAGCAACCATGGCATTAAATGGATATTGACGAGACAAGTTGAAGATCTCGACTTTGCAATGATTTGGCTCTTCTTTTCAATACTCACAGCTTGATACTAAATAATATGCATATACTCAAAGATAGGTCACTACAATTGGAGCTAAGCATACACAAAGACAAAACACACGTTTTTAAAATAAATGCAATTGACAATGATAGAATTAGGCCACCCATCTTCAGAATGTGGAATCTTTCACATGCCTAAGCAGCAATATAGACATAGTAGGAGATACAGAAAACGATGTTCATTTAAAAATACAGATAGCGAGAAGAGCTTTCATTGCATTGAGGAATTTATGGAAATAAAAAAAAATTAAAACCATCACCAAATTAAAAATCTTCAATTCCATCATCAAATCAGTTCTATTATATGGCTCTGAAACATGGAGGACAACACAGGTACTTATGAAAATGGTACAGACTTTCGTAAATGGTTGGCTGTGAAAAATACGAGAGTGGAAATTGAATGACAAGATCACCAACGTAGAACTGGTGGGGAAAACGAGACAAAAATCAATTGAGCATGAAATACGAAGAAGGCGATAGGCCACACATTACGGAAGCCAGTAGATAACATTATCAGACAAACTCGGTTCTGAAATCCACAGGGCGAGAGAAGTAGAGGAAGATCGAGACACTCATGGAAGAGGGAGCTAGAAGCAAATGTAAAGACGAAATAAGAAGAGGACATAATTGGTTCTGATAGCTCACGATATGAAGAATTGGTGAGTATTTATTGAAGACCTATGCTCCACATAGAGCTGATAGCTTTTTTGGCTCATATATATATATATAAGGTACGTGTTGCTGCATATGGTTACATACTAATATCGTTGTCTCAAACAAATATTCTTTTTTTCAATCAGTCGCTTTTCTCGATGGATAGGCTATTGACAACATCTCGCCAGCATTTTTTGTTTGCATGCTCAAATGTTCATGTGCTTTCATTTCATGTTTGGCCTTCTTTTGTCTTAAGTGGCATATAGTGAATCTCCAATTCTCGGCGACTCTCTGGCCAACATGGCTGACTGCTTGTGTTTTGTGTAGAGATGTTTATCATTTTTGGATTTTTTTGTGAGTTTTCGTGTGGTATCTGTCCTCGACGAATAGGTTGAGGCTGAAATGTTGGTTTCTACAACGAATAGTAACTGCCGTATGCGATATTTTAAATCAGCTTTCTTGTTTTGGACTTGACTCCTGAATTTTCTTTGCATCTAGTATTTAGTAAAAATCTATATACTCAAATTATTCTAGGTATCATTTCATTTTCCAACAGAGAATATGTCGCAAAAAAAGCTGACACTGTGGCTAAAACAATAGGTCTTGGTTATGTGGTTAGCGGAGCAGCAAAGATGGCGCCTGACAAACTGCGGTCTACTTTACTCTAATTTACCGTAATTTAATTTACGTTTCCACCTACCACCAGTTCCAAAAATAGGCGATCGTATATTCCAGAGGCTAACCGATGGTGAGATTGATGTAGAAAGTCACCAGCGAATTTTCATCTGCCACAAAATATGATACAAAGGAGGTCGTACCTGCCCACGACATCTAACGACATAAGGGGACTGAAGAAAGATAGACAGATTAAATGTATATTGTGCAAATGCATACCCCATTAAAAACTTGTCTTCCCAGTTATCATATGTTGACAGGTCTTCTGTATAATAATGTCTAGTGTATTATCTGTATACTGCATTATGTTTATATTGGTGTGCATTTCCAAAAGTCATGTTTGACAGCAGAAATGTCATATTATATTTAGAAAATTAAGTTAATTGGTTTTGCAATTGTCTCAGAATATAAATATTTGGAATTTTATAATTTGTTGCAGATAAGTTTATCATATAATTTATGATTGCTTTAGATGCATTGGCCTGATCACATTCTACAATTTGCTGATAAAAGGAAAAGTCATTCAGATTTCCATGGAAAACATACAAACAGACAGTGAGATGTTGAAACAAGATGTAGAAACAACGCAGGTAAAACATGGCCCATGGCGTTAGTTCATCAAAGAATGCACCAAAAAAGTTCATTTTTAGTGTGTTTTGAAAATTAAAATAAACTTTGTATTTGCTCCTTATGAATGGATTTTATTAATTTACTTAAAACATGATCGACTTAATGGAGCCATTGTACCGATGTGAACTTTGTCCTAAAATGGCTTACTGTAACTGAGAGTAAAGGTCCTCGCCTCTCAATACATTAATGAGAAAAAAGTGAGGAGTGACTAAGTGAAGTGAGTGATTTATTCTTGAACAACAAAGATTCTCTAGATAAGATTCTGCATGCTACGCATACACAATATATTCTTGATGCTTTATTAATATACTCTGTAAAGTATCATCAAGTTTTAGGAAACGGCATTTCTACCACATGTTCAGATATTTTTATTTTTCCATCAGATTTTATACCCACTTTGTTTGTTAATGTACGTTCTGTTCTTCAATTTTACAACTGTGTGCTACAATTACTGCTCTTAAATATATGAAACACAATTTACAATATGCTAGGCTATATATCTTAATAAATTACTTCAGTGAGTGAAAACATTGTTATATTTTTATAATTTACAATAATCTGTTAAAATAAAAAAGATCTCGTCGCGCCATTCTGCACATAGGAAATATGGTGTTAGACCATAATATTTTGTAACCCACGGCACTTAGTGGATGATGTGGCCAGCATCACGCTGGCCGCCTTTTCTTCCCGGACTGAACTAATACCCATTTACGGCTGAGTCGACCCAGGAGCCATTGTGGTCTGAAAAGAAAAACATTTCTGCCTCAACTTGGGAATGAACCCAGGACCCCTCAGATGTAAAGCCAGCGTGCTAACCACTGCACAATGTGGCACAACAATCTTTTACTTGCACATATACACCCCACCATGCTAAATGTCAAATTTATGTTTGTATAATGTTATTGAAAATAGATTATTCTAAGTGACATGACATGCTGGAGTTTCACATTAAAAAATAAATATGTGCAGAGATCATGCAAATTGTTCCAAACTATTTCTAAAAGCTTCTTGATTTTTTTTTCTTTCAGTTTTCTAGTGTTTGTAGTAATTGTTATTTATAACAAGTTGGTGACATTTTTCAGGTGGGTTTTAATGTTATAATACATCTCGGTATAATATATATTCAGAAGTGAATTGTTACTCTTTCTTTTCACCAGCTTGCAAGGAATACAGATACTAATGTCTCCCATTTAGTTGTTGGAATAAAGCAGGAACTAGATAATGAGGTAAGTATGTACACAGATAATGCTATCCTTTGATAGTAAATTGTTTCTTCTGTTGTAATTATAAGTAACTTACTTTGTTTATATATGAACAATTTAGATGGTGACATTTTGCTTGATAGTGGATTTTTAAAGAAATTGCAGATGACAGAAAAATCAGTCAATGTCAATCATTAAAGAATGTATCTATCAGGACAGAAACCCACTTCATACAACTTGTTTGGTCTGTTGCCATCCGTTATAGGGCAGTTCAACTGGGTTCATGATTTAGGTTTTATTGTTGTCTACCAGAATATTTAATGAATTTCCCTTAGTCATGTTTGGTGGAGAGAGGGCATTTAAATCATTCACTCCAGCAGATGCAGAACATCTTGAGCCCAGAGTTGACAAGACTGTGTCGCACGGGTTGGGCACTTTCTCTTTAATAAAGCCGGTACTGGACAACATCCACAACCAGAGCCTGTGCACCTCACGAGATTCACACCCTTCACTCTAGCTACAAACCGTGTCAATTTTGGTGTGTGAAATTTAGACAACTATAATGTACATAACACAGCTGGGAGAGAGATGCCAAACTCACTCACATGCTGAGTTATGTCCCTATGACCTCTTGTGATTATGGGAAAGGCACGACATCAACGTTAGATGTCATCTCCCCTCCAATGCCTTGCAGGATATCTGTTTATGTGAAATGCTTTGGGAGTAAACCCTGAGGAAAAATCTGCATCGTGAGCTATCTCCAGTCGTCTCGATAAATATCTTGCCACAGGAAAAAGACAGAGACTAGAGAGGACAAGAGAGTGAGGTTAACAAAAGGCGGTGTATCTTCTTCACTTTAAATTCAAATCACAATGTAAGTCACCCATTTCAGCGGACACAGCAAGAGAAAAGACCATGCAGCTGAACAAAGAGAGTGATCTTCATCACTTAAGATGGACGGACGAATGAAAAAGACTTTCTGCAATATACTATGTTGTGGAAACATGGTAACTCACAAAAGAGATGACGTCCAAACTCAGTTTGACCCAAGCGTCCCTCGAGACTTGCATGGTCGGCCTCACGCTTCATAGCCAGCACACAAAAGGTCTTCACTACTCGGACATATGTCAATTGTTCCTGGTGGAAGATGCAGTTATTTATGCAGACAAGATGAAACATTGCTGTAAGGGCCACTTACTGTGAAGAATGGACGATCGTTGGAGCACAGCGACAGCAATATGGTACCCCAGAGACAAGAGACGACCACCAACACATTGGTTCAGTTCCCTTGCATCCAGCAACAACATTCATGAGGCTACAGATGGGCGACTCATTATCCACTGTGGCCCAAGACAGAGACCATTGGGGGAGTAGCTAGGACCTGCAATAGTGTAACCGCTGCTGTCCAGTAATCCAGTAGCTCCTGCACATTTTGGATGCACTTGTGTTCTTATTTGATACTCAAACACATGACCACCTAGGTGTCACCTGCTTATATTCAGTAACAGTTTTCTTGAGAGAGACTTAGCACTTGTTGGTATGCCTGAAGTGAAGTTGATTCCTTAGAACAAAACAGATTGAGTGTATTGCTGTTGTATATTATCTTAAACGTGAACATTCTCCATCTTTTATTTGTTGACATGTTCCATCATTGTCTATTTTCAGACTAAACACAACATCCAGTCACAACTTCCATTCCTACATGAAAAGATGAAGCAGGAACAAATGTTCATGGTAAGGTTTATTATTATCATACAAACAATGAAATATATAATTATCTATATCAAATGGGGTATGCTTAGAAGAAATAGATATTAAGACTCAATACCACATCAAGTTAAGAAGATAAGACAATAAGAAAACAATTCTAGAGCATTGTCATGTAAGTATACAAGTTGAACACTCTGGCACTTTGAATTCAAAAATAGACAATGCTATCATTGTAGACATAAAAAGAAAGATGGCCGGTTTAGTTTGGAAGAGAATATTGATACGATTTATTATCTTTTTCTGGGCGGCTGGAAGATTATTCCATTATTGAGGGTGATGAAGGTAGGTTGTTGCAACATATTTTTCTGAGATAGATCTGTTTATTTAGCAGTAATGAATATGTTTGTACGGTAAAATAATAGATATGACGATTTTGTAAGCCCCTGTGTTCTGTGACTATTTTCAAATTCCGAAAGTCCTGATTCCTCCAGAAATTAGTAAATCTACATGTTGTTGCCATATTCAATTTTCACCTTCATCTTAATGTATCTCAACAACTACCACACACACAACACCAACAAATTTTTTAAAAATTATGTCTCTATAGACAAACAAATCATTTTGTAGACAGTCAAATAAAAAAGATACAATCTCTCAAAGTCAGCAACCTAGTACAAACGTGAGATGCTGAAAAATAATGAATGTACTGATGAACTTTTCTTTGTTCAGGTTGGTAAAAGATATGTTTGTTAGCATAGCATAGTTTTTATTTTTCAGGACAGCAATAAATATTTCTTTTAAATTCCCTTATGAAACAAAACGTTCAAATCTAGACAGTCTGTCTATCATATGTTGTGAATATATTTTCAAACACATGAAATATAATTTTCTTAGAAATTAAAAAAATGTGTCAGTTACATATTTCATATTCACACAATTGCTGAAGAGCTGGCAAATAGAATTGTGTTGGTCAACATTGAGGAATCAGCAAAATGACTAAGCTGAAGGTCTACTGTACTGCTTTTCTTACCACTCATGCTCTACGCATCTTTGTTAGAGATGCCAGGATATTGAAGTACTACCAAGTAACGTGTCTGAGGATATAGCTCTATATAATTTTGTGGGTAGCTGAATCTCCAAGACCTTTGAGAGGCTGTGCAACAACTTCTGGAATAGGAGGAGTCATAGCCTTGATATGAAACTCAGCCTACCGAACCGTAATGATCCCCACCCTTATGTATGCAAGTGAGACGTAAACTGTGTACAGCAGGCATGTTAGGAAAATAAACCACTTCCATACAAGCTGCCTCTGTAGATTGTTCAAAATAAAGTGGCAGGATAGGGTACCAGACACCGAGATCCCTATGAAGGCAAAAATGCTGAGCATCCACACACTTGCAAAAATACCCAGATCAGGTAGGCCGGCCACGTTGCCAGACAATAGCATCCTCAAATAACTAATGTATGTTGAGCTGAAAGAGGACCTACGTCTAGTCAGTGGCCAAAATAAGTACTTCAAAGACTCCCACAAAGTATCTCATCTCTGACACGCTCGAACATTGATGCAAACTATAGGAATGTCTCAGACAGGGCTACAAGGCATGGCGGAGAACCACCATAAGATGAACCTACATTACTGAAGAACATTGTGCCTTCAAAGCACAGAAAAAACAAACTTAGTGAAAAGACAAAACAGCTGACACTCACGTGTCTAAATCTGACATTAAATGCTACATATGTGGAAGGATTTTCCGTACCAGAATTGGACTATGTAGCCACTTCAAGAAGCAGTAGATGACAAAACCATACAAATCACTTCAAACCAAACCCTAGTAAGACTCAAGTTTGTGCCTACCATTTCAGAAACAGAGCAACAAGAAGAAAACTGCAAATTAAATGGTAAGGCAGCAGCTGAAGCACAGTTTGGCTACAAATTATCTGGAAGTAAAGTTAGATTGCACGCTGTCCTCTAGGTACATTGCCAGGAAAGAAAATATAAAATACATGCAAGAAACAGTATCATACAAAAACATGACTGGCAAAACATGGGGAGCAAAGCCAGATATCCTCAGAACATCAACCCTTGCCCTGTGTTACATCGCATTCGAATACGGCTGACCGTTGTGGAAAAACTCAAATTTATTGATGCTGCAATGAATGATAGGTTCGGATAGTCACTGGATGCTTAAGGCCTACACCAACTGAGAAAATGTACCCCATAATTGGTGAAGCACCACTTGGGACATGAAGAGTTGTTGCATCAGAGATAGAAAAAGTGAACCAGGTAAACGACCCAAAGCACCTTATGCTTGGACATCAGGTGCAGTGCACACAACTAAAATCAAGACAAAGTTTCTAACAGTCAACCCAGCTCTTACAGACTGGTTCTGGAAAATGCTACATTGAAAGATGGAAAGAGGTGATGCAGGTAACCTGGATTGAGTTATGCACCTGAACATCATCTGTTTTGTGCAACATGGAAGTCGCTAAATAGCCATCGAACTGACATATCACAGCACAAAAAAAAAACCTAAAAAGGTAGGGATACATGCAAATGTGGAGCAACACAATACCCAGACCACCTGATGATCTGCCCAAACCTCCTGGAGACTTGCGATATGGACTATCTGCTGAGTGGCAAAGACAGGTCATTCCATTTGACTGAATACTTGAAGAATGATGTGTAACGTAGTGCCAGTCTCCAGGATATAGGATGCCACAGAATGGTGTTGGTAGTCCCAATCTACAACAATAGACAAATTATTATTCACCTAAGCACACTTTTAAAAATACAAATAATATCTTCTTCGTACGCTGTCAGACGTCAACTTGAATTTGTTTGAAGAAAGCAGCTGTCATCCTGAGGCTGTCGACACTGCCATAGAGCTTGTCTTGTGTTGCCACTGGTGATGGCCACATGTGCTTTCTCTGGTCCTCGTATGTTGGACAATTTTGAAGCAGATGTTCAGCGGTCATTTTACCTATACCACAGGTGCATTCGTCAGTGCCACCTATCTTCAGTTTATTGAATAGATGGTACCTCAGTCTGTTGTGGCCTGTGCAGAGTCTGAAGACCACGACCTGCTCTCTTCTGTTCAGCTGGTAGTAGGCATCATTTTTTGTGTAGGCAGTATGTTCTGTTTCCCATTTGGCCATGTATCTGGCCCTAATAAACCTTTTGGACTCTTCGTATGTCACACTAGTATCTAGTTGTGGTAGTCTTGCACCTTCTTTCGCCAGTCTGTCTGCCTCCTCGTTGCCTTGGATGTTGCAGTGTGATGGAACCCACTGTACCACTACTCATTTTGGTGCGGACTGCTGGCATAGTTGACAGAGTACTGCTCTTAAATCATTAAGTTCTATATTTTTCTGAGTTTTTAGTGCTAAAACCATGGCATCTGTAAACAGGACTATCTGGCTTTCATTACTTTCGCCTGTCAGCATTGCTTTTACTGCAGCCTCCGCTCTGAAATTGCTTGAGAATTTTCCAGTTGCCACTGACAGTGTTATTTTTCTACAATTTGTTAGGCTCAGGAATACCCCTCCCCTTCCATTCTGTGTTGTGTTTGTTACAGAACCGTCAGTGTATGCATGGGTCCAGTCCATGCTTGGGTAGTTTTCCGCTATGTACTTCATGGTTTGTTCTCTTCTTTCTTTTTCTGTCTGGCTGGTCTTGTTTCAAATACCTGGTATATTTTCTACCACCTCCGGAATGATATGCTGCTTCCATGTGGGTTTGCGTACAGTAGGGATGGGCTCTGGTGTTGTTATGGTGTTCACAGAGTCTTCGCTCATCTTTGCTTTGGCAATTTCTGCAAAGTTTCTCCGGTTTAGTTTCCCTTTTCCAAATCTATTTAGTCTCTGATGCATTGGATGGTCTGTCAGTCTTCTTAGTTTCTCTGCTTGCTGCTGGGCTCTGCAGTCTCTTCTGTCGGTGATGGATTGCAGATTTATAATCTTTTCAATTTCTACAATTGGCATTGACTTCATGAATCTTGTTATAACTCTCATGGCTTGGTTTTGAAGTTTGCTAATTTTATCAAAGTTCGCCTTTGCTACTGTTGCCCATGTCGCAATGCCATACTCGAGAACTGGTCTCGCTCTTCCAGTGTATAGTTTCTTTAGTATTCTTTCATCTGCTCTCCAGCTTGTGCCAGCAAGTTTCCTCATGATTGCCATTCTTTCTCTTGCTCTCATTCTGTTTCTCTTGATCTGACTTTTCCATGTCATGTGCCGATCAAATGTGACGCCCAAGTAGTTTGGGTTGTCGTTTGGCCGCAGGCATTTGCCGTTAAGACTTATTTTGGTGTTCTGTGGCTTATTTGAGAATAGCGTACATGTTGTTTTTTCCTCATTTATTTTGACCAGCCATGAGTTCGCCCACTCCTCCAACGATGTTAGGGCCTGCTACATCCGATTGTTTGCTACGGTGAGATTTTTTTCAGAGGTCTACGTAGCCAGATCGTCTGCAAACATGGAGCTGTGGACTCTTCTTGGTATATTCTTTATGATGTTGTTTATATACACCAGAAAATGTGTGGGTGACAGTACTCCCCCTTGGGATACTACTTGCTCCAGTGTCACCTTTTTGCTGATCTGCCCTTTTACTTGAACTCTGGCTGTTCTGTTTTTGAGGTAGTGGTTGATCCATCTGTACCATGTTTCAATATACTTCACTTCTTCGTAGCTTGACTTTAAGTCCCTCTTTCCACACCTTGTCAAATGCCTTTTCTCTTAGTAAGCATCCTCAGTGGATCTGTGTTGTCTAAAGCCTGCTTGCTGTGGAATTAATATGTGCTTTTCTTCCAGGTGCCACATCAGTCTGGTGTTTATCATACGTTCCATCAGTTTACCTGCACAGCTAAGTAGACTGATGGGCCTGTATCCATTTGGATCTGTTCTATCTTTTTCTTTCTTTGGTACGGGTATAAGTACAGCATCTTTCCATACCTGCGGTGCAATTCCCCTTTTCCAGCTTTGGTTCAGGACTGACAGTAACTTTCTCCTTGCTGTTTGGCCCAACCCCATCAGCATTTCATTTGTTAGCCCATCTTTTCTGGGCGATTTCTTTTTCTTTAAAGTTCTCATGGCCTCATTCATCATTAATTTTGCCATCATGTGCTCCTCTGGTGCAATCTTGATGTTGTCGTGGCTCTTATGTTCTTCACTAATGTCTGTATGCCTGTCTGTAAGGACATCAATGTGGTTTGCTCTGGCATAATGTTCTATAAAGGCGTTTGCTGCTTTTTTTCCGGTAAGCATTTTGTCACCCTGCTTGATGATGATTTGTTTATTTGATGGTGTTTCATTATTGATGGCTCTGACTAAATTCCATAGTTTGTTTCCTTCTTTATCTAGATTGAGGCTTTCTGTTTGTTTTTTCCAACTGTCTCTTGTTATTTGGTTCAGTATTCTTTTGAAATACATATAATATAAAGTTAACCAATATAACTGAGCAAATTCACTTGTCATTATTTCAGAAATCTGAAGAGATTGATGTCAATGAAGGTGCGTCTGTGAAGACAAGAAATATTGACAGCATTAATGATACAATGACAGGTTCTGTGGAAGTGGAAAACCATGATCATTGTGTAAGGGTTGAACAGAGACATATAAAAGATGGTAAGTCAGCAATTTGAGACATGATCAGTGGTATGATTGTATAAAACAATTCCTAAGTAATGCTCAAAATAGTGGGTGTTCGAATCCCACAACTTTCTCAGTGGACGTTAAATCAAGTGCCGAGTCCTGCCATAGACAGACGATAAACTAAGTGGCAGTGTATGGTGACAAAAATGTGTCAAAAACAACAGTGAAAAACTGGACAATGATGTTTAAAGAAGGACGATAGTTAGTGAAAGATCTTCTGAGACCAGATCAGGCGCATATTGTTGTGTCAGAAGACGCCGCTGCCAAAATTGGTGCAGCAAGTATGAAGAAGCCAATCACCCTCCTTTCCGTATCGCAGCAAGTTGTTCATCCTCCATCCCATGCATTCTTCCTTATGGTGATTGATCAGTAGCTGAGGTACCCATTGTGAACACACCTTCCAATACTTCAATTTCTTGCTAACCGCCATTTTAACTGTCCCTAGCGGCACGGCTTAAACGAGTTATACCTGTGTCGTATCTCACGGGTTAGTTCTGCCGGTTCACCTTCACGAATTTAGCGTGTGGGAATTTTAGATGCTACTATGATGAACTGAATACATCTGGGGAGAGATGCCAGACTCACTCACACGCTGAGTGTTGTCCATACGACCTCTTGTGGTTATCGAAAAGGCACGACAAACTGCGTTAGATGCCTTCCCACCTTTCTACCCTGCGGGTTACATGTTTACGGAAAGGCTTCGGTGGTAACCCTGAGGCAAAATCTGCATCCTATGCTATCTCCAGTCGTCTCGATGAATGTCTTGCCACTGGCAAAAGGTAGCTTAGGCTCTGTGAGTGAGGTTGACAAAAGGCGCAGTTTCTTCCTCACTTTAATCCAAATCTCCGCGCAAGTCACCCATTTCAGCGGACACAGCAAGAGATACGACTGTCCACACGGCTGAACAAAGAGAGTGGTATTAATCACTTGTGACGGACAAAACTATCAGTGGCACGGCGAATTCCTCTGCTAGGGAAAGTATGTTCCTGTGACAGTCCACCCGAATTGTTGCTTCAAATTTGATGATGGGATCTCCTGGCGCAAAGATATGCGCCTGACCTGGTCTTGGAAGATCGTTCTTTAAACATTGTTGACCAGTTCTTTACTGTTGTCTTCTACACACTTATGTCCCCATGCACTGCCTGTATTCTGCGATGAATGTCAACTGCTTGACATCCTTCAGCTGTTAGAAATCGAATCACTGCTTGATGATCAACTTTGGATTCCATATTACACCCCCATGTTTTCAACAGTCTGCTGACGAAACTATGATTCGGAGGATAATTCAATTTTGCAAACTTGATGGTTGGTATGTATTATTTACATCAGAGGTATGAGCATCATTATATGCATCATACGTATGTTCACTTTGTGCAGTTAGGTCTGCTTTCATTTGAACATGCCTCGTACATTCTGTGAGAACAGCCACCATTTTGTATCTGAGTTGCGTACCTGCATGCGACACATAGTAATCACAAAGTTGGATGTTGCTGACACCTTTTGGAACCATCATTTACATTTTTCAGTAGCTATCACAGTTCAGTTAGTAATCTACTTACTAACTTCTTCTGGTATTTATTAGTTTCAATGAAAAGCTGATTAACTTATTCACTACGAAATTATTTTGAGACATAAAACTTTAACAGAACCTCACTTATTTGAGATCAATATATCATCAGTTGTTTCATTAGCATGTCACATACTATCCACTGAAAAAAATTATATATGTGGGTCTTTGCCAGAGTCATCTTCCTCGGCTACACAAACTGGCTGAGTAAGTGAGCATAAATTCACAGTGTGAATTCCGATCTGGAAGATCAACATGATCTCTTTTTGGCAGCCACATGAAAAGTCACATGAGTGGAACAGGTCTTGTCATTGATCTGACCAAGGAATTTGATATTTTATTAGTAGGGATGGACTCAAAATTCAATGAATTAAAGGCTGCCCTAATAAACTGCTGCAGCTGATGGAATTGTTTCATGAGAATAATTAAAGGACAGTCCAATTTGACGATAATGTATCACAACCATTCAGAATTCACAACTGGGTTAAACAAGGCTTCATCCTGGCTCCAAAACTATTTGGAATGTTCATTGCACTTCTAATAAGACTTACATTTGGTAATGCATGGATCAAGACAAAAATCCAATAACAGAAAAGTTACTGTCAGGGACTTGTTATTTGCGGCAAATGTCACTTACAGTCAACATGAAATCCAGAGTTTGATAATCGCTTATCTCAGGTGTGGATATATTTTGGCCTGACAATGGGCCTTAATAAAACAAATGTGCTAAGAAAAGTCAAAGATGCTACTCCAACCATTACCATCCACAATTACAAATTGGCAACTGTGGACGAGTTCACTTACTGCAGTCTCTCATAAACAATAAGCTGTCCCTTGACCCCAAAATAGGCGACCACTTTGGTAAAGCTGCTGTCATATTTACACCTCACAGCATGTGTCTGCGAAAACTCCAACTTAATGCTTAGACTTTGACTAAGGTCTACAATGCCTATGTTATCTGTATGGTAGCAAAATATGCGAAATATATGCCAACCTACTGTATCTAAGATTTATCCTTGACATCTCATAGAGGGACTTGGGGGCAAATTCAATGATGCAATCTAGCACCGATCTCCCAAGCATGTACACTCTTCCTATGCAGTGAAGACAGTCTGGATGTTATCATATTCGCCACATGGAAAACAGTTTCATCCTCAAAAATATTCTCTAACGACAACTCATGTATGGTAAATTAACAGTTACCTGATCACAGCTGAGATTGGATGACATGTAAGCCAGACTTTGGACAAGGGTTCAATATTTTAAGAAAACATAGCTGTTGACCGACCCAAATGCAGATGCAACATGAAAAGCCATCTCAGACTGAGTGAAAATAAGCTCTTGCAGCACAGAAAAGTGAAAAGACAATGCTGAAAGGTAACATCAGTGGAAACATCAGCTCCATGTAGTGAATCAGTTAAAGTAGAGTTTATATTATTGTTCTAATGCTATCAATATTTAAAATTTCAAAGTTGTCTGCTGTCATTATTTTTTAATAGACATTTCATATTGTGTGTCTTCTTTGTCTCCACATGTCAGAGATGTATACTTCCACTTGGAGCTACTTCACCAACCCTCATGCTGATGTTGAAATAATGGAAAGTTCAGACAGTGATCTACACTCTCAATATTTAGGACATGATATTGTCTCAGAGAAACTACCAGATGACATTAGGGCCACTGAGGAGAAGACAGAAAATGGTGAAGATCCTCTAATAGTAAAAATAATGGTGAAGAATACAGGAGAAGTAGTAGATGATTTGGGAGGACTACCAGAACACATACACATTGAGAAGAACACAGGAGATGAGACAGTGAGCTTTGAGATGATGCAGGTACACAAAGACAACACCATAAAGAAAACAACAATCAGGTCAGGAGATCTCATTTTGATATCTAAAGAACAGGGACTGAATGAGTCAGTAAGAGTCAGGGAATGTAACATAATAAGGAAACATGAAATAGAGAAGCCTTACATGTCCAATGTTCGGGGTAAAGAATTTACTCCAAAAGATAACCTTAATACATACAAAATAGTACATAGAGGAGAGAAACCTTACAAGTGTGATGTTTGTGGTAAAGGATTTACTTATTCTAGCTCCCTTAATAAACACAAAATAGTACATACAGGAGAGAAACCTTACAAGTGTGATTTTTGTGGTAAACGATTTACTCAAAAAGTTAATCTTAATAAACACAAAATAGTACACACAGGAGAGAAACATTACAAGTGTGATGTTTGTGGTAAAGGATTTACTCATTCTAGCTACCTTAATACTCACAAAATAGTACATACAGGAGAGAAACCTTACAAATGTGATGTTTGTGGTAAAGGATTTACTCAAAAGGTTAACCTCAATGCTCACAAAATAGTACACACAGGAGAAACACCTTACAAGTGTGATGTTTGTGGTAAAGGATTTACTCATCCTAGAGATCTCAATAAACACAAAATAGTACACACAGGAGAGAAACCTTACATGTGTGATGTTTGTGGTAAATGTTTTGCTAACACCGGCAACTTTTATGGACACCTAAAAATGCATGCAGGTCAGAAACCTTACATGTGCAATGTTTGTGGTAAAGGTTTTACTGGATCTAGGCACCTTAATACTCACAAAATAGTACACACAGGAGAAAAGCCATACATGTGCAATGTTTGTGGTAAATGTTTTTCTCAGAATGGTAGCCTTATTGCACACACAAGAACACATACAGGAGAGAAACCTTACAAGTGCGATGTTTGTGGTAAAGGATTTATTGTATCTAGCAATCTTAATGCGCACAAAATAGTACACACAGGAGAGAAACCTTGCAAGTGTAAAATTTGTGGTAAAGGATTTACTCGAAAACAACACCTTATAACTCACAACAAAATACTACACACAGGAGAGAAACCGTACACATGTGATGTTTGTGGTAAAGGATTTGCTAGAAATGATTACCTTAATAGACACAAAATAACACATACATTGGAGACACTTTAGAAGTGTCTTTTATTGGCAAAGGATTTACTTAGACTAGAAGTCTTAATGCACACAAAATAATTTGTACACGAGAAACATTACAAGGATGATATTTATTGATAAATATTCAGGTGCCATCTCCTCGGCGACAATTGACTACAATGGACCTTTAATATCCTCTTTCTTTTGTTTTGATAATACATTCTGCCAGACTGACATTAGTCCATATTTTTGCTCTAAATATTAGTTCACTCTCCCATTTATTTCACTGCCCTTCTCTTGTCCACCGACCTTCAACCTTCCCCTCCAGTATTGTTTTAAATAAAGTACTGTGTTTTTTTATATGACCAAAATATTTGTTTTGCCTAATAGTAATCTCTGGCATTGGTTCTCTACTCATGCCTACTTTTGTCAGGACATCGTTATTTGTATGTTTCTGTTTCCATGAAATGCATCATATTTTTATGTAGAACCACATTTCAAAAGTCTCAATTTTGTTCTCCAACTGTTTGTTCAATGTCCATGTTTCTGCACCGTACAATATTGTTGAATATATATATATATATATATAACACATGATGAGTCTCATTTTTATTGTGTTGGTTTTTTGCTTAGATGTCATATTCCTCATCCAAAATAAAAAAACAAAGACAAAGGCCATCGTAGATGATGATGACATAATTAATTTTGCTAGCGCTATTTTTAGTAAGGATTAACTGCGCTACTTTTTATCCTCACTCTCTCGTCTCGTGCCACCCGTCCCCAATGGCAAGTCAAGGACAAGACGACTAGAGGGTGACTATGAGATGCAGAGGACTCCACATCAAGCATCTGTGAAAAAGACGGCGGAGTCGAACCCACACCGCCTGATCACGAGGCTGGCGGCTTAACCACTGCGCTACGGAATCTCCATCCAAAATACACTTTTGCCAATTCATATAAAAGAAGAATAGTATTATTTAATTAATTAAAAGGTTAATTCATTATAATTATTGGAAAATGATTAATGCACACAAAATAATACACACTTGTATGCTTGAAATCCAGGTATTCAAACAAACAGGTTATGCCTGCTGCCAGAAAGTTATCAAAGTAAATTTTTTGTTTTTTCATTTTTCCTTCCTGTGGCTCACTAGAAATGAGAGAAGATAGGTGATGCTTCTAAATATTTACCTGGTCAGCAGTTAACAGCCTGTTTTTTTCAATTTTTGACTGCCAAATATTATTTTATGTGCACACCATGTACATGGAACCTTCAAATTTTGTGTCTGTCCGATAAGGTGTTGGTCTGAATGCGATTATGATACCAAGATATCAGATGGGTTTTTGTATTGTTTTTCTAAATAAAGTAAAAACATATAGAATTATAGTTGTTTGTGACAGTAGTTACCAAACTTACCTACAAAAGCTTTATAAGCAGCATCATTCCATCAGATAGTGTCATAAATAATCAATAATTGGTTACACGACCTGTAAATTGACCATAGGTCTGATCAGGTCTAACAATACTGCCATCGTTAAAACTGTTCACTCACTCCGTTATGTGATACCTGTTTACGGGAAAGGCTTTGGGAGTAAACCCTGAGGAAAAATCCAGAGCTGGTGTCCCTAAGGCAGTCTAATGGTAGTTCCATTGCTGTTCTGGCAACTCCTGCGACTTCGCTGATTCCAGGCTGTATCAGCTAATGCTGGCCCTCTGGATCAAGTAGTTACGTGGAGAGGGGGGTCCTGCTACACGGGCAACAGCTTATTCTCTATAGAAAAATACCCAAGCTTATGACCTGGAGACGCCTTCCAGTTTCATCCTGCGGTGTCTGCACAAGTACATCAACAGTTAAACTGGGATGTTAGAATGTTCGTACCATGCTGACTAGACTATCTGATAATCTGCATGATTTAAGCGATGTCAAAAAGACATGAGTAATTAGTGACAAACTGAAAAGTCCGAATGTGGACACTGTAGCACTTCAAGAATCTCGGCTGGTGGGCTTGGGGTCAATGAGTGAGAAAGACTACATATTCTACTGGCAAGGGAAAAACCCCAACGAAAAGAGAGAGCATGGTGCAGTAAATAAAAGTCTTTAATACGTCAGGTTGAACCAGTAGAGAATGGTTCAAAGTGCCTGCTTACACTTCATCTCCATACTACAATAAGTCTTGTCACCCTTGTTAGTGTATTGGCACCTACTTTGTGCTCCACACCTGAATTCTTCTTCTTCGTTCGTTCTCAATCTCCCGCTACCAAACCCTGAAATGGTTAGTAGCAGAATGTAGTCCAGAAAACGGAATGCGTTGTGTTGTAGTTTACAGCTTTGCTGCGATATTTGCACCTTTCGGTCCAACACATCCGACTTCAGCAAGCATTTTTTGAGTACTGGGTTAGCATTCCCTCTTCGATCCCTTCTCCTTAGCCAGTCTGCCCTGCTGCAGCCTGTTATCCAGGATCACCGCTTGGAGGTGTAGAAGGGTCTTGGCAGCTATGGTTCGCTGGCCCTGGCGCTAGCAGTCCGCTATGGGTCGATGACCACTGCAGCTTATGCGCTGCTCAGCATCTTGATCCCACACCTGAATTCAAAGATGAGTTCTATGATGATTTATCAACAGTCATTAGAAGTATCCACAGTCGTGAACAGCTTATTCTACTAGGTGATTTCAGTGCTAGAGTGGGCAATGATCACGACTCGTGGCCTTCATTTCTTGGCAAGTTTGGAGTTGGCAAAATTAATTAAAATGGCCAGCGGCTCTTAGAGCTCTGTGCCTACCATGAACTTTGTGTGACCAACTCTTATTTTCAGACCAAACCCCAACATAAGGTATCGTGGAAACACCCACGATCAAAGCACTGGCATCAGCTGGATCAAATTCTTGTCAGAAGATCTCTCCTTAAGTGTGTGCGCTTGATGCCCTCTTACCATAGTGCAGACTGTCACACCCATCATTCTTTGGTTTGCTTTAAAATAAATTGCAGTCAAAGAAGTTTCATCACACCAGACGTAATGGCAAGCCAGGCAACAACGCAATTAGAATTCACAACGCTTTTGAGGAAACTCTCAATATCCAACACCATGACACCGATAGACCTGGCAGCATCTTCGAAATGTCCTTTACAACACTGCACTTGCTATAATTGGTAGAAGAACTGTTAACTCAGATGACTCGTTTGAAGCGAAAGTGGAGAATATGTCACCCGCCATTAGGCCAAGTGTGCTGCTCTGATTAAATACAAGCAGCTTCCAAATGAGTATTGGCTACAGCTCAGTGAAAACATCGAGACTGCAGCAAAAACAGGGAACATCAGACAAATGTATCATGTTATAAAGAAAACTATTGGTCTTGCAAGTAGGAAAACAGCACTGCTCAAATCCGTCACTGGCAAAGAAAATTACAGATAAGGTAAAGCAGATGGGTCGAGCACTATTCTTAGCTCTATTCGTGTGTCAATATAGTAATTTGCACAGTCCTGGACACTGTCAAAAGTTATCACAGTATGGACAAGCATGACATTGAACATCTATAGAAGGTCTTAATAAAGCTATTGACAGCTTGGCTCTGGGTAAAGCAACAGAATCCCACCTGATTTGATCAAACGCTATAAAGATAAACTTTTGCAACGTCTGTATATGATGTTATGTCTGTGCTGGAAGAGGTCAAAGTACCTGAAGATATGAGAGATCCACAGATTGTAACATTATATAAAAACACAGGTGGTAGAAGTAACTGTAATAATTAGCTAGGTGTCTTTCTGCTTAGTGTTGTAGGCAAAGTCTTTACCAGAGTAATCTTTCTAAGACTACGTAAATTGGCTGACCGTATGTATCCAGAGTCACAGGGATTCAAGTGTGGAAGATCAACGATCGACATGTTTTTCTGACTTCGACAACTTCAGGAAAAGTCACGTCAGCAGAACCAGCCCTTTTATGTCGTCTTTATTGACCTGACAAAAGCACTTGGGTTGGTTAGTAGGGATGGACTCTAAAATAGGCTGCCGAAACAAACTGCTACGAATAATAACATCGTTCCTTGATGGCATGACAGGGTCAGTCTAATTTAATAGTGGCATATCACAACTTTTTGAAATTCCAAGTGGTGTTAAACAAGGATGTGTTCTGGCCCCGACACCGTTTGGAATCTTCTTTGCTCTGTTACTGAAACATGAGTTTGGTAACGCAAATGAAGGAATCTGTCTTCACTGTGGTAGGCTGTTTTACCTTAAAACGACAAAGGCCAAAATGAAGATCAGATAGGCCACTACCAAGGATTTGCTTTTTGCTGCTGATGCTGCAAATGTCATCCACAGTCAGCAAGGACTTCAATGATTGACAGATCGCGTCTCCCAAGCGTGCGAAGATTTTGAGAATGTATCAACTACATCGTGATTTTGCGCTGTTGCTCAATGTTGACAATAAAACTTGTCGATCTGACAGTTTCCAGGATGATAGTACTTGGAGAACTGATTTTGCATCTGCCAGAAATACCACACGATACGGGTCAAGGTTGGTGTTCCGCAATTTGTCCTTTGCCAATTTCATCGCTTGTTTCTGTGCATCGTAATTACGGCAGAATTTCCCTGTTGGTGCTACAACTGTTTCAATAGTGTTATTTGGCTATTCTATATACACTGCTCCTCGAACCTTGACTGCATTCTGTGCTGACCCATCTGTGTAGAATCGGACCCATAGATACTGTAGATATTCTTCATCCATAAAACTGAGAGCGCTTGTCTATTGCTCACTGTTCTGTTCCTCCTTGCTTAATATTCCTTGAATGGTTGTTTGTACTCGTGCTGATAGTCTAGGCTGCTTTCTCCGTGGTGTTTGTTCTGGCACAGTTGTTAAAGGAATATCAATTTCATAAAAGCAGGACATGGAGTCAATAATAAAAGCATACTACACCTACCTGTTCAGATCATCAGAACTATCTTCAATTGCCCTACCCTCCACTTTACCCCGTCTTCTATACTTCCAGTCCTGAGACATTCGCTACGCTGTAGAGTCAATGCCATATGGAGAATTATCAGGTGAAAATGGCATCACCGAGGAGGTCATCCGGGCTTTGCCAAGCCCTAGCGCAACGTTTTACACGTTATCTTCATTCGGGAGGAACACCTGCTGCCTGGCACAACTAGAGGACAACCTTTGCTGCCTGTCACAACTAGAGGACAACACCTGCTGCCTGGCACTACTCGAGGACAACACTCTTGCACAAGAAGGGACACAAAGAGGATCTAGGAAACTATTGTCCAATTACTCTCCACCCGGTCACTTACAAGATGTTTATACAATGCATCGTTGCCAGAGTCCGCACCACTCTCAAAGAATCACAACCAGTCGAACAGGCAGGCTTTCGGCCGTCGTACAGCACAATGCACCATATTTCAACCTGTTGCCGCCTTCATTGAAGCAGCCCGAGAATTCCAGACGCCCTTGATACTCACTTTCATCGACTATAAATAGGCTTTTGTTTCGGCAGAACGACATTTTGTCTGGCATTCACTGTTGGAACAAGGTGTTGATCCTGGTTACATAAGAGTTCCCACCAACAGTTATACGAACTCCACTACCACATGTTGTCTGGCATTCACTGTTGGAACAAGGTGTTGATCCTGGTTACATAAGAGTTCTCACCAACAGTTATACGAACTGCACTACCACACTTTGTCTGGCATTCACTGTTGGAACAAGGTGTTGATCCTGGTTACATAAGAGTTCTCACCAACAGTTATACGAACTCCACTACCACATGTTGTCTGGCATTCACTGTTGGAACAAGGTGTTGATCCTGGTTACATAAGAGTTCTCACCAACAGTTATACGAACTGCACTATCACATTTTGTCTCATCCAACGTCCAATTGTGGTACCAATTCAAGAGCGGTCTGCCAGGGCGATCCTACCTCACCGAACCTCTTCTCTTCATGTTTGGAATCAGTTATTACCCGATGCAACTGGGACCCCTTTGGTATTATTATTGACGGGAGACGCCTCAATCACCTTTGATTTTCTGATCCAGTCTTCCTTGGCGAGGGGCGATTAGAGGATGTCCACGAGTACATTTATCTTGGACGTCTTCTCAATATGGAGAATAACCTGAACTGACAAGACGTCTCCGCGCGAGTTGGGCAGCCTTCTCGTCTATTAACACGGTCCTGTGTGGTTGTCATGACCAAGACCTACGAGACTCCCTCTTCAATTCTCCTGTACTCCCTGCGATGTGCTACGGTGCTGAGACGTGGACAATAACAAAATCACTAGAGGACAATCTGAGAGAGACGCTTGGTCGAAATCACTCTCCGAAACTAACGCGTTCAAGGTCTCCACAATTCTAACATAAGACGATTGTCACCGGTGAAGGTTGAGGTAATCCATTAAGACAATGAAAAACATAGAGGGACAGGTCATATGTTGCAACGAAACGATTATCGATTGAGCATAGCGACAGCAGTCTGGTTGCCCTAAGGTAAGAAAAGAAATCAGAAAGAGACTAAGTACGGCAAAGATGGTTTTCGACAACATGCGACACATTCTAACATCGTAACAGATAAATCAGAATTTTAAAATGAGAATTGTCAGGTGTTTATGGCGCAGAAACATGGACAATGAATAACACGCTGGGAAAGAGTATTGAAGCCTTCAAAATGTGGGTATATAGAAGATTATGTGCCATTTCTTGGAAAGAAAAGAAAACAAATTTGGGGATATAGGAAAAGTTGGGAGTGAAAAAAAAATTAATACCGAAATCAGGGTTAGGCAGCTACGTTATTTTGGTCATATAACAAGACATACCTCCTTGTTGAAGACCATACTGGAGGGTAGGGTGGAAGGATCGTTTAAGAGTCGGACAACGCCTGAAGTGGGTGGATAACATCAAGAAATGGACTGGAAAAAGCCTCTCAGATTGCACAATTACCGCGAGAGATAGAGTACACTGGAGATCAATTGCAGTCAACCTTTGATGTAGAGATGGCACCTGAACTGAACTGATTACCGGGTACCAAAACAGTAATGGAGCGAAGAATGCTAAATATATGTTCAAGACACCACATCCGATATACCGACATCTGCGACCAAACGAGTTCTGTTTATATACTGGTTAACTAGACGAGCCGTTCTTCAGCAGCGGTTACATCGTTGCGGGCTCCAACTTCTTTCCAACATTCTCTGTCTTGGGCCACGGTGGACTAGAGAATAATGAGTCGCCCATCTGTGGGTTCCAAGGGAGTTGGACCAGCGTGTTGGTGATCGTCCCCGTGGTCGTTTCTTGTCTCTGTGGTACCATATTGCTGTCGCTCTGCTCCATTGATCGTCCGTTCGTCGCAGTAAGTGCCAACCCCTCCAGCGATGTTTCATCTTGTCTGCGTAAATAACTGCATCTTCCACCAAGTGCAATTGACGTATGTCCAATTTATGATTATCTTGTTTGCGCTGGGTATGAAGCATGAGGCCGGTCATGCGTCGCTGGAAGGAGGCTTGTGTCACTCTGAGTTTGGACTTCAGCTCCTTCGTGAGTGTCCATGAATCTGACCAATAGCATATTTCAGTTAGTACTGTAGATGAAGTTCAAAATAGGCTTTACTGAAGATAAAGCCGCACAGCTCCTGCGACGCCATTATGTCAACTCTGGGTTTCGGTCGATCTGCATGTTGAGCAGGAGTCCAATGTAGATTTATTCGTCCACGTCGCCCAGTCTCTCTCCATCTAGCGAAACGATTGTGAATAACTTTCGCCTTAGACGTGATCATTTTGAGTCTCGCTTACTCTCTCTCTCTCTCTCTCTCATTCTCTCTCTCTCTCTCTCTCTCTCTCTCTCTCTCTCTTTCATTCTCTCACTCTCTTGCAGTCACTCGGTGGATCGTTCTAGGATTTCATTGACGTCGGTGGATGCTTCTGCGGTGAGTATTGGATCATTTGCAAAGCGCATGTGCTTGAGCAGGATGTCATGTATGTTGAAGCCAAATATCGCAGTCGCTCCGACTGATGACCCGCATGTGGAGAAAATGCCCAGTGAGTTGGGTTCCCATTGACGGACTCCTCTGTGAATTGAAAGTTAGCCAGGCAATTGTTGCACCAATCAGCAGGGATTCTTGTATCTAGGTCGACTCTTTGATCTATTAGAGATGGCCAGACGAATTTTGGTTTAGCCGATTCAAATGCTTACTCGCAGTCGATGAAGGTGTAAATTAGAGGAGTTTGGTACTCGCAAACTGTTTCAGTCAGTCGGCAGCATGTTCTGCATGCTGATGATCCCTATAGCTCCCTGGTTGTACACTCCCTTTGCTTTGTCCTTTCATGCGCCCAACTCTGCTCGAACCTGGCTTAATGTGGAAAATGGGTTGCCTCTGGATTGCTGCTTCATTTATTGCGGTGTCCTCGTCTAGTAAGCGATCATTGATTGATTTCAAAATGTCACTTCTATCCATTACTCATGTGCCCATGATGAGAGTTTGTGAAGCCAAGATGTCAGCTCTTTCATTGCCCTGAACCCCAGCACGAGCAGGACAGTTTATCCATGTCAACCACTGAAGGGTTAAGGCTTCAGCAGCTGCTATCCATTCGTACCTAAGCCATTTCTTCTGTACCTTCTAAAGTACGTCTTGAGCGTCTGTTACGTTAGCTGATCATCTTATAGAAATCTCACATATTCCATCTAATTGCTTCCGTCTCCATTCTCAAACTGGAGGTTGATGACATGTATGTCCTACTGCGCTCAGCAGCGACCTGTCCTCTCACTCTAGCCGAGAAACCCCAGTCTGATGTCCTACTATGCAGCACTGATCCGTCGATGTATATCAGATGATACACTTCATGCTCTGCTCTCCCGCTGCTCCATTCTCTGCATTCATTGTCTAAGGCTATGATGACTCTCTGGTACTCTATCATCCTTTCACCAGCGTGGACCCATTCTTTCTCTTTGATTGTCGTCTCAGCTGGAATGACGTGTCCGATTGTTGTCTCTGCCTGTGTCATTCATGACGCCACTCTCTTCATTCTTGTTCCTTTAATGTTTGAGTTACTGCTGTACATAGGGTGCTGAGTGTCTGTGTTGACACGCATAGAGGCTTTTACTTGTTCCATTTCATGTCTGGATGTCACCGGTAACAATCCCAACATGTACCTCATCAACACAATTGGGGTATCTCCAGTGCAGCCCAGAACCAGTCGCATACCGTCATTTTGGATGCGTTCCAAACTTTCACACTGTTTTCTTGATAGTGTGAGGATTACCAGACCGTAATCGATAACAGACAACACGACCTGACAAAATAGAATGAATAGGAGGCGTTTCCAAGTCGGCAGCAGCCATGGTCTTGAGTGCTCCTAACCTTCGCTTACATCTTTGTACGACATGGTCAACGTGGCTATTCTAGGAGGAAATGAGATCAAATGTCACTCTGAGGTATTTCAACCTGTCACACCTGTCAATGTTGTAACCCTCAAATGTGATGCCCGGGAGTTCAGCCTTTACTATGAAATTATTCAAAGAGCACAATATCATGCAGGCCTTGTTCGCATTGATCTTGCAGCTTGAGTCGCCCAATACTGCGATATTGCTTGCAAGGTTTCCTTGATGTATTTGACCAACTCTTGCCTCGTCGAGCCAGTCTTGTACGTTAGGAATATCAACGTTCGCCATGTTCCTGTGGGTTGAATATTGGCCCCTTTTCCTGTGCATATGTTGAACAGCTCAGGTGAAAACGGAGACCCTTGAATCAGTCCTGTGCATTTTCGCCTCGATTCTAATGTTCACGATCCCACTCGTAGTGCAACTGTTCTTTCCATCAGGGCAGCTGAAATCCAAATAATCAGCCATGGGTTTAAACCCCACTGCTTCAGACATGTAATTAAAATCCCAAAATCAAAACGGATGTATGAGACTTCCAGGTCGAGTGTCACCACGATTGTTTGAAAATCCTCATACACATCATACGCGAAAGTACCAGCGTTACCAGAGCTTTCCTTCGCTGTTCTACAGCTACCCAAGGTACCGGGTATGATGTGCTCTCGTTATAGGTAGACCATTATTTTCCTGGCCAATACCTACTCGAGCAATTCGCCATACACATTCTGAATGAGAACGGAGAGTTACGAATGGACGTGTGCATAAAATTAACTAGTGATTGGAGGAAGTATGTTCACACATAAGAGAATACACAAAGCGACGTGGGTGTCACCAGACCACAAGACAGAAAATTAGACTGACCATAGACGTATTAACAGGAAGTTCAGATCATCATTATATAACGTTCAGGTATACAGAGGGACAAACGTGACGTCATACCATCACCTTCTGATAACTAATATAAAGATTAAACTTAGGAGGTACACAACAACATTTAGCAACAGAAAACAATTGAACGTGGGATTCCTCAAGAACAGAGAAGCACAAGATAAATTTAAAGTCGAGATATCAAATACGTATAAGGTTCTAAAACAAATAGGAGAAATAAAAGAGATAGAAGATAACTGACTACATATTAAAAATGTGTGGAACGAGACTTGTGAGGAGGTTCTGTGAGAAAAATAGCACCAACACAAATAGTGGATAACGACCGAAACTAAGGAAAGTTACAAGAACGAAAAATTAAGAAGGCACATGTATGCTGATGCACGACTAGGGACGCCTTAGCCTTGTCACAGGAAAAATACGCTGAATCTAACAAAGAAGTAAAGAAGAACACCAGAAGTGACACAATTAAATATATTAATGAGTTGGCGCGAGAGGCAGAGGAATCTGCTGCAAACGGAAATATGAAAGACATTAACAACAGCAAATATAAATTAACAGGCAAATATAAGCATGTAAACGGCTTTATCAAAGATCAGGCTTGACAGTTGATAAGCAACACCAACTATAAAACAAAGAGAATGTCTAAACATTTTATAAAACTTTTAAACCGCTCGTTTTCACGAAAATCTCTTGACATTCAGTCAGCGGACACAGAACTACAGGTACATTGCAATAGGATAACAGCAGAAGAAATTAAGAAAGCTATAAGGCTTCTGAAAGACAACAAAGCAACTAGCTCAAATGAAATATCCGCGGAAGAGAGCAAACGGGACATTGAAACTTAAACTATGATGTTTTACAAGCTACTCAGGAAAGTCTTAGAGAGGGAAGAAATACACGAAGACTGGAAAAAAGGCTAATAATTAAAGTTGCCAAAGAAGGAAGATTTATAACACTGTACCAATTATATTTATGTTGCAGAGTAACTCAATGGTTAGCGCGCTGCCTTTGCGTCTGGCTTCATTCCGAAGTATTTTCAAGACCGCAATGGATCCTGGGTCGGCCCAGCCTTAAACGAGTACCGGCTCATTACGTTAAGTTAAAATCGGGGATGGAGAGGCGTGGCATACGCCCTCATATAACCGAGCCTTGAAATATGAGGTCGCTAACACTTCCCACCCCTACGCCAGTAAATGCTTTGGCCCACTTTGACTTTTAGGGACATTATAGAGAAATAATGTTATCGATACCCGGAAAAGTGAATAGGTCAAAATATATCAGAAGCAGAACTACATCACAGAAGGTACATTTAAACATGTAGAAGAGATAAGAAACTCAAGATAAACAGGTATAAACCGCAATAGCGATGAATACATAGATTGCACTTGAGAAATTAGAAGAAAGATCAGAAAAAACCAGAAACAATTCATAACAAACACTTGTAGACAAATCGTATAATTCCAACAACATGGAAACGAAAGATAAACTGTAAGAGAAATCAGAAAATTGGTGAGAGAATTACAACCATCCTAACAGGCAATCATTGACAAAAATGGGGATGTTATAATGAGAACAAAGATATTCTAGAAAGATGCAAGGAATATTGTAAGGAGAGGCGTGATAATGAGGCCGTCTGTGAAAATTGACCTGGACTGTTCGAGTATAACAATGAAGGGTCGTATCCTTGTAGTTTCGCACGGGATACAGGACGGGGTATGTTGACCTCAATGAGTTAGGAGAATTCCTTAAGGTGTTTTTGTTTTGATGAGCCAAAGGTCCTGGATGGACAGAATTGGGTATGTTTGACGTAAAACGATTAAAAAGTGGTTGCTTGTGTTGTAAAAACGACCAGCCACAGTGTTTTTCTTCTGCTTGTATTGATTATGTATGAATAACAAAAAGTTTGTATGTATCAAATGACATGTCTTTTATGCATGTACGATGTGAGTGAAATTGTAAACAGGAGTGGTGTTTACATTATGGATAGTGGACACGAAAATGGTGTAACATTGTTTTTGTTTTTATCCATGTACAATTTGAGTGGAGTTGTAAACAGGACTGGTGTTTACATTTTGGATAGTGGAAACGAAAATGGTGGTCATTTGGCAGATGAAAAAAATGACCATCCATGTTTCGGTCTGTAGTTTAGGGAGGTAATGTATGTAACAGTTCCACCCCGAGCATGAGAGTTTAGGGCAGGGGTGATGTTGCTGAGAACGAAGGTACTTGAATGCGTGCCAAGGTCACTCTCTGTCTGGTCACTACGCCAAGGACACTCACCATCTCAACAAAGAGAATCGGAGTTGGGGAAAGAATGTACAGGTAGGAACTGACCCCTGACGTTCCGATTTGGGGAATGGGAGATGAGTGACAGACGGGAGGGCAGTGGAGCTTGCTGCGATAGATGAGTAACAGGTGTTCAGAGTAATTCGTTCTAATAACGACTGAATAGAGCCATCCCCATGAGATTCATTGGTCAGCTCTGATACTGCTTGAGAGTATATAACACTAGACAAAGTTTAACTCAAGCAGGCTGGCATGGAGAGGGGACGAGTGAATGTAGAAAGGAGTCTGGTTTAGCTCACCGACTTAGATAGAGGAGCGATTGATAGACTGTTGTACGAATGTTGGAAATAGAACAGGGCGACTCAAATAGCCATTGAGTCAGGGTCCAGCCGCTCAAATATGTGTGTGTGGGAGTTCTATATTAATAGATAATCTGAATGGGTGCTGTACGCAGGACACCTTGTAAACGAGGTATGTCCTGACGAGTTTAGCGAGTTTGTAGATCGACTAGGTTGAGATCTAGATAAGTGTGTGATGTGTGTATGGCAATAGAACTGGGTAAAGATAGTTGGGAATTCCATCATTAACTAATGCTTAAAATTTCCGCTTTAGTTAATATGTATATTAACATATATATATATATATATATATATATATATATATATATATATATATATATATATATATATATATATATATATATATGTATATATATATATAAAATATAGAAATATTTAGTTAAGATGATATGTATTGTATTGTGTGTGTAATTTCACTACTCATTTTTCTGGTATGAGTATTATATAATAAAAATGGCATCTGCTGTGTGCTATATTATTTGCAGTGTGTGGTCATGATTAACGTGGATGAGTGTGATAATGTTCTAAGTTAGAATAACCCTAGGACAAACAGTGGGATCTGCTACATCAATACCCACAGCTTGATGCAAAATAATATTCGTATACTCGAAGATAGGTCACTACAGTTGGGTCTAAGTATACAACGAGACAAAATTCTCAGTCGGTGTTCTCGATGGATAGGCTATTGACATCTCGCCAGCATTTTTTGTTTGCATGCTCAAATGTTCATGAGATTTTATTTCATGTTTGACCTTCTTTTCTCCTAAGTGGCATACAGTGAATCTCCAATTCTCGGTGACTCTCTGGCCAACATGGCTGCATGCTTGTGTTTTGTGTAGAGATGTTTATCATTTTAGGATTTGTTGTGAGTTTTCGTGTGGTCTCTGTCACCGACGAATAGATTGTTAGATGAAATTTTGCTTTCTACAATGAACAATAACAACTATACATGGCAGTATGCTTTATTTTTACCGTCTTTTTTGTTTCGGGCTTATTAGTATAATACTCAAACTAGTCAAACATCAAAGTTTAACTCGCCTAGTTAAAGGCAATAATTTATAAACTTATTATAAAGGCAAAGGTACTTTAGTCACTAGTGGAATTTTAAAATTGACTCTACAGCATTACAAATACAACTATTAGAAAGCCCTAGAAAAATATTATGTCGACCCCTAAGGAAGTTACTAATTTTTTTGTATTGAATAAATCAGCAAAAGGACTATACAGTCACCTATGATACAGGGACTCAGAATACATAATACTACAGGCTCATGTAGAGAAAAATATAAACTAGGGACTTTGGCCCACTTTGGGAAAGTTGATTCCAAAATGTACAGGGGAGTGGATAATAAATTGATTATCTCGGCTAGTCATAACTGAACACCTGTTAAACCAAACAATTTTATATTCCGGAGAACAAATTACAACCGATGACGGTAATTGCATGATTTTTCAAAAAGGCAGAAACTAATTAATATTCAAAATGGCGACCTCATTTGCATAATTTGCAACTAAAAAGTAAAATAATGTTGCTATATTTTTGTTCTTCATGTTACACCACATGTGATTTATCCTTTTGACCGTCTTTTTGAGAGGAGCATTAATACATTCATTGTATGCTGTTATTTGGGATCAAGATGCTGAGCAGCGCATGAGCTGCAGTGGTCAGCGACCCATAGCTGACTGCTAGCGTCAGGGCCAGCAAACCAGAGCTGCCAAGACCTTTCTACACCTCCACGCGGTGATCCTGGATAACAGGCTGCAGCAGGGCAGACTGGCTAAGGAGAAGGGATCGAAGAGGGAATGCTTACTCTGTACTAAAAAAATGCATCCTGAAGTCGGATGTGTTGGACCGAAAGGTGCAAACATCGCAGCCAAGCTGTAAACTATGACACAACTCATTCCGTTCTCTGGACTACATTCTGCTACTTACCCCTTCAGGGTTTGGTAGTGGGAGATTGAGAGCAAACGAAGAAGAAATATGCTGTTATTTAAATAAAATACTTGCAGAATAAGTATACAGAACAAAATAATAACACAAATTTTTAATGGATTAACAGTTTTTATTGGATAAGTATGAAATGTTAATTGTTGTTGTGTAGTTTTGTCTTTGCATGTTTTTGACTATTTGATAAATAGTGATATATTTATATTTTCCACGCCAAATGATAAATATAAAACAGTGACAGGAAAGGCACGTCCTCAAAGACCTAACCAAAAAAAGTTTTTAAAACTGCTATGTAATACACAAATACAATATACTTACAGAAGGTCCTTGGAACATGTTTGCGAATTAATTAAAGTTGTTTATTCATACTTGTTGTACAGAGAGAGCGCAATCAGCTAAGATTACATCACCATCATCTGGAGGAAGTTCATCTGTTGTCAAATAATTTTGAAAATTGTATCTTAAAATTAATTAATGTTTAAAAAGAATCTACCTACAGTTTGTCCATGGAACAAATTTAATTTAAGAAATCATACAAATGTGAGGTCTCCTTCGGCAAAGTCAACAAGGAACTGCGCCACTGTCATGTCGAAATCATCCTCTGCTGAATGACGTGAACCTGTACAGGTCAAGCAATGCTCTGGCCTCATTTTTTCCTGTTCTTAATCGACTTCACTTTTTCTTGATACACAGCATCTGTGCCTTTATCATGCCATACATGTTGGACTTCACAGTTGTGTCCAACTTTTTAAACATATGTAAATTTAAGATTTGTTCCTCCTTAACAATTCCTTTCTCTATCAGACTCTGAAACTTATTCCTAACACTCATATCTTTTTTTCTGTGCTATGAGCTTCTGTCTTGTGACACAAACTTCATCTGTAGCCTCTACTCTCTCTGCCTGCTGCAACTTCAGGGTGGCTCCATGACTAATGGCAAACTGGACCAGATCCATCTGCTCAAAGTCGGAGAATGTTTCCAACCACTCAAGGGTTTTATTCTGTATTCCTTTTACCTTTTCGTCTATGAAACCAAGGGTGGCATTGGGAGCTCTCCGCCATAAAGAATCCATCATACCAAGAGTCATGTTATGAACTGGGGCTGAAGCTGTAACCGTCAGCATGGTTTCTGTTGAATTTGACAGAGCCTCAGTCAGATATGGAGCCAGTTGGCTTTCAAACTTGAGGATGAAGGCTCCAGCCAGATCTTTAACTATCACATTCAATTTATTTAAATTGACAAATGTTCTAAGACAATTCCTGATCTGAAGTTATGAGTTCACCTAAGGCATCTTTCTCATTGGAGATGATGTACAATGGATCCTGCTGTATCACCCTCAAGGTATCAAGGCACTTGTGGAAGATGCCATCATTTGCCTGAAACAGTTGGCACTTCAGTAGGTGAGGAAATCTCTTGTGGCTGCAACAGAACAGTATTAGACAATTCTTTAAAAAAAAACAGGAAAGGGCTGCTGACAAAGCAGTATAAGAGAGTCCCAATGTGTACTCAAATGGTATTTCTTCAGCTTCAGTTCTCTCTGCAAGGCCATCAGAGGCGTGTTGAGCTTCATCTCATCCACACACTTATCCTGGTCTATAAAAGTAGTCGGAATAAGAGTTTTGATTTTCCATATCAGAGCAATCTTTAAGGGATCTCTTGTTTCCTCCATCAGCTGCGTAATGTATCCTTTCATGAGTGGATACACTGGATCAAAGCACGCCAAATGTGCTTTCAGATCAGCAACACACTTCTTGGTTGCCATGGATGAGGAGTAACAATTTCTGAAAATAAAGTTAATTTACAAAAACAATAAAATGGTAAAGTGGCTAGCTTGAATTTCAAATTTCACAAGTACAATTAAACGAGCAGCCCTCAAATTTACAAAACATACAGATAAGTGGATGCAGAAGTGAATAAAATACCATTGGTGCACTGCAAACCTTTACTGCAGTAGGTGCAACGATACAAACTTACCTATAGAATGAACATTAGATGATAAGTAAGTCTGATGAGTAAAAATTGTATGCCAGTGTTTGTGGGTTCCATCCCACTGTAACATCCAAGGCAACAAGGAGGCAGACAGACTGGTAAAAGAAGGTGCAAGACTACCACAACCAGATTCTAGTGTGACCTACAAAGAGTCCAAAAGGTTTATTAGGGCCAGATACAATGCTAAATGGGAAACAGAACATACTGGCTACACAAAAAATGATGCCTACTACCAGCTGAACAGAAGAGAGTAGGTCGTGGTCTTTAGACTCTACACAGGACACAACAGACTGAGGTACCATCTATTAAAAAAACTGAAGACAGGTGGCACTGACGAATGCACCTGTGGTACAGGGAAAATGACCGCTGAACATCTGCTGCAAAGTTGCTCGACATACGAGGACCAGAGAAAGCACATGTGGCCATCACCAGTGGCAACACTAGACAAGCTCTATGGCAGTGTTGATAGCCTCAGAATGACAGCTGCTTTCTTCGAACACATTCAAGTTGACGTCTGACAGTGTATGAAGAGCAAAAAGTATGCCAGTGTTTAACTAAATATTTTAAGTAGGAGCAATGTTTATCACATGTAGTTGCAGAACATGATTGAAGTGATAAAGATTGATCAAATAATTTAACCATGACCATGTTTCAAATTATTGAAGTACCTATGTCTAAAACTGATTAATTGTAATCAGGACGGACTGGTCAAGGAGGAAAAAAATGGTGGACATCATAACACTGGACCAGCATGATAAAGTGACTAGCTTGATTTTCATATTCCACAAGTCCGGGGACGGCGTGGCCTAGTGGTTAAGTGGCACGGCTCACAACCAGAAGGTGCTGGGTTTGATCCCCACCACAGCACCTGCCGTTACCCCGAGGAAGCAAACCCTTAGAAAATGCAGGAGGAAGCAGACCCTTGCGTAAAATGCATGCTGAAGTCGGATGCACTGGGCCGACAGGCGCAAAATAAAAACCACAGTGCAACGCACACCGCCTTTGGAATTAGAGAAATAAGGCGAGCGCAAAAACAAAAAAAAATCAAATTTAAAAAAAAACCACAAGTCCAATTAAACGTGCTGCCCTCAAATTAACAAAACATACAGATAAGTGAATGATGAAGTTTAAAAATATCCTTGGGTGTACTTTGAACCATTGCAGTAACTTAGTGATAGCAATGAAAACTTACCTTTTTCAATTGCTTGAAATTCCGATAAAAGCGCAAATTTTCAATCAAAATTTTTCTTTTTATACTTGGGCTAGTTTGTCTACTCTGCATACATGACTTTATATACTCTCAAAAATCGCGAGGTTTCTCGTTTAGACCAACATTCTTAACACATATCACAATGTTGGCGGGCTATTGGGAACACAATCGCGACGCCATAGGTCACGGACAATCCCGGTTCTAAAAAATCAATATCCGGTCAGCGCTAAAGTACCTAAGTTAGTCTAACTAGTGATTTGCAAGTAAATAATATTTAAAATATCAACTACTATGAAGAATGTGTTTGAATCATTCAACAATAAAGTGACCTTTAATTTTTCATTTGGCTCCAATCCGTTTACTTGTCTGAACTGTCTGTAAATACAAAAGAGCCATGTTTAACATAAGATAGATAGATTAAATGTATATTGTGCAAATGCATAACCCATTAAATACTTTTCTTCCTAGTTGTCATAAGTTGGCAGGTCTTCTGTATAATAAATTCAAGTGTATTATCTGCATACTGCATTATGTTTATATTGGTGTTCTTTTCCAAAGGAGAGTCATGTTTGACAGCAGAAATGTCATATTGTAATTAAGAAAGTGATAGAAAATTAAGTTAATAGGTTTTGCAATTATCTCAGAATATAAATATTTGTTATTTGGAATTTTATAATTTGTTGCAGATAACTTTATCATAGAATTTATGAATGCTTTAGATTGATTGGCCTGATCACATTCTACAATTTGCTGATAAAAGGAAAAGTCATTCAAATTTCCATGGAAATCATACAAACAGACAGTGAGATGTTGAAACATGAAGTAGAAACAACACAGGTAAAACATGGCCTTAGTTCATTAAAGAATGTACCCAAAAAGTTCATTTTCAGTGTGTTTTGAAAACTAAAATAAACTTTGTATTTGCTCATTATGATTTTATTTTATTAATTTACTTAATACATGATCGACTTAATGGAGCCATTATACCGATGTGAACTTTGTCCTAAAATGGTTTACTGTAACTGAGAGTAAAGGTCCTCGCCTCCCAATAAATTAATGAACAAAAGTGAGACACGGTGAAAAATTTGATTTTCACAAGTTTCAAACATCTTTTGGTTTTGTGAAAAGTGAAATTGGCGTATAATTATTCTTCTTCTTCGTACGCTGGTTACAGCGATATACGTTGCACTGTTTTGTTAAGCATGTGGCCCAGTGCATCCGATTTCAACAGGCGATTCTGTAGGGATTTCCTCTTTAGCCGTAGGCTGTCCCCAGCCTATCTGCAAGGCAGCAGTTTATTTTGGTCAGAGTTGTCTCTCTTAGGGAAGTTGTCTTGCAGGACTATCAAGTCTTCCCCACTCGTGGCTATAGGGTGTGGTGATGAAATGATGGACTGTACATACTAGTTTTTCAAGTATCTCGGAAGAGAGGCAGTCCAGTGTGTCTGTGTCCCAGGATCGTCACGTCCTGCCAGAAACGTAGCATATGCATGTGAGTGGGGTATCTCTTTGCTCCCTTTATTTTCTCGGCTCATCTGCAGTGATGGTACGCCTATCATTCCCTGCCACCTGGGAGGTTGTCACAATAGGGCAGAGGTGCAATGTCCGCTGGCCTGCATCTCTTCTGCGTCCATTGGGATGATTGATAGCTGACAGAGGTAAAGAGCGAGGCAAGAGTGCATTTAACCAGGGGACAAGCCTGGTCATGGCACGGAGATGTTGTTCGCCTGGTGTGCAAACATATCTCATGATCAAGGGCTGAGTCTCAACAGTTCGCAGTGAGGTGGCTGCTCTACTGCTTACGACAACCCGACCGAGAACTAAGTTTTCTACTAGTGGTTTCACACCTCAACGCTGTATGGGGTGAATATCGAGCAGCTCCCCACCCGCTTTGATCGGCGGAACGGCAGAGACCTCTTTCTGCGGCTTGACCGGGTCGGGCTGAGACCTCCCGGAGCAGTGGTCCTAGGATTCAGGGCGGGATTCCGGCTTAGAGGCGTTCGGCTGTAATCCCTCAGATGGTAGCCTCGCACCATTGGCTATCAGCCAAGCACGTGGACCAAATGTCTGAGATCTGCGATTCCTTTAGAATTAAGCAGGATTACCGTAGCAACGCCCTGTCATTAGTAGGGTAAACCTGACCTGCCTTCCGAGGGTCAAATACCAGCACCCTTTCCCTATTAGACCCAACGAATCAAGAGAGAGCTTTTAGTCAGTCAATGACCAAGTGGCGTATAATTCAAACCAAGATAGACAAACAAGATGGAGATCCTCTGTGCACATAAAATAATCCTTTGCAGTTGAACATAGAGAAGACCAGGGTGTCATCCAATTTTGTCACAAAAATTAGAAAGGTAACGAAATTCCTACCTCATGGTACTTAAAGACCATAAAGGAGAGGTCCTCCATCATATAAAGACATAACAGACCAATCCCTGCCTTTCTGCACATATGATAGTAACTACAACAACTACCTCTACACTTCCAGAGAGCTAGAAGAGGAGTGACTAAGTGAAGTGAGTGATTTATTCTTGAACAACAAAGATTCTATAGATAAAATTCTACATGCTACAGATGCACAATATATTCTTGATGATATTAATATACTCTATGTAAAGTATCAAGTTTTAGTAATGTGGTTCCTACCACATGTTCAGATATATTTCATTTTCTTTTTCCATCAGATTTTATACCCACTTGGTTTGTTAATGTACATTCTGTTCTTCAATTTTACATCTTAGTGCCACAATTACTGCTCCTAAATATATGAAACACAATTTACAATATGCTAGGCTATATATCTTAATAAATTACTTCAGTGAGTGAAAGTATTGTTATATTTTTATAATTTACAATAATCTCTTAAAATAAAAAGGATCCCGTCACGCCATGCGGCACATAGGAAATATGGTGCTAGACTCATAATATTTTTGTAACTCACAGCACTTAGTTGAGGATATTGTCAGCATCACGCCAGCCGCCATTTCTTCCCAGACAGAACCTAAACCAATTTAAGGCTGGGTCGACTTGGCAGCCATTGTGGTCTGAAAAATGATTTCCACCTCAATTTGCGAATGAATCCAGGACCACTCAGATGTAAAGCTAGCGCGCTAACCACTGCGCAACGTGGCACAATAATCTTTTACTTGCACACATACACCCCACCATGCTAAATGTGTAATTTATGTTAGTATAATTTTACTGAAAATAGATTAGCCTAAATTACATGACACTATGCTGGAGTTTCACATTAAAAAATATGTACAGAGATCGTCCAAATTATTACCAAAAGCGTCTTTAATTTTTTTTTTCCTAGTTTTATAGTGTTTGTGGTAATTTTCATTTTAAAAAAAATTGCTGACATTTTTCAGATGGGTTTAAATGTTATAATACATGGCGGTATAATATATGTTCTGAAGTGAATTAGTACTCTTTCTTTTCACCAGCTTGCAAGAAATACAGATACTAATGTCTCCCATTTAGTTGTTGGAATAAAGCAGGAACTAGATAATGAGGTATGTACACAGATAATGCTATTTTTTTTATAGTAAATTGTTTCTGTTGTAATTATAAGTAACTTACTTTGTTTATAGATGAACAATTTAGACGCTGACCCTTTGCATGATAGTGGATTTTTAAAGACATTTGCAGATGACAGAAAATCAGTCAATGTCAATCATTAAAGAATGTATCTATCAGGACAGCAACCCACTCCAAACAACTTGTTTGGTCTGTTGCCATCCTTTATAGAGCACCTCAACTGTGTTCATGGTTTAACTTTTATTGTTATCTGCCAGAATATTCAATGAATTTCCCTTAGTCAGGTTTGGTGGAGAGATGACATTTAAATCATTCACTCCAGCAGATGCAGAACAACTTGAGCCGAGAGTTGACAAGACCGCGTCAAACGGGTTGAGTGCTTTCTCTTCGATAAGGCCGGTACTGGACAACATCCACAACCAGAGCCTGCACACCTGTCAATTCAACTTCACAGTACTATCTGTCAGATTAGCACCAAAGAAAGCACTGTAACCGGCTGAGGGCTTATATTGCTCTACTGTTATAGTTCATTATATATGCCACCAAACCACGGATTTGCCTGGAATTCACACTAGTTGACAACTTACACTTGTGTTCTCTGAAACGTGTTGTTGTTTTCCATTTGAACTGGTTAAACTATGTAGAATTTTGCAGTCTAGTTCACACGGCTATCTAAATATCTTGCCACTGGAGCAGGGCAGCTCAGGACTAGAGAGTGAGGTTGACAACAGGTGCAGTATCTTCCTCACTTTAATCCAAATCACAGCCCAAGTCACCTATTTCAGCGGACACAGCAAGAGAAAAGACAGTCCACACGGCTGAACAAAGAGAGTGGTCTTCATCGATTGTGATAGACAAACGAATGAAAAAAACTATCTCCAAGCCTCCCTCGAGAGACGCATGGTCGGCCTCCCGCTTCATAGCTAGCGCACTAAAGTTCTTCATAACTCGGACATATGTCAATTGTTCCTGGTGGAAGATGCAGTTATTTACGCAGACAAGATGAAACATTGCTGGAGGGTCCACTTGCTGGGAAGAATGGATGATCGCTGGAGCACACCGACAGCAATATGGTACCCCAGAGACAAAAACCGTGTGAAATGCGTAGTGGAAAAGCAAACACTAAAATGTTATAGCAAAAGCAAAAAGTGGAAAAACAACAAAATTACAAACTAAAATGTTTTTATGCAAATGTGAGAAGCATAGTAAATAAAAGAGAAGAATTAGAACTGTATGTAGAAGAAGAAAAACCAGATATAATAGGGATAACAGAATCATGGATAAATGTGAACATTGCAGATAGTGAACTTGAAATAGAGGGATATACAATGTTAAGGAAAGATAGTGTAGGAGAAAAGTCTAAGGAAGGTGGCTTTTTATTATACTGTATAAATTCTGTTAATATAACGATCAAAGATGAGTTTTCATGTGGTAACAAAAATGGAAGTATAGGGAAAAATAGAAAGTGGGGGTGAAAAAACAGTGATTGGAGTGTGCTATAGATGTCCATTAAGTCAAAAAGGGGATGATGAGGAGCTGATTAGTAGCATAGCAAAAGGAAGTGAAGGAAAATTATTATTAATGGGGGATTTCAACTTTCCAGAAATAAAATTGGATATGACAGAAGCACTTGTATGTCAAAACCTTTTGTTAAGTGCATAACTGACAATTTTTAAATTCAACATGTAGAAGCAGCCACCAGAGGCAAAAACATACTCAACCTAGTTTTTACTAAAGAGGAAAATATGATTGAAAATGTTACCGTTGTGGAACTGTTTGGCTCAAGTGACCATCAAATCATCCGTTGGGATCTTATTTCAGGGAAAGAAGTAAACATAAACACGCGAACATACGTCTATACTAAGGCTGATGTTAAGAGGATGAAAGAGGCATCGAACCACATAATCTGGAAAGATATTGTCGTAGGAACAGATGTTGAACAGGAGTGGGAGAGTTTTAAAACAGTTCTAGAAATGCTAAAAAAGGAATGTGTTTCATGTAGGGAGGTAAACCCCAAGCGTAAAAAGGGGATAACTAAATTTGTAGTTAAATGTAGAAGAGCTAAAAAAAAAAAAAGCATGGAAAAAATATATAGAGGCAGGTAAATCAAAAGAAACATATTTAAAATATTTAGACGAGCAGAACATATCTCAGAAAGCAAATAAAACAGCAAAAATAGACTTCGAAAAAAAAACTTGTCCAAAGGATCAAAACTGATAGTAAAAGTTTCTCTTATGTCAGAAGTAAACAAAGAATGAAAGACAAAGTAAGCCATCTCATAGACAGTACAGGGGAAATAATAAGTGAGAATAGGGAGGCAGCTAATCTACTCAATCAGTACTTTAGCGCAATCTACACAAAAGAGGACTGCTCCAAGATCCCAGAGCCTGTAGATATTTTTCAAAGAGAAAAAAATTGGAGGGGTTGAAAGTGGATAAATGTCCAGGTCAAGATGGTATTCATCCAAAATTGCTGTTTGAAATTAGAGACCAACTAGCAAAAAAATTGGCAATATTATGTTCTCAATCACTTGCAAAATGGATTGTTCCACGGGATTGGAAAGATGAAGGAGTAATCCCCTTATTCAAAAATGGCAAAAATCAGATCCAGCGAATTATAGGCCGGTGAGTATAGTCTGTAAATTGTTAGTCAATAATCAAAGAAAACATTGTATTGTATTTAGACAAATTTATTCTAATTAGAAATAGTCAGCATGGGTTTATTAGAAGGCGATCATGCTTAACAAATCTATTAGAATTCATGGAGGAGGTTACCAAAATGATTGATAAAGGGGAGCCAGCGGACATTATTTATCTAGATTTTGCAAAAGCCTTTGATAGAGTACCTCAAAAAAGATTATTTTGAAAGTTAAAATCACATGGAATATGTTGCCAAATGTATTGAAAATTGGTTAACGGGAAGAAGGCAGAGGGTGGGCATAAATGAGTACTCTGAGTGGTGTGAAGTGAAAAGTGGAGTGCCGCAGGGCTCAGTTTTGGGACCAATTTTGTTCTTGATATATATAAATAATTTGGACATTGATATGAGATCCATGATTGCAAAATTTGCTGATGACACAAAACTATGCAGTAGTGTCTCATATAAAGCAGAAGTGGATATATTGAGGTCAGATTTAGATAAAATTTGAGAATGGTCTGTAAGCTGGCAAATGGAGTTTAATATAGATAAATGTACAGTCATCCACATGGGTAGATCCAATATGGAACATAATTACAGAATGGGAGAAAATAATATTAGAAAGATAGATTAGGAAAGGGACCTAGGGGTTATAATAGATCATACAGGAAAGGTGAGTGAGCAAGTTCAGGCAGCAGGGAGAAAAGGCAAATGCAATGTTAGGTATGAAAAAAAGAAATATTAATCATGGGAGCAAGGAAGTGATCGTCAAACTGTATAAAGAATTAGTTATACCTAGATTGGAGTACTGTGTACAGGTGTTGAGTCCTTATCATAGAGGGGATATAAACATGCTCGAAAGAATTCAAAAAAGAGCGACAAAGCTCCAGAATTACAGTTATGAGGAAAGACTCAGAAAAACCGGCCTACAGTGTCTAGAAGAGAGAAGAATTCATGGTGACTTAATACAGGTTTATAAGATGATCAGAGGAATGGATAAATTAGACTATAACGTTTTTTAAAATACAGCCACCCACAATAACAAGAGGGCATAGCTACAAGTTGACTAAAGAGAGGTCCATATTAGATATTACAAAATATTGTTTTTAGTCAGAGAGGGGTGAATGCTTGGAATGCATTGCCAGGGGAGGTAGTAGAAGCAGGGACAAATAATGAATTTAAGAATAAATTGGATGCCCATAGCTTTTAGAGCAAGGTGATGTCAATGAAACTGGTTGAATACAAACTCTGCAGGGTCTTCTAAACCAGTATAAAGACGTTAAATTAAGTTAAGGTAATCCACAAGGGAAGATGTTCAAAAAGTTTCTTCTGTGATGACAATCTGAGATCTTTTTAAGTTCTTGTGTCAGACTCTCAATCTTTATCTTGTAAGATACAGAAAGGCCAGATAAGACATGAGTGAGTGGCTGCTTTAGAGTCTTCAAGCCTCCATGAACTGGTGGGGATCTACTGTCCTGGTCATGCTGGGGTTCTATCAGTATCCACACTTTGCCATTTCTTGAGAGAGATTGAGCACTTGTGGGTATGCCTGAAGTGCAGTGATGTTGATTCCTTAGAACAAAACAGATTGAGTGTATTGCTGTTGTATATTATCTTAAACGTGAACATTCTCCATCTTATATTTGTTGACATGTTCCATCATTGTCTCTATTTTCAGACTAAACACAACATCCAGACACAACTTCCATTCCTACATGAAAAGATGAAGCAGGAACAAATGTTCATGGTAAGGTTTATTATTATCAGACAAACAATGACAGTTTCTTTCAAGTTTCTGAAATATATAATTATCTATATCAAATGGGGTATCCTTAGAAGAAATAGATGTTAGGACTCAATACCACATCAAGTTTATGGCTCAGCACAACATTTTTGAAAATTTGTCTAGTTTTTTTCTCTAGTTTAAACAAAAAATTATAATCTGTGAATACTGAATGTAGATTCTTCTTCTGCGTTCGTTCTCAATCTCCCACTGCAAGTAGCAGGATATAGTCCGAAGAACAGAATGCACTGTGTCACTTAGTTTACTACTTGACTACGATATTTGCACCTTTTGGTCTGACACATTTGTCTTCGGGAGCAATGTAGAATCTATAACCTGCTTTCATGGTTTGTTAACCTTTTCCAATTGCGCGGCTAGTTATTATGGCGAAAAAAAATGGCTGCTCTGACACTAATGGCTAGGTAATGTGCCGAACGATTAGAAAACAATTGTAGACCATTTTCATGTATTCATACAAGTTGAAAACTCTGGTATTTTAAATTCAAAAATAGACAATGCTATCATTGAAGACATAAAAAAGAAAGATGGCCGGTTGAGTTTGAAAGAGAATATTGATACGATTTATTATGTTTTTTTTCTGGGCGGCTGGAAGATTATCCCATTATTGCGGGTGATGAAGGTAGGCTGGCGCAACATATTTTTCTGAGATAGATCTGTTTATTTAGCTCTATATAATCTTGTCAGTAACAGAATCTCCAAGGTCTTTGAGACGCTGTGCAATAGCTTCTGGAATGAGAGTTGTCATAGCCTTGATTCTTCTTCATATGCTGTCAGACGTCAACTTGAATTTGTTCAAAGAAAGCAGCTGTCATCATGAGGCTGTCAACACTGCCATGGAGCTTGTCTAGTGTTGCCACTGGTGATGGCCACATGTGCTTTCTCTGGTCCTCGTACGTCTGGCAATTTTGCAGCAGATGTTCAGCGGTCATTTTCCCTGTACCACACGGGCATTCTTAGGAATACAGCTTCGTATTGTAGCAACACGTCTCCGTCTGACGAGAATGAAGTCAGGTCACTCGAGCAAGATGTTTATCGACGACGACTTGAACAGAACATCACACACAGATAGATTCTTACATGTGTGTGGTCTCTTGTTGCCTTTCCGTGTTGGTCTGCTTCGGTGGCTTCTAACTCTATGACTCTACTATTGTCACTCACTGGCTAAGTTTCTGTAGCTTTTAACTATCTACTTGTTCTAGACTAAGTGCTACTCACTACACTGTCTGGTAGGACACGCTTGCCTGCTGCTTCTGATCTGTCCACTAAACTGTCTCACTCCAGTTTGTAAGCTAAGTTTTTTCTCGCTTAAAGTAATGACTACACTTTCTTGAGTTCATTTCCCACCAACTTTATTTGAACTCGCGTGTCCCAAAGAAAAGCTGCATTATCTTCCAAACACTGATTGACCACTTGTTGACGGGGATTCCCAGTTCAAACCGTGAGAACAGAAGGCCGACCAATGTATGGTCGGCCAGCCCCAAACTTGCATTGTTTGATAGTTGTGGACCATACCTCGTTCAATGAACTGAAACTCTCAGGCCGGGTTCTCAAGTTATGTTTGGGTACCACGAACGGTATTTTCAGGGCTTCCCTGGCTTTGGTTTGTTGTACCCCTGTAACTCTGTTACACAATGAATGAAGCAGGTTGGATAGTCACTGGATGCTTGACCTACACCAACTGAGAAAATGTACCCCATAATTAGTAAAGCACCACTTGGGACATGAAGAGTTGTTGCATCAGAGATAGAAAAAGTGAACCAGGTAAACGACCCAAAGCACCTTATGCTTGGACATCAGGTGCAGTGCACACAACTAAAATCAAGACAAAGTTTCTAACAGTCAACCCAGCTCTTACAGACTGGTTCTGGAAAATGCTACATTGAAAGATGGAAAGAGCTGATGCAGGTAACCTGGACTCCTGGATTGAGTTATGGGAGGAAACTGCATTTGAACATCATGTGTATTGCGCAACATTGAAGTCGCTAAATAGCCATGGGACTAACTGACATATCACAGGGCAGAAAAAACCTAAAAAGGTAGGGATTCATGCAAATGTGGAGCAACGCAAAACCCAGACTACGTGACGATCTGCCCAAACCTCCCGGAGACTTGCAATATGGACTATCTGCTGAGTGGCAAAGACAGGTCATTCCATTTGACTGAATACTGGAAGAACGATGTGTGACGTAGTGCCTGGGACACAGAAAGTAGATATGCTACAGACCATGTTTGCCAGTCATGCATTGGATTTCTTCCCCTCTCTTAATTGGCCTGATCGGTCAAAAAAGGCACGCAGTCTTAAGGATATAGGATGACACAGAATGGCGTTGGTAGTCCCAATCTATAACAATAAACAAATTATTATTCACATAAGTACATTTCTGAAAATACATTAAACATAAAGTTAACCAATATAACTGAGCAAATTCTCTTGTTATTTCAGAAATCTGAAAAGTTTACTGTCAATGAAGGTGTGTCTGTGAAGACAAGAAATGTTGACAGCATTAATGATACAATGACAGGACCTGTGAAAGTGGAAAATCGTGATCATTGTGTAGAGGATGAACGTAGACATATAAAAGATGGTAAGTCAGCAATTTGTTACATGATTAGTGTTATGATTGTATACAATAGCTAAGTAAGGCGCTCATCTCTCAAGAAAGGAACGAAAAAAAGCTCAAAACAGTGGATGTTCAAATCCCACAAGTTTCTCAGGGGAGGTGGAATCATGTGCCTAGTCATGTCATAGACAGAAGATAAACTAGATGGCAGTGAAGACAACAGTGAAGAACTGGACAACAATGTTTAAAGAAGAACGATAGTTAGCGCGAGATCTTTCGAGACCAGGTCAGGTGCATATTGTTGCGTCAGAAGACCCCATCACCAAGATTGATGCAGCAAGTATGCACTATGCACAAAAGAAGCCAATCACCTTCCTTTTCGTATCACAGCAAGTGGTTCAAACTCCGTCCCATGCGTTCTTCCTTATGGTGATTGATCAGCATCTGAGGTACCCATTGTGAACACACACACCTTCCAGTGCTTCAATTTCTTGCCAACCACCATTTGAACTTTCCGTAGCGGCACCGCACATTCCTCTGCTAGCGAACGTAAGATCCAGTGACAGTCCACCCCAAATGCTGCATCAATTTTAGTGATGGTATCTTCTGACACAGCAATATGCACCTGACCTGGTTATGGAAGATCTTTCTTTAAACATCGTTGAGCAGTTCTTTACTGCTGTGATCAATATCACTCACTTGAGACCAATATATCGTCAGTTATGTTTCATTAGCATGTCACATATTATCTACTTTAAAAAATTGTACATGTGGGCCTTTGTCAGAGTGATCTTACTCTGCTACACAAACTGGTTGATTAAGTGAATCTACAGTGTGTCACATTGTGAATTTTGATCTGTAGGATCAACAATCAACATGATCTCTTTTTGACAGCTACATGAAAAGTCACATAAGTAGAACAGGCATTGTCATTCACTTGAAAAGGGAATTTGATATGGTTAGTAGGGTTGGACTCAAAATTTTCTAAAATATCGTCTGTCATAACAAACTGCTTCAGCTGATGGAATTGTTTCATGAGAATAATTAAAGGACAGTCCAATTTGATGATAATGCGTCACAACCATTCAGAATTCACAACTGTGTTAAACAAGGCTTCATCCTGGCTCCAAAACTATTTTGAATGTTCATTGCACTTCTAATAAGACTTACATTTGGTAATGCAACTTCACACTAGATTGGGTGGTTGTCTATTTAATCTTGCATGGATCAAGACAAATATCCAAAAACAGAAAAGTTACTGTCGGGGACTTGTTATTTGCTGCATATGTCATTTACAGTCAAAAGTAACTCCAGAGTTTGATAATCGCTTATCTCAGGTGTGGATATATTTTGGCTGGACAATGGGCCTTAATAAAACAAATGTGCTGTGAAAAGTCAAAGGTGCTACTCCAACCATTACCATCCACAATTACAAATTGGCAACTGTGGACGAGTTCACTTACTGCAGTCTCTCATAAACAATAAGTTGTCCCTAGACCCCGAAGTAGGCAACCACTTTGGTAAAGCTGCTGTCATATTTACCTGTCTCACAGCATGTGTCTGCGACTAAGGCCTACAATGCCTATATCATCTGTGGTAGCAAAATATGGACAACAGATGCCAACATACTGTGTTTAAAATTTATCCGAGGCATCACATTGAGAGACTTGAGGGCAACTTTAGAGATGCACCAGTCTCCCAGGTATGTACACTCTCCACATGCAGTGAAGATAACTTTGATTAAGTCATATTCGCCACATGGAAAACAGTTTTGTCCTCAAAAATATACTTTATCAACAACTCGCGTATGGTAAATTAACAGTTGGCCAACCACAGCTGAAGTTGGAAGACATGTAAACGAGACAAAATGCAGATGCAGCCTGAAAAGCCATCTCAGGCTGGGTAGTGAATCAGTTAAAGTAAAATTTATATTATTGTTCCAATGCCATCAATTTTTAAAATATAGAAATTGTCTGCTGTCATTATTTTTTAATAGATATTTTATAATATGTCTCTTCTTTATCTCCACATGTCAGAAATGTGTGCGTCCACATGGAGCTACTTCACCAACCCTCATGCTGATGTTGAAATAATGGAAAGTTCAGGTAGTGATCTGCACTTGCAACATTTAGGACATGATATTGTCTCAGAAAAACTACAAAATGATATTAAGGTCACTGAGGAGAAGACAGAAAATGTTAAAGAAACTTTGGAGACTCTAATAGTAAAGATAATGGTGAAGAATACAGGAGATATAGTAGATGATTTGGGAGGACTACCAGAACACATACACATTGAGAAGAACACAGGAGATGAGACAGTGAGTTTTGAGATGATGCAGGTACACAAAGACAACACCGTAATGAAAACAGCATTCAGGTCAGGAGATATCAGTTTGACATCTAAAGAACAGGGACTGAATGAGTCAGTAAGAGTCAGGGAATGTAACATAAAAAGAAAACATAAAATAGAGAAGCCTTACATGTGCAATGTTTGTGGTAAAGAATTTAAACAAAAAGGTAACCTTAATAATCACAAAATAGTACACACAAAAGAGAAACCTTACAAGTGTGATGTTTGTGGTAAAGTATTTACTCAAAAAGCTACCCTTAATAAACACAAAATAGTACACACAGGAGAGAAACCGTTCAAGTGTAATGTTTGTGGTAAAGGATTTACTTATTCTAGCTCCCTTAATGCTCACAAAAAAGTACATTCAGCAGAAAAACCTTACAAATGTGATGTTTGTGGTAAAGGATTTTCTAGAAAGGCTAACTGTAATTCTCACAAGATAGGACACACAGGAGAAAAACCTTACAAGTGTGATCTTTGTCATAAAGAATTTACTCATTGTAGAGACCTTAACAAACACAAAATAGTACACACAGGAGAGAAACCTTACAAGTGTGAAGTTTGTGGTAAAGAATTTACTCGAAAATATAGCCTTAATACTCACAAAATACTGCACACAGGAGAGAAACCTTACAAGTGTGATGTTTGTGGTAAAAAATTTACTTATTCTAGATACCTTAATACTCACAAAATAGTACACAGAGGAGAAAAACCATACATGTGTGCTGTTTGCGGTAAAGGATTTACTCAAAAATATATCCTTAATACTCACAAAATAGTACACACAGGAGAGAAACCTTACAAGTGTGATGTTTGTGGTAAAAAATTTACTCATTCTAGCTACCTTAATACTCACAAAATAGTACACAGAGGAGAGAAACCTTACATGTGCAATGTTTGTGGTAAAGAATTTAAACAAAAAAGTAACCTTAGTATTCACAAATCAGTACACACAAAAGAGAAACCTTACAAGTGTGATGTTTGTGGTAAAGTATTTACTCAAAAAGCTACCCTTAATAAACACAAAATAATACACACAGGAGAGAAACCGTTCAAGTGTAATGTTTGTGGTAAAGAATTTACTCATTCTAGCTCCCTTAGTGCTCACAAAAAAGTACATTCAGCAGAGAAACCTCACAAATGTTATGTTTGTGGTAAAGGATTTGCTAGACAGGTTAACTGTAATGCTCACAAAATAGTTCACACAGGAGAAAAACCTTACAAGTGTGATATTTGTGGTAAAGGATTTACTCTTAAAGCTACCCTTAATAAACACAAAATAGTACACACAGGAGAGAAACCGTTCAAGTGTAATGTTTGTGGTAAAGGATTTACTCGTTCTAGCTACCTTAATGCTCACAAAATAGTACACACAGGAGAAAGACCTTACATATGTGATGTTTGTGGTAAAGGATTTACTCAAAAATATATCCTTAATACTCACAAAATAGTACACACAGGAGAGAAACCTTACAAGTGTGATGTTTGTGGTTAAGGATTTACTCAAAAATATATCCTTAATACTCACAAAATAGTACACACAGGAGAGAAACCTTACAAGTGTGATGTTTGTGGTAAAAGATGTCCTTGTTTCTGCACTGTACAATATTGTTGAATATATATAACACCTGATGAGACTCATTTTCAATGTATTGGTTATTTGCTTAGATGTCATATTCCTCATCCAAAATACACTTTTGCCAATTCATAAAAAAGAAATGGCCAGAAAAATACTGAACTTAATGATTTAAGAGCAGTACTCTGTCAACTATGCCAGCAGTCCACACCAAAAAGAGTAGTGGTACAGTGGGATCCATCCCACTGTAACATCAAAGGCAACAAGAAGGCAGACAGACTGGCAAAAGAAGGTGCAAGACTACCACAACCAGATTCTAGTGTGACCTACGAAGAGTCCAAAAGGTTTATTAGGGCCAGATACATGCCAAATGGGAAACAGAACACACTGGCTACACAAAAAATTATACCTACTATCAGCTGAACAGAAGAGAGCAGGTCGTGGTCTTCAGACTTCGCACAGGCCACACCTGACTGAGGTACCATCTATTCAATAAACTGAAGATAGATGGCACTGACGAATGCAATTGTAGTATAGGGAAAATGACCGCTGAACATCTGCTGCAAAACTGCCCGACATACGAGGACCAGAGAAAGCACATGTGGCCATCACCAGTGGCAACACAAGACAAGCTCTTTGGCAGTGTCGACAGCCTCAGGATGACAGCTGCTTTCTTTGAACAAAAAACAAGTTGACGTCTGACAGCTTACGAAGAAGAAGAAGATATAAAAGAATAATAATATTATATATATTTAATTAATTATAATTATTAGAAAATGATTAATGCACACAAAATAATACACCCTTGTATACTTGAAATCCAGGTATTCAGGCAGGTTACGTCTGCTGTCAGATAGTTATCACAGATCATTATCTTTTTTTTTTCATTTTTCCTTCCTGTGGCTCACTAGAAATGAGAGAAGATAGGGGATGCTTCTAAATATTTACCTGGTCAGCAGTTAACAGCCTGCTCTTTTCAATTTGTTACTGCCAAAGTTTCTTTTATGTGCACACCAAGTACATGGAACCTTCAAATTTTGTGTCTGTCTGATAAAGTGTTGGTCTGAATGCAATTATTATATCAAGATGTCAGATGTGTATTTGTACTGTTTTTCTAAATAAAGTAAAAACATATAGAATTTTAGTTTTTTTGTGATAGTAGATACCACACTTACATAAGAAATTGATTATGAACATCATTCATCAGATAGTGCAATAAATAATCAATAATTGGTCACACTGCCTGTAAATTGACCATATGGACATGGTGTTTGTTCTGGCACAGTTATTAAAGGAATATCAATTTCATCAAAGCTGGACATGGAGTCAATAATGAAACCATGCTACACCAACCTGTTCAGATCATCAGAATCACCTTCAATTGCCCTACCCTACACTTTATCCCCTCTTCTAGACTTCCTGTACTGAGACAGTCACCATTCTGTAGAGTCAATGCCATCTGGAAAATTACCAGGTGAAGATGGCATCACTGAGGAGGTCATCCGGGCTTTGCCAAGCCCTAGCGCAACGTTTTACACGTTATCTTCATTCGGGAGGAACACCTGCTGCCTGGCACAACTAGAGGACAACCTTTGCTGCCTGGCACAACTAGAGGACAACCTTTGCTGCCTGGCACAACTAGAGGACAACACCTGCTGTCTGGCACAACTAGAGGACAACACCTGCTGTCTGTCACAACTAGAGGACAACCTTTGCTGCCTGTCACAACTAGAGGACAACCTTTGCTGCCTGGCACAACTAGAGGACAACACCTGCTGTCTGTCACAACTAGAGGACAACCTTTGCTGCCTGTCACAACTAGAGGACAACCTTTGCTGCCTGTCACAACTAGAGGACAACCTTTGCTGCCTGGCACAACTAGAGGACAACACCTGCTGCCTGGCACAACTAGAGGACAACATCTGCGGCCTGGCACAACTAGAGGACAACTCCTGCTGCCTGGCACAACTCTCTGAGACAACACTCTTGCACAAGAAGGGAGACAACGAGGATCTAGGAAACTATCGTCAAATTACTCTCCACCCGGTCATTTGCAAGATGTTTATACAATGCATCCTTGCCAGAGTCCGCACCACTCTTGAAGAATCACAACAGTCTGTCTGGCTTTCAGCGGTCGTACAGCACAATGGACCATATTTCAACCTGTTGCCGACTTTATTGAAACAGCCCGAGAATTCCAGACGCCCTTGATACTCACCTTCATCGACTATAAAAAGGCTTTTGATTCGGTAGAACGATATTTTGTCTGGCATTCACTGTTGAACAAGGTGTTGATCCTGGTTACATCAGAGTTCTCACCAACAGTTACACGAACTCCATTACCACATTTTGTCTGGCGTTCACTATTGGAACAAGGTGTTCATCCTGGTTACATAAGAGTTCTCACCAACAGTTATACGAACTCCACTACCACATTTCGTCCCACCCAACGTCCAATTGTGGTACAAATTCAAGAGCGGTCCGCCAGGGCGATCCTACCTCACCGAACCTCTTCTCTGCATGTTTGGAATCAGTTATTACCCGATGCAACTGGGACCCCTTTGGTATTATTATTGACGGGAGACGCCTCAATCACCTTTGATTTTCTGATCCTGTCTTCCTTGGCGAGGTACGATTAGAGGATGTCCACGAGTACATTTATCTTGGACGTCTTCTCAATATGGAGAATAACCTGGAACCTGAACTGACAAGACGTCGCCACGTGGGTTGGGCAGCCTTCTCGTCTATTAACACGGTCCTGGGTGGTTGTCATGACCAAGACCTACGAGCCTCCTTCTTCAATTCTACTGTACTCCCTGCGATGTGCTACGGTGCTGAGACGTGGACACTAATACAATTACTGGAGGACAATCTGAGAGTGACCCAGGCCTCCCTCGAGAGACGCTTGGTCTGAATCACTCTCCTAAACTAACGCGTTCAAGGTCTCCACAATTCTGGCATAAGACGATTGTCACTGGTGAAGGTTGAGGTAATCCATTAAGACAATGCAAAACATAGAGGAACAAGTCGCATGTTGCAACAAAACGATGGTCGATTGGACATAGCGACAGCAGTCTTGTTGCCCAGAAGTAAAAAAAAGAAATCGGAAAGAGACTAAGTATGGCCAAGATGGTATTCGACAAGATGCGACACATTCTAACAGATAAATCAGAATTATAAAATAAGAATAGTCAGGTGTAATGTATACTAGTCACTACTTTATGGCACAGAAACATGGACAATGAATAACAAGCTGGAAAAGAGTATTGAATCCTTCAAAATGTGGGTATATAGAAGATTGTGTGCCATTTCTTGGAAAGAGAAGAAAACAAATTTGGAGAAAAGTTGGGGGTGAAAAGAGAATTAATGCCGAAATCAGGGTTAGGCAGCTACGTTATTTTGGTCATATAACAAGATATACCTCCTTGTTGAAGACCACCCTGGAGGGTAGGGAGGAAGGATCGTTTAAGAGTCAGACAACGCCTGAAGTGGGTGGATAACATCAAGAAATGGACTGGAAAAAGCCTCTCAGATTGCACAATTACCGCGAGAGATAGAGTACACTGGAGATCAATTGCAGTCGACCTTCGATGTGGAGAAGGCACCTGAACCGAACTGATTACCGGGTACCAAAACAGCAATGGAGCCAATAATTCTAAATATATGTTCAAGACACCACATCCGATATACCGACATCTGCAACCAAACGAGTTCTGTTTATATACTGGTTAACTGGACGAGCCGTTTTTCAGCGGCGGTTACATCGTTGCGGGCTCCAACTTCTCTTCCAACGTTCTCTGTCATGGGCCACGGTGGACTAGAGAATTATGAGTCGCCCATCCGTGGCATCGTGAATGTTGTTGTGGGATGCAAGGGAGATGGACCAACGTGTTGGTGGTCGTTTCTTGGTTGGACTTCATCTCCTTCGTGAGTGTCCATGTTTCTGGCCAATAACATATTTCACTTAGTGCTGTAGATGATGTCCAAAACAGGCTTTACCAAAGATAAAACCGCACATCTCCCTCGACGCCATCTTGTCAACTCTGGCTTTCGGTCGTTCTGCATGTTGGGCAGGAGTCCAAGGTAGATGTCTACGTCGTCCAGTCTCTCGCTCCATCTAGTGAAACGATTGTGGATAACTTTCGCCTTGGACGTGTTCATTTCGAGTCTTGCTCTCTCTGTCTCTCTCAGTCACTCGTGGAGTGCTGTCAGGATTTCATTATCGTCAGTGGATGCTTCCGCGATGAGTACCGGTACTAGATCATCTGCAAAGCGAAGGTGATTTAGCAGTTTGTTATTTATGTTGATACCAGAGTTATCCCAGTCGCACCGGGTGATGACCGGCATGCTGAGAAAATGCCCAGTAAGATGGGTTCCCATTGCCGGACTCCTCTGTGAATGGGAAATACTACATATGTATGGAATGGTTGGAAGTTAGCCAGGCAATTGTTGCATCAATCAGCAGGGATTCTTGTATCTAGGTCGACTCTTTGATCTATTAGAGATGGCCAGACGAATTTTGGTTTAGCCGATTCAAATGCTTACTCGCAGTCGATGAAGGTGTAAATTAGTAGAGTTTGGTACTCCCAAACTGTTTCAATCGGTCCGCATCATGTTCTGTTTTCTATGAATGGACGTCTCTGCACTTATGGCATCCGCATATGTGCTAGGTTTTTCTCAGCAAATGGCGGTAGGGAATGTATGCTGACGGGCCCTATAGCTCGCTGGTTGTACACTCTCTTGGTCTGTCATCTCATGCGCCCTACTCTGCTCGAACCTGGTTTCATGTGGAAAATGGGTTGCCTCTGGATTGCTGCTTCATCTTTTGCGTTGTAATCATCTAGGAGGCGGTCATTGATTGATTTCAAAATGTCACTTCTATCCATCACTCATATGCCCATGATAGGATATTGTGAAGCCATTATGTTAGCTCTTTCATTGCCCTGAACCCCAGCATGAATAGGACAGCATATCCATGTCAACACCTGAAGTGTTAAGGCTTCAGCAGCTGCTGTCCACTCGTACCTAAGTCATTTCTTCTGTACCTTCTAAAGTAGGCCTCCCGCGTCTGTTACGTTAGCTGATCATGTTATAGAAATCTCACATATTCCATCTCACTGCTTCTGTTTCCATTATCAAACTGGAGGTTGGTGATATGTGTGTCCTACTGCGCTCAGCAGCGACCTGTCCTCTCATGCTAGCCGAGAAACCCCAGTCTGATGTCCTACTGCGATCAGCAGCGTCATGTCCACTCACTCTAGCCGAGAAACCCCAGTCTGATGTCCTACTACGCAGCACTGATCCGTCTATGTATATGACATCATCCTTTTCCTGCGTGTTCTCAGTTATCAGCTGGTACACCTCGTGCTCTGCTCTCCCGTTGCATCATTCTCCGCATTCATTGTGTAAGGTTATGATGACTCTCTGGTCCTCTATCATTCTTTCATCTATCATCCTTTCACCAGCGTGGACCGATTCTTTCCCTTTGGTTATCGTTTCAGCTGGAGTGATGTGCCCGACTATTGTCTCTGCATGTGTCATTCATGACGGTCCTCTCTTGATTCTCGATCCCTTGATGTCTGAGATACTACTGCACATAGGGTGACGCGTGTCTGTGCTGACACGCATAGAGGCTTTGACTTGTGCCAGTTTATGTCTAGATGTCACCGATAACAATCCCAACGTGTGCCCCATCATCACAATCGGGGTATCTGTAGTGCAGCACAGAACCAGTCGCGTACCTTCATTCCGGGTGCGTTCTAAACTTTCACACTGTGTTCTTCATAGTGTGAATATGCAATTCCGTAATCGATAACAGACAACACGACTTGACAAAATAGAATGAACAGGGGGCGTTGTTCCAAGTCCGCAACAGGCATGGTCTTCAGTGCTCCTAACCCTAGCTTACATCTTTGTACGACATGGTCAAAGTGGCTATTCTAGGAGGAAATGAGATCAACCTGTCACACCTGTCAATGGCGCAACCCTCAAATGTGATGCCTGGGAGTTCAGCCTTTACTATGGAAACATTCAAAGAGCACCACATCATGCAGGCCTTGTTCGCATTGATCATAGAGTCGCGCACCACTATGAGATTACTTGCAAGGTTTCCTTGATGTGTTTGACCAACTGTTGCCTCTTTGAGCCAGTCTTGTACGTTAGGATGTCATCGGCAAATGTCAACGTTCGCCCTGTCTCTGTGGGTTGAATATTGGCCACTTTTACTGTGTAGATGTTGAACAGCACAGGTGAAAACAGAGACCCCTGAAGCAGTCCTTGACATTTTCGTTTCGGTTCTGATGTCCACGATGCCGCACGTAGTGGAACTGTTCTTTCCATCAGGGGAGCGGATATCCAACTAACCATCCATGAGTTTAAACCACACTGCTTCAGACATGATATTAAAGTCCCAAAATCAACAAGGATGTATGCGTCTTCCTGGTCGAGTGCCAGCACGACTGTTTCTTGCTTTGACTGAAACCCCTCGTACACATCAAACGCGAAAGTACCAACGTTACCGCAGGTCTCCTTCGCTGTTCTATAGCTACCCAGGGTATCCGGTATGATGTGCTCCCGTTATAGGTAGGCCATTATTTACATATCCACTAGCTTCTCGAGCAATTCGCCATTTACATTCTGAATGACAACGGAGAGTTACTAGTGGACTTCATGCATTAGATTAACTAGTGATTGGAGGAAGTATGTTCACACATAAAAGAATACACAAAGCGACGTGGGTGTCACCAGACCACAAGACAAAAAATCAGACTGACCTAGATGTATCAACAGGAAGTTCAGATCATCATTACAAGACGTTAAGGTATACAGAGGGACAAACGTGACGTCAGATCATCACCTTCTGATAACCAAAATAAAGATGAAACTTAGGAGGTACACAACAACATATAGCAACAGAAAATACTTCAACGTGGGATTCCTAAAGAATAAAAACACACAAGATACATTTAAAGTCGAGATATCAAATACGTATAATGTTCTAAAACAACAGGAGAAATAAAAGATGACAGGTAACTGGCTACATATTCAAAATGTATCGAACGAGACTTGTGAGGAGGTTCTGTGAGAAAAATAGCACCAACATAAAGAGTGGATAACGACTGACACTAAAGTAAAGTTAAAAGAACGAAAAATTAAGAAGGTATGTGTATGCGGATGCACGAGTAGGAACGCATTAGCCTTGTCATAGGAAAAATACGCTGAAGCTAACAAAGAAGTAAAGAAGAACACCAGAAGTGACGAAAGTAAAAATATTAATGAGTTGGCGCGAGAGGCAGAGGAATCTGCTGGAAACAGAAATATGAAAGACATTAACAACAGCATATATAAACTAACAGGCAAATATAAGCATATAAAGGGCTTTATCAAAGATCAGGCTTGACAGTTGATAAGCAACACCAATTATAAAACAAAGAGATGGTCTAAACATTTTTTTAAACTTTTAAACCGCTCGGCTTCACGAGCTTCTCCTGACATTCAGTCAGCGGATTCAGAACTACAGGTACATTGCGATAGGACAACAGCAGAAGAAATTAAGAAAGCTGTTAGGCTTCTAAAGACAACAAAACTACTGGCCCAAATGATATCTTCGCGGAAGCGAGCAAACTGGACAATGATACTTAAACTATGATGTTTTACAAGCTACTCGGGAAATTCTTAGAGACGGAAGAAATACAGGAAGACTGGAAAGAAGGCTATGAAAAAAAATTGCCAAAGAAGGAGGATTTACAACAGTGTACCAATTATATAAATGTAGCATAGTAACGCAGTGGTTAGCGCGCTGTCTTTGCATCTGGGTTCATTTCCCAGTTGGGGCGGAAAAGTATTTTCAAGACCGCATTGGCTCCTGGTTGAACACAGCATTAAACGATAGAGGTAGAGGCGTGGGGGCACCCTCCCTCATATAACCGAGCCTTGAAATGTGAGGTCGCTAACACTTCCCACCCCTACGGCAGTAAATGCTTTGGCCCACTTTGACTCTTCGGGACGTTATAGAGAAAAAATGTTATCGGTGCCCGGAAAAGAATAAAGGTCAAAATATATCAGAAGCAGAACTACGTCACAGTAGGTACATTACAACATGTAGAAGAGATAAGAAACTCAAGATAAACAGGTAGAGACGGCAATAGCGATGAATACAGAGATTGCACATGAGAAATTAGAAGAAAGTTCAGAAAAGACAAGAAACAATTCATAACAAACACGTGGCAAAATCGAAGAACTCTTACAACGTGGGAACGAAAGAGAAACTTTAAGAGAAATCAGAAAATTGACGAGAGAATTATAATCATCACAACAGACAATCAATGACAAAAATGGGGATGTTATAACTGAGAACAAAGATATTCTAGAAAGATGTTCGACGACACAACAACAAATAAAGTCTTGACAACGAATGACGGAGAGAGAGACAGAGAGAGAGAGAGAGATAGAGAGATCCAGAACCAACACTGGACGAGGTACGTGCACCGATCAAAGCACTTAAAAACGGAAAGGCAATATTCTGTTGAACGCCGTTTTTGAATTCGACGAAGAGATGAAATATGTGTTGTTGATACCTATTTGATATCCGCAGATTAAATATCTGTTCAGTGGTACTTCTTTCCTCTCGAAACCTGGCTTAGTCTTCAGCAAAGATATTCTCTGCCTGTGGTTTTAATCTGTGTGGATTCATCTTAAGAAAACTTTACTAGGATGACTAGTAAGGCTAATTGTTCTATAGTTCTGACACATCTTTATGTTCCCTAATTTAGGAAGCGGTAAAACCACTGATTTCGCCCAGATGGTTGGCCACTCTTCTGTTCGCTAAATTATGTTACAGTTGTATGTCATAGCCTCAATAATACCTCACCTCCCAACATATACACGCAGAATATCATATGGAGGGTGAAAATATATGCTGATAGGTGTTTGATTTATATGTATATTTATATGTACGTGTTGCTGCATATGCTCACATTCTAATATCGTTGTCTCAAACAAATATTCTTGGTTTCAATCAATCCAGTCGGTTTTCTCGATGGTTAGGCTATTGACAACATCTCGTCAGCATTTTATTCCTTGCATGCTCAAATGTTCTTGAGATTTTATTTCATGTTTGGCCTTCTTTTGTCCTAAGCGGCATACAGTGAATCTCCAATTCTCGGTGACTCTCTGGCCAACATGGCTGTCTGCTTGTGTTTTGTGTAGAGATGTTTATCATTTTTGGATTTGTTGTGAGTTTTCGTGTGGTCTCTGTCCCCGACGAAGAGATTGTGGCTGAAATGTTAGTTTCTACGTTGAACAGTAACTGAACTATACATGGCAGTATACGTTATTTTTACCATCTTTTTTTGTTTCGTGCTTATTAGTATTATAATTATGCTTAAACTTTAATTAGCGATTTACAAGTAAATAATATTTAAAATATCAACTATTATGATTTATGAAGATTGTGTTTGAATCATTCAACAATAAAGTGAACTTTAATTTTTCATTTGGCTTGTTTGAACTGTATGTAAATACAAAAGAGCCATGTTTAACATGGAGCTAGAGCTGCCTTGTGGCCAGACTGGAGTGTTTTGGATTTCCGAAATCATTTCGACTTACAAAGTCTTTTGACCGATATATAATAATGCGTTGCATTAAATAACATACCATTAACACGTTATTGAGTAAATACACATTTGACTAACCTATATAAAAGTCTTTATATAATAACCAATGTACAGTAAGAACAAACGCGGGATATCTCGAAAAATATATTATTATATTGGACATTAACAAAAATAAAAGAAACATCATACCAACATAAATTGAATTATTGCACAGAATGCATGGAGTAACAAGAATGGATAGAATCAGAAACAACGACATTAGGAGACAAGTAGGTACAACACCACTGCTACACTTCATCAAGAGAAATCAAACCAAATGGCTCGTCCACGTGACATGCCAAACACCAGATAGTATCCCTCAGAAAGCAGTTAATACAAATACAATAGGCATAGAGTCAAGGCCAGACCATGGAAAAGATGGATAGCAGAAATAAGAGAAGCAGTAAAGCTCCCATTGTAAGAAGCATATATTAGTGCCTGAACAAGAAATCTCTTCATAACCTGATACTGAAAAGCACAAGCAGGACATAAAGCAAAATGAAGAAGAAAGAATGCATGGCAACTGCAGGAGATAGCAATCTTTATTCCTCAGCACAATGAATATTATTGGTTGCATTCAGCAAAAGTAGCACATGCCGTAATGAGCGTTTTATTTAGTATTGGCCACCTTGGCTATGTCTAACATGATCATATGAGTTCAATAGACTAATACTAAGATTATGAAAGTAGTTTAGTTCCACAAACAAATTAACTTTACTTGTTAACTGATAACTAACTAACTTGAAGTTAGTTCCTTAAAGCATTACTTCTGTTTTTATATTGTGCTGTTTTCATATGTTAATTTATTGTCATTGTATCCTAAAACAAATTATGTTTTTAAAAAAAATACTTCCAAGAATATTATGGCAAAGATTACTATATCATAAAATTACAAAATTTATGTAGCATTTCATTTCTGTAGATTTGTGTTTTTAATCCTTCTAAGCTATTTCTTACAGACAACACATTATTTTACATAATTAATTAAATGTATGGGGGACCCAGTGGTCTCCTCAAGCTAAGGTGTTTGCCTGGAGTGCTGGAGGTCACGGTGGAGACCAGATTATTTTCATGTTGATCATCCGGTACATATTTCGCCTGATCTCTGAGTAGTTAGATCAGAAACCCGTGTGCAGTAACGCGCACGTTATAAATATCATAGCAGCTAAAAATTGAATAAAATAAGCCTAACGGCCGCTGCTCAGACAAAATTCAAGTTAAAAATCTATTCAAATTATTCTAGGTATATTTTCCCCACAGAGAATCTCGCGCAAAAGGGGGACACTATGGATATAACATCAGGTCTTGGTTATGTGGTTAGAGGAGCAGCATAAATGGCACCTGACAGGTTGCTGGTCTACCTTGCTCTAATTTACGCTCCCACCTCGACCAGTTCCTTCTTCTTCGTACGCTGTCAGACGTCAACTTGAATTTGTTCGAAGAAAGCAGCTGTCATCCAAAAATAGGCGATCGTATATTCCAAGGGCTAACAGATGCTCAGACTGACCTGGAAAGTCACCAGTGAATTTTCATCTGCCAAAAAAATGTGACACAAAGGAGGTCGCACCTTGCCACAACATAAGTAAACTAACGACATAAGTAAACTGAAGATAAGATAGATAGATTAAATGTATATTGTGCAAATGCATGCCCCATTAAATACTTTTCTTCCTAGTTGTCATAAGTTGGCAGGTCTTCTGTATAATAAATTATAGTGTATTATCTGCATACTGCATTATGTTTATATTGGTGTTCTTTTCCTAAGGAGAGTCATGTTTGACAGCAGAAATGTCATATTGTAAATAAAAAAGGGATAGAAAATTAAGTTAATTGGTTTTGCAATTGTCTCAGAAAATAAATATTTGTTATTTGAAATTTTATAATTTGTTGCAGATAACTTTATCATAGAATTTATGAATGCTTTAGATTGATTGGCCTGATCAGATTCTACAATTTGCTGATAAAAGGAAAAGTCATTCAAATTTCCATGGAACTCATACAAACAGACAGTGAGATGTTGAAACATGAAGTAGAAACAACACAGGTAAAACATGGTCTTAGTTCATTAAAGAATGCACCCAAAAAAGCTCATTTTCAGTGTGTTTTGAACACTAAAATAAACTTTGTATTTGCTCCTTCTGAATTGATTTTATTAATTTACTTAATACATGATCGACTTAATGGAGCCATTGTACCGATGTGAACTTTGACCTAAAATGGGTTACTGTAACAGAGAGTAAGGATGCTGGCCTCTCAATAAATTAATGAGCAAAAGTAAGACATGGTGAGAAATTTGATTTTCACAAGTTTCAAACAGATTTTGGTTTTGTAAAAAGTTAAATTGGCGTATAATTCAAACCAAGATAGACAAACAAGATGGAGATCCTCTGTGCACATAAAATAATCCTTTGCAGTTGAACATAGAGAAGACCAGGGTGTCAGCCACTTTCCTTGCAAAAATTTCAAAAGGTAACGAAATTCCTACCCAATGGTACTTGACATAAAGGGGCCGTCTATCATATAAAGACACAACAGAGCAATCCCCTGCCTGTCTGCACATATGATTGTGACTAAGTGAAGTGAGTGATTTTATTTTGAACAGCAATAATTCTATAGATAAGATGCTGCACATACACAATATATACTTGATGATATATTAACATACTCTATGTAAAGTATCATCAAGTTTTAGGAATGGTGTTTCTACCAAATGTTCAGATATATTTCATTTTCTTTTGTTCATCAGATTTTATACCCACTTTGTTTGTTAATGTACATTCTGTTCTTCAATTTTACAACTGTGTGCCACAATTACTGCTTCTAAATATATGAAGGGAAAAAAAACATGAACAAAAAAATTGTAAAAGTTGATTAAGTTTGAGTTTAATCAAAATATAAAAATTGGTATGATTTAGATACCGAGACGAGAACACAAACAAAACCTACATTACAACCAATAGGCCTTTATCAGGGACAACAATACTGGACTAACAAATCAACATATAAGGACAAAATGGTAAACTTATCTGATAGTAGACCCAGAATATATGAAATGTACAAATTGCTAGGCTATATATCTTCAGTGAGTGAAACATTGTTTATTTTTATAATTTACAATAATCTCTAAAAATATAAAAAAGATCCCGTCTTGCCATGCATCGCATATGAAATATGGTGTTAGACCCATAATATTTTGTAACCCACAGCACTTAGTGGATGATGTGGTCAGCATCCCACCGGCTGCTTTTTCTTCCCAGACTGAACCGATACCCATTTAAGGCTGGGTCGACCCAGGAGCGATTGTGGTCTGAAAAAACATTTCTGCCCCAACTGGGGAATGAACCCAGGACCACTCAGATGTGAAGCCAGCATACTAACCACTGCACCACATGGCACAATCTCTTATTTGCACGCATACACCCAACCATGCTAAATATCCAATTTATGTTTGTATAATTTTTCTGAAAATAGATTAGTCTAAATCAAATGACATTATGCTGGAGTTTTACAATAACAAATTAATGTATGCAGAGATCGTCCAAACTATTACCAAAAGCTTCTTGAAATTTTGTTCTTTCATTTTTCTAGTATTTGTAGTAATTTACATTTCTAACAAGTTGGTGACATTTTTCATGTGGAAATAAATGTTATGATACATGTCGGTATAACATGTATTCTGAAGTGAATTGTTACTCTTTCTTTTCACCAGCTTGCAAGGAATACAGATACTAATGTCTCATATTTAGTTGTTGAAATAAAGCAGGAACTAAATAATGAAGTAAGTATGTACAAAGATAATGTTATGCTGTGGTATTAAATGGTTTCTGTTATAATTATAAGTAACTTACTTTTTTTTTAAATAAACAATTTAGATGCTGACCTTTTGCTGCACAAAAGTCGATTTTTAAAGACATTTACAGATGACAGATAAGAGATGCTAAACTCACTCACACGCTAAGTTATGTCCCTACGACCTCTTGTGACTATGGGAAAGGCACGATACGCAACGTTAGATGTCATCCCCTCTCCGCTGCCTTGCAGGACACCTGTTTATGGGAAAGACTTTAGGATTAAACCCTGAGGAAAAATCGTACAGCAATATGGTACCCCAGAAACAAAAAATGACAACGGGAGCGACCACCAACACATTGGCTCAACTTGCTTGCATCCAGCAACAAAATTCATTATCTTGCAGATGGGCGACTATTTATCCACTGGTCCACTGTGGCCCAAGCCAGAGACCATTGGGGGAGAAGTTAGGACCCACAACGGTGTAACCGCTGCTGAAGAACAGGTCGTCCAGTAATCCAGTAGCTCCTGCACATTCCTGCACTTGTTGTCTTATGTGACCCTCAAACACACGACGACCTAGGTGTCACCTGCTTATATTCGGTAACAGTTTTCTGAGATACCACATATTATGTACCAAACTGCTCAGAATTAAATGCAGAATACAGCCATTTAACCTGTAGAGATGAACATTTGTGTGAGATAGGAACTACAACTGCCTAATTTTTTTTTACTTGAAACAGTTTTGCATAATTTGGTACTTATCAGTTAATTTATGCAATTTTACACTGATACATAAATAACGGACAAGCTTCCATTAAAGGTAAGCCCCATGCGAAGATGTTCAAAAAGTATCTCCTCAGTTCTGGAATGGCCATCTGAGACCTGTCTAGAATCTTGTGTCAGACTCTCAATCTTTATTTTGTAAGATACAGAAAGGCTAGTTAAGGCATGAGTGAGTGGCTGCTTTAGAGTCTTCAAGCCTCCATGAGCTGGTGTGGATCTACTGTCCTGGTCATGCTGGGATTCTATCAGTATCCACACTTTGCCATTTTTAGAGAGAGACTTAGCACTTGTGGGTATGCCTGAAGTGCAGTGATGTTGATTCCTTAGAACAAAACAGATTGAGTGTATTGCTGTTGTATATTATCTTAAACGTGAACATTCTCCATCTTATATTTGTTGACATGTTCCATCATTGTCTCTATTTTCAGACTAAACACAACATCCAGTCACAGCTTCCATTCCTACATGAAAAGATGAAGCAGGAACAAATGTTCATGGTAAGGTTTATTATTATCATTGTAGACGTAAAAAGAAAGATGGCAGGTTTAGTTTGAAAGAATATTGATATGATTTATTATCTTTTTCTGGGCGGCTGGAAGATTATCCCATTATTGCGAGTGATGAAGGTAGGTTGGTGCAACATAATTTTCTGAGATAGATCTGTTTATTTAGTCATAATAAATATGTTTGTAAGTTAAAATAACAGATATGAAGACAATGTTAGCTGCCAACTAGGAACAACGGCTGCTATTCATAATCTTTCGCCAGTTGATTCTCTCGGTCATTGATTATGGGTTGGGTATACTCACGCTATCAAAATCACAGTGTGAACGGCTGGAATGGATCCAAAATGAAGGAATGCGTCTCGTGTTGGGTTGCACCAGAGATACCCCGATAATACAGATGAAGTACATGCTGGGACTGCCGTCAGTAACATCCAGGCATAAAGTGGCACAGGCTACAGCTTATATGCGAGTCATAGCGGACAACAGGCACCCGCTGTACAATAACACTGCGGTCATCAAGGGAACCAGAATAAAAAGAGGGATTTCATGGTGGTACAGGCAGAACGTACTATAGGAGAGGTGACTGCAGTCGAGATAATGGTCAAGGGAGAGGAATGTGTCCACACTAAGGATACACTAACAGAGTACCACACGATCATCATAACCATGGGCAGTGAATGTAGGAAGGGGCGAAATAGCCAGACAAAGCTCGAAGTCATCTGGCTGATAGTCGTTAACACACATGAAAGTGATACCATCATATACACTGATGGGTCGGTGCAAAGTGGTGGAACACCAGGCTGGGGTTTCTCAGCTAGAATAAAAGACCGGATCGTTGCTGAACGAAGTGGTGGAACATCAGGCTGGGGTTTCTCAGCTAGAATAAAAGACTGGATCGTTGCTGAACGAAGTGGCGCATACGAGACTGACACATCAAGTATGAGAATGGAGATGGAGGCGGTGACTGAAGCTCTGAGGTGGCTGTCTGAAGCTCTGAGGTGGCTGTCTGAGACATCTTCAACAGGAGCAGTCATCGTGTCAGACTCCCAAACACTACTTCGGAAGGTGCAGAATGGGTGGCTACGACATGAGTGGATAGCAGCGCTGGATACCTCAAAACTCCAGGGGCTGGTGTGGATCTACTGTCCTGGTCATGCCGAGTTTCCGGACAACGAGCGAGCTGATTTTTTGGCGTCACACTCACCCATAACAGTCACAGTGGACATGGATAAAGGTGACATAGTGAATGTTATCAAGGACCACCTGCTGGAAAACGACACTGCTTTGGATGAGTCTGCAAGGCACAGGCTGTGGCACTTTGAAATCAAATTAGGATTCAGTGGATCAGAGAATCTGAGAGGACAAAACAGGAAGGTGTACAACCAACATGCTACAGGCACCATCAGCATCCACACTTTGCGCCATCTGCTGAGAGAGAGACTGAGCACCTATGGGTATGCCCAGAATGCAGTGAAGTCGACTCCTAGTACAGAACAGAACAGAATCAAAATGTTCAAATCTCGACAGCCTGTCTATCATATGTTGTGAATATATTTGCAAACATATAAAAATATAAGTTTCTTAGAAATTAAAAAATGTGTCAGTTGCATATTTGATATTCACACAATTGCTGATGAGCTGGCAAATAGAATTGTGGTGGCCAACACAGCTTTTGGTAGAATGTGCTCAACTGTTGGTACATTGAGGAATCCGCATAATGACTAAGCTGAAGGTCTACTATACTGCTTTTCTTACCACTCATCTCTATGCAGGAGATGCCAGGATGTTGAAGTACTACCAAGTAACGTGTCTCAGGATATAGCTCTATATAATCTTGTCAGTAGCAGAATCTCCAAGACCTTTGAGAGGCTGTGCAACAGCTTCTGGAATAAGAGGAGTCATAGCCTTGATATGAAACTCAGTCTACCGAACCGTAGTGATCCCCACCCTTATGAATGCCAGTGAGACTTAAACTGTGTACAGCAGGCATGTTAGGAAAATAAACCCAGATGTACTCAGAACATCAACCTTCGCCATGTGTTACTTCGCAGTCGAATACGCCGCACCATTGTGGAAGATCTGAAACTTATTGATGCAACAATGAATGAGACAGGTCATGAAGAATCGTTGCATCAGAGATTGAAAAAGAGAAACATGTAAACGACCCAAAGCACCTTATGCTTGGACATCAGGTGCAGTGCACACAACTAAAATCAAGACAAAGTTTCTAACAGTCAACCCAGCTCTTACAGACTGGTTCTGGAAAATTATACATTGAAAGATGGAAACAACTGATGCAGGTAACCTGGATTGAGTTATGGGAGGCACCTGCATCTGAACATCATCTGTATTGCGCTAAATAGCCATCAAACTGACATATCACGTCACAGAAAACAACCTAAAGAGATAGGGATACATGCAAATGTGGAACAACACAAGACCCAGACCACGTGACGATCTGCCCAAACCTCCCGGAGACTTACAGCATCGACAATCTGCTGAGTTACAAGAACAGGGTAATCTATAGGACTGAATACTGGAAGAATGATGTGTGACGTAGTGCCTGGGACACAGAAAGTAGATATGCTGCAGACCATGTTTGCCTATAATGCAATGGATTTCTTCCTCTCTCTTAATTGGCCTGATCAGTCAAAAATGCACTCAGTCTCAAGGATATAGGATGACACAGAATCGTGTTGGAAGTCCCAATCTACAATAGATAAATTATTATTCACATAAGTACATTTCTGAAAATACATATAACATAAAGTTAACCAATATAACTGAGCAAGTTCACTTGTCATTATTTCAGAAATCTGAAGAGATCACTGTCAATGAAGGTGTGTCTGTGAAGACAAGAAATGTTGACAGCATTAATGATACAATGACAGGACCTGTGAAAGTGGAAAATCATGATCATTGTGTAAAGGTTGAACCTAGACATATAAAAGATGGTAAGTCAGCAATTTGTGACATGATGAGTTTTATGATTGTATACAACAATAGATAACGTCAGAAGACGCCATCGCCAAAATTGATGCAGCAAGTATACACTATGCGCAAAAGAAATGAACCACCCTCCTTTTCATAACGCAGCAAGTGGTTCAAACTCTGTCCCATGCGTTCTTCGTTATGGTGGTTTATCAGCAAGCGAGTTACCCATTGTGAACACACCTTCCAATATATAAATTTCTTAATAACCACCATTTGAACTGTCCCTAGCGACACAGCGAATTCCTTTTCTAGCGAATGTATGATCTGGTGTCAGTCATTCCGAATTGCTGCATCAATTTTTGTGATGGCATATTCTGATGCAACAATATGCGCTTGACCTGGTCTTGGAAGATTTTTGTTATCTTACATCCTTCTTTAAACATCGTTGACTAGTTTTTTACTTTTGTCTTCAACACACTTTTATCCTCATACTCTACCTGGATTATGTGATGAATGTCAACTGGTCGACATCCTTCAGATGTTAGAAACCGAATTACTGGACGGATTCTGTTTCACACTCGCCATGTATTCAACGGTCTGCTGAGGAAACTATGAGTCGGGCAATAATTAAATTTTGCTAACTTGACGGTTGGTATGTACTGACACACAAAGTATCATCATCATGCTCATCATACGCATGATCACTTGGTGCAGTTAGGTCCGGTTTCATTTGAACATGCATTGTACATTCTGTGAGAACGGCCGCCATTTTGTATATAGTTGCGTACCTGCATGCGACACATAGTAATCACAAAGTTGGATGTTGCTGACACCTTTTGGAACCATCATTTACATTTTTCAGTAGCTATCACAGTTCAGTTAGTGATCTACTCGCTAACTTCTTCTGGTATTTAGTTTCAATGAAAAGCTGATTATTTTCAAACATAAAACTCTAATACAAAATAAATCACTTGAGAGCAATATGTCATTAGTTATGTTTCATTAGCATGTCACGTGTTATCTACTGAAAAAAATTGTATATGGGGATCTTTGCCAGAGTCATCTTACTAGTCGACACAAACTGGTTGATTCAGTGAATCTACAGTTAATCACATTGTGTATTTCGAATTGGAGGATCAACAAACAACATGATCTCTTTTTAACAGTTACATGAGTTGAACAGGCATTGTCATTGACTGGACAAACGAATTTGAAAAGATTAGCAGGGATGGACTCAAAATCTTCTAAAATAAATGCTTCCCTAACAAACTGCTGCAGGTAATGGAATTGTTTCATGAGAATAATTAAATGACAGTCCAATTTGATGATAATGCATCACAACCATTCAGAATTCACAGTTGTGTTAACAAGGTTTCATCCTGGCTCCAACACTATTTGGAATTTTCATTGACTTACATTTGGTAATGCAACTTCACACTAGGTTGGGTAGTTGTCTATTTAATCTTGCATGTACCAAGACAAAATTCCAAGAACAGAAAAGTTACTGTCAGGTACTTGTAATTTGCTGCATATGTCATTTACAGTCCAAAGTAACTCCAGAGTTTGATAATCAGGTGTCGATATATTTTGGCAGGACAATGGGCCTTAATAAAACAAATGTGCTGCGAAAAGTAAAAAATGCTACTCCAACCATTACCATCCACAATTACAAATTGGCAACTGTGGACGAGTTCACTTACTGCAGTCTCTCATAAACAATAAGTTGTCCCTAGACCCTGAAATAGGCAACCACTTTGGTAAAGCTGCTGTCATATTTACCTTTCTTACGCCATGTGTGTGCAAAAACCCCAACTTAATGCTTAGACTTTGACTAAGGTCTACAATGCCAATGTCATCTGTATGGAAACAAAATATGGACAACATATGCTTCCATACGGTGTCTAAGATTTATCCGAGGCATCTCATTGGGAGACTAGAGGGCAACTTTAGAGATGCACCAGTCTCCCAAGTATTCACACTGTCCATATGTAGTGAAGATAGTCTTGATTTTGTTGTATTCACCACATGGAAAACAGTTTCATCCTCAAAAATATTCTTTATCAACAACTCGCGTATGGTAAATTAACAGTTGGCCGACCACAGCTGAGATTGGATGACATGTATGCGGGACATGAAGACCTTGAATAAGGGTTCAATATTTTAGGAAGACATAGCTGTTGTCCAAATGCAGATGTAACCTGAAAAGCCATCTCAGACTGAGTGAAAATAAGCTCTTGCTGGACAGAGAGGTGAAAAGACAAAGCTGAAAGGTAACATCAGTGGAAACATCATCTCCAAGTAGTGAATCCGTTAAAGTAGAGTTTATATTATTGTTCTAATGCCATCAATATTTAAAATATAGAAGTTGTCTGCTGTCATTATTTTTAAAATAGACATTTCATAATGTGTCTCTTCTTTATCTCCACATGTCAGAGATGTGTGCGTCCACATGGAGCTACTTCACCAACTCTCATGCTGATGTTGAAATAATGGAAAATTCTCACAGTGATCTGCACTCGCAACATTTAGGATATGATATTGTCTCAGAAAAACTACAAAATGATATTAAGGCCACTGAGGAGAAGACAGAAAATGTTAAAGAAACTTTGGAGACTCTAATAGTAAAGATGATGGTGAAGAATACAGGAGATATAGTAGATGATTTGGCAGGACTACCAGAACACATACACATTGAGAAGAACACAGGAGATGAGGCAGTGAGTTTTGAGATGATGCAGGTACACAAAGACAACACCATGATGAAAACAGCATTCAGGTCAGGGGATCTCAGTTTGACATCTAAAGAACAGGGACTGAATGAGTCAGTAAGAGTCAGGGAATGTAACATAATAAGGAAACATGAAATAGAGAAGCCTTACATGTCCAATGTATGTGGTAACAAATTTAAACAAGAAGGTAACCTTAATACTCACAAAATAGTACATAGAGGAGAGAAACCTTACAAGTGTGATGTTTGTGGTAAAGGATTTACTAAAACATATAGCCTTAATACTCACAAAATAGTACACACAGGAGAGAAACCGTTCAAGTGTAATGTTTGTGGTAAAGAATTTACTCATTCTAGCTACCTTAGTGCTCACAAAAAAGTACATACAACAGAGAAACCTTACAAATGTGATGTTTGTGGTAAAGGATTTGTTAAAAAGGTTAACCGTAATGCTCACAAAATAGTACACACAGGAGAAAAACCTTACAAGTGTGATGTTTGTCATAAAGAATTTACTCATTGTAGAGACCTTAACAAACACAAAATAGTACACACCGGAGAGAAACCTTACAAGTGTGAAGTTTGTGGTAAAGGATTTACTCATTCTAGGTACCTTAATACTCACAAAATATTACACACAGGAGAGAAACCTTACATGTGTGTTGTTTGTGGTAAAGGATTTACTAAAAAATATAGCCTTAATACTCACAAAATATTACACACAGTTGAGAAACCTTACAAGTGTGATGTTTGTGGTAAAAGTTTTACTCATTCTAGCTGCTTTAATACTCACAAAATAGTACACACAGGAGAGAAACCTTACGTGTGTGATGTTTGTGGTAAAGGATTTACTCAAAAATGTAGCCTTAATACTCACAAAATAGTACACACAGGAGAGAAACCTTACAAGTGTGATGTTTGTGGTAAAACATTTACTCATTCTAGCTACCTTAATACTCACAAAAAAGTACACACAGAAGAGAAACCTTATATGTGTGATGTTTGTGGTAAAGGATTTACTCAAAAATATTACCTTAATATTCACAAAATAGTACACACAGGAAAAAAACCTTACAAGTGTGATGTTTGTGGTAAAGGATTTACTCAACCTAGAAACCTTAATAACCACAAAATGATACATACAGGAGAGAAACCTTACAAGTGTGATGTTTGTGGTAAAGGATTTATTCAACCTAGAAACCTTAATAAACACAAAATAGCACATACAGGAGAGAAACTTCACACATGTGATGTTTGTGGTAAATGTTTTGCTCACACTGACAACCTTCATGTGCACCAAAAAATACATGCAGGTCAGAAACCTTACATGTGCAATGTTTGTGGTAAAGAATTTATTAAATCTAGCTACCTTAGTACTCACAAAAGAGTTCATACTGGAGAGAAACCATTCATGTGCAGTGTTTGTGGTAAATGTTTTTCTAACAATGGTAGCCTTACTACACACACAAAAACACATACAGGAGAAAAACCCTACAAGTGTGATGTCTGTGGTAAAGGATTTATTGAATCTGGCAACCTTAATGCGCACAAAATAGTACACACTGGAGAGACACCTTACAAGTGTAATATTTGTGGTAAAGAATTTACTCAAAAACAACACCTTAAGACTCACAAAATACTGCACACAGGAGATAAACTGTACAACTGTGATGTTTGTGGTAAAGGATTTTCTCAAAAATGTCACCTTAATACTCACAAAATAGTAGATACAGGAGAGAAACCTTACAATTGTGATGTTTGTGGTAAAGGATTTACTCAAACTAGATATCTTAATGCACACAAACTAATTTGCACAGGAGAAACCTTACAAGGATGATATTTATTAAATTCAGGTGTCGTCTCCTCAACGAAGGTTGGCTGCAATGGACCTTTAATATCCTCTCTCTTTTGTCTTGATGATATACTCTGCCACACGGACATTAGTCCATATTTTGGTGCGTATATTAGTCCGATATCCAATTGATTTCACTGCCCTTCTTCTTTTAACATTTTTATACTGGTTTAGAAGACCCTACAGAGTCTGTATACAACCAGTTACATTTACATCACCTTGATCTAAAAGTCCACCAACCTTCAACCATATAAAGGAGGAATAATATTATTTAATTAATTTACGGGTTAATTAATTATAATTATTGGAAAATGATTAATGCTCACAAAATAATACCCCCTTGTATACTTAAAATCCAGGTATTCAGGCAGGTTATGTCTGTTGTCAGATAGTTATCACAGTACATTATCTTTTTTTTCTAATTTTTACTTCCTGTAGCTAACTAGAAATGAGAGAAGATAGGTGATGCTTCTAAATATTTACCTGGTCAGCAGTTAACAGCCTGCTCTTTTCAATTTTGTTACTGCCAAAGTTTCTTTTATGTGCACACCATGTGCGTGGAACCTTCAAATTTTGTGACTGTCTGATAAGGTGTTGGTCTGAATGCAATTATTATACCAAGATGTCAGATGTGTTTTTGTGCTGTTTTTCTAAATAAAGTAAAAACAAATAGAATTTTAGTTTTTTTTGTGATAGTAGATACCACACTTACCTAAGAAATTGATTATAAACAACACCATTCATCAGATAGTGTCATAAATAATCAATAATTGGTCACACGGCCTGTAAATTGACTAAATGGACATTGGGCTGAACAGGCCTAAAATAACTGTTATCGTTAAAAACTGTTCACTCACTCCATTGTGAGATACCTCTTTACAGGAAAGGATTTGGGAGTAAACCCTGAGGAAAAATCCAGAGCTGGTGTCCATAAGGCAGTCTAATGGTAGTTCCATTGCTGTTCTGGCAACTCATGCGACATCGCTGATTCCAGGCTGTATCGGCTAATGCTGGCCCTCTGGATCAAGTAGTTACGTGGAGAAGGGGGAACCTGCTGCACAAGCAACAGCTTATTCTAAATAGAAATATACCCAAGCTCACGACCTGGAGAAGCCTTCCAGTTTCATCTTGCGATGTCGACACACGTACATCAACAGTTCAAAATTGCTGCTTACACTTCATCTCCATACCACAGTAGGTCTTGCCAGTGTATATGCACCTACCTTGTGCTCCACACCTGAAGTTAACGATGAGTTCTATGATGATTTATCAACAGTCATTAGAAGTATCCACAATCAAGAACAGCCTATTCTACTAGGTGACTTCAATGCTAGAGTGGGCAATGATCACGACTCGTGGCCTTCATTTCTTGGCAAATTTGGAGTTGGCAAAATTAATTAAAATGGCCAGTGGCTCCTAGAGCTCTGTGTCTACCATGATCTTTGTGTGACCAACTCTTATTTTCAGACCAAACCCCAACATAAGGTATCGTGGATGCAACCACGATCAAAGGACTCTCATCTGTGGATCACATTTTATGTCCAGAAGATCTCTCCTTAAGTGTGTGCTCCTGACACCCTCTCACCAGTGCAGACTGTGACACCCATCATTCTTTGGTTTGCTGTATAATAAATTGCAGTCAAAGAAGTTCCATAACATCAGAAGCAAAGGCAAGCCAGGCAACAACGCAAATATAATTTTGGAGCCTGCACTGATCAAGAGATTTCACAATGCTTTTTAGGGAACTCTCAATATCCAACACCATGACACCGATGTTACCGAGACCTGGCAACATCTTCGTAATGTCATACACAACATTGCACTTGCTCTATTTGGAAGAAAAACTGTTAAATAAGATTACTGGTTTGAAGAGAAAGTGGAGAATATATCTCCTGTCATTGAGGCCAAGTGAGCTGCTCTGATTCAATACAAGCAGCTTCCAAATGCAGAAACTCTGTACAACTTCAAGTCTGCCAGAAGCTAGGTGCAAGAAACTGCTCGACTTTGTGCAAATGAGTATTGGCTACAGCTTAGTGAAAACCAGACTGCAGTAAAAACAGGGAACATGACACAAATGTATGCTGTTATAAAGAAAGTTATTGGTCTTGCGACTAGTAAAACAGCAACGCTCAAATCCGTCACTGGCAAAGAAAACTATTGATAAAGGAAATTATTCTGAGCTCTACTCGTGTGTCAATATAGTACAGCTCTGGACGCTGTCAAAAGTTATCCTAGTACGGACTAGGTTGAAATTAAACCATGTATAGAGGATTTTAATAAGGCTATGGACAGCTTGGCTCTGGGAAAAGCAAAGGAATCCCACCTGATTTGATCAAACGCTGTGAAGATACACTTTTGCAAATCTGTATATGATGTTATGTCAGCGCTGAAAGAGGCCAAAGTACCTCAAGATATGAGAGATCTACAGATTGTAACATTATATAAAAACACAGGTGGTAGAAGTGACTGTAATAATTATCGAGGTATCTTTCTGCTTAGTCTTTCCCAGATTAATCTTTCTAAGACTACATAAATTGGCTGAGCGTATGTATCCGAAGTCACAGGGATTCAGGTGTGGAAGATCAATGATCAACATGATTTTCTCACTTCGACAACTTCAGGAAAAGTCGTGCTGATAGTCTAGGCTGCTTTCTCCATGGTGTTTGTTCTGGCACAGTTGTTAAAAGAATATCAATTTCATCAAAGCTGGGCACGGAGTCAATAATAAAACCATGCTACACCAACCTGTTCAGATTATCAGAACCACCTTCAATTGCCCTACCCTCTACTTTATCCCGTCTTCTAGACTTCCTGTACTGAGACAGTCACAATGCTATCAAGTCAATGCAATCTAGAAAGTTACCAGGTGAAGATGGCATCACTGAGGAGGTCAACCGGGCTTGCGGTCTACCCCTTTGCCAAGCCCTAGCCCAACGTTTTACACGTTATCTTTATTCGGGAGGAACACCTGCTGCCTGGGACAACTAGAGGACAACATCTGCTACCTGGGACAACACTCTTGCACAAAAAGGGAGACAACGAGGATCTAGGAAACTATCGTCCAATTATTCTCCACCCGGTCACTTACAAGATGTTTATACAATGCATCCTTGCCGCACCACTCTCAAAGAATCACAGGCAGGCCTTCGGCGGTCGTACAGCACAATGTTGCCGACTTTATTGAAGCAGCCCGAGAATTCCAGACACCCTTGATACTCACTTTCATCGACTATAAAAAGGCTTTTGTTTCGGTAGAACGACATTTTGTCTGGCGTTCACTGTTGGAACAAGGTGTTGATCCTGGTTACATAAGAGTTCTCACCAACAGTTATACGAACTGCATTACCACATTTTGTCTGGCATTCACTGTTGGAACAAGGTGTTGATCCTGGTTACATAAGAGTTCTCACCAACAGTTATACGAACTGCACTATCACATTTCGTCCCACCCAACGTCCAATTGTGGTACCAATTCAAGAGCTGTCCGCCAGGGCGATCCTACCTCACCGAACCTCTTCTCTGCATGTTTGGAATCAGTTATTACCCGATGCAACTGGGACCCCTTTGGTATTATTATTGACGGGAGACGCCTCAATCACCTTTGATTTTCTGATCCAGTCTTCCTTGGCGAGGTACGATTAGAGGATGTCCACGAGTACATTTATCTTGGACGTCTTCTCAATATTGAGAATAACCTGGAACCTGAACTGACAAGACTTCGCCAAGCGGGTTGGGCAGCCTTCTCGTCTATTTAACACGGTCCTGGATGGTTGTCATGACCAAGACCTACGAGCCAGGACCCTCTTCAATTCTACTGTACTCCCTGCGATGTGCTACGGCGCTGAGTCGTGGACACTAACAAAATCACTAGAGGACAATCTGATAGTGACCCAGGCCTCCCTCGAGAGACGCTTGGTCTGAATCACTCTCCGAAACACGCGTTCAAGGTCTCCACAATTCTGGCATAAGACGATTGTCACTGGTGAAGGTTGAGGTAATCCATGAAGATAAGGCAAAACATAGAGGGACAAGTCGCATGTTGCAACGAAACGATGGTCGATTGGACATAGCGACAGCAGTCTTGTTGCCCAAAAGTAATAAAAAAGAAATCAGAAAGAGACTAAGTATGGCAAAGATGGTATTCGACATGATGCGACACATACTGATATCCAAACAGATAAATCAGAATTATAAAATAAGAATAGTCAGGTGTAATGTATACTAGTCACTACTTTATGGCACAGAAACATGAACAATGAATAACAAGCTAGAAAAGAGTATTGAAGCCTTCAAAATGTGGGTATATAGAAGATTGTGCCATTTCTTGGAAAGAGAAGAAAACAAATTTGGAGAAAAGTTGGGGGTGAAAAAAAAATTAATACCGACATCAGGGTTAGACAGTTACGTTATTTTGGTCATATAACAAGATATACCTCCTTGTTGAAGACCACACTAGAAAAAGCCTTTCAGATTGCACAATTACGGCAACAAAGGCACTTTAAATCAATTGCAGTCAACCTTCGATGTGGAGAAGGCACCTGAACCGAACTGATTACCGGGTACCAAAACAGCAATGGAGCCAATAATTCTAAATATATGTTCAAGACACCACATCCGATATACCGACATCTGCAACCAAACGAGTTCTGTTTATATACTGGTTAACTGGACGAGCCGTTTTTCAGCGGCGGTTACATCGTTGCGGGCTCCAACTTCTCTTCCAACGTTCTCTGTCATGGGCCACGGTGGACTAGAGAATTATGAGTCGCCCATCCGTGGCATCGTGAATGTTGTTGTGGGATGCAAGGGAGATGGACCAACGTGTTGGTGGTCGTTTCTTGGTTGGACTTCATCTCCTTCGTGAGTGTCCATGTTTCTGGCCAATAACATATTTCACTTAGTGCTGTAGATGATGTCCAAAACAGGCTTTACCAAAGATAAAACCGCACATCTCCCTCGACGCCATCTTGTCAACTCTGGCTTTCGGTCGTTCTGCATGTTGGGCAGGAGTCCAAGGTAGATGTCTACGTCGTCCAGTCTCTCGCTCCATCTAGTGAAACGATTGTGGATAACTTTCGCCTTGGACGTGTTCATTTCGAGTCTTGCGTTCTCTCTCTCTCTCTCTCCAGCTCTCTCTCACTCTTTCTCTATCTCCAGCTCTCTCTATCTCCAGCTCTCTCTCCCCAGCTCTCTCTCTCTCTCCAGTTCTCTCTCTCTGTGTCTCTCTTTCTCGCAGTCGCTCAGTGGAGTGCTGCTAGGATTTCATTATCGTCGGTGGATGCTTCCGCGATGAGTACCGGTACTAGATCATCTGCAAAGCGAAGGTGATTTAGCAGCTTGTCATTTATGTTGATGCCAGAGTTATCCCAGTCGCACCGGGTGAAGACCCGCATGCTGAGAAAATGCCCAGTGAGATGGGTTCCCATTGCCGGACTCCTCTGTGAATGGGAAATACTATCTATGTATGGAATGGTTGGAAGTTAGTCAGGCAATTGTTGCACCAATCAGCAGGGATGCTTGTGTCTAGGTCGACTCTTTGATCTATTAGAGATGGCCAGACGTATTTTGGTTTTACGATCCAAATTCTTTCTCGCAGTCGATGAAAGTGTAAATTAGTAGAGTTTGGAACTCCCAAACTGTTTCAATCGGTCGGCAGCATGTTCTATTTCTATGAATGGACGTCTCTGCACTCCTTGCGTATGTGCTAAGTTTCTCTCAGCAAATGGCGGTAGGGAATGGATGCTGATGGTCCCTATAGCTCGCTAGTTGCACACACTCTTGGTCTGTCCTCTCATGCGCCCTACTTTGCTCGAGCCTGGTTTCATGTGGAAAATGGGTTGCCTCTGGATTTCTGCTTCATCTATCGGGGTGTCATCATCTAGCAGGGGGTCATTGATTGATTTCAAAATGTAACTTCTATCCATCACTCATGTGCCCATGATGGGATCTTATGAAGCCATGATGTCAGCTCTTTCATTGATCTGAACCCCAGCATGAGTAGGACAGCATATTCATGTCAATCACTTAAGGCTTGAGGCTTCAGCAGCTGCTATCCATTCGTACTTAAGTCATTTCTTCTGTACCTTCTGAAGTCCGTCTTGCGCGCCTGTTACGTTTGCTGATCATGTTATAGAAATCTCACATATTCCATCTCTCTGCTTCCGTTTCCATTCTCAAACTGGAGGTTGGTGACATGTATGTCCTACTGCGCTCAGCAGCGACATGTTCTCTCACTCTAGCAGAGAAACCCCAGTCTGATGTCCTACTGCGCTCAGCAGCGTCATGTCCACTCACTCTAGCCGAGAAACCCCAGTCTGATGTTCTACTATGCAGCACTGATCCGTCTATGTATATGACAGCATCCTTTTCCTGTGTGTTCTCAGTTATCAGCTGATACACCTCGTGCTCTGCTCTCCCGTTGCATCATTCTCCGCATTCATTGTCTAAGGTTAAGATGACTCTCTGGTCCTCTATCATTCTTTCATCTATCATCCTTTCATCTATCATCCTTTCACCAGCGTGGACCGATTCTTTCCCTTTGGTTATCGTCTCAGCTGGAGTGACGTGCCCGACTATTGTCTCTGCATGTGTCATTCATGACGGTCCTCTCTTGATTCTCGATCCTTTGATGTTTGAGATACTACTGCACAGAGGGTGCCGCGTGTCTGTGGTGACACGCATAGATGCTTTGCCTTGTGCCAGTTTATGTCTAGATGTCACCGATAACAATCCCAACGTGTGCCCCATCATCACAATCGGGGTATCTGTAGTGCAGCACAGAACCAGTCGCGTACCTTCATTCCGGGTGCGTTCTAAACTTTCACACTGTGTTCTTTATAGTGTGAGTATGCCAGTCCGTAATCGATAACAGACAACACGACTTGACAAAATTGGATGACAGGAGGCGTGTTCCAAGTCGGCAGCTGCTAACCCTCGCTTACATCTTTGTACGACATGGTCAACGTGGCTATTCTAGGAGGGAATGAGATCAAATGCCATTCTTATGTATTTCAACCTGTCACACCTGTCAATGACTCAACCCTCAAATGTGATGCCCGGGAGTTCAGCCTGTACTCTGGAAACATTCAAAGAGCACCACATCGCTCAGGCCTTGGTCGTATTGATAATAGAGCTTGAGTCGCGCACCACTGTGAGATTGCTTGCAAGGTTTCCTTGATGTGTTTGACCAACAGTTGCATTTTTGAGCCAGTCTTGTACGTTAGTATGTCATCAGAAAATTTCAATGTTCGCCCTGTCCATGTAGGTTGATTATTGGCCACTTTTACTGTGTAGATGTTGAACAGCACAGATGAAAACGTAAACCCATGAAGCAGTCCTGGACATTTTCGTCTCGGTTCTGATGTCCACGATCCCGCACGTAGTGGAACTGTTCTTTCCATCAGGGGAGCTGATATCCAACTAACCATCCACGGACTTAAACCCCACTGCTTCCGATATGTCATTAAAGTCCCAAAATCAACAAGGATGTATGCGTCTTCCTAGTCGAGTGCCACCGCGACTGTTTCTTGCTTTGACTGAAACCCCTCGTACACATCAAACGCGAAAGTACCAACGTTACCCCAGGTCTCCTTCGCTGTTCTACAGCTACCCAGGGTATCCGGTAGGATGTGCTCCCGTTATAGGTAGGCCATTATTTTCCTGGCCACTAGCTTCTCGGGCAATTAACCATTTACATTCTGAGTGAGAGCGGAGAGTTACTAATGGACTTGTATGCATTAAATTAACTAGTGATTGGAGGAAGTATGCTCATATATAAAAGAATTTTCAAAGCGACGTAGGTGTCACCAGACTACAAGACATAAAATCATACTTACTATAGATGTATTAACAGGAAGTTCAGATCATCATTACAAGACGTTAGGGTATACAGAGGAACAAACGTGACGTCAGATCATCACCTTCTGATAACCAAAATAAAGATGAAACTTAAGAGGTACACAACAACATAAAGCCACAGAAAACAATTCAGCGTGAGATTCCTAAAAAATAAAAACACACAAGCTACATTTAAAGTCGAGATATCAAATAAATATAATGTTCTACAACAAATAGGAGAAATAAAAGAGATAGAAGATAACTGGCTACATATAAAAAATGTGTGGAACGAGACTTGTGAGGAGGTTCTGTGAGAAAAATAGCACCAACACAAATAGTGGATAACGACTGAAACTAAAGTAAAGTTAAAAGAACAAAAAATTAAGAAAGCATATGTATACGGATGCTCGAGTAGGAACGCCTTAGCCTTGTCACGGGAAACATACGCTGAAGCTAACAAAGAAGTAAAGAAGAACACCAGAAGTGACAAACGTAAATATATTGATGAGTTTATCGCGGAGACAGAGGAATCTGCTGCAAATGGAAATATGAAAGACATTAACAACAGCAAATATAAATTAACAGGCAAATATAAGCATATAAACGGCTTTATCAAAGATCAGGCTTGACAGTTGATAAGCAACACCAATTATAAAACAAAGAGAAGGTCTAAACATTTTATAAAACTTTTAAGCCGCTCGGCTTCACGAGATTCTTTTAACATTCAGTCAGCGGATTTAGAACTAGAGGTACATTGCGATAGGACAACACCAAAAGATATTAAGAAAGCTATTAGGCGTCTGAAAGACAACAAAACTACTGGCCCAAATGATATCTTCGCGGAAGCGAGGAAAGTGGACAATGATACTTAAACTATGATGTTTTACAAGCTACCCGGGAAAGTCTTAGAGAGGGAAGAAATGCCGGAAGACTGGAAAGAAGGCTATGAAAATAATTTGCCAAAGAACGAGGATTTACAACAGTGTACCAATTATATATACGTAGCATAGTAACGCAGTGGTTAGCGCGCTGTCTTTGCATTTCCCAGTTGGGGAGGAAAAGTATTTTCAAGACCGCAAAGGCTCCTAGTTGGTCCCAGCATTAAACGAGTACCGGTTCATTACGGGAAGTTAAAAGCGGGGAAGGAGAGGCGTGGGGCACCCGCCCTCATATAACCGAGCCTTGAAATGTGAGGTCGCTAACACTTCCCACCCCTACGGCAGTAAATATTTTGGCCCACTTTGACTTTTGGGGACGTTATAGAGAAATAATGTTATCGGTACCCGGAAAAGAATATAAGTCAAAATATATCAGAAGCAGAATTACATCACAGAAGGTACATTACAACATGTAGAAGAGATAAGAAACTCAAGATAAACAGGTAGAGACGGCAATAGCGATGAATACAGAGATTGCACATGAGAAATTAGAAGAAAGTTCAGAAAAGACAAGAAACAATTCATAACAAACACGTGTGGCAAAATCGAAGAACTCCAACAATATGGGAACGAAAGAGAAACTTTAAGAGAAATCAGAAAATTGACGAGAGAATTCCAACTTTCACAACAGACAATCAATGACAAAAATGGGGATGTTATGACTGAGAACAAAGATATTCTAGAAAGATGTTCGACAACACAACAACAAATAAAGACTTGACAACCGATGATGGAGAGAGAGAGAGAGAGAGAACCAACACTGGACGAGGTACCTGCACCAATCAAAGCACTAAAAAACGGAAAGGCAATATTCTGTTGAACGCCTTATTTGAATTCGACGAAGACATGAAATATGTGTTGTTGATACTCATTTGATATGCGCAGTTTAAATATCTGTTCAGTGGTACTTCTTTCCTCTCGAAACCCGGCTTGATCTTCGGCAACGAAATTCTCTGCCTGTGGTTTTAATCTGTTGAGGATTATTCTTAAGAAAACGTTGCTAGGATGACTAAAAAGGCTAATTGTTCTATAGTTCTGACACATCTTTATGTTCCCTGATTTAGGAAGCGATAAAACCACTGATTTTATCCAGATGTATGGCCACTCTTCTGTCCGCCAAATTATGTTACAGATGTATTTCAGAGCCTCAATAATACCTCACCTCCCAACATATACACGCAGAATATCATACGGAGGGTGAAAATATATGAAAATTATTTGAATTTTGAACAATTCTCTAAAAACTAAAATATGCAGATGACACAGTTATACTCTCAAACAGCGTTGATGGTCTATGCAAGGGAAATAAGAAGTCGATTGTCAATAGCGTCGAAGAAGCTGAATAGTAAGCAAAATGGGTGGCAGTTTACTAACAAAGAATTACAATTGAAAATCCTCAGAAGATGTGTATTCCCGGTGGCAATGTACGGATGCGAGACATGGACCATCACACACATATTAAGAAATGAAAATCGCGGCGTTTTCGAGACAAACTGCTACAGGAGAATCCTAACAAAAATTACAAATAAAGTCATCCTCCAAGATCGGAGTGTCGAAGAGAACTGGTTTATAAAACCACATTATGTGATAAAAGCGAATTTCTGCACCCGACATGCTACATGATGATGATGATGACCGGAAAAAGTTTTGAACAGGCCCATTCTATAGAAATTAAAAAAGGTCATAAATGACCAGTTGAGGGATGAGCAGGCAGACTTTCGTTAATACAGTTCCTTGTACAGACCAGATAGCAACACTGAGAATAGTAATTGAACAAAGTGTGCAATAACTCACTGCTTATAATAGGATTTGTGGACTACGAGAAACCTTTTGACAGCTTGGACACGGTATCACTATGGAAACTGCTCAAACACTATGGAGTGCCTATACAGTTCCTTAATTTCATCTAGAAAACATAAGAAGCAACGAGATGTCGAATCCTACACGAAAGTCAGCTTTCTGAACCCTTTAAAATAAGAAGGGTGGTTTGGCAGGGTTGTCTACTATCACCATTACTATTCCTACTGGTCATTGACTGGTTTATGACATCGACATTATCGTTAACTGACAACGGCATTAAATGGATATTGACGAGACAAGTTGAAGATCTCGACTTTGCGATGATTTGGCTCTTCTTTTCAATACCCACAGCTTGATGCAAATTATATGCGTATAGTCGAAGATAAGTCACTACAATGAGCATACAACGAGACAAAACTTAAGTTCTGAAAATAAATGCAATTATCAATGATAGAATTGGGCCACCCACCTTCAGAATGTGGAATTTTTCACATACCTAGGCAGCAATATAGACATAGTAGCAGATACAAAAACGATGTTCATTTAAGAATATGGAAGACGAGAAGAGCTTTCATTGCATTGAGGAATTTATGGAAGTCAAACGAAATTAAAACCATCATCAAAATAAAAATCGTAAATTCCAACGTAAAATTCACTCTATTATATGGCTCTGAAACATGGGGGACAAAACAGGTACATATGAAAATGGTACTGACTTTCGTAAATGGTTGCCTGTACAGAATAGAAGGGTGGACATTGTATGACACTATCACCAACTTAGAAATGATGGAGAAAACGAGACAAATATTAATGGAGCATTAAATACGGAGAAGGAGATGGATATGCCACACATTACGGAAACCAGTGGATAATATTACCAGACAAACTCTGTTCTGAAATCTACAGGGCAAGAGAAGTAGAAGAAGATCGAGACACTCATTGAAGAGGGAATTGGAAGCAAATGTAAAAAAAGAAAAAAAAGACGTGGACAGAAATGGCTCTGATAGCTCACGATATAAAGACATGGCGAGTATTTATTGAAGACATATGCTCCACAGACAGCTGATATGTTTTGTTATTTATATGTATATTTATATTTGAGTTCCGAGGTACGTGTTGCTGTATATGCTCACATACTAATATTGTTGTCTCAAACAAATATTCTTGGTTTCAATCAATCCAGTTGATTTTCTCGATGGATTGGCTATTGACAACATCTCACCAGCATTTTTTTTTTCATGCTCAAATGTTCACGAGGCTAGTGTCAGGGCCAGCGAACCAAAGCTGCCAAGAACCTTCTACACCTCCACATGGTGATCCTGGATAACAGGCCGTAGCAATGCAGACTGGCTAAGGAGAAGAGATCGAACAGGGAATGCTAACCCGGTACTCAAGAAATGCTTGCTGAAGTCGGATGTGTTGGACCGAAAGGTGCAAATATTGCATTCAAGCTGTAAATTAGAACACAACACATTCCTTTCTCTGGACTACATTCTGCTACTTAAGCCATTTCAGTGTTCGGTAGTGGGAGATTGAAAGTGAACGAAGCCAAGACAAGGCAAGCCTAATGTTCAAGAGATTTTATTTCATGTTTGGCCTTCTTTTGTGTCCAATTCTCGGCGACTCTCTGGCCAACATGGCTGCCTGCTTGTGTTTTGAGTAGAGATGTTTTTCATTTTTGGATTTGTTGTGAGTTTTCGTGTGGTCTCTGTCCCCGACGAAGAGATTGTGGCTGAAATGTTAGTTTCTACGTTGAACAGTAACTGAACTATACATGGCAGTATGCGTTATTTTTACCGTCTTTTTTGTTTCGGTCCTATATAATTAATTATGCTCAAACTTTAACTAGCAAGTAAATAAATTTAAATAATATTTAAAATATCAACTATTATGATTTATGAAGATTGTGTTTGAATCATTCATACACATTTGACAAACCTATATAAAAGTCTTTATATAAATAACCAATGTACAGTAAGAACAAACGCGGGATATCTCGAAAAAATATATTATTATATTGGACATTAACAAAAATAAAATAAATGTTAATTTATTGTCATTGACTTTACTGTTCTGTTTTCTCTTTCAGTTATCATAGAATGATAACCCTTGTATCTTCTGTATGTTATTTATGCTACGTCCATAAACTGGTACTCCTGCTATGTACTCTTTGTATCCTAAAACAAATTATGTTCCAAGAATATTATGGCTAAGATTACTATATTATAAAATCACCAGATGTATGTAGCATTTGATTTCTGTAGATTTGTGTTTTTAATCCTTCTAAGCTATTTCTTACAGATTATTTTACATAATTAATTAAATGTATGGGGGACCCAGTGGTCTCAAGCTAAGGTGTTTGCCTGGAGTGCTGGAGGTCACGGTGGAGACCAGTTTTTTTTCATGTGGATCATCCAGTACTTATTTCCCCTGATCTCTTTGTAGTTAGATAAGAAACCCCTGTGCAGTGACGCGCACGCTAGAAATACCATAACAGTTGAAAATTGAATAGAATAAGCCTAACGGCCGCTGCTTAGACAAAATTCAAGTTAAAAATCTACTCAAATTATTCTAGGTATATTTACCCCACAAAGAATATGGCATAAAAAGGGAACACTGTGGCTATAACATCAGGTCTTGGTTATGTGGTTAGCGAAGCAGCATAGATGGCACCTGACAGGCTGCGGGTCTACCTTGCTTTAATTTATGCTAATACCTCCACCAGTTCCAGAAAAAGTTGATCCTATATTCCAGGGGATAACAGATGCTGAAATTGACCTAGAAAGTCACCAGCGAGTTTTCATCTGCCAAAAAATATGATACAAAGGAGGTCACATCTCCCCATGACATCTAACAACATAAGTGGACTGAAGATAGATAGATAGATTAAAAGTATATTGTGCAAATGCTTGCCCCATTAAATACTTTTCTTCGTAGTTGTCATATGTTGACATGTCTTCTGTATAATAAATTCTAGTGTATTATCTGCATACTGTATTATGTTTATATTGGTTGTGCTTTTCCAAAGGAGAGTCATGTTTGACAGCAGAAATGTCATATTGTAATTAAGAAAGTGATATAAAATTAAGTTAATTGGTTTTGCAATTATCTCAGAATATAAATATTTGTTATTTGGCATTTTATAATTTGTTGCAGATAACTTTATCATAGAATTTGTGAATGCTTTAGATTGATTGACCTGATCACATTCTACAATTTGCTGATTAAAGGAAAAGTCATTCAAATTTCCATGGAAATCATACAAACAGACAGTGAGATGTTGAAACATGAAGTAGAAACAACACAGGTAAAACATGGCCTTAGTTCATCAAAGAATGCACTGAAAAAGTTCATTTTCAGTGTGTTTTGAAAACTAAAATAAACTTTGTATTTGCTCCTTCTGAATTGATTTTATTAATTTACTTAATACATGATCGACTTAATGGAGCCATTGTACCGATGTGAACTTTGTCCTCAAATGGGTTACTGTAACTGAGAGTAAAGATGCTGACCTCTCAATAAATTAATGAGCAAAAGGGAGACATTGTGAGAAATTTGATTTTCACAAGGTTCAAGCATCCCTTGATCTTGTGAAAAATGAAATTGGCGTATAATTCAAACCAAGATAGACAAACAAGATGGAGATCCTCTGTGCACATAAAATAATCCTTTGCAGTTGAACATAGAGAAGACCAGGATGTCAGTCACTTTTCTGGCAAAAATTTTTAAAGGTAACGGAATTCCTACCCAATGGTACTTTACATAAAGACCAAAAACGATGGGCCATCTATCATATAAAGACACAACAGAGCAATCCCCTGTCTGTCTGCACATATGATTGTAGCTACAACAATTACCTCTACACTCCCAGAGAGGTAGAAGAAGAGTGTATGTAAAGTATCAACAAGTTTTAGGAATCGTGTTTCTACCACATGTTCAGATATATTTCATTTTCTTTTTCTATCAGATTTAATACCCATTTGGTTTGTTAATGTACATTCTGTTCTTCAATTTTACAACTTTGTGCCACAATTACTGCTCCTAAATATATGAAACCCAATTTACAATATGCAAGGCTATATATCTTAATAAATTACTTTAGTGAGTGAAAACATTGTTATATTTTTATAATTTACAATAATCTCTTAAAATAAAAAGGATCCCGCCACGCCATGTGGCACATAGGAAATATGGTGCTAGACTCATAATATTTTGTAACTCACTGCACTTAGTTGATGATGTTGTCAGCATCATGCCGGCCTCCATTTCTTCCCAGACTGAACCTATACCAATTTAACGCTGGGTCGACCTGGCAGCCATTGTGGTCTGAAAAATTATTTCCACCTCAATTTGGGAATGAACCCAGGATCACTCAGATGTAAAGCTAGCACGCTAACCACTGCGCAACGTGGCACAATAATCTTTTACTTGCACACATACACCCGACCATGCTAAATGTGTAATTTATGTTTGTATAATTATATTGAAAATAGATTAGTCTAAAGCACATTAAAAAAATAAATATGCGCAGAGATCGTCCAAATTATTACCAAAAGCGTCTTGATTTTTTTTCCCCTAGTTTTCTAGTATTTGTGGTAATTGTCATTTTTTAAAAAGTTGGTGACATTTTTCAGATGGGTTTAAATGTTATAATACATGGCGGTATAATATATGTTCTGAAGTGAATTAGTACTCTTTCTTTTCACCAGCTTGCAAGAAATACAGATACTAATGTCTCCCATTTAGTTGTTGGAATAAAGCAGGAACTAGATAATGAGGTAAGTATGTACACAGATAATGCTATTTTTTTATAGTAAATTGTTTCTGTTGTAATTATAAGTAACTTACTTTGTTTATAGATGAACAATTTAGACGCTGACCCTTTGCATGATAGTGGATTTTTAAAGACATTTGCAGATGACAGAAAATCAGTCAATGTCAATCATTAAAGAATGTATCTATCAGGACAGCAACCCACTCCATACAACTTGTTTGGTCTGTTGTCATCCTTTATAGAGCACCTCAACAGTGTTCATGGTTTAGCTTTTATTGTTGTCTGATAGAATATTCAATGAATTTCCCTTAGTCAGGTTTGGTGGAGAGATGACATTTAAATCATTCACTCCAGCAGATGCAGAACAACTTGAGCCCAGAGTTGACAAGACTGCGTCAAACGGGTTGGGTGCTTTCTCTTCGATAAAGCATGGTACTAGAGAACAGCCACAACCAGAGCCTGTACACCTTTCAATTCAACTTCACAGTACTATCTGTCAGATTAGCACCAAAGAAGGCACTGTAACCCGCTGCGGGCTTACATTGCTCTACTGTTATAATTCATTATATATGCCACCAAACCACGGATTTGCCTGGAATTTACACTAGTTGACGACTTACACTTGTGTTCTCTGAAACGTGTTGTTGTTTTCCATTTGAACTGGTTAAAATGTGTAGAATTTTGCAGTCTAGTTCACACGGCTGAACTTCATGAGATTGGTACCCTTCGCCTTAGCTGCAAACAGTGTTCATTCTGGTTTGTGAAATTTAGACACGATTATAATGGACTGAACACAGCCAGGGTTATGTCCTTACGACTTCTTGTGATTATGGGAAAGGCACGACACTGAACTTTTTCATGTCATCCTCCCTACGCTGCCTTGCAGGATACCTGTTTACGAGAAAGCCTTTGGGAGTAAGCCCTGAGGAAAAATCTGCATCCTATGCTACCTTCAGTTGTCTCGATAAATATCTTGCCACTAGAGCAGGGCAGCTCAGGACTAGAGAGTGAGGTTGACAAAAGGTGCAGTATCTTCCTCACTTTAATCCAAATCACAACCCAAGTCACCTATTTCAGCGGACACAGCAAGAGAAAAGACAGTCCACACGGCTGAACAAAGAGAGTGGTCTTCATCGATTGTGATAGACAAACGAATGAAAAAAACTATCTCCAAGCCTCCCTCGAGAGACGCATGGTCGGCCTCACGCTTCATAGCTAGCGCAACAAAGTTCTTCATAACTCGGACATATGTCAATTGTTCCTGGTGGAAGATGCAGTTATTTACGCAGACAAGATGAAACATTGCTGGAGGGTCCACTTGCTGGGAAGAATGGATGATCGCTGGAGCACACTGACAGCAATATGGTACCCCAGAGACAAAAACCGTTTGAAATACGTAGTGGAAAAGCAAACACTAAAATGTTATAGCAAAAGCAAAAAGTGGAAAAACAACAAAATTACAAACTAAAATGTTTTTATGCAAATGTGAGAAGCATAGTAAATAACAGAGAAGAATTGGAACTGTTTGTAGAAGAAGAAGAAAACCCAGATATAATAGGGTTAACAGAATCATGGACATATGAGAACATTGCAGATAGTGAACTTGAAATAGAGGGATATACAATGTTAAGGAAAGATAGTGTAGTTTGAGAAAAGACTAAGGGAGGTGGCTTTTTATTATACTGTATAAATTATGTTAATATAACGATCAAAGATGAGTTTTCATGTGGCAACAAAAATGGAAGTATGGGGAAAAATAGAAAGTGGGGGGGGGGGAAAAACAGTGATTGGAGTATGCTATAGATGTTCATTAAGTCAAAAAGGGGATGATGAGGAGCTGATTAGTAGCATAGCAAAGGCAAGTGAAGGGAAATTATTATTAATGGGGGATTTCAACTTTCCAGAAATAAAATGGGATATGACAGAAGCACTTGTATGTCAAAACCTTTTGTTAAGTGCATAACTGACAATTTTTAAATTCAACATGTAGAAGCAGCTACCAGAGGCAAAAACACACTCCACCTAGTTTTTACTACAGAGGAAAATATGATTGAAAATGTTACCGTTGTGGAACTGTTTGGCTCAAGTGACCATCAAATTATCCTTTGGGATCTTATTTCAGGGAAAAAAGTAAACATAAACACGCGAACATATGACTATACTAAGGCAGATGTTAAGAGGATGAAAGAGGCATCGAACCACATAATCTGGAAAGATATTGTCGGAGGAACAGATGTTGAACAGGAGTGGGAGAGTTTTAAAACAGTTCTAGAAATGCTAAAAGAGTAATGTGTTTCATGTAGGGAGGTAAACCCCAAGCGTAAAAAGTGGATAACTAGATTTGTAGTTAAATGTAGAAGAGCTAAATAAAAAAAAACATGGACAAAATGTATAGAGGCAGGTAAATCAAAAGAAACATATTTAAAATATTTGGACAAGCAGAACATATCTCAGAAAGCGAATAAAACAGCAAATACAGACTTTGAAAAAAAAACTTGTCCAGTGAATCAAAATTGATAGTAAAAGTTTCTCTTATGTTAGAATTAAACAAAGAATGAAAGACAAAGTAAGCCCTCTTATTGACAGTACAGGGAAAATAATAAGTGAGAATAGGGAGGCAGCTAATCTACTAAATCAGTACTTTGGCACAGTCTACACAAAAGAGGACTGCTCCAAGATCCCAGAGCCTGTAGATATTTTTTCAAAAATACATTAATACAGTGGGATTAAGATCAATCTGTATTACGGAAATTGTTTTTAAAAAATTGGAGGGGTTGAAAGTGGATAAATGTCCAGGTCAAGATGATATTCATCCAAAATTGCTGTTTGAAATTAGAGACCAACTAGCAAAAAAATTGGCAATATTATGTTCTCAATCACTTGCAAAATGGATTGTTCCACAGGATTGGAAAGATGCAGGAGTGATCCCCTTATTCAAAAATGTCAAAAATCAGATCCAGCAAATTATAGACCGGTGAGTTTAACGAGCATAGTCTGTAAATTGTTAGAGTCAATAATCAAAGAAAACATTTTATTGCATTTAGACAAATTTATTCTAATTAGAAATAGTCAGCATGGGTTTACTAGAGGGAGATCATGCTTAACAAATCTATTAGAATTCATGGAGGAGGTTACTAAAATCATAGATAAAGGGGGAGCCAGTGGACGTTATTTATCTAGACTTTGCAAAGGCCTTTGATAGAGTACCTCAAAAAAGATTATTTTGAAAGTTAAAATCACATGGAATTGGTGGGGAAGTTGCCAAATGGATTGAAAATTGGTTAACGGGAAGAAGGCAGGGGGTGGGAACAAATAAGGAGTACTCTGAGTGGTGTGAATTGAAAAGTGGAGTGCCGCAGGGCTCAGTTTTGGGACCAATTTTGTTCTTGATATATATAAATGATTTGGACATTGATATGAGATCCATGATTGCAAAATTTGCTGATGACACAAAACTATACAGTAGTGTCTCATCTAAAGCAGAAGTGGATATATTGAGGTCCGATTTAGATTAACATTTGAGAATGGTCTGTAAGCTGGCAAATGGAGTTTAATGTAGATAAATGTACAGTCATCCACATGGGTAGATCCAATATGGAGCATGATTACAGAATGGGAGAGAACAATATTAGAAAGATAGATAAGGAAAGGGACCTAGGGATTATAATAGATCATACAGGTGAGAAAGTTCAGGCAGCAGGGAAAAAGGCAAATGTAATGTTAGGTATGATAAAAAGAAATATTAAACATGGGGGCAAGGAAGTGATAGTAAAACTGTATAAAGCATTAGTTATACCTAGATTGGAGTACTGTATACAGGTGTGGAGTCCTTATCACAGAGGGGATATAAACATGCTGGAAAGAATACAAAAAGAGCGACAAAGCTCCAGAATTACAGTTATGAGGAAAGACTCCGAAAAACCGGCCTACAGTGTCTAGAAGAGTGAAGAATTCATGGTGACTTAATACAGGTTTATAAGATGATCAGAGGAATGGATAAATTAGACTATAACGTTTTTTATAATACAGCCACCCACAATAACAAGAGGGTATAGCTACAAGTTGACTAAGGAGAGGTCCATATTAGATATTACAAAATATTTTTTTAGTTAGAGAGGGGTGAATGCTTGGAATGCATTGCCAGGGGAGGTAGTGGAGGCAGGGACAGCTAATGAATTTAAGAATAAATTGGATGCCCATAGCTTTTAGAGCAAGGTGATGTCAATGAAACTGGTTGAATACAGACTCTGCAGGGTCTTCTAAACTAGTATAAAGACGTTAAATTAAGTTAAGGTAATCCACAAGGGAAGATGTTCAAAAAGTTTCTTCTGTGATGACTATCTGAGATCTTTTTAAGTTCTTGTGTCAGACTCTCAATCTTTATCTTATAAGATACAGAAAGGCCAGTTAAGGCATGAGTGAGTGGCTGCTTTAGAGTCTTCAAGCCATCATGAGCTGGTCATGCTGGGGTTCTATCAGTATCAACACTTTGCCATTTCTTGAGAGAAACTGAGCACTTGTGGGTATGCCTGAAGTGCAGTGATGTTGATTCCTTAGAACAAAACAGATTGAGTGTATTGCTGTTGTATATTATCTTAACTGTGAACATTCTCCATCTTATATTTGTTGACATGTTCCATCATTGTCTCTATTTTCAGACTAAACACAACATCCAGACACAGCTTCCATTCCTACATGAAAAGATGAAGCAGGAACAAATGTTCATGGTAAGGTTTATTATTATCATACAAACAATGACAGTTTCTTTCAAGTTTCTGAAATATATAATTATCTATATCAAATGGGGTATCCTTAGAAGAAATAGATGTTAGGACTCAATACCACATCAAGTTTATGGCTCAGCACAAGATTTTTGAAAATTTGTCTAATTTTTTTCTCTAGTTTAAACAAAAAAAATTATAATCTGTGAATACTAAATGTAGATTCTTCTTCTGCGTTCGTTCTCAATCTCCCACTACCAGCAGCAAGTAGCAGGATATAGTCCGAAGAACAGAATGCACTGTGACACTTAGTTTACAACTTGACTACGATATTTGCAACTTTCGGTCTGACATATTTGTCTTCGACAGCAATGTAGAATCTATAACCTGCTTTCATGGTATGTTAACCATTTCCAATTGCGCGGCTAGTTATTATGGCGAAAAAAAAGGGCTGCTCTGACACTAATGGCTAGGTAATGTGCCGAACGATTAGAAAACAATTGTAGACCATTTTCATGTATTCATACAAATTGAAAACTCTGGTATTTTGAATTCAAAAATAGACAATGCTATCATTGTAGACATAAAAAAGAAAGATGGCCGGTTGAGTTTCAAAGAGAATATTGATATGATTTATTATCTTTTTCTGGGCGGCTGGAAGATTATCCCATTATTGCGGGTGATGAAGGTAGGCTGGCGCAACATATTTTTCTGAGATAGATCTGTTTATTTAGCTCTATATAATCTTGTCAGTAACAGAATCTCCAAGGTCTTTGAGACGCTGTGCAATAGCTTCTGGAATGAGAGTTGTCATAGCCTTGATTCTTCTTCATATGCTGTCAGACATCAACTTGAATTTGTTCAAAGAAAGCAGCTGTCATCCTGAGGCTGTCAACACTGCCATAGAGCTTGTCTAGTGTTGCCACTGGTGATAGCCACATGTGCTTTCTCTGGTCCTCGTATGTCGGGCAATTTTGCAGCAGATGTTCAGCGGTCATTTTCCCTGTACCACAGGTGCATTCGTCAGTGCTACCTATCTTCAGTTTATTGAATAAATGGTACCTCAGTCTGTTGTGGCCTGTGCAGAGTCTGAAGACCATGACCTGCTCTCTTCAGTTCAGCTGGTAGTAGGCATCATTTTTTGTGTAGCCAGTATATTCAGTTTCCATTTGGCCATGTATCTGGCCCTAATAAACCTTTTGGACTCTTCGTAGGTCACACTAGAATCTGGTTGTGGTAGTCTTGCACCTTCTTTTGACAGTCTGTCTGCCTCCTCATTGCTTTGGATGTTACAGTGGGATGGAACCCACTGTACCACTACTCTTTTTTGGTGCGGACTGCTGGCATAGTTGACAGAGTACTGTTCTTAAATCATTAAGTTCAGTATTTTTCTTGCTTTTTAGTGCTGTAACCATGGCCAGGGCATCTGTAAACAGGACTATCTGGTTTTCATTGCTTTTGCCTGTCAGCATTATAGCCTTGATACGAAACTCGTAGTCTACCAAACCATAATGATCCTTACCCTTATATATGCAAGGGAGATGTAAACTGTGTACAGCAGGCATGTTAGGAAAATAAACCACTTCCATACAAGCTGCCTCTGTAGATTGTAAAAAATAAAGTGGCAGGATAGGGTTCCAGACACCAAGATCCGTATGAAAGGAAAAATGCTGAGCATCCACACATTTGCAAAATGTCCCACTTCAGGTAGGTCGGCCACATTCGTATGCATGCCAGACAACCACATCCTCAAATAACTAATGTATGGTGAGCTGAAAAAGGACCTGCGTCTAGTCAGTGGCCAAAAGAAGTACTTCAAAGACTCCCTTAAAGTATCTCATCTCTAACATGCTTCAACATTGATGCAAACTATGGGAATGTCTCAGACAGGGCTACAAGGCATGGCACAAATCCATCATCACATGCACCTACATTGCTAAGGAACATTGTGCCTCCAAAGCACAGAAAAAACACACTTAGTGAAAAGACAAAACAACTGACACATGTCTAAATCTGGCATTAAATGCCACATATATGGAAGGATTTTCCGTACCAGAGTTGGACTATATAGCCACTTCAAGAAGCAGGAGATAGCAGAACGATACAAAACACTTCAAACCAAACCCTAGTCAGACTCAAGTTTGTGCCTACCATTTCATAAACAGAAACGAGAAGAAAACTGCAGATTAAATGGTAAGGGCAGCAGCTGGACACACAGTTTGGCTCTAAAGTATGTGGAAGTAAAATTAGATTGCACAGTCCTTTAGGTATATTGTCAGGGGATAAAATAGAAAATACATGCAAGAAACAGTACCATACAAAAACTGTCTGGCACAATATGGGGAGCAAAGCCAGAGGTCCTCAGAACATCCTCAGCCCTCACCCTGTGTTACTTCGCAGCTGAGTATGCTGCACCATTGTGGAAGAACTCAAACTTATTAATGCTGCAATGAATGAGGCAGGTTGGATAGTCACTGGATGCTTAAGGCCTACACCAACTGAGAGAATGTACCCCATAATTAGTAAAGCACCACTTGGGACATGAAGAGTTGTTGCATCAGAGATAGAAAAAGATAAACAGGTAAACGACCCAAAGCACCTTATGCTTGGACATCAGGTGCAGTGCACACAACTAAAATCAAGACAAAGTTTCTAACAGTCAACCCAGCTCTTACAGACTGGTTCTGGAAAATGCTATTGAAAGATGGAAAGAGCTGATGCAGGTAACCTGGACTCCTGGGTTGAATTATTCGAGGAAACTGCATCTGAACATCACGTGTATTGCGCAACATTGAAGTCGCTAAATAACCATGGAACTAACTAACATATCACAGGGCAGAAAAAACCTAAAAAGGTAGGGATACATGCGAATGGGGAACAACGCAAAACCCAGACCACCTGATGATCTGCCCAAACCTCCCGGAGACTTGCAATATGGACTATCTCCTGAGTGGCAAAGACAGATCATTTCATTTGACTGAATACTGGAAAATGCACTCAGTCTTAAGGATATAGGATGACACAGAATGGTGTTGGTAGTCCCAATCTACAACAATAGATAAATTATTATTCACATAAGTACATTTTTGAAAATACATAAAACATAAAGTTAACCAATATAACTGAGCAAATTCTCTTGTTATTTCAGAAATCTGAAAAGTTTACTGTCAATGAAGGTGTGTCTGTGAAGACAAGAAATGTTGACAGCATAAATGATACAATGACAGGACCTGTGAAAGTGGAAAATCATGATCATTGTGTAAAGGTTGAACGTAGACATATAAAAGATGGTAAGTCAGCAATTTGTTACATGATTAGTTTTATGATTGAATACAATAGCTAAGTAAGGCGCTCATCTCTCAAGAAATGAAAGAACAAAAGCTCAAAACAGTGGGTGTTCGAATCCCACAAGTTTCTCAGGGGAGGTGGAATCATGTGCCTATTCCTGTCTTAGACAGACGATAAAGAAGAACTGGACAACAATGTTTAAAGAAGGACGATAGTTAGCACGAGATCTTCCGAGACCAGGTCAGGTGCATATTGTTGCGTCAGAAGACTCCATCGCCAAGGTTGATGCAGCAAGTATGCACTATGCACAAAAGAAGCCAATCACCTTCCTTTTCGTATCACAGCAAGTGGTTCAAACTCCGTCCCATGCGTTCTTCCTTATGGTGATTGATCAGTAGCTGAGGTACCCATTGTGAACACACCTTCCAATGCTTCAATTTCTTGCCAACCACCATTTGAACTTTCCCTAGCGGCACCGCGAATTCCTCTGCTAGCAAACGTAAGATCCAGTGACAGTCCACCCCAAATGCTGCATCAATTTTGGTGATGGTATCTTCTGACACAGCAATATGCACCTGACCTGGTTATGGAAGATCTTTCTTTAAACATCGTTGAGCAGTCCTTCACTGTTCTGATCAAAATCGCTCACTTGAGACCAATTATGTTTCATTAGCATGTCACTTATTTTCTACGATAATGCATCACAACCATTCAACATTCACAACTGGGTTAAACAAGGCTTCATCCTGGCTCCAAAACTATTTGGAATGTTCATTGCACTTCTAATAAGACTTACATTTGGTACTGCAACTTCACACTAGATTGGGTGGTTGTCTATTTAATCTTGCATGGATCAAGACAAAAATCCAAGAACAGAAAAGTTCCTGTCGGAGACTTGTAATTTCCTGCAAATGTCAGTGACAGTCAACAGTAACTCCAGAGTTTGATAATCGCTTATCTCAGGTGTGGATATATTTTATCCTGACAATGGGCCTTAATAAAACAAATGTGCTGCGGAAAGTCAAAGATGCTACTCCAACCATTACCATCCACAATTACAAATTGGCAACTGTGGACGAGTTCACTTACTGCAGTCTCTCATAAACAATAAGTTGTCCCTAGACCCTGAAGTAGGCAACCACTTTGGTAAAGCTGCTGTCATATTTACCTGTCTCCACAGCATGTGTCTGCGAAAACCCTAACTTAATGCTTAGACTTTGGCTAAGGCCTACAATGTCAATGTCATCTATATAGTAGCAAAACATGGGCAATATATGTCAACCTACTGTGTCTAATATTTGTCTTGACATCTCATGGAGAGACTTGGAGGCAAATTCAGTGATGCATTCTGGCACCGGTCTCCCAAGTATGTACACTCTCCATATGCGGTGAAGACAGACTTGATTTTGTCATATTTGTCACATGGAAAAGAGATTCATCCTCAAAAATATTCTTTATCAACAACTCGCGTATGGTAAATTAACAGTTGGCCGCAGACCACAGCTGAAGTTGGAAGATATGTAAGCGAGACCTTGGGTAAGGGTTCAATATTTTAGGAAGACATAGCTGTTGTCCAAATGCAGATGCAGTCTGAAAAGCCATCTCGGACTGAGTGAAAATAGCTCTTGCAGCACAGAGAAGTGAAAAGACAAAGCTGTAAGGTAACATCAGTGGGAACATCAGCTCCGTATAGTGAATCAGTTAAAGTAAAGTTTATATTTTTGTTCTAATGCCATCAATATTTAAAATATAGAAATTGTCTGCTGTCATTACTTTTGTAATAGATATTTCATAATATGTCTCTTCTTTATCTCCACATGTCAGAAATGTGTGCGTCCACATGGAGCTACTTCACCAACCCTCCTGCTGATGTTGAAATAATGGAAAGTTCAGACAGTGATCTGCACTCACAACATTTAGGACATGATATTGTCTCAGAGAAACTACCAGATGACATTAAGGCCACTGAGGAGAAGACAGAAAATGTTAAAGAAACTTTGGAGACTCTAATAGTAAAGATAATGGTGAAGAATACAGGATATATAGTAGATGATTTGGCAGGACTACCAGAACACATACACATTGAGAAGAACACAGGAGATGAGGCAGTGAGTTTTGAGATGATGCAGGTACACAAAGACAACACCATAATGAAAACAACATTCAGGTCAGGAGATCTCAGTTTGACATCTAAAGAACAGGGACTGTATGAGTCAGTTCAGAAACTGAATGAGTCAGTAAGAGTCAGGGAATGTAACATAAAAAGAAAACATAAAATAGAGAAGCCTTACATGTGCAATGTTTGTGGTAAAGAATTTAAACAAAAAAGTAACCTTAATACTCACAAAATAGTACACACAAAAGTGAAACCTTACACGTGTGATGTTTGTGGTAAAGTATTTACTCAAAAAGCTACCCTTAATAAACACAAAATATTACACACAGGAGAGAAACCGTTCAAGTGTAATGTTTGTGGTAAAGAATTTGCTCATTCTAGCTACCTTAATGCTCACAAAAAAGTACATTCGGCAGAGAAAACTTACAAATGTGATGTTTGTGGTAAAGGATTTGCTAGAAAGGTTAACTGTAATGCTCACAAAATAGTACACACGGGAGAAAAACCTTACAAGTGTGACCTTTGTCATAAAGAATTTACTCATTGTAGAGACCTTAACAAACACAAAATAGTACACACTGGAGAGAAACCTTACAAGTGTGATGTTTGTGGTAAAAAATTTACTCAAAAATATAGCCTTAATACTCACAAAATAGTACACACAGGAAAAAAACCTTACAAGTGTGATGTTTGTGGTAAAGGATTTACTCTAAAAGCTACCCTTAATAAACACAAAATAGTACACACTGGAGAGAAACCTTACAAGTGTGATATTTGTGGTAAAGGATTTACTCAAAAATATAGCCTTAATACTCACAAAATAGTACACACAGGAAAAAAACCTTACAAGTGTGATGTTTGTGGTAAAGGATTTACTCTAAAAGCTACTCTTAATAAACACAAAATAGTACACACAGGAGAGAAACCGTTCAAATGTAATGTTTGTGGTAAAGGATTTACTCATTCTAGTTACCTTAATACTCACAAAATAGTACACAGACGAGAGAAACCTTACATGTGTGATGTTTGCGGTAAAGGATTTACTCAAAGATATATCCTTAATACTCACAAAATAGTACACACAGGAGAGAAACCTTACAGGTGTGATGTTTGTGGTAAAAAATTTACTCATTCTAGCTACCTTAATACTCACAAAATAGTACACAGAGGAGAGAAACCTTACACATGTGATGTTTGTGGTAAAGGATTTACTCTAAAATATTACCTTAATACTCACAAAATAGTACACACTGAAGAGAAACCTTACAAGTGTGATGTTTGTAGTAAAGGATTTACTCAACCTAGAAACCTTAATAAACACAAAATAACACATACAGGGGAGAAACTTTACACATGTGATGTTTGTGGTAAATGTTTTGCTCACACTGACAACCTTCATGTGCACCAAAAAATCCATGCAGGTCAGAAACCTTACATGTGCAATGTTTGTGGTGAAGAATTTACTCAATCTAGCTACTTTAATACTCACAAAAGAGTTCACACTGGAGAGAAACCGTTCATGTGCAATGTTTGTGGGAAATGTTTTTCTAAGAATAGTAACCTTACTAAACACACAAAAACACATACAGGAGAAAAACCCTACAAGTGTGATGTTTGTGGTAAAGGATTTATTGATACTAGCAACCTTAATTTGCACAAAATAGTACACACCGGAGAGAAACCTTACAAGTGTAATATTTGTGGTAAAGGATTTACTCAAAAATGTAACCTTAATAGACACAAAATAGTACATACAGGAAAGAAACCTTACAATTCTGATGTTTGAGGTAAAGGATTTACTCAAACTAGATATCTTAATGCACACAAAGTAATTTTCACAGGAGAAACCTTACAAGGATGATATTTATTAAATTCAGGTGCCATCTCCTCAACGAAGGTTGGCTGCAATGGACCCTTAATATCCTCTCTCTTTTGTCTTGATGATATACTCTACCAGACTGACATTAGTCCATATTTTGCTGCATATATTAGTCCGTTCTCCCATTTATTTCACTGCCCTTCTCAACTTAACTGAACATCTTTGTACTGGTTTAGAAGACCATGCAGAGTATGTATACAACCAATTATATTTACATTGCCTTGCTCTAAAAGTCAACCAACCTTCAACCTTCCCCTCCAGTATTGTTTTAAATAAAGTATTTTGTCTTTTTATATGACCAAAATATTTGACTTGCTAAATTGTAATATCTGGCAATAGTTCTCTTCTCATCTCTACTTTTGTCAGGACATCTCTATTTGTATGTTTCTCTTTTCATGAAATGCATCATATTCTTATGTATAACCACATTTCAAGAGTCTCTATTTTGTTCTCTAACTGTTTGTTCACAGTCCTTGTTTCTGCACCGTACAATATTATTGAATATATATAACACCTGATGAGTCTCATTTTCAATGTATTGGTTATTTGCTTAGATGTCATATTCCTCATCCGAAACCAAAGTGTTTGGGTTCTAGGGGAAGTGTGGTTGAAAAGCTGAAACTTAAAGGAATTGACTGAAAGCCACCACCAGGAGTGGAGCCTGCGGCTTAATTTGAATTCAACACGCCAACACTGAAATGATCGACAGGTCGAGAGCACTTTCGTTTGGTCTAATAGGGAACGTGTGCTGTAATTAGGCCCTCGGAAATCTGGGGCTAGTCTTTCGGTGGCTCGATTAGCTCGCATCCAGTGTTCGATAAAGGAATTGACGGAAGGGCACCACCAGGAGTGGAGCCTGCAGCTTAATTTGACTCAACATGCCAAAACTGTAAAATGACTGACAGACTGAGAGCACTTTCGTTGGGTCTAACAGGGAACGTGTGCTGGAATTAGACCCATGGAAGACAGGTCAGTTTTACCCTCTTAATAAAAGAGCGTTGCTAAGGTAATCCTGCTTAACCCTAGAGGAATCGCAGGTTTCAGACACTTGGTCATTGACTGACTAAAAAGCCCTCTATTGATACGTTGGGTCTAATAGGAAACGGGTGCTGGTATTAGACCCTCGGAAAACAGGTCAATTTTACCCTACTGACAGGGCGTTGCTACGGTAATCCTGCTTAATCCAAGAGGAATTGCAGGTCGCAGACATTTGGTCCACGTGCTTGGTTGATAAGCCAATGGTGCAAGGCTACCATCTGAGGGATTACAGCCGAACGCCTCTAAGCCGGAATCCCGCCCTAAATCTCAGCACCACTGCGATGAGAGGCTACGATATGGTTGGGACCTGGGGCTCGCATCTCAGCACAACCCGGTTGAGCAACAGAAAGAGGTCTCTGCCATCCGCCGATCAAAGAGGGCGGGAAGCTGCTCGATTTCACCCCATAAGCAGTAGAGCAGCCACCTCACTGCGAACTGTTGAGACTCAACCCCTGATCATGAGATATGTCCGCACACCAGGCGAACAACATCTCTGTGCCATGGCCAGGCTTGTCCCCTGGTTAAATGCATTCCTGCCTCACTCTTTACCTCTGTCTGCTATCAGTTATCCCAATGGACGCAGAAGAGATGCAGGCCAGCGGACATTGCACCTCTGCCCTATTGTGACAACCTCCCAGGTGACGGGGAATGCTAGGCGTGCCATCATTGCAGATGAGCTGAGAAAATAAAGGGAGCAAAGAGATACCCCACTCACATGCATATGCTACGTTTCTGGCAGGGCGTGATGATCCTGAGACACAGACACACTGGACTGCCTCTCTTCCGGGATAGTGTAAACTAGTACATAGTCCATCACATCATATCATTGCCACACCCTATAGACACGAGTGGGGAAGACTCGATAGTCCTACAAGACAACTTCCCTAAGAGAGACAACTCTGACCAAAACAACTGCTGCCTTGCAGATAGGCTGGGGACAGCTAAAGGCTAAGGAGGGCATCCCTACAGAAACGCCTGTTGAAATCGGATGCACTGGGCCACAGGCTTAACAAAGTAACACAGTGCAACGTATATCGCTGTAACCAGCGTACGAAGAAGATATTCCTCATCCAAAATAAAAAACAAAGGCAAAGGCCGTCATCCATCGTAGACGATGATGGCATAATTGATTTTGCTAGCGCTATTTTTAGTAAGGATTAACTGCGATACTTTTATCCTCTCTCTTGTCTCGAACTGCCTGTTCCCAGTTGCAAGTCAAAATACACTTTTGCCAATTCATATAAAAGAAGAATAATATTAATATTATTTAATTAATTTACGGGTTAATTAATTATAATTATTGGAAAATGATTAATGCACACAAAATAATACACCCTTGTATACTTGAATTCCAGGCATTCAGGCAGGTTACGTCTGCTGTCAGATAGTTATCACAGAACATGATCTTTTTTTTTATTTTTACTTCCTGTGGCTCACCAAAAATGAGAGAAGATAGGTGGTACTTCTAAATATTTGCCTAGTCAGCAGTTAACAGCCTGCTCTTTTCAATTTTGTTACTGCCAAAGTTTCTTTTATGTGCACACCAAGTACATGGAACCTACAAATTTTGTGACTGTCCGATAAGGTGTTGGTCTGAATGCAATTATTATACCAAGATGTCAGATGTGTTTTTGTACTGTTTTTCTAAATAAAGTAAAAACAAATAGAATTTTAGTTTTTTTGTGATAGTAGATACCACACTTACCTAACAAATTGATTATAAACATCATTCATCAGATAGTGTCATAAATAATCAATAATTGGTCACACGGCCTGTAAATTGACCATTTGGACATGGGGCTGAACAGGCCTAAAATAACTGTTTTTTTTAAAAACTGTTCACTCACTCCATTGTGAGATACCTCTTCACAGTATAGGTTTTGGGAGTAAACCCTGAGGAAAAATCCAGAACTTGTGTCCCTAAGACAGTCTAATTGTAGTTCCATTGCCATTCTGGCAACTGCTGCGACTTCGCTGATTCTAGGCTGTATCGGCTAATGCTGGCTCTCTGGATCAAGTAGTTACGTGTAGAAGGGGGGACCTGCTGCACAAGCAATAGCTTATTCTCCATAGGAAAATACCCAAGCTCACGACCTGGAGAAGCCTTCCAGTTTCATCTTGCGATGTCGGCACAAGTACATCAACAGTTAAACTGGGATGTTAGAATGTCCATACCATGCTGATAACCTGCATGATATAAACAATGCCAGAAAGACACGAGTAATTAATGACGAACTCAAAAGACTGGATGTGGACACTAGCATTTCTCAAGAAACTCAGCTGGTGGGCTTGGGGTGAATGAGGGAAAAAGATTACGTATTCTATTGGCAAGAGAAAAACCCCAATGAAAAGAGAGAGCATGGTGCAGATCTTTCAGAAACAAAAAAGTTTTTAATATATAAGGTTGAACCAGTAGAGAATGGCTCAAAACAGCTGCTTACACTTGATCTCCATACTACAGTAGGTCTTGTCAGTGTATATGCACCTACCCTGTGCTCCACACCTTGCAGCATCTTCGCAATGTCATACACAACATTGCACTTGCTATATTTGGAAGAAGAACTGTTAAATCAGATGACTGGTTTGAAGCGAAAGTGGAGAATATGTCACCTGTCATTGAGGATAAACGTTCTGCTCTGATTCAATACAAGCAACTTCCAAATGCAGAAACTCTGTACAACTTCAAGTCTGCCAGAAGCTAGGTGCAAGAAACTGCTCGTTCTTGTGCAAATGAGTATTGACTACAGCTTAGTGAAAACCAGACTGCAGTAAAAACCGGGAACATGACACAAATGTATGCTGTTATAAAGAAAGTTATTGGTCTTGCGACTAGTAAAACAGCAACGCTCAAATCCGTCACTGGCAAAGAAAATTACAGATAAAGTAAATTATTCTGAGCTCTACTCGTGTGTCAATATAGTAATTCGCACAGCTCTGGACGCTGTCAAAATTTATCCCAGTATGGACTACGTTGAAATTAAACCATGTATAGAGGATTTTAATAAAGCTATCGACAGCTTGGCTCTGGGAAAAGCAAAGGAATCCCACCTGATTTGATCAAACGCTGTGAAGATACACTTTTGCAAATCTGTATATGATGTTATGTCTGTGCTGGAAGAGGCCAAAGTACCTCAAGATATGAGAGATCCACAGATTGTAACATTATATAAAAACACAGGTGGTAGAAGTGACTGTAATAATTATCGAGGTGTCTTTCTACTTAGTGTCTGCTTAGTCTTTCCCAGAGTAATCTTTCTAAGAATACATAAATTGGCTAAGCGTATGTATCTGAAGGCACAGGGATTCAGGTGTGGAAGATCAACGATGAACATGATTTTCTCACTTCGACAACTTCAGGAAAAGTCGTGCTGATAGTCTAGGCTGCTTTCTCCATGGTGTTTGTTCTGGTACAGTTATTAAAGGAATATCAATTTCATCAAAGCTGCACATGGAGTCAATAATGAAAGCATGCTACACCAACTTGTTCAGATTATCAGAACCACCTTCAATTGCCCTACCCTTCACTTTATCCCCTCTTCTAGACTTCCAGTACTGAGACATTCCCCATGCTGTAGAGTCAATGCCATCTGGAAAATTACCAGGTGAAAATGGCATCACCGAGGAGGTCATCCGGACTTTGCCAAGCGCAACGTTTTACACGTTATCTTCATTCGGGAGCAACACCTGCTGCCTGGCACAACTACAGGACAACACTCTAGCACGATAAGGGACACAAAGAGGATCTAGGAAACTATCGTGCAATTACTCTCCACCCAGTCTAAGTATGGCCAAGATGGTATTCGAGCACATGCTACACATTCTGACAAAATTTGGAGATATTGGAAAAGTTGGAGGTGAAAAGAGAATTAATGTCGAAATCAGGGTTAGACAGTTACGTTATTTTGGTCATAGAAGACCACACTGGAGGGGAGGGGGGAAGGATCGTTTAAGAGGCAGACAACGCCTGAAGTGGGTGGATAACATCAAGAAATGGACTGGAAAAAGCCTCTCAGATTGCACAATTACGGCACGAAATAGAGTACACTAGAGATCAATTGCAGTCGACCTTCGATGTGGAGATGGCACCTGAACCGAACTGATTACCGGGTACCAAAACAGCAATGGAGCCAATAATTCTAAATATATGTTCAAGACACCACATCCGATATACCGACATCTGCGACCAAACGAGTTCTGTTTATATACTGGTTAACTGGACGAGCCGTTCTTCAGCGGCGGTTACATCGTTGCGGGCTCCAACTTCTCTTCCAACGTTCTCTGTAATGGGCCACGGTGGACTAGAGAATAATGAGTCGCCCATCTGTGGCATCGTGAATGTTGTTGTGGGATGCAAGGGAGTTGAACCAACGTGTTGGTGGTCGTCTCCGTGTTCGTTTCTTGTTTGGACTTCATCTCCATCGTGAGTGTTCATGTTTCTGACCAATAACATATTTCACTTAGTACTGTAGATGATGTCCAAAACAGGCTTTACCAAAGATAAAACCGCACATCTCCCTCGACGCCATCTTGTCATCTTTGGCTTTCGGTCGTTCTGCATGTTGGGCAGAAGTCCAAAGTAGATGCACTCGTCTACGTCGTACAGTCTCTCTCCGTCTAGCGAAACGATTGTGGATAACTTTCGCCTTGGACGTGTTCATTTCGAGTCTTGCTTTCTCTCTCTCTCTCTATCTCTCTCTCTCAGTCACTCGTGGAGCGCTGCCAGGATTTCATTGGCGTCGGTGGATGCTTCCGCGATGAGTACCGGTACTAGATCATCTGCAAAGCGAAGGTGATTTAGCAGTTTGTTATTTATGTTGATACCAAAGTTATCCCAGTCGCACCGGGTGATGACCGGCATGCTGAGAAAATGCCCAGTGAGATGGGTTCCCATTGCCGGACTCCTCTGTGAATGGGAAATACTACCTATGTATGGAATGGTTGGAAGTTAGCCAGGCAATTGTTGTATCAATCAGCAGGGATTCTTGTGTATCTAGGTCGACTCTTTGATCTATTAGAGATGGCCAGACGTATTTTGGTTTTACGATCCAAATGCTTTCTCCCAGTCGATGAAAGTGTAAATTAGTAGAGTTTGGTACTCCCAAACTGTTTCAATCGGTCGGCAGCATGTTATATTTCTATGAATGGACGTCTCTGCACTCCTTGCGTATGTGCTAAGTTTCTCTCAGCAAATGGCGGTAGGGAATGGATGCTGATGGTCCCTATAGCTCGCTGGTTGTACACTCTATTGGTCTGTCCTCTTATGCGCCCTACTCTGCTCGAGCCTGGTTTCGTGTGGAAAATAGGTTGCCTCTGGATTGCTGCTTCATTTTTTGGAATGTCATCATCTAGCAGGGGGTCATTGATTGATTTCAAAATGTCACTTCTATCCATCACTCATGTGCCCATGGTGGGATCTTATGAAGCCATGATGTCAGCTCTTTCATTGCCCTGAACCCCAGCATGAGTAGGTCAGCATATTCATGTCAATCACTTAAGGCTTGAGGCTTCAGCAGCTGCTATCCACTCGTACCTAAGTCATTTCTTCTGTACCTTCTGAAGTAGGTCTTGCGCGTCTGTTTCGTTAGCTGCTCATGTAATAGAAATCTCACATATTCCATCTCACTGCTTCTGTTTCCATTATCAAACTGGAGGTTGGTGACATGTATGTCCTACTGCGCTCAACAGCGACCTGTCCTCTCACTCTAGCAGAGAAACCCCAGTCTGATGTCCTACTACGCAGCACTGATCCGTCTATGTATATGACAGCATCCTTTTCCTGCGTGTTCTCAGTTATCAGCTGGTACACCTCGTTCTCTGCTCTCCCGTTGCATCATTCTCCGCATTCATTGTCTAAGGTTATGATGACCCTCTGGTCCTCTATCATTCTTTCATCTATCATCCTTTCACCAGCGTGGACCAATTCTTTCCCTTTGGTTATCGTCTCAGCTGGAGTGACGTGCCCGACTATTGTCTCTGCATGTGTCATTCATGACGGTCCTCTCTTGATTCTCGATCCTTTGATGTTTGAGATACTACTGCACAGAGGGTGCTGCGTGTCTGTGGTGACACGCATAGAGGCTTTGACTTGTGCCAGTTTATGTCTAGATGTCACCGATAACAATCCCAACATGTGCCCCATCATCACAATCGGGGTATCTGTAGTGCAGCACAGAACCAGTCGCGTACCTTCATTCCGGGTGCGTTCTAAAATTTATCACTGTGTTCTTCATAGTGAGTATGCCAGTCCGTAATCGATAACAGGCAACACGACTTGACAAAATAGAATTAACAGGGGGCGTTGTTCCATGTCAACAGCAGCCATGGTCTTGAGTGCTCCTAACCCTAGCTTTCATCTTTGTACATGATCAACGTGGCTATTCTAGGAGGAAATGAGATCAAATGCCATTCCTAGGTATTTCAACCTGTCACACCTGTCAATGGCGGAACCCTCAAATGTGCTGTCCTAGTGTTCAGCCTTTAATATGGAAACATTCAAAGAGCACCACATCATGCAGGTCTTGTTCGTATTGATCATAGAGCTTGAGTCGCGCACTACAGTGAGATTGCTTGCAAGGTTTCCTTGATGTGTTTGACCAACTGTTGCCTCTTTGAGCCAGTCTTGTACGTTAGGATGTCATCGGCAAATGTCAACGTTCGCCCTGTCTCTGAGGGTTGAATATTGGCCACTTTTACTGAGTAGATGTTGAACAGCACAGGTGAAAACGGAGACCCCTGAAGCAGTCCTGGACATTTTCGTCTCGGTTCTGATGTCCACGATCCCGCACGTAGTGGAACTGTTCTTTCCATCAGGGGAGCTGATATCCAACTAACCATCCATGGGTTTAAACCCCACTGCTTCAGACATGTAATTAAAGTCCCAAAATCAACAAGGATGTATGCGTCTTCCTGGTCGAGTGCCAGCACGACTGTTTCTTGCTTTGACTGAAACCCCTCGTACACATCATACGCGAAAGTACCAGCGTTACCCCAGGTCTCCTTCGCTGTTCTATAGCTACCCAGGGTATCCGGTAGGATGTGCTCCCGTTATAGGTAGGCCATTATTTTCCTGGCCACTAGCTTCTCGAACAATTCGCCATTTACATTCTGAATGAGAACGGAAAGTTACTAATGGACTTGTATGCATTAAATTAACTAGTGATTGGAGTGAGTATGTTCACACATAAAAGAATACACAAAGTGACGTCGGTGTCACCAGACTACTAGACATAAAATCAGACTTACTATAGATGTATCAACAGAAAGTTCAGATCATCATTACAAGACGTTAAGGTATACAAAGGAACAAACGTGACGTCAGATCATCACCTTCTGATAACCAAAATAAAGATGAAACTTAGGAGGTACACAACAACATATAGCAACAGAAAACAATTCAGCCTGGGATTCCTAAAGAACAAAGACATACAAGCTACATTTAAAGTCGAGATATCAAATACGTATAATGTTCTAAAACAAATACTAGAAATAAAAGAGATGAAAGGTAACTGGCTACATATTAAAAATGTATCGAGCGAGACTTGTGAGGAGGTTCTGTGAGAAAAATAGCATCAACACAAAGAGTGGATAACGACTGAAACTAAAGTAAAGTTAAAAGAACGAAAAATTAAGAAGGCATGTGTATGCTGATGCCCGAGTAGGAACGCCTTAGCCTTGTCATAGGAAAAATACGCTGAAGCTAACAAAGAAGTAAAGAAGAACACCAGAAGTGACAAAAGTAAATATATTAATGAGTTGGCGCGAGAGGCAGAGGAATCTGCTGGAAACGGAAATATGACAGACATTAACAACAGCAAATATAAATTAACAGGCAAATATAAGCATGTAAACCTCTTTATCAAAAATCAGGCTTGACAGTTGATAACCAACACCAATTATAAAACAAAGAGAATGTCTAAACATGTTGTAAAACTTTTAAACCGTTCGGCTTCACGAGATTCTTTTAACATTCAGTCAGCGGACACAGAACTACAGGTACATTGCGGTAGGATAACAGCAGAAGAAATTAAGAAAGCTATAAGGCTTCTGAAAGACAACAAAGCAACTAGCTCAAATGAAATATCCGCGGAAGAGAGCAAACGGGACATTGAAACTTAAACTATGATGTTTTACAAGCTACTCGGGAAAGTATTAGAGAGGGAAGAAATACGGGAAGACTGGAAAGAAGGCTATGAAAAAAAGTTGCCAAAGAAGGAGAATTTACAACAGTGTACCAATTATATATACGTAGCATAGTAACGCAGTGGTTAGCGCGCTGTCTTTGCATCTGGGTAAATTTCCAAGTTGGGGCGGAAAAGTATTTTCAAGACCGCAAAGGCTTCTAGTTGGACCCAGCATTAAACGAGTACAGATTCATTACTGGAAGTTAAAAGCGGAGCGGTAGAGGCGTAGGGCACCCTCCCTCATATAACCGAGCCTTGAAATGTGAGGTCTCTAACACTTCCCACCCCTACGGCAGTAAATGCTTTGGCCCACTTTGACTTTTTGGGACGTTATAGAGAAAAAATATTATCGGTGCCCGGAAAAGAATATAGGTCAAAATATATCAGAAGCAGAACTACATCACAGTAGGTACATTACAACATGTAGAAGAAATAAGAAACTCAAGATAAACAGGTAGAGACGGCAATAGCGATGAATACAGAGATTGCACATGAGAAATTAGAAGAAAGTTCAGAAAAGACAAGAAACAATTCATAACAAACACGTGGCAAAATCGAAGAACTCCAACAATATGGGAACGAAAGAGAAACTTTAAGAGAAATCAGAAAATTGACAAGAGAATTCCAACCATCACAACAGACAATCAATGACAAAAATGGGGATGTTATGACTGAGAACAAAGATATTCTACAAAGATGATCGACGACACAACAACAAATAAAGACTTGACAACGAATGATAGAGAGAGAGAGAGAGAGAGAGAGAGAGAGAGAGAGACAGAGAGAGAGAGAGAGAGAGAGAGAGAGAGTGAGCCAGAACCAACACTGGAAGAGGTACGTGCACCGATCAATGCACTTAAAAACGGAAAGACAATATTCTGTTGAACGCCGTTTTTTAATTCGACGAAGACATGAAATATGTGTTGTTGATACTCATTTGATATGCGCAGTTTAAATATCTGTTCAGTGGTACTTCTTTCCTCTCGAAACCCGGCTTGATCTTCGGCAACGATATTCTCTGCCTGTGGTTTTAATCTGTTGAAGATTATTCTTAAGAAAACGTTTCTAGGATGACTAAAAAGGCTAATTGTTCTATAGTTCTGACACATCTTTATGTTCCCTGATTTAGGAAGCGATAAAACCACTGATTTTATCCAGATTATGTTACAGATGTATGTCAGAGCCTCAATAATAACTCACCTCCCATCATACACACGCAGAATATCATACGGAGGGTGAAAATATATGAAAATTATTTTAATTTTGACCCATTCTCAATTGGAGGAAAAGAGATTCCAGAACTAAAATATGCAGATGACACAGTTATACTCTCTAACAGCGTTGATGGTCTATGCAAGGGAAATAAGAAGTCGATTGTCAATAGCGACGAAAAAGCTGAATAGTCTCCAAAATGGGTGGCAGTTTACTAACAAAGAATTACAATTGAAGATCCTCAGAAGATGTGTATTCCCGGTGGCATTGTACGGATGCGAGACATGGACCATCACACAAATATTAAAAAATGAGAATCGCGGCGTTTTCGAGACAAAATGCTACAGTAGAATCCTAACAAAAATTACAAATAAAGTCATCCTGCAAGATCGGAGTGTCGAAGAGAACTGGTTTATAAAACCACATTATGTGATAAAAGCGAACTTCTGCCAACGACATGCTTCATGATGATGATGACCGGGAAAAGTTTTGAACAGGACCATTCTATAGAAATTTAAAAAGGTCATAAATGACCAGTTGAGGGATGAGCAGGCAGACTTTCGTTAATACAGTTCCTTGTACAGACCAGATAGCAACACAGAATAGTAATTGAACAAAGTGTGCATTAACTCACTGCTTATAATAGGATTTGTGGACTACGAGAAATCTTTTGACAGCTTGGACACGGTATCACTATGGAAACTGCTCAAACACTATGGAGTGCCTATAAAGTTCCTTAATTTCATCTAGAAAACATAAGAAGCAACGAGATGTCGAATCCTACACGAAAGTCAGCTTTCTGAACCCTTTAAAATAAGAAGGATGGTTTGGCAGGGTTGTCTACTATCACCATTACTATTCCTACTGGTCATTGACTGGTTTATGACATCGACATTATCGTTAACTGACAACGGCATTAAATGGATATTGACGAGACAAGTTGAAGATCTCGACTTTGCGATGATTTGGCTCTTCTTTTCAATACCCACAACTTGATGCAAATAATATGCGTATAGTCGAAGATAAGTCACTACAATTGGGTCTAAGCATACAACGAGACAAAACTTAAGTTCTGAAAATAAATGTAATTATCAATGATAGAATTGGGCCACCCACCTTCAGAATGTGGAATTTTTCACATAACTAGGCAGCAATATAGACATAGTAGGAGATACAAAAACGATGTTCATTTAAGAATACGGAAGACGAGAAGAGCTTTCATTGCATTGAGAAATTTATGGAAGTCAAACGAAATTAAAACCATCATCAAAATAAAAATCGTAAATTCCAACGTAAAATCCGTACTATTAAATGGCTCTCAAACACGAACGACAGCACAGGTACATATGAAAATGGTATTGACTTTCGTAAATGGTTACCTGTGCAAAATACAAGGTTGTAAATTGTATGACACTATCACCAACTTAGAAATGATGGAGAAAACGAGACAAATATTAATGGAGCATTAAATACGGAGAAGGAGATAGATAGGTCACACATTACGGAAAAAAAGTGGATAACATAACCAGACAAACTCTGTTCTGAAATCCACAGGGCAAGAGAAGTAGATGAAGATCGAGACACTCATGGAAGAGGAAATTGGAAGCAAATGTAAAAAAAAAACAATAAGACGTGACAGAATTGGCTCTGATACTGATAGTGATAGCTCACGATATAAAGACTTGGCGAGTGTTTATTGAAGACCTATGCTTCAAGGACAGCTAATATGTTTTGTTATTTATACGTATATTTATATTTGAGTTCCGAGGTACGTGTTGCTGTATATGCTCACATACTAATATCGTTGTCTCAAACAAATATTCTTGGTTTCAATCAATCCAATTGAGTTTCTCGATGGATTGGCTATTGACAACATCTCGCCAGCATTTTTTGTTTGCATGCTCAAATGTACATGAGATTTTATTTCATGTTTGGCCTTCTTTTGTCCTAAGTGGCATACAGTGAATCTCCAATTCTCGGCGACTCTCTGGCCAACATGGCTGCCTGCTTGTGTTTTGAGTAGAGATGTTTATCATTTTTGGATTTTTTGTGAACTTTCGTGTGGTCTCTGTCCCCGACGAATAAATTGTGGCTGAAATGTTGCTTTCTACATTGAACAGTAACTGAACTATACCTGGCAGTATACGTTATTTTTACCGTCTTTTTTGTTTTGGGCCTATTAGTATTAGTATTATGCTCAAACTTTAATTAGCGATTTACAAGTAAATAATATTTAAAATATCAACTATTATGAAGATTGTGTTTGAATCATTCAACAATAAAATGAACTTTGATTTTTCATTTGGCTGCAATCCATTTACTTGTCTGAACTGTCTGTAAAGACAAAAGAGCCATGTTTAACATGGAGCTAGAGCTGCCTTGTGGCCAGACTGGAGTGTTTTGGATTTCCGAAATCATTTCGACTTACAAAGTCTTTTGACCGATATATAATAATGCGTTGCATTAAATAACATACCATTAACACGTTATGGAGTAAATACACATTTGACCAACCTATATAAAAGTCTTTATATAAATAACCAATGTGCAGTAAGAACAAACGCGGGATATCTCGAAAAATTTATTATTATTATGTTGGACATTAACAAAAATAAAAGAAACATCATACCAACAAAAATGGAATTATTGCACAGAATGCTTTGAGTAACACGAATGGATAGAATCAGAAACAACGACATTAGGAGACAAGTAGGTACAACACGACTGCTACACTTCATCAAGAGAAATCAAACCAAATGGCTCGTCCACGTGACATGCCAAACACCAGATAGTATCCCTCAGAAAGCAGTTAATACAAATACAATAGGCATAGAGTCAAGGCTGGACCATGCAAAAGATGGATAACAGAAATAAGAGAAGCATTAAAGCTCACTTTGTACCAAGCCCATACTAGGGCCTGATCCAGAAATCTCTTCATAACCTGATACTGAAAATCACAAGCAGGACATAAATGATAAAGCAAATAGAAGAAGAAAGAATGCATGGCAACTGCAGGACAATCTTTATTCCTCAGCACAATGAATATTATTGGTTGCATTCAGCAAAAGTAGCACATGCCGTAATGAGCGTTTTATTTAGTATTAGCCACTTTGGCTATGTCTAACATGATCATATGAGTTCAATAGACTAATACTAAGATTATGAAAGTATTTTAGTACCACAAATAAATTAACTTTACTTGTTAACTGATAAATAACCAACTTGAAGTTTGTTCCTTAAAGCATTACTTCTGTTTTTATATTATGCTGTTATCATATGTTAATTTATTGTCATTGACTTTACTGTGGTGTGGTGTAATCTCTTTTAGTCTTCATAAAATGATAATCCTTGTATCTTCTGTATGTTATTTATGCTGCGTTCATGAACTGGTACTCCTGCTATCACCAAATTTCTGTAGCATTTCATTTCTGTAGATTTGTGTTTTTAATCCTTCTAAGCTATTTCTTACAGATTATTTTACATACTTAATTAAATGTATGGGGGACCCAGTGGTCTCGAGCTAAGGTGTTTGCCTGGAGTGTTGAAGGTCACGGTGGAGACCAGTTTTTTTTTTCACGTGGATTATCCGGTACATATTTCGCCTGATCTCTGAGTAGTTAAATCAGAAACCCGTGTGCAGTGACGCGCACGTTAGAAATACCATAACAGTTGAAAATTGAATAGGGTAAGCCTAACGGCCGCTGCTCAGATAAAATTAAAGTTAAAAATCTACTCAAATTATTCTAGGTAAATTTTCCCCACAGAGAATATGTCGCAAAAAGGGGACACTGTGGTTATAACATCAGGTGTTTGTTATGTGGCTAGCGGGGAAAAATAGATGGCACCTGACAGGCTGCAGGTCTACCTTGCTCTAATTTATGATTCCACCTCCACCAGTTCCAAAAATAGGCGATCGTACATTCGTACAGATGCTGAAATTGACCTAGAAAGTCACCAGTGAATTTTCATCTGCCAAAAAATATGACACAAAGGAGGTTGCACCTCCCCGTGACATCTAACGACATAAGTGGACTGAAGATAGATTAAATGTATATTGTGCAAATGCATGCCCCATTAAATACTTTTCTTCCTAGTTGTCATATGTTGACAGGTCTTCTGTATAATAAATTCTAGTGTATTATCTGCATACTGCATTATGTTTATATTGGTGTTCTTTTCCTAAGGAGAGTCATGTTTGACAGCAGAAATGTCATATTGTAATTAAGAAAGTGATAGAAAATTAAGTTAATTGGTTTTGCAATTATCTCAGAAAATAAATATTTGTTATTTGAAATTTTATAATTTGTTGCAGATAACTTTATCATAGAATTTATGAATGCTTTAGATTGATTGGCCTGATCACATTCTACAATTTGCTGATACAAAGAAAAGTTGTTCAAATTTCCATGGAAATCATACAAACAGACAGTGAGATGTTGAAACAAGATGTAGAAAGAACACAGGTAAAACATGGCCTTAGTTCATGAAAGAATGCACCCAAAAAAGTTCATTTTCAGTGTGTTATGAAAACTAAAATAAATTTAGTATTTGCTCCTTATGAATTGATTTTATTAATTTACTTAATACATGATCGACTTAATGGAGCCATTGTACCGATGTGTACTTTGTCCTAAAATGGGTTACTGTAACAGAGAGTAAAGATGCTGACCTCTCAATAAATTAATGAACAAAAGTGAGACATGGTGACAAATTTGATTTTCACAAGTTTCAAACATCTTTTGGTTTTGTGAAAAGTGAAATTGGCGTATAATTCAAACCAAGATAGACAAACAAGATGGAGATCCTCTGTGCACGTAAAATAATCCTTCGCAGTTGAACATAGAGAAGACCAGGGTGTCAGCCACTTTCCTTGCAAAAATTTCAAAAGGTAACGAAATTCCTACCCAATTGTACTTGACATAAAGGGGCCGTCTATCATATAAAGACACAACAGAGCAATCCCCTGCCTGTCTGCACATATGATTGTAGCTACAACAATTACCTCTACACTCCCAGAGAGGTAGATGAGGAGTGACTAAGTGAAGTGAGTGATTTATTTTTTAACAACAAAGATTATATAGATAAGATGCTGCACATACCCAATATATTCTTGATGATATATTAATATACTCTATGTAAAGTATCGTCAAGTTTTAGGAATTTGGTTTTTACCACATGTTCAGATATATTTCATTTTCTTTTGTTAATGTACATTCTGTTCTTTAATTTTACAACTTTGTGCCACAATTACTGCTTCTAAATATGAAACACTATGTACAAATTGCTGGCTATATAACTGAATATATTACTTCAGTGAGTGAAACATTGTTTATTTTTATAATTTACAATAATCTCTTAATTTAAAATAAAAAAGATCCCGTCATGCCATGCAGCGCATATGAAATAAGGTGTTAGACCCATAACATGTTTTAACCCATGGCACTTAGTGGATGATGTGGTCAGCACACCACCGGCTGCTTTTTCTTCCCGGACTGAACCGTAACCCATTTAAGGCTGGGTCGACGTGGGAGCGATTGTGGCCTGAAAAAACATTTCCGCCTCAACTGGGTAATGAACCCAGGACCACTCAGATGTGAAGCCAGCGTACTAACCACTGCACCACATGGCACAATCTCTTACTTGCACACATACACCCAACCATGCTAAATGTCTAATTTATGTTTGTATAATTTTTCTGAAAATAGATTAGTCTAAATCAAATGACATTATGCTGGAGTTTTACAATAACAAATTAATGTATGCAGAGATCGTCCAAACTATTACCAAAAGCTCCTTGAATTTTTTTTCCTTCATTTTTCTAGTATTTGTAATAATTGACATTTACAAGTTGGTGAAATTTTTCAGGTGGATTTAAATGTAATGATACATATCGGTATAATATATATTCTGAAGTGAATTGTTACTCTTTCTTTTCACCAGCTTGCTAGGAATACAGATACTAATGTCACATATTTAGTTGTTGAAATAAAGCAGGAACTAAATAATGAAGTAAGTATGTACAAAGATAATGTTATGCTGTGGTAGTAAATGGTTTCTGTTATAATTATAAGTAACTTACTTTGCTTTTAAATGAACAATTTAGATGCTGACCTTTTGCTGCACAAAAGTCGATTTTGAGATATAGAGATGAACATTTGTGTGAGATAGGAACTACAACTGCCTAATTTTTTTGTTACTTGAAACAGTTTTGCATATTTTGGTACTCATCAGTTAATTTATTCAACTTGTCACTGATACATAAATAACGGACAAGCTTCCATTGAAGGTAATCCACATGGAAAGATGTTCAAAAAGTTTCTCCTTGGTTCTGGGATGACTATCTGAGATCTTTTTAAGTTCTTGTGTCAGACTCTCAATCTTTATCTTATAAGATACAGAAAGGCCAGTCAAGGCATGAGTGAGTGGCTGCCTTAGAGTCTTCAAGCCTTTAAGAGCTGGTGGGGATCTACTGTCCTGGTCATGCTGGGGTTCTATCAGTATCAACACTTTGCCATTTCTTGAGAGAGACTGAGCACTTGTGGGTATGCCTGAAGTGCAGTGATGTTGATTCCTTAGAACAAAACAGATTGAGTGTATTGCTGTTGTATATTATCTTAACCGTGAACATTCTCCATCTTATATTTGTTGATATGTTCCATCATTGTCTCTATTTTCAGACTAAACACAACATCCAGTCGCAGCTTCCATTCCTACATGAAAAGATGAAGCAGGAACAAATGTTCATGGTAAGGTTTATTATTATCATACAAACAATGAAATATGTAATTATCTATATCAAATGGGGTATCCTTAGAAGAAATAGATGTTAGTACTCAATACCTCATCAAGTTTATGGCTCAGCACAAGATATTTGAAAATTTGTCTAGTTTTTCCTCTACTTTAAACAGAAATTATAATCTGTGAATACGTAATGTACATTCTTCTTCTGCGTTCGTTCTCAATCTCCCACTGCCAGCAGCAAGTAGCAGGATATAGTCCAGAGAGCAGAATGCACTGTGTCACTTAGTTTACAACTTGACTACAATATTTGCAACTTTCAGCCCGACACATTCGTCTTCGGCAGCAATGTAGAATCTATAACCTGCTTTCATGATATCTTAACCATTATCAATAGAGCGGCTAGTTATTATCGCGAAAAAAATGGACGATAAGAAAACAATTTTAGAGCATTGTCATATATTTATACAAGTTGAACACTCTGGTATTTTGAATTGAAAAACCTCACATGTGTTACTTCGCAGTCGAATACACCGCACCATTGTGGTAGAGCTCAAACTTATTGATGCTGCAATGAATGATAGGTTCGGATAGTCACTGGATGCTTGACCTACACCAACTGAGAAAATATACCCCATAATTGGTGAAGCACCACTTGGGACATGAAGAATTGTTGCATCAGAGATAGAAAAAGAGAAACAGGTAAACGACCCAAAGCACCTTATGCTTGGACATCAGGTGCAGTGCACACAACTAAAATCAAGACAAAGTTTCTAACAGTCAACCCAGCTCTTACAGACTGGTTCTGGAAAATGCTACATTGAAAGATGGAAAGAGCTGATGCAGGTAACCTGGATTGAGTTATGGGAGGCACCTGCATCTGAACATCATCTGTTTGCGCAACATGGAAGTCGCTAAATAGCCATGATACTGACATATCAAAGCGCAGAAAAAAACCTAAAAAATAGGGATACATCCGAATGTGGAGCAACACAATACCCAGACTACGTGACGATCTGCCCAAACCTCCCGGAGACTTGCAATATGGACTATCTGCTGAGTGGCAAAGACAGATCATTTCATTTGACTGAATACTTGAAGAATGATGTGTGACGTAGTGCCTGGGACACAGAAAGTAGACATGCTACAAACCATGTTTGCCAGTCATGCAATGGATTTCTTCCTCTCTCTTAATTGGCCTGATCAGTCAAAAAATGCACTCAGTCTCCAGGATATAGGATGACACAGAATCGTGTTGGTAGTCCCAGTCTATAACAATAAACAAATTATTATTCACACAAATACACTTTTGAAAATTCATATAATGTAAAGCTAACCAATGTAAAGCAAATTCACTTGTCATTATTTCAGAAATCTGAAGAGATCACTGTCAATGAAGGTGTGTCTGTGAAGACAAGAAATGTTGACAGCATTAATGATACAATGACAGGACCTGTGAAAGTGGAAAATCATGATCATTGTGTAAAGGTTGAACCGAGACATATAAAAGATGGTAAGTCAGCAATTTGTTACATGATGAGTTTTATGATTGTATGCAATAGATAAGTAAGGCTCAAAACAGTGGGTGTTCGAATCCCACAAGTTTCTCAGGGAAAGATGGAATTATATGCCTAGTCCTGTCATAGACAGACGATAATCTAGAAGGCAGTGTATGGTGACAAAAGTGTGTCGAAAACAACAGTGAAGAACTGGACAACAATGTTTAAAAAAGGACATTAGTTAGCGAAAGAGACCAGGTCAGGCGCATATTGCTGCATCAGAAGACGCCATCGCCAAAATTGATGCAGCAAGTATACACTATGCGCATAAGAAACGAATCACCTTTCTTTTCATATTGCAGCAAGTGGTTCATACTCCGTCCCATGACTAGTTCTTTACTGTTGTCTTCAACACACTTTTATCACCATACACTACCTGGATTATGTGATGAATGTCAACTGGTTGACATCCTTCAGATGTTAGAAACTGAATCACTGCTCGCTGATCAACTCTCACACTAGCCGTATATTCATCGGTCTGTTGAGGAAACTATGAGTTAGAGGATAATTAAATTTTGCAAACTTGACGGTTGGTATGTACTGTTTACACGCGAAGTATCATCATCATGCGCATCATACATATGTTCACTTGGTGCAGTTAGGTCCAATTTCATTTGAACATGCCTCGTACATTCTGTGAGAACGGCCGCCATTTTGTATATCAGTTGCATACCTGCATGCAACACATAGTAATCACAAAGTTGGATGTTGCTGACACCTTTTGGAACCATCATCTACATTTTTCAGTAGCTATCACAGTTCAGTTAGTGATCTACTTACTAACTTCTTCTGGGATTTATTAGTTTAAATGAAAAGCTGATTATTTTCAAACATAAAACACAAAATCACTTACCTGAGAGCAATATATCGTTAGTTATGTTTCATTAGTATGTCACATATTATCTATTGAAAAAAATTGTATATGTGGATCTTTGCCAGGGTCATCTTACTCAGCGACACTAACTGGTTGATTTAGTGAATCTACAGTGAGTCACAGTGTGTATTTTGATCTGGAGGACCAACAAACAACATGATTTCTTTTTGGCAGCTACATGACAAGTCACATGAGTAGAACAGTCATTTACATGACAAAGGAATTTGATATGGTTAGCAGGGATGGACTCAAAAACCTCTCAAATATAGGCTGCCCTAACAAACTGCTGCATCTAATAGTATTGTTTCATGAAAATAATTAAAGAACAGTCCATTTTGACGATAATGCATCCCAACCATTCAGAATTCACAGCTGTGTTAAACAAGGCTTCATCCTGGCTCCAAAACTATTTTGAATGTTCATTGCACTTCTAATAAGACTTACATTTGGTAATGCAACTTCACACTAGATTGGGTGGTTGTCTATTTAATCTTGCATGGATCAAGACAAATATTCAAGAACAGAAAAGTTACTGTCAGGGACTTGTTTTTTACTGCATATGTCATTTACAAAAGTCCTGACAATAGGCCTTAATAAAACAAATGTGCTGTGAAAAGTCAAAGATCCTACTCCAACCATTACCATCCACAATTACAAATTGGCAACTGTGGACGAGTTCACTTACTGCAGTCTCTCATAAACAAAAAGTTGTCCCTAGACCCTGAAATAGGCAACCACTTTGGTAAAGCTGCTGTCATATTTACCTGTCTCACAGCATGTGTCTGCGAAAACCCCAACTTAATGCTTAGACTTTGACTATGGCCTACAATGCCTATGTCATCTGTATGGTAGCAAAATATGGACAACAGATGCCAACATACTGTGTCTAAAATTTATCCGAGGCATCTCATTGGGAGACTTGAGGGCAACTTAAGAGATGCACCAGTCTCCCAAGTATGTACACTCTCCGTATGCAGTGAAGATAACCTTGATTAAGTCATATTCGCCACATGGAAAACAGTTTTGTCCTCCAAAATATTCTTTATCAACAACTCGCGTATGGTAAATTAACAGTTGGCCGCAGACCACAGCTGAAGCTGGAAGATATGTACCTTGGGTAAGGGTTCAATATTTTAGGAAGACATAGCTGTTGACCAGTCCAAATGCAGATGTAACCTGAAAAGCTATCTCAGACTGAGCGAAAATAAGCTCTTCCAGCACAGAGAGGTGAAAAGACAATGCTGAAAGGTAACATCAGTGGAAACATCATCTCCAAGTAGTGAATCAGTTAAAGTAAAGTTTATATTATTGTTCTAATGCCATCAATATTTAAAATAAAGAAGCTGTCTGCTGTCATTATTTTTAAAATAGACATTTCATAATGTGTCTCTTCTTTATCTCCACATGTCAGAAATATGTGCTTCCACATGGAGCTACTGCACCAACTCTCATGCTGATTTTGAGAAAATGGAAAGTTCCGGCAGTAATCTGCACTCACAACATTTAGGACATGATATTCTCTCAGAGAAACTAGTAGATGACATTAGGGCCACTGAGGAGAAGACAGAAAATGGTGAAGATCCTCTAATAGTAAAAATAATGGTGAAGAATACAGGAGATGTACTAGAGGATTTGGGAGGACTACCAGAACACATACACATTGAGAAGAACACAGGAGATGAGACAGTGAGTTTTGAGATGATGCAGATACACAAAGACAACACCGTGATGAAAACAACAATCAGGTCAGGAGATCTCAGTTTGGCATCTAAAGAACAGGGACTGAATGAGTCAGTAAGAGTCAGGGAATGTAACATAATAAGGAAACATGAAATAGAGAAGCCTTACATGTCCAATGTTTGTGGTAACGAATTTAAACAAGAAGGTAACCTTAATACACACAAAATAGTACACACAGGAAAGAAACCTTACAAGTGTGATGTTTGTGGTAAAGAATTTACTAATTCTAGCTCCCTTAATAAACACAAAATACTACACACGGGAGAGAAACCTTACAAGTGTGATGTTTGTGGTAGAGGATTTACTCAAAAAGCTACCCTTAATAAACACAAAATAGTACACACAGGAGAGAAACCTTACAAGTGTAATATTTGTGGTAAAGAATTTACTCATTCTAGCTACCTTAATACTCACAAAATAGTACATACAGCAGAGAAACATTACAAATGTGATGTTTGTGGTAAAGGATTTGCTAAAAAGGTTAATCTTAATGCTCACAAAATAGTACACACAGGAGAAAAACCTTACAAGTGTGATGTTTGTGGTAAAAAATTTACTCATGCTAGAGACCTTTACAAACACAAAATAGTTCACACCGGAGAGAAACCTTACAAGTGTGATGTTTGTGGTAAAGAATTTACTCATTCTAGCTACCTTAATACTCACAAAATAGTACACACAGGAGAGAAACCTTACAAGTGTGATGTTTGTGGTAAAGGATTTACTAAAAAATATAACCTTAATACTCACAAAATAGTACACACAGGAGAAAAATCTTACAAGTGTGATGTTTGTGGTAAAGAATTTACTCATTCTAATTACCTTAATACTCACAAAATAGTACACACAGGAGAAAAACCTTATATGTGTGATGTTTGTGGTAAAGGATTTACTCAAAAATATTACCTTAATATTCACAAAATAGTACACACAGGAGAGAAATCTTACAAGTGTGATGTTTGTGGTAAAGAATTTACTCATTATACCTATGTTAACAAACATAAAATAGTACATTCAGGAAAGAAACCTTACAAGTGTGATGTTTGTGGTAAAGGATTTACTCAACCTAGAAACCTTAATAAACACAAAATAGCACATACAGGAGAGAAACCTTACACATGTGATATTTGTGGTAAATGTTTTGCTCACACTGACAACCTTCATGGGCACCAAAAAATGCATGCAGGTCAGAAACCTTACATGTGCAATGTTTGTGGTAAAGAATTTACTAAATCTAGCTACCTTAATACTCACAAAATAGTTCACACTGGAGAGAAACCGTTCATGTGCAATTTTTGTGGTAAATGTTTTTCTAAGAATAGTAGCCTTACTACACACACAAAAACACATACAGGAGAAAAACCTTACAAGTGTGACGTTTGTGGTAAAGGATTTATTGTATCTAGCAAACTTAATGCACACAAAATAGTACACACTGGAGAGAAACCTTACACGTGTGATATTTGTGGTAAAGGATTTTCTGTATCTAGTAAACTTAATGCCCACAAAATAGTACACACTGGAGAGAAACCTTACAAGTGTGATGTTTGTGGTAAAGAATTTACTCGAAATCAACACCTTAAGACTCACAAAATGCTGCACACGAGAGAAAAACTGTACAAGTGTGATGTTTGTCGTAAAGGATTTACTAAAAAATGTCACCTTAATACTCACAAAATAGTACATACAGGAGAGAAACCTTACAATTGTGATGTTTGTGGTAAGGGATTTATTTTATCTAGCAAACTTAATGCGCACAAAATAGTACACACTGGAGAGAAACCGTACAAGTGTAATATTTGTGGGAAAGAATTTACTCGAAAACAACACCTTAAGAATCACAAAATACTGCACACAGGAGAGAAACCGTACAAGTGTGATGTTTGTGGTAAAGGATTTACTCAAAAATGTCACCTTAATAGACACAAATTAGTACATACAGGAAAGAAACCTTACAATTGTGATGTTTGTGGTCAAGGATTTACTCAAACTAGAAGTCTTAATGCACATAAACTAATTTGCACAGGAGTAACCTTACAAGGATGATATTTATTAAATTCGGGTGCCGTCTCCTCAGCGAAGGTCTGCTGCAATGGACCTTTAATATCCTTTCTCTTTTGTCTTGATGATATACTCTGCCAGACTGACATTAGTCCATATTTTGCTATGAATATTAGTCCGCTCTCCCATTTATTTCATTGCCCTTCTCTTGTCTACCAACCTTCATCCTTCCCCTCCAGTATTGTTTTAAATAAAGTATTGTGTCTTTTTATATGACCAAAATATTTGACTTGCCAAATTGTAATATCTGGCAATAGTTCTTCTTTATCTATGCCTACTGTTGTTAGGACAAGAACCCAGGATATCGCTATTGGTATATTTCTCTTTCCATGAAATGCATCAAATTCTCATGTATAGTCACATTTCAAGAGCCTCTATTTTGTTCTCCAACCGTTTCTTCATAGTCCATGTTTCTGCACCGTACAATATTGTTAAATATATATTTTCTTAGATGTCATATTCCTCATCCAAAATACACCTTTGCCAATTCATATAAAAGAAGAATAATATTATTTAATTAATCAAAGTGTTAATTAATTATAATTATTGGAAAATGATTAATGGACACAAAATAATACACAACTTGTATACTTGAAATTCAGGTATTCACACAGGCAGGTTATGTCTGCTGTCAGATAGTTATCACAGAATATTATCTTTTTTTTCTCATTTTTCCTTCCTGTAGCTAACTAGAAATGAGAGAAGATAGGTGATGCTTCTAAATATTTACCTGGTCAGCAGTTAACAGCCTGCTCTTTTCAATTTTTTTACCCCCAAAGGTTATTTTATGTGCACACCCTGTGCGTGGAACCTTCAAATTTTGTGTCTGTCCGATAAGGTGTTGGTCTGAATGCGATTATGATACCAAGATGTCAGATGTGTTTTTGTACTGTTTTTCTAAATAAAGTAAAAACATATTGAATTATAGTTTTTTTGTGACAGTAGTTAACAAAATTACCCCAGAAATTGTAATAAACAACATCATAAGTATATATAAAAGTCTTTAATACGTCAGATTGAACCAGAAAAGAATGGTTCAAAACGCCTGCTTACACTTCATCTCCATACCACAATAAGTCTTGTCACCTTTTTCAGTGTATATGCACCTACCTTGTGCTCTACACCTGAAGTCAACGATGAGTTCTATGATGATTTATCAACAGTCATTAGAAGTATCCACAGTCAAGAACAGCTTATTCTACTAGGTGACTTCAATGCTAGAGTGAGGCTAACTGAGCTGCTCTGATTAAATACAAGCATCTTTCAAATGCAGGTCTTTTAAGTCCGCCAAAAACCAGGTGCAAGAAACAGCTCGTCGTTGTGCAAATGAGTATTGGCTACAGCTTAGTGAAAACATCCAGACTACAGCAAAAAAGAGGAACATCAGACAACTTTACGCTGTTATAAAAAAGGCTATTGGTCTTGCAAGTAGGAAATTAGCACTGCTCAAATCCGTCACTGGCAAAGCAAATTACAGATAAGGCTTGCAGATGGGTCAAGTACTATTCTGAGCTTTACTCGTGTGTCAATATAGTAATTCGCATAGCTCCAGACACTGTCAAAAGTTATCCCAGTATGGACCAGCTTGACATTAAACCATCTATAAACTATCTTAATAAAGCTATTGACAGCTTGGCTCTGGGTAAAGCAACGGAATCTCACCTGATTTGATCAAACGATATTCAGATATACTTTTGCAATGTTTGTATATGATGTTATGTCAGTGCTGGAAGAGACCACAGTACCTCAAGATATGAGAAATTCACAGATTGTAACATTATACAGAAACACAAGTGGTAGAAGTAACTGTAATAACTATCGAGATGTCTTTCTGCTTAGTGTTGTAAGCAAAGTCTTTACCAGAGTAATCTTACTAAGGCTGCATAATTCGGATGAGCGTGTGTATCCGGAGTCCCAGTGTGGATTCAGGTCTGGAAGATCAACGATCACCATGATTTTCTCACTTCGACAACTTCAGGAAAAGTCACGTGAGCAGAACCAGCCCGTTTATATCGCCTTTATTGACCTGACAAAAGCATTTGGTTTGGTTGGTAGGGATGGACTTCAAAATCCTTTCTAAAATAAGCTGCACAAACAATCTGCTACAACTAATAATATCGTTCCTTGTTGGCATGACAGGAGCAGTCCAATTTCATGATAGCATATCACAACTTTTTAGAATTCAAAGTGGTGTTGAACAGATCTGTGTTCTGGCCTCGACACTGTTCGTAATCTTCTTTGCTCTGTTACTGAAACATGCATTTGGTAACGCAAATGAATGAATCTGCCGTCACACTAAGTCGGATGGTAGGCTGTTTCACCTTACAAGGCTGAAGGCCAAAATGAAGATCAGATAGATCACCACCAGGGACTTGCTTTTTGCTGGTGATGCTAAATGTCATCCACATTCAGTAGGAACGCCAGAGATCGAAAGATCCAATTGTGCGAAGATTTTGGTCTCACAATAAGTTTCAACAAAACAAATATTCTGGGACATAAAGTAGATACCATGGCAAGTCTTAAGCATCCATAATTATAAACTGGCAGCTGTACATCAATTCACATACCTGGAATCACTCATCAATGAGAAGCTCTCTCTAGACCCAGAAATAGACAATCGTATTGGGAAAGTTGCTGTTACAAATTTCTAGCCTCACAACGTATATTTGGAAAAATCAGAAACTGACAATTAAAACCAAGGCCATGGTATACAATACTTGTGTTGTAAACACATTCGTATGGAGTATGTCTACATCTGCAAAGTTGTCTCTTGTGTGAACTTCACTGTCTTCTGCAGCTCACACATAGGTACATATAGATTCCTTTCCAGTGTTGTTTCTCTTGGCCAGTATGTTCGCCTCCAGTATCTCATACTTTGGGCAGTCCTGAAGTATATGCTCCGCAGACTGGAGTGCTTGTTCACAAGTACACATATTTAAGTTGCCAATCCTAAAGTATGTGTACATGTTGCTGCGGAGTCGGCTGTGCCCTGTTCTGAGGCGCAGTATGACAATCTGCTCTTGCGTGTTAATATTGTAGTAGTCATCTTGTTTTTGGGTTGAAAGCTCTCTCATTGTTTTAATAATTTTCTTGTTTTGATGGTATGTAACTGGTACATCTGGTAGCTCGTCTGCAGCACTTTCTCTCACCAGTGTGTCAGCTCTCTCATTACGTGGTATTCCGCAGTGAGACGGGTTTTGTGCTGTTGCTCAATGTTGACAATAAAACTTGTCTATCTGACATCTTCCTGGATGATAGTGCTTGGAATACTTATTTTGCATCTGCCTTAAATACCACAGAATACTGGCCACGGTTGGTGTTCAGCAATTTTTCCATTGCCAATTTCATCGCTTGTGTCTCTGCATCGTAATTACGGCAGAATTTCCCTGTTGGTGCTACAACTGTTTCAATAGTGTTATTTGGCTATTCTATATACACTGCTCCTCGAACCTTGACTGCATTCTGTGCTGACCCATCTGTGTAGACTCGGACCCATAGATACTGTAGATATTCTTCATCCATAAAACTAAAACTTGTCTTACGTTGCACACTTTTCTGTTCCTCCTTGCTTAGTATTCTTTGAATGGTTGTTTTGTACTCGTGCTGATAGTCTAGGCTGCTTTCTCCATGGTGTTTGTTCTGACACAGTTGTTAAAGAAATATCAATTTCATCAAAGCTGGACATGGAGTTAATAATGAATGAATACTACACCAACCTGTTCATTTCATCAGAACTACCTTCAATTGCCCTACCCTCCACTTTATCCCAGTACTTCCAGTACTGAGACAGTCGCCATGCTGTCAAGTCAATGCCATCTGGAAAGTTACCAGGTGAAGATGGCATCACTGCGGAGATTATCCGGGTTTGCGGTCTACCCCTTTACCGAGCCGTAGTGCAACGTTTTATACGTTTTTTTTTATTCGGGAGGAACACCTGCTGCCTGGCACAACTAGAGGACAACATCTGCTGCCTGGCACAACTAGAGGACAACCTTTGCTGCCTGGCACAACTCGAGGACAACACTCTTGCACAAGAAGGGAGACAACGAGGATCTAGGAAACTATCGTCCAATTACTCTCCACCCGGTCATTTACAAGATGTTTATACAATGCATCGTTGCCAGAGTTCGCACCATTCTCAAAGAATCACAACCAGTCGAACAGGCAGGCTTTCGACCGTCGTACAACACAATGGACCATATTTCAACCTGTTGCCGCCTTTATTGAAGCAGCCCGAGAATTCCAGACGCCCTTGATACTCACTTTCATCGACTATAAAAAGGCTTTTGATTCGGTAGAACGACATTTTGTCTGGCATTCACTGTTGGAACAAGGTGTTGATCCTGGCTTCATAGGAGTTCTCACCAACAGTTACACGAACTCCATTACCACATTTCAGGACCGCCAGGGCGATCTTACCTCACCGAACCTTGTCTCTTCATGTTTGGAATCAGTTATTAGAAGATGCAACTGGGACACCTTTGGTATTCTTGTTGACGGTAGACGCCTCAATCACCTTCGATTTGCCAATGACATCACAGAGTCAACAGCAGAAGCCAACCAAATGATGCAGCTACTCGATGGAGAGGGCAAGAAAACGGGTCTGGAAATGAATGTCTCGAAGACCAAAGTGTTGCGCAATCGCTTTGATACTAGTGATCCATTCTTCCTTGGCGAGGTGCGATTAGATAATGTCAACGAGTACATTTATCGTGGACGTCTTCTCAATAATGAAGAATAACCTGAACTGACAAGACGTCGCCGCCCGGGCTGGGCAGCCTTCTCGTCCATTAACACTGTCCTGGGTGGTTGTCATGACCAAGACCTGCGAACCTCCCTTTTCAATTCCACTGTACTTCCTGCGATTTGCTACGGTGCCGAGACGTGGACACTAACAAAATCCCTATAGGACAAATTGAGAGTGATCCAGATCTCCCTCGAAAGACGCTTGGTCAGAATCACTCTCTGGAACCAACGTATTCAAGTTCTCCACAATTCTGACATAAAACAACTGTCACTGGTGAAGAATGCAGACAAGGCAAAACACGGAAGGACAAGTCACATTTTGCAACGAAACGATCGTCGATAGAGCATAGCGACAGCAGTCTGGTGTCCCCGGGTTAAGAAAAAACCGCACGGGCGACCTCCAATGCGTTGTTCAGACTTCGTTGTTGTGCTCTGCAAAATCCGAGATGCCTCTAGAGGAGCACTTACCATGCGTGGCGCAAGACAGGGTCTGCTGGAGACGAAGTAGGGACCCGCAGCTACACTGAGGAACGGGTCATCAAGATATCAATTTCAGGCAGTTCTGTGGTGTGTCTACGAAGCCGTTTGGCCTGGTGTACAAAGCTATTTCTTTTCAATCGTCCCATTGCTAGGTTCTGGAATCTATCCTTCATTGGGTCATTCGGCATACAATTAAACTGTTCTGCCTGTGTTAGCACCTTTGTGTCTCTAAGTTCCCCTAATGCTTGCATCCTCCCTAGTTCCTCCATCTCCACTTTATGCGTTGATTTCATTGCCCCTGTAATAACCCCTAGCGCCTGATTTTGTACTTTATCTAACTCTTTCAATGTAGTGTTTGATGCTGGACACCAGGCAGCTGATCTATATTCCAGATGTGGTCGTCTGCCGTGTTGGTCAACACTGCTAAGTATTTTCTCTCCGGCTCCCCATGTGGTTCCACTTAGTTTTCTCAGGATGGCTAACTTCCTTCTGGCTTTTCCTGCTGCTTTGTTGACGTATTGTTTCCAAGTCGGCCTACCATGAAACGTAACTCCGAGGTAGGTGGGCTGTCTTCTCTTAGCAGCTCTCTATCTATCTTGATGTCTGCCGCTTTTGTTCTGGAGAGAAGGTAAATAGCGTAGTGCTGTATTTATCTGTGTTGATGCTAACACGCCATTTATCTGTGTTGATGCTAACACGCCATTTATCTGTGTTGATGCTAACACACCATTTATCTGTGTTGATGCTAACACGCCATTTATTTGCCCATAGGGTGAAGGCATCTATTGCTTTTTGTATCATTTTGATCGCGACTTTTGTATATTCATTTGTGCACCATATCACCAGGTCATCTGCAGACATTGCTACTTTCCCTCTACTTGGCAGGTCTTAGATGTAGACTATGAAAAGTGTAGGGCGAAAGTACACCACAGCGTTGTACAATTTTTTACTCTTCAGTCCATCCAGTTGTACTCTGGCTCTCCTATTTTGCAAGTATGCTTTTAATCATTTGTACATTCGACCTTTTACTTTATTGCTTCTCACTTTCTTCAAGAGTCCTTCTTTCCATACCTTGTCAAATGCTTTCCATGCTGTTAGTTCAAGTTTCTTGTCTTGGAAAGCATCATCAATCTCTTGGGAAAGATGCGTTGCTTGGTCCTTAGTAGAGAATCATTTTCGAAAACCCACTTTCTGTGAAACAAGGAGGTTCTCACTCTCAAGGTACCACTGCATTCTGAGATTAATGATCCGCTCCATTGTTTTACAAAGACAACTTGTAAGGCTGAATGGTCTATATCTGGATGCTGTGAAATTGTCTTTCTCTTGTTTTATGAGCGGTATCATAATGGCTTCTCTCCAGGTCTAAGGGATTCTGTCTGAGGTCCAACTGACATTGAAGATCTGTAGTAGTTTTTAAAAGATCAACTACTTGAACAAGTACAGAGTTTCTCCTATCTAGGTCACATAATAATGGAAGTTGTGAAAAAGAAAACAGAAAGAGGCTAAGTATAGCCAAAATGGTATTTGACAATATGCGACGCATACTTCCATCCTAACAGATAAATCAGAATTTTTAAAATGAATATTGCCAGATGTTATGTATACTCTTCACTACTTTATGGCGCAGAAACATGGACACTGAATAACAAGTTGGAAAAGTGTATTGAAGCCTTGGTAATGTGAATATATAGTAGATTGAGTCGCATTTCTTGGAAAGAAAAGAAAACCAATGAAGAGGTATTGAAAAAGTTGGGGGTGAAAAGAGAATTAATACCGAAATCAGGGTTAGACAGTTACGTTATTTGGTCATATTGCAAGACATACCTTCTGGTTGAAGACCAAACTGGAGGGTAGGGTGGAAGGCAGTCGTTTGAGTGAGAAAACGCTTTAGGTGGGTGGATAACATCAAGAAATGAACTTTAAAAAGTCTCTCAGATTGTATAATTATCGCGAGAGATAGAGTACACTGGATAACCATTGCAGTCGACCTTCGATGTGGAAATGGCACCGGAACCGAACTGATTACCGGGTACCAAAAAGGCAATGGAGCGAAGAATTCTAAATATATGTTCAAGACACCACATCCGATATACCGACATCTGCGACCAAACGAGTTCTGTTTATATACTGGTTAACTGGACGAGCCGTTCTTCAGCGGCGGTTACATCGTTGCGGGCTCTAACTTCTCTTCCAACGTTCTCTGTCTTGGGCCACGGTGGACTAGAGAATAATGAGTCGCCCATCTGTTGCATCGTGAATGTTGTTGCGAGATCCAAGGGAGTTGGACCAACGTGTTGGTGGTCGTTTCTTGTCTCTGCGGCACCATATTGCTGTGGCACTGCTCCGTTGATCGTCCGTTTTTCGCAGTAAGAGAATCTCTCCCCCCCCCCCCCCCCCCCCATCCAGCGAATTTTCATCTTGACTTCGTAAAAACTTGCATCGTCAAACAGGGCAATTGACATATGTCCGAGTTTTAAAAATCTTTTATGCGCTGGCTCTGAAGCGTGAGGCCGGTCATGCGTCTCTCGGTGGAGGCTTGTGTCACTCGGAGTTTGGACTCCATCTCCTTCGTAAGTGTTCATGTTTCTGACCAATAACATATTTCAGGTAGTATTGTGGATGATGTACAAAACAGGCTTTACCGAAGATAAAGCAGCATAGCTCCCTCGACGCCATCTTGTAAACTCTGGATTTAAGTCGTTCTGCATGTTGGGCAGGAGTCCAAGGTAGATGTACTCGTCTACGTCGTCCAGTCTCCATCTAGCGTTTTTTATTCCTTGATGTTTTAGATACTACTGTATAGAGGGTGTCACGCATATAGGCTTTGACTTGTGCCAGTTTATGTCTGGGTGTCACCGATAACAATCCCAACATGTACCATCATCACAACCGGAATATATATAGTGCAGCCCAGCACCAGTCACATACCTTCATTCTGGATGCGTTCCAAACATTCACACTGTGTTCTCGATAGTGTTGGGGGCTTAGTCCGTAATCGATGACAGACAACACGACCTGACGAAATAGGATGAAGAGTAGGCGCTGTTCCAAATCAGCAGCAGCCATTGTCTTGAATGCTCGTAGCCCTCGCTTACATCTGTGTACGATATGGTCAACATAGCAATTATAGGACAGACTAACATCAAATGTCATTCCGAGGTATTTCACATCTGTCAATAGCGCAACCCTCAAATGTGATGCCCGGGAGTTCAGCCTTTACTATGGAATTATTCAAAGGGCCCTATATCATGCAGGTCTTGATCGTATTGATCTTAGAGCTTGAGTCGCGCATTACTGTGAGATTGCTTGCAAGCTTTCCTTGATGTCTTTGACCAACTCTTGCCTTTCTGAGCCAGTCCCGTAAGTTAGGAATGTCATCGGCAAATGTCAACGTTCGCCATGTCCATGTGGGTTAAATATTGACCACTTTTACTGTGTAAATGTTGAACAGCACAGGTGAAAGCGGAGACCTGGACATATTCGCCCCGGTTCTGATGTCCACGATCCCACGCGTAGTGCAACTGTTCTTTCCATCAGGGCAGCTGATATCCAACTAACCAGCCACGGGTTTAAACCCCACTGCTCTTCCCATCAGGGCAGCTGATATCCAACTAACCAGCTACCGGTTTAAACCCCACTGCTTCAGACATGTAATTAAAGTCTTAAAATCATGCACTGTTGTATGCGTATTCCAGGTCGAGTGCCACCGCGACTGTTTCTTGCTTTGACTGAAACCCCTCGTACACATCATTCGCGAAAGTTCCAGCGCTATCCCAGGTCTGCTTCGTCTTATAGACCTGCCCAGGGTATCGGGTAGAATGTACTTCCGTTATAGGAAGGCCATTGTTTTCCTGGCCACTATCTTATCGAGCAATTTGTTATATACATTCTGTATGGTGTTTATTCGATAGCTGCTGAGAAGCATAGAGTCTTTACCAGGCTTACGCAGTGGGCAGAGATAGCTATGAGGCCAGTCTTCAGGCAGAGATAGCTATGAGGCCAGTCTTCAGGCACAGATAGCTATGAGGCTAGTCTTCAGGCACAGATAGCTATGAGGCCAGTCTTCAGGCACAGATAGCTATGAGGCCAGTCTTCAGGCACAGATGACTTCTCTATAGTTTGATTGAACTCTTTCACCATATTTCTTATCTCTGTCTCAACCAACTGCTTGATGTGGTAATACTGTACTCCATCAGAAACTGGGGCAGTGTTTTTGCTGGTACGTAGGCTATTTGCTACCTGCGATTGGTGATAAGGTCTACAAAAGCCTCTCCCCTGATGGCTGCGTCTAAGATGCCTTTTTCGAATTTCTTGACGGACAACTCTGTCGCCCTTGTCAGTCTGTGTAACATATCGACTGAAAAAGCTCAGACCCTTCTCTTCGTCTGATTTCAGACAAATTCATGTGGTGTCTTGAATGTTGGGGATAAGCTGGTTTGTAGTCTTTCATTCATCTTTCAATGCATGTGTCAGAACTTCTGGAGGGTATTATCATTACCCACACCTGTAATGAACTCCTCCCATTGCTCGCTTTTGGGCTTCCTAGCTAACACTTTGAAGGAATTGGTGGCTTTGCGTTTGACCTCCTTCTCCTCATTCAACGCGTCGACACTAGAACCAGATCTTTTTCTGGCTTTGCGCCAATCCTTTGTTGCCGCCTCCTTTTCTTTTCAGGCGTATCAACATCTTGAGTCCACCCCAGTGGTTGGACAAATGGGGCTCTAGTGGTCTGGAGTCCGATCGTCTGGCGCAGCTTGTTCACTACATTATCTTGTTCGTATGTGTATCTCAACACCTGTGTGACTGTATGGTGTCTGGTGTGTTTTCTTATGGGTATAAGTACGACACATGGCAGGTGGTCGCTCTCTTGTACCCCTAATAAGTCCCAGCGTGTGGATGGAGCAACATCACTTGGTATAAGTACCAGGTCGATAATCATGTCCGTATCCCCCGGTTGAGATGCTAGTCTTTTTGGACGTCCGTCATTCACGACAGTGAGGTTTGTGTGGACTAATGTCTGGATCAAGGGGATCCCTTGCCTATTTTCAGTGGCATGTCCTCACTGGCTTTAAAGTCACCTGCAATGAGGCACTTTTTGCTCTGTGACTCTGACAAGTCTGACAGAAACTCCCACTTTACGTCCTCGAAAAGATGATCTACGTAAGCGGATGGGATGTAGATTTTCCATTCTTGGCTGTTGATTGTTACTACAATCCCTTGTAGCTCGACATACTCAATTTTACAGGGGCTAGTATATATCCATGTATGGCGAAGTTCTTTCTTCATATACATCGCCAGTCCCCATTTACCGGGCCTGCATAGATTACCGTAGCACATGTATCCTGGACGCTTTATGGTAACATTCTCTTTCAATCAGGTCTCCTGGATCATGAAGATGTCGAAATCGTATACCAGTTTTTGGAGAATGACTTCGCTTTGGGTGATAGCCTATACGTACATTTTGTAACCCAAGTTTATCTGACTTTTTCTCTTTTCAGCTCTTTTCTTTCTCTCTCTTCTCTTGTCTTCCCATAATCTCATTCTGCATCCACTTCAGAGCACGATCTCCGTAGCTCCTGCAATAATTCGTATGTGTGGTTTATCATAAGAGTCTTCCTTCTCCTAGAAGACTTGCTTGCGTGGCTAACGAGTCTCCTCTAACATGGCCATCTTTACTCGGATTGTGGTCGGTTGTCTCCGCCATTTTAATTGCGGTGTCACATTATTGTACGGGTAACAATGAAATCCGATCAACCGTGTCTTCAAATTCACGGTCAGCTATGTAGCAAAAGCACGGCGCTATCGATGATAATCCGTGAATTCTTGCTGACCGATTACTGTTATATTGTTACTACCTACACAACACAATATTAGTATTAACTACAGCCATCGGATAATATTTACTCCTTGTCACAGTACAGGTAACGCTAAACCTAGACGCGGTGTGTCTTTGAAGTAAGTCAAATTTGCAACACGATCACGAGGATACTCAATGAAAAATAGTCTTTGATATTTCGCTTCTAACTACACCACAAATGCTTATATTAATTATAAACAATAGCGAAACTGTCAGATCAAATTTAATCCTTGTCCGCCATTAACATTAATTTTTCTAGGAAAATCGACAGCATATTGAAATCTTGTACAAGGTACTGTAGGCACGACGCTTCTAGAGTTTGGGCGGTTCTAGCAAGGACACAAGTCGTGACCTGAAGGCACGACGCTTCTAGGGTTGGACGGTTCTAGCAAGGACACAAGTCGTGACCTGTAGGCACGACGCTTCTAGGGTTGGACGGTTCTAGCAAGGACACAAGTCGTGACCTGTAGGCACGACGCTTCTAGGGTTGGACGGTTCTAGCAAGGACACAAGTCGTGACCTGTAGGCACGACGCTTCTAGGGTTGGACGGTTCTAGCAAGGACACAAGTCGTGACCTGTAGGCACGACGCTTCTTGGGTTGGACGGTTCTAGCAAGGACACAAGTCGTGACCTGTAGGCACGAAGCTTCTAGAGTTGGGCGGTTCTAGCAAGGACACAAGTCGTGACCTGTAGGCACGAAGCTTCTAGAGTTGGGCGGTTCTAGCAAGGACACAAGTCGTGACCTGAAGGCACGACGCTTCTAGGGTTGGACGGTTCTAGCAAGGACACAAGTCGTGACCTGTAGGCACGACGCTTCTAGGGTTGGACGGTTCTAGCAAGGACACAAGTCGTGACCTGTAGGCACGACGCTTCTAGGGTTGGACGGTTCTAGCAAGGACACAAGTCGTGACCTGTAGGCACGACGCTTCTAGGGTTGGACGGTTCTAGCAAGGACACAAGTCGTGACCTGTAGGCACGAAGCTTCTAGAGTTGGGCGGTTCTAGCAAGGACACAAGTCGTGACCTGTAGGCACGACGCTTCTCGGGTTGGACGGTTCTAGAGTTGGGCGGTTCTAGCAAGGACACAAGTCGTGACCTGTAGGCACGACGCTTCTCGGGTTGGACGGTTCTATCAAGTAATATAGAGGGTGTGATGGATTTCTGAGGGCATGAAGTCTGGGGTAGAGATGGGTGGGGGGAGGGAAGAGGGGTAATGGGGGGGGGGGATTGATGTTTTAAATATTTATGTGTAGTAATCTTTCCCGATCGATGCCCTGCCTTTACTCAGTACGTGAGCCATTTGCTGTTTTTAAGCAGGAAATGACATGTCTGTGTTCGGCGATGCTTTGGTGGGCAAGATTTATGCTTCGTCGATATATGCGCTCGGTGGTACGTATTGCTACATATACTCATATCGCTGTCCCTAATCTCTAAATCCTGGTATCCAATCAGGCATGTGTGTCTGGTGTCAGGTAGCCAAATTTTGAGTTATGTTCTTTTGCTTTTTGGACCATATTGGACCCAGGGCCTCATTCAGACCATCTCTCCACTTTAACCTCGGTTCACATCGTTGTCACGATTAATATTTTTTTTGTTTCAAATAATCTCGTCGCTCGTCTCTGTGCATAGGCTATTGACAAATTCCGCCAGAATTTTTCGTTTACATATTCATATGTTCTTGTACATAATTTCTTGTTTGGCTTACTTTATCCTAAGTGGTAGACAGTGAATCTCGAAATCTGACCAACATGGCTGCCTGGTTGTGTTTTGTGTTGACATCTTTGTTTATTTTGTGATTTGTTGTGAGTTTTCGTATGGTCTTTGCCCCCAACGAAGGACTTATGGCTGCAATGTTGGTTTTGTTTTTGTTTCTGTCCTGGTACAGTAACATAGCCGTTTGCGTTATTTTTACCGGTTTTATTTTTCCGCCATGGACTTTACCTAACTTAATTTTATAATTCTTATTTAACGGAAAACATTTTTTGTTTGTTAATAATAATTTTAATGATTGATACTTTAATCATTTCATAAGCTATTTTTGCGACAGTAGATGGAACAGGTCTGCTTGAAATGTGTTTACCACACAGGTGGAATACCACATAGTGAAGGATATCACAACAACACTGACATTGCTATTGCATATCAAACTTTTATTTATACATACATTTTCTGAATATATGGTCATACATCTACCTCTACCTGTATAACCTCGTTGTTGATGTCATCTATCTTTTCTTGCAACACGGACATCTGGTTCTCGTGGTATGCTTCTAGGTAGCTGAAGTTCTTTCTAGCTTGAGCAACCTGACGCTCATGTTGTCTTTTCACTTACTTCTTGTGCACCTTAGACAGACGCTGGAAAAGAGTAAACTTATTCTGCAATAATTTAAAATCCTAATCTTTCTTTTCAAGCTGTTTCTGGGTGCTGTCATGTCTCAACTCATAATCTCACAGCTTCTCGCTCAAGGCATTACTTTTCACCTTAAACTTCTCGAAAGAATTCTTCACCGTTTTGTAACTCCTCAAAGAAGCACCTTGCATTTGGCTTTCGAAGAGCTTAGGCTTTTTACCTTCCTGGGAATGGTCTGATTGACCATCTTTGGAGCAAAACGTGCCATTTCTGATCAAACAAATGCCTGTGCAATGTGACAATGGTCTCTCTCAAATTATTGAGTGTGTGCTGCTTGGTAACACAGTTATGACAATCATAGCGAAGTTTCTTTGGGGATGGGTGCCCAACTGTTGCAGCTGAAACAGTTGACACATCAGTAGGTATGGCAATCTCTTGTGGCTGAAACAAAACAACAGTATTAGACACATCTTTAAAATATACAGGAAATGGCTGCTGACAAAGTAGTACAAGTGAGTCCCAGTTGCTGCTCAAATTGTGTTTCTTGAACTTCAGATTTTTCTGCAAAGCTCACGGATCATTGTTAAGCTTTATCTCATCAACACACTTATCCTGTTCTGCAGATGCAGTTGGAATAAGCAGTAATTGGGGGATCTCGTGTTTCCACAAAAAGCTGCATAATATATCCTTTCTTGGGTGGATACACAGGCCCAAATCATGCTAAATGTGCTTTTAGATCAGCTAAATACTTCTTGCTTATTAGTGGGGATGGTAGCCCAACTGTTGCAGTTAAAAAACTTGATACTTCGGTTTGAGAGGAAATCTCTTGTGGCTGCAACAAAACAACAGCTCACAGGGCAGAGAGCTTTGGAGAGAAGTATGCACATATAGGTGAGGGGTCAGTATTGGTAGTAGGAGATTCAATGGTGAGAGAGGTTGGCAGACATTTGTCTAAGCAACACAACATGTTTGAAAGAATGGATATTGGGGGAGCAAAAATAGAGGACATAGAGGAGAGAATAAAGAGGATAGATGACAAAGGAAACAGTCATGTGGTAGTATTGGCAGGTACAAATAATGTAAAGAGAGATGGTACAGAAATAATTATGGATAAATATAAAAGTCTTATGAGAACACTTAAGGGAAAAAAGTTTAGAAAGGTCACAATGATGGGCATTTTAGACAGAGCAGATGGGTCAGACTATCTAGATAGCAAAATAATAGGTATCAACCTTAGGTTACAGGTGATGTGTGCGGACATGGGAATGGAATTTATTGATGTTAAAGTAGACAAAAGTAAAATGTTAGATAGTGGAGGTTTACATCTAAATGAGATAGGACAGCATGTTGTAGCAAAGTATATGTTCTATCATTGTGTTAAAAATTTAAACTAGTAAGGCCTATGAAGTATGAGACTAAAGATAGGCCTACAATAGGGTGCTATAGAGGATGTAGTCAAAGGGGAGAGTTTGTGTCAGGGAAGTGTGAAATACATAGTAGAAAAGCAAACACTAAAATGATAAAGCAGAAGCAAAAAGAGGAAAACCAACAACATTACAAACTAAAATGTTTTTATGCAAATGTGAGAAGCATAGTAAATAAAAGAGAAGAATTGGAACTGTATGTAGAAGAAGAAAAACCAGATATAATAGGGTTAACAGAATCATGGACATATGAGGAGATTGCAGATAGTGAACTTGAAATTGAGGGATATACAATGTTAAGGAAAGAAATGATAATTGGAGACAAGACTAAGGGAGGTGGCGTTTTATTATACTGTATAAATTCTGTTAATATAACGATCAAAGATTATTTATCATGTGGTAACAAAAATGAAAGTGTAGGGGGAGAAATAGAAAGAGGGGGGGGAAAAAACAGTGATTGGAGTGTGCTATAGATGTCCATCAAGTCAAAAAGAGGAAGATGAGCAGCTGATTAGTAGCATAGCAAAGGCAAGTAAAGGGAAATTATTATTAATGGGAGATTTCAACTATCCAGAAATAAAATGGGATATGGCAGAAGCACTTGTAGAGTCAAAACCTTTTGTTAAGTGCATAACTGACAATTTTTTAATTCAACATGTAGAAGCAGCCACCAGAGGCAAAAACATACTCGACCTAGTTTTTACCACAGAGGAAAATATGATTGAAAACGTTACCGTTGGGGAACTGTTTGGCTCAAGTGACCATCAAATCATCCGTTGGGATCTTATTGCAGGGAAAGAAGTAAACATAAACACACGAACATATGACTACTCTAAGGCAGATGTTAAGAGGATGAAAGAGGCAGCGAACCACATAATCTGGAAAGATATTCTTGTAGGAACAGATGTTGAACAGGAGTGGGAAAGTTTTAAAACAGTTCTAGAAACGCTAAAAGAGGAATGTGTTCCATGTAGGGAGGTAAACCCCAAGCGTAAAAAGTGGATAACTAGATTTGTAGTGAAATGTAGAAGAGCAAAAAATAAAGCATGGAAAAAATATATAGAGGCAGGTAAATCAAAAGAAACATATGTAAAATATTTGGACAAGCAGAACATATCTCAGAAAGCGAATAAAACAGCAAAAATAGACTTTGAAAAAAAACTTGCCCAGAGGATCAAGACTGACAGTAAAAGCTTCTTCTCTTATGTTAGGAATAAACAAAGAACGAAAGACAAAGTAGGCCCTCTCATAGACAGTACAGGGAAAATAATAAGTGAGAATAGGGAGGCTGCTAATCTGCTCAATCAGTACTTTGGCACAGTCTTCACAAAGGAGGACTGCTCCGAGATCCCAGAGCCTATAGATATTTTTCAAAGAGACATGGATACAGCGGGATTAAGATCAATCTGTATTACAGAGGAAATGGTTTTTAAAAAATTGGAGGGGTTGAAATGTCCAGGTCAAGATGGTATTCACCAAAAATTGCTGTATGAAATTAGAGACCAACTAGCAAAACCATTGGCTATATTATGTTCTCAATCACTTACAAAAGGGATTGTTCCACGGGATTGGAAAGATGCAGGGGTGATCCCCTTATTCAAAAAAGGCAAAAAATCAGATCCGGCAAATTATAGACCGGTGAGTTTAACGAGCATAGTCTGTAAATTGTTAGAGTCAATAATCAAAGAAAACATTGTAATGCATTTAGAAAAATTTAATCTAATTAGAAATAGTCAGCATGGGTTTACTAGAGGGAGATCATGCTTAACAAATCTATTAGAATTCATGGAGGAGGTTACTAAAATCATAGATAAAGGGGAGCCAGTGGATGTTATTTATCTAGACTTTGCAAAGGCCTTTGATAGAGTACCTCATCAAAGATTATTTCGAAAGTTAAAATCACATGGAATAGGTGGGGAAGTTGCCAAATGGATTGAAAATTGGTTAACGGGAAGAAGGCAGAGGGTGGGCATAAATAAGGAGTACTCTGAGTGGAGTGAAGTGAAAAGTGGTGTGCCACAGGGCTCGGTTTTGGGACCAATTTTGTTCTTGATATATATAAATGATTTGGACATTGATATGAGATCCATGATTGCAAAATTTGCTGATGACACAAAACTATGCAGTAGTGTCTCATCTAAAGCAGAAGTGGATATATTGATGTCGGATTTAGATAAAATTCGAGAATGGTCTGTAAGCTGGCAAATGGAGTTTAATGTAGATAAATGTACAGTCATCCACATGGGTAGATCCAATATGGAACATAATTACAGAATGGGAGAAAACAATATTAGAAAGATAGATAAGGAAAGGGACCTAGGGGTTATAATAGATCATACAGGAAAGGTGAGTGAGCAAGTTAAGGTAGCAGTGAAAAAGGCAAATGCAATGTTAGGTATGATAAAAAGAAATATTAAACATAGGAGCAAGGAAGTGATCGTCAAACTGTATAAAGCTTTAGTTAGACCTAGATTGGAGTACTGTGTACAGGTGTGGAGTCCTTATCATAGAGGGGACATAAACATGCTAGAAAGAATACAGAAAAGAGCGACAAAGATGATAGTTGGATTCCAGAATTACAGTTATGAGGAACGACTCAGAAAAACCGGCCTACAGTGTCTCGAAGAGAGAAGAATTCGTGGTGACTTATACAGGTTTATAAGATGATCAGAGGAATCGATAAATTAGACTATAACAAGTTTTTTAAAATACAGCCACCTACAATAACACGAGGGCATAGCTACAAGCTGACTAAAGCGAGGTCCAGGTTAGATATTAGGAAATATTTTTTTAGTCAGAGAGTGGTGTCTGCTTGGAATGCATTGCCAGGGGAGGTAGTGGAGGCAGGGACAGTTATTGCATTTAAGAATAAACTGGATGCGCATAGCTTTTAGAGCAAGGTGATGTAAATGTAACTGGTTGTATACAGACTCTGCAGGGTCTTCTAAACCAGTATAAAGACGTTAAGTTAAGTTAACAGTATTAGACAAATCTTTAAAATGTATAGGAAATGGCTGCTGAAAAAGATGTACAAGTGAGTCCCAATGTGTACTCAAATGACATTTCTTCAACTTCAGCTCTTTCTGCAAAACCCGTACAGCCCAGCTGAGCTTTATCTCATCTACACACTTATCCTGTTCTATACACGTGGTTGGAACAAGCTCCTTGACTTTACGTATCAAAGCAGAGATTTTGATATCTCTTGTTTCCCCTATCAGTCATTCAATGTATCCTTCCCTGAGTAGATACACTGGATCAAAGCTTGCCAAATGTGCTTTCAGATCAACAGCAGACTTTTTGTTTGCCATGGATGATAAGTAGATCTAACAATTTCTGAAAATAATTTTAAAAGAAAATTGCAAGACAGTCAAGCTAATGTTTGAAACAAATATTAGTTTAAGCTACATACAATCGCATTTAAAGTTATTAATTTACTGAGTTACTTGATTAATTGTAATTAGGACTTTTGTGAAGAAAGACACAAAATGGCGAACATGTCAAAAATTATCAGCATGGTAAAATTACTAGCCTCGGCTAAATTCAAACTACATGACTAAAGTTGTCTGCTTTCTTTACCATCCAAATTAACGGAACATATAGATAAGTGGACGTAGAATTTAAATAAAAACAAATTATGTAACCAAAACAACCACCACAGTTGGTATAACATGCCGAACGACCTTTGGCGATGATAAATAATGAGTAGGTCTAGAAGTATTTTTGTTTAATTTAAAGATTATCATTAACTAAATATTACAAGTATTTGCAATATTTATTAAATGTAATTGCAGAACCTGATGGTAGTAATAAAATTCATTAAAATAGTATGAGTATGATGGTGTTTAAAGTTACTTATGTACTAAGTTACTTAATTGATTAATTGTAATCAAAACTGTGGTGAAGGACGACAGAAATGGCGGACATCAAAAATAATCAGCATGGTGAAAATACTAGTCTCGGCTAAGTTCAAACTACATGATGACAGTTTCCACTAAACCATCCAAATTAATCAAACATACAGATTAAGTGGATGCAGAATTTAAATAAAAACATTGATATATTACGAAACTACTACATCTTATACTTAAAAAGCATGCAAACTTACGTGTATTTATCAACAGCTGAGAAATTCCTACAGTAAAAAAAAATTTCCCGTGTGGTGGCCAATGGACAATTTGGTCAATGAACTAGTGTGTTTGGCTTTTATACATCTAAAAAATCACAGGATTGGCCTAGAAACAAACAAAAAAAACAGTTAAAAAGTCACGCTATACGTCAATAAAGTGCCAGAACAAAAATGTGGGGGCTGTCATGGCGGACAACCATGTCTGTTCTAAAAATAGACAATAGGTAAATTCTGATGTGCCTGTGTAATGCGATTTTCAGTTTTAGAACATTCACAAACAATTTGTAAGTAAATATTAACAATGAAAAAGGGGTTGAATCAACAATAAAGTTAACTTTATTCTGTATCCTTTGGTTTCAATCCATTTACTAGTCTGATTTATCTATAAAGAGTAAAGACTAGTAATTAGTAAAGAGTCAACAAAGAACCATGTTTAAAGTGGAGATAGAGCTTATTGTCAAGCCCTAGTGTTTTCGATGTCGGTTTACGTCTTCTGACTGAAATAATGCGTGACATTAAATAATATAACATTAGAACGTTATGGAGTAAGTACACATTTGACCAGCTAATGTAAAAGTCTTTATGTAAATTACCAGGGCACAGTAAGAACAAACGCAGGAAAGCCCACAAAATTTGATATTAAATCCAATGTATGACAAGGTTAAGATTGTGTACTTTTTCCTTCATTTTTTACCACATGTATATAGATGCAATATGTTAAAAAAAAAGTCAAGTCAACATTAGTGAGAGAAATAACCTCAAAGATCACTTAAATGAACTTCTGTTTGCTGATAGTAATGACAACAGATACAACAAAGCAAGTCAAGTCATTGGGCGGGGATGGAGTCGGCCTAGTGGTTAAGTGGCACGGCTCACAAGCCGAAGGTGTTGGGTTCAATCCCCATTACAGCACCGGCCGTTACCCCGGGGAAGCAAACCCTTAGAAAATGCAGGAGGAAGACGACCCTTACATAAAATGCATGCTGAAGTCGGATGCACTGGTCTGACAGGCACGAAATAAAAACCACAGTGCAACGCACATCACCTTGGGGATTAGAGAAAATGAGGCGAACGCAAAAAGAAAGTTTAAAAAATGATTAGGCAAATGTTCTCGATATTGCTTTGTATGGACATGACAATGGTTTCAAAAAGATCACTATATATCACAATATTCCTACCCACGTTGTGCTATGAGTGCCATAATTAGACATCAACAAACAAGATGACAACAAAAACATCATGACAACAGTGATGAAATTCCTGTACATAATGTTTTGGAGTAACAAGAATGGATAAAATCAGAAAGGAAGATATTAGAAGACAAGTAGGTATAACCCTAGTGCTAGACCATCAAGCAATAGAAAACCAAATAGCTCATCCGTGTGACACGTCAAACACCAGATAGTATCCCTCACAAAGCAATGCTATACAGATACAATGGATGCAAAGCCAAGAGCCAACCATGCAAAAGATGGATAGCTGAAATAACAGAAGCAGTAAAGCTCGCCTTGTACAAAGCACATACTAGGACCGGGTAAAGAAACATCATAACCTGACGCTGAAAAGCACAAGAAAGACAAAAAGTGAAAAAAAGAAAAATAAAGAATGCATTACAACTGCAGAAGATAGCAGCCTTTATTCTTCAGCACTATAAATGTTATTGGAGCATCATCCGTAATGAGCATTTGGTTTAGTAGCCACCATGGCTATGTCTAACATGATCATATGAGTTCAGTAGACTAATACTAAGTTTAAGAAAGTAATTTAGTACTGCAAAAATAAAAGGAAAGTTCACTTGATAACTGATAATTAACTAACTTGAAGTAGGTTCCTAAAGTATTGCTTATATTTTTTATTTTACTGCTTTAATATTTTAATTTAGTGTCATTGACTTTACTATCACATAGTGTTCTGTTGATTTTCTTGTCTTGTTCTGGGTCTCTGTAAAATAAGAATTCTTGTATCTTCTGTATGTTATTTATGCTGCGCCCATGAACTGATAGTTCTGCTATATAATTTTTGTATTTCATCCTAAAAGGAAATTATGTATTTAAAAAATACACCCAGGAACACCATAGCTAAGATTATTATATCATATAACTTCCACATTTGTGTAGCAGTTTTTAATCCTCTTATGCTATATCTTACAGAGAATTCATTATTCTACATACATAATTAAATGTATATTGTACATGTACATGCTTCATTAAATACTTTTCTTTAGTCCTGTCACATATGTTGACAGATCTAATTATAATTTTATTATTTTTTGCAGATAACTTTATCATATAATTTATGAGTGCTTCAGATTTATTGTCCTGGTCACATTCTTCAGTTTGCTGATAAAAGCAAAAACTTATTCAGATTTCCATGGAAAACATAGAAACAGACAGTGTGATGTTGAAACAAGAAGTAGAAACAACACAGGTAAGTCATGGCCTGTTCATCAAAAAATGCACCAAAACTGTTCATATTCAGTGTGATATGAAATTAAGATAAACTTTATATTTGCTCCTTGTGAAATGACTTTTTAAAAATGCAGACTGGGCTCTCAAAAATGCAGATGATTTATTACCAATACATTTTTAAGTATCTCCACAATCACACACAGACACGATATAATTGGGGTGATCTACAGACGTCATCTCAAATAGATTTTATTCTATTCAGGGCATGAAATCATCAGAATGTCACAGATTGCAAGGTGATTCCCAGTCTGTGTGTGGATACTGACCATTGTCCAGTTGTGCTTTTTATTCTTCAGATTGTGCAACATACTAAATGCGGAACTTGCCTCAGTGAAGTAGTTAATGCAAGAAGGCTGACAGTTGTGTTAGTACAGTGTTAGTACAGGAAAACATCAAACAGAAGATGGTAGTTAAATATGAAGGAATGACACATAGAGGGGCAGTATAGGATCAATGACAAAATTTCCAGTTTACTATAACTAGTGTTTTGATTAAGTAGTGAGGTACAACTATAAAAGGTGGTATTAGAAAGATATGTGCGATATGGTGGAATGAAAGTGCGAAGGCTGCAGTCAATGACAAGAAAATGTCGTTTAAGCAATGACGGTGATCTCAAAAACAAGAAAACTATAACTTCTTATAAGGAGGCTAGACGTAAAGCCAGAAGCCAGAATAGCTGTAAACCAGGAGAAAGAAAGTGCTTGGAATAAATATAGGGAGGTATTGAGTGAGCTATGTTCAACATCTCTGAGATTTTTGCAGAAAGATGTCCGCTCTGCGGTTGAGAGATGAACAATATAGTCTTTACACAATGGTCAATTACAAAGAGGAACTCTATGGGCCTGAGAGGATTAAAAAACAGTTGGGAGGAATATTTCATAGACTTATTTGTCCCAAGAGCACAAGAAGACGACGGTATAGAATATGTGCAACATCATTATTTGGTACGAATCCCGAAATATATTGCACATAGCAACAGATTTAATACTCGAGCAAGAAGTCAGAAAGGCAATTAGAAGAAGTCCTAACTACAAGGCTCCAGGTGTAGACAACAAATCAGCAGATACCATAAAAACTTGTCACGATGAAGGGGAAAGATGGCGCACAAAAATCTTTCATTATGCATGGATTGAAGGAAAGTTACCTGGTGGTTAGTAAAGAGCAGTGGTGGTACCTATTTGGAAAAAAAGGGCAGCAAGAAAAATTGAAATTCTTATATGGGCATACCCCTCCTTAGCTACGTTGGAAAAATTTTTCAGCGGGTCATTGAGCAACTAGTTCGAGCTATTGTGGAGCCACTGCTCAGTACTTCACAATCGGGCTTCCAAGATGGGGGTGTATGGATGCTATATTTACTTTCAGACATTTTAGTGAAAAAAAACCATAGAATACAATAAGAAACTCCATGTGGCCTTCATTGATCAAGAAAAGGCATTTGACCAGGTAAACCAATGTAGGCTTTGGGAGGCAATGCAGGAATATGGTGTGGAGGGTCAACTACTAGATGGCAACTCTGCATTGTACGTAAACAGTGAAGGTGCAGTACGAATGAATGAATGAGTGGTGTACGACGGAGTGTTTTTTCTCCACTTTTGTTCATGATTTATGTGGATAAAATTACACAGTTGGCATCATGAAAAGTCCCCCCCCAATAACTTGTTGTTTGCTGATGATCATGTTTTTTCTTTTGTTATTAAAATGGAGGAGACCTACAACACCGCCTGAACTATTTCCATTTTGTTTGTAACGAATGTGACATAAAGATCAACAAGATCTTTGTTGATTTCACATCAGTGACATTGGTATCAATAAAAACACAAGAGTTCAAATACCTTGATAGTATGTTCACTGATGATGGCAGAGTGGACAGAGAATTTAGAAGATGAACAGTGTCTACTATAAAATTGCACTGATTTTGAAACACCATAGAGTGCGTCTTTCAACTAATAGAAGGATGATAAATACATTATTTATTCCTACATTGTGTTACCAATGTCAATCTTGGTCCTTACTAGAAACACACAAGAGTAAGATCCAGAGCTGTGAGATGCGCTGTATGAGAAGTACAGCCGGAAAGACAATCCATCACCGAATCTGCAACACCACGCTGAGGCAAACATTGGGGACAAACCTAGCTAATGCACACATTGACTCTCAAAAGTAGATTGGTCATGTAGTCAGAATGCATTATGACCAGCCTGCATCAAGAGCATATCATGTGCAGGTCTTCGGTCTACAAACAAGAGGCAGACCTCAACGCCGGTGGATAGAGGGTGTCTCTGACACTCTCAGGAAGTTTCACCTAATGATAGCACAAAAACCTCCCATTTGACAGCAGGACAAAAGAAGAAGAAGATCTTCTTCCAGCACACATACACCGTGATAAATGCTGAATTTATAGATAGATTAGTCTAAATCATATTACATGCAGGTTGAAATGGACCAGTTCTCTGCCGCATGCGAAAATTTTGGCCTGCTCATAAATGCCAAAAAAACAGGTCATGTACCAACCAGCATCAGGCATGCCGTACACAAAACCAGAGACTACAGTCAGCGGGTAGACGCTGAATGCTGTAGACAAATTCACATATCTGGGCAGCACGCTGTCGAGATCTGTCAGCCTAAACGATGAGGTGGCAAGCAGAATAACAAAGGCCAGCACAGCATTTGGTAGAATGCGCTCGATGGTCTGGGCACGTCGTGGCATCAGCGTCAAGACCAAACTCAAAGTCTACCGTGCAACCATCATTCCAACCCTACTATACGCTTGCGAAAGCTGGACTGTATACTCTGGACATGCAAGGAGGTTAAACCACTTCCACACATGTTGCCTGAGGGGAATATTCCACATCGTGTCACTGACATCGAGGTACTCTTGAGGGCTAACATGCCCAGCATACATGCACTGCTAGAGAAAGCACGACTAGGATGGGCCAGACACCTCGTCCATATGTCAGACGAGCGGCTCCCAAAAAAGCTTCTCTACGGCGAGCTGAGAGAGGGATGGCGCAAGAGAGGGCGCTCAAAGAAACGTTTTAAAGACGGTCTGAAGGACTCACTGAAAAGCTGCCAGATAGACATCGACACCTGGGAATGTCTTGTGCAAAACAGATCTTACTGGAGAAGCGCAGCCAAATCGGGTGTAGCTGCCAGTGAAGACGATCGTGTTGTGAAAGCCCAGAGCAGATGCGAGATGCGGAAATCCCGAGCAGCGGGAACACCATCCCCGTCTACGAACCTCGTGTGCCCGATTTGTAGCAGATGTTTTCGTGCCCGCATTGGCCTGTTCAGCCACATGCGCACCCACACCCAACAGGAAAATCTGTGACAAGGATGATGTCGGCAGTCCTCATCGACAACGATGGACAGCTATTATTATTATTATTACATATTGCTGGAATTTTACAGTAAAAAACAAAATGTGCAGAGATAATCCAAAATATTCTGAACTATTATCGTCTTCTTTAATTTTTGTCTTCAATTTTTTAGCAGTTGTAATTTGCATTTATAACAAGTAGGTAACATTTTTTTGGTGTTTAATAAATGTTATAATAATACATGTCAGTATAATATATGTTCTGAAGTGAATTGTTACTCTTTCTTTTCACCAGCTTGCAAGGAATACAGATACTAATGACTCACATTTAGTTGTTGGAATAAAGCAGGAACTAGATAATGAGGTAAGAATGTACATGGTAGTAAATGGTTTCTGTTTCAATTTTAAGTAAATTAAATTGTTTTTATTTGAAAAATTTAGAAGATGTCTCTGTTGTATGATAGTGGCCTTTTTAAGGCCTTGGCCAGTGACTGGGGCCTTTTTAAGGCTGAGAAGTCAGTCAGTGCCAATGATTAATGAATTCATTTTTGAGAACATCATTCAACGTCTTCCAATTTGTTTGGTCTGTGGGCATCCGTTATAGAGCACCTCAACTGTGTCCATGGTTTAGCATTTATGGCTGTTTGTCAGAATATTCAATGAATCTCCCTTAACTCCAGCATATTTTGGACCTCTAGATACACTTGTGTTCTCATGTGAGACTCCAGCACAACATCACATACAACATCACCTACTTATTCATAAAAGTTTTCTGAAATACAACATATTATATTCCAAACCTCAGAATTAAATGCAGAATACAATGGAAAACAGCCATTTAACCTGTGGAGATGAACATTTGTGTGAGATAAGAAATGCAGTTCTAAGTTTTTATTTGAAACAATTTTGCACCAGTTAATTTATTCAATTTTACACTAATACATGAATAACGGAAAAGTTTCTATTGAAGGTAATCCACATGGGAAGATGTTCACAAAGTTTCTCCTCAGTTCTGGCATGGCTATCTGAGACCTCTTTAAGTTCTTGTGTCAGACTCCCAATATTTATTTTGTAAGATGTAGAAAGACTAGTTAAGGCATGAGTGAATGGCTGCCTTAGAGTCGTCAAGCCTCCACGAGCTGGTATGGATCTACTGTCCTGGTCAAGCTTGGGTTCTGGGCAAGGAACGAGCTGACATCTTTGCTATGCAAACATCAATTTGGAGAGTAAGGATATTGATAGAGGTGGTCTCCTGAATTCTATTAATGATCACCGATTGAATTATGACACTGCAAAAGATTAATTAGTCAGTAATTTAGACTGCAACTTTGAAATCAAATGAGGGTTGAGTGGAATCTAGAGCATGAGAGGATGAAGCAGAAATGTTTTCAACCGAGCTGCAGGAACTGTTAGTATCTACACACTTTACGGATATTCCTGAAAGTGGATATTCCTGAAGTGCTGGGAAGCCATTACATCAGAAGAGAACAGAACAGATTGAGTGTATTGCTGTTGTATATTGTCTTTAATGTGAACATTCTACCATCTTTTGTTTGTTAACTTGTTCCATCACTGTCTGTTTTCAGACTAAACACAACATCCAGTCACAGCTTCCATTCCTACGTGAGAAGATGAAACAGGAACAAATGTTCACTGTAAGATTGATTATTGACATGCACACAATAACAGTTTTATCAAGTTGCTGAAATATGTTATTACATATATCAAATGGGGCATCCTTAGAAGAAGTCGATGTCAGTGCTCAATACCACATCAAATTTATGTCTCAGCAAAAGATTTTGAAACTTTTGTCTAGTTTTTATTCTAGTTTATAAAAAAAGATGATCTGTGGATATATAACCTGCTTTCATGGTTGTTTTAAGTTTGTTAGCATAGCCAGGTTTTTGTTTTTCAGGATATCAATCATTTTTTTTTAAAAATTCCCTCAAGAAACATGGAGCTCAAACCTATACAGTCTTTTTCTTCTTTGCTTTCTATTTTGCATACCCCGCTTTATGCAACCAGATGGGCCGCCTCCATGAAGTGACACATCAGTCGCAGGTCCTCAATGGTTCCCCATAGTTTATCTTGTATGTTTCTTTTCTTGGGCCAGGTCTTCTCACAAGAGCATTGGTACAGTGGACATGTTTGCAGGGTGTGTTCTGGAGTCTGGGGTCCTCTCTCACATGTACATTGTGCAGTCTGTGCTGCTTTCATTTTATGCATGTGTGCATTTAGTCTGCAATGACCTGTTCTGAGGTGGAAAATTGTGGTATACTGTTTCCTATTCAGTCTATTGATTGAGTGCTGTGGGTATCTGCTGTTTGTTCTCTCTATCCGCTGTTTTTTATATGTTTATATTTCTTTTTATGTATGCCTTGATTTCTCGCAGGGACACTGGGTGGGTGAATTGTTCTTTGTCTTCCCTCCTTGGCCAGTCTGTCTGCCCATTGATTCCCAGGTATGCCACAGTGAGCTGGAATCCAATAAAGCGGCATTTTATTGTTGATTGTCTAGGAGTTTATTTAGCTGGCATATCAGTTCATTTTCCATACATCTCATGGCTCTCTTTGTGGGGCCTGCAAAATTTCTATGCAGTCCCACAAAAACACCATTCTGTTATCCTTTAACCCCTTTTCATCCAATAGTTTGACTGCTTCAATTATTGCCTGTTGGTCTGTTCTTAGATTTGTCGAGGGCTCCTTTGCAGCACTTGCTTTTCCTATAACGGTTCCATCCTGTAGAAATATGACAAGTCCCGCCCCTCCTTTCCTCAATGCTTCCTCTGATGATCCATCTGTGTAGACGTGCGTCCACATGGGTTGAGGATAGGCGTCTCCAATATGCTTTAGGATTTTATCTCTCAATGCATGGTCTAATTTTTCCCCCTTTCTATCGATACCTGGTATTTTTGTTTCCACCATGAAGTTGGGCTGTTGGTCTGTATTTTCATATACCTGTATCATTTCTCATGTCATTGGACATTTGCTTTTGATAGATGATTGAAGCTTGTTCTTTTTATGCAGTTTTTTGTAAATTAATTGACTTTTTCCTGCATTGTATGTTTACTTATTGTATTTTTCTGTCAGGTTTAGTATTTTTCCTTCTTAGAACTCACCAAGGCTTTGGATACTACCTCTTTGAGTTCTCTGATCCGAGTTCTATACAGTCTTTCTATCATATGTTGGTAACATTTTCAATAACATAAAAATATAATTTTCTAAATGTAGCAGTTGCATGTTTTATATTTACACAATAATTGATGATGTGCTTTCAATAGAATTGCAACAGCCAACACAACTTTTGGTTCTTTTTGCTTCTAAGTAACTTGTCTGAGCATGTTGTTCTGTATACTCTGGCTGGAACAGATAATTATGTCTTATACAGAGCTATTATTCTTGCATATTTTTTGGAAAATTCGATTTATATGCTTGCCACCTTCCTCAAATGCCAAGTGTAAGGTTTCCTAAAAAACCTCTAGATGATGAGTTGAGTGAGGGAAGGTAATCATCTGAACTTCCAAACAAGCAATTGAAGGATAATCTGAAGTGCTGTCCAATTTACGTAGAGTAGATGGCGAAACCAAAAACATGGCCTGGCACAAGAAAGTGTTCTGGCACCTATGCTGTAGAACATATATACCAACACCCAACCCATTGATGATTGGTGACAAAATTCATTTATGCAGAGGATACAGCAGTTGCTGTCCAGGAAAATGGATGTGAAGAAGTCAAACAGATATTGACAACGATGTCCTTCCTCTATACTAGCCTAAAAAGTCACCTCAAACCAAATACCAGTAAAACCCAAGTTCATTCATTCATAAGCGTTGCAGTCTTTGCAGACCATGCACATGGTACCCTGTGAGTAACCTCTCAGGACACAACTGTGGGTGCTGAATATTGAGAACCTGGGCTGACCTAACTACCGGATCCGCCTCTCAGCCTCACTGGTGCAATCAAAGGGAATGCAAAGCATGAAAATTTGGCACCAGCTCAGCTACAGGAGCCGCCGGAATGAGTTCGCAATTTTGAAACCATCTGCCTTAGGAGCTACCACTTCGGATTTTTTTGTCTGAGTTTACTCCCATATCCCTACCCTCTTCCAAGGCCTCCACAAATCAGTGGAGTCGTTGCCTGCAGATGCTAGTTACTCGAGACATCCGATGATACTCTCATCTTCCAAACACTAGCCAGTACTCCCTAGGACTTATTGGTTTAAAATCCTCCTCAGGTAGGAGTTCCTCCTCTCCTAGGTGAGTTGCCTGAAGAGGCTAACGAGCTTCGTCTATCCAGGTTTAGAGTCAGAGTTTACCTTCTCATATATTGGCTGCCGACCAAGGCTAATGAACCCAATCTGGCCGCCCAGTTATACCGCAGAGTACTCGGTCATGCCCCACAGCAGGCTCTGTAAGAAACAGGGGGCACCTCATGAAGGTGCTGCTGGAGACACAATAATATAGGAGAGGCCATTGGCATGAAAACTTCTGAACGGCAAGCCGAACAGTGAATCCAGCGGCGATTTCTACACCTGGAAAGGAGAGGCTATATCAGACACCTCACTTTCCTTTAACGAGCGGGATGTCCAGCCCAGAACTCGCTACCACCCAAAACCCAAGTATGTGCCTACCATCTTATAAACGGAGAAGCCAGAAGAAAGCTGCAGATTGAATGGTAAGTACGGGATCTGGAACACCTTACGGCTCCAAAGTACCTGGGAGTAAAGCTGGATCGCACGTTGTCCTATCGGTAAATTGCTAATAGACGAAACAGAAAATACATGCGAGAAATATCATCATATGAAAACTGGTTGGCACAACATGGGGAGCAAGCCATATGTCCTCAGAACATCAGCACTTGTCCTGTATTTCTTTGTAGCTGAGTATGTTGCACCAGTGTAGAAGAACTCAGGACATGTCAAACTTATTAATAAAGCAAGAAATCAGACAAGCCAGATTGTCACTGAGTGCCTAAGACCTACACCAACTGAGAAAATATACCCCATAATTAGCATAGCGACACCTGAGAATTGTTGCATAAGAGACAGAAAAAGTGAAACAGGTAAATGACACAAGGCACCCTGCGTTTGGATATCAGGTATACAAAACTAAAATCAAGACAAAGTTTCTTACAGTCACGCCAGCCCTTCAATGGAAAGAGCTGATCCAGGTCCCCTGGATTGAGTTACAGGAGGAACCTTTCCCTGGACATTACCTGTCTTACATAACAGGGAAATCACTAAATAGACTTTGAACTCGTGTATTATGATGCAGGAAAAAACCTAAAAAGATGGGGATACAGGGATAATGAAGCAGATGATCTGATGATCTGTCAAAACCTCCAGGAGACTTGCTGTATGTATGACCTGCTGAGGGGCAATGACATGTCATTCCATGTGACTCATTTGATCGGCGCATGACATGGAAAAGTCAGATCAAGAGAAACCGAATGAGAGCCAGAGAAAGAATGGCAATCATGAGGAAACTTGCTGGCACAAGCTTTGGAGCAGACGAAAGCATACTAAAGAAACTGTACACTGGAAGAGTGAGACCAGTTCTCGAGTATGGCATTGCGGCATGGACAACAGCAGCGAAGGCGAACTTCGATAAAGTTAGCAAACTTCAAAACCAAGCCATGAGAGTTATAACAGGAGGCATGAAGTCAAAGCCAATTGTAGAACTTGAAAAGATTACAAAACTGCAATCCATGACCGATAGAAGAGACTGCAGAGCCCAGCTGCAGTCAGAGAAACTCCGAAGACTGACTGACCATCCAGTGCACCAGAGACTAAACAATTTGGGAAATGGAAAACTAAAGCGGAGAAACTTTGCAGAAATAGCCAAAGCAAAGATGTACGAAGATCCCATAAACGCACTAACAACACCAAAGCCCATCACTATTGTACGAAAACCTACCTGGAAGCAGGATATAATATTTCCAGAGGTGGTAGAAAATATACCAGTTATTGGAAACAAAAACTGCCAGACTGAAAAAGAAAGGAGAGATACTACCCTAAGCTTTATATCGAAAAACTACCAAAGCATGGACTGGACCCATGCATACACCGACGGTTCTGTAACAAACACTACACAGAACGGAGGGGCAGGAGCATTCCTGAACCTACCAAATGGCAGAAAAATAACACTGTCATTCGCTACTGGTAAGTACACAAGCAATTTCAGAGCGGAGGCAGAGACACTGAGGGCGGCAGTGGAAGAAATGGTGACACATAAAGAAAACGAAAGCCATATAGTCCTGCTTACAGATGCTCTCGCAGTAGTTACAGCGCTAAAAAGCCAGAAAAACACTGAGCTTAATGACTTAAGAACAGCACTCTATCAACTATGCCAGCAGTCCGTACCAAAAAGGGTAGTGGTACAGTGGGTCCCATCACACTGCAACATCCAAGGCAACGAGGAGGCAGACAGACTCGCAAAAGAAGGCGCAAGACTACCACAAACAGATACTAGTATGACGTACGAAAAGTCAAAACAGCTTATTAAAGCCAGATACATGACCAAATGGGAAACCGAACATACTGGTTACACCAAAAACGATGCATATTACCAGCTGAACAGAAGAGAGCAGGTCGTTGTCTTCAGACTTCGCACTGGCCACAATAGACTGAGGTACCACCTATTCAACAAATTGAAGATAGGTGGTACCGACGAATGCCCGTGTGGTACCGGGAAAATGACCGCTGAACATCTGCTGCAGAACTGCCCGACATACGAGGATCAGAGAGAGCAGATGTGGCCATCACCAGTGGGACCACAAGACAAGCTCTATGGCAGTGTCGACAGCCTCAGGATGACCGCCGCTTTATTCGAAAAAATAATGGTTACTGCGTAAGAAGAAGAAAGAAGATTCCATGTGACTGAGTACTGGAAGAATGATGTGTGATGTAGTGCCTGGAACAAAGAAAGTAAGTAAGATACATACCATGTTTGCCAGTCATGTATTAGAACTGTCTGCTCTCTTAATTGGCCTGATCAGTTGAAAACTCAAGTAGTCTCAAAGATTTAGGGTGGCACAGAATGGAATTGGTAGTCCCAATCTATAACAATTGTCAAGACTTTAATATGATTATTCACACAAGTACACTTATGAAAAAAAACATATAGTTTTTGAATATGCTCTGTTAACCTATACAACTGAGCAAGTTTACTTGTAATTATTCCAGAAATCTGAAGAGATTATTGTCGATGAAGATGTGTCTGTGAAGACAAGAAATTTTGACAGCATTAATGATACAATGACAGGATGTGTGGAAGGAAAAAATCATGATCATTGTAGAGAGGATGTACAGGAGCATGTAAAAGATGGTAAGTCAGTAATTTGTGACATGATCAGTGGTATGTCTGTATACAGAAATAGAAAAGTAAGAAGCTCATCTCTTAAGAAATGAAAAAATAAAAGCATAAATTCAGAGGTGCATTTTTGAACCAGTCTCCCAAAAAACTATGCCTATTACTAGTTGAACAGAAGAGAGCAGGTCGTGGTCTTCAGACTTCGCACTGGCCACAATAGACTGAGGTACCACCTATTCAACAAATTGAAGATAGGTTGCACTGACGAATGCCCGTGTGGTACCGGGAAAATTACCGCTGAGCATTTGCTGCAAAACTGCTTGACATACGAGGACCAGAGAAAGCAGATGTGGCCATCACCAGTGGCAACACTAGAAAAGCTCTATGGCAGTGTCGACAGCCTCAGGATGATGGCTGCTTTTTTCGAAAAAATAAAGGTTGATGCCTGACTGCGTACGATGAAGAAGAAGAAGAAGAACCAGAACCAGTCTCCCAAGAATGTACACTCTTCTTAGGCAGCAAAGACTGCAGAGCCTTGGTCATGTTTGTCCCATGGAAAATGGATTCATCCCCAAAGATGTGGCAAAGTAACACAGCTCAGGTTTGGAAGACACATGTAAGCGGGACATGGAGATTGTGGATATTGATCCAACATTGTGGGAAAACATAGCTGCAGACCAATCCAAGCACAGATGAAGCCTAAAGAGCCAACTCAGACTGGGCAAAATAAATTCTTCCAGGACAGAGAAGTAAAAGGATAATGCTGAAAGGAAATGGAAAACCAAAAACTTAGTATAGAGTTGCTACCCCAAGGATGCATTATGTTATAGTCAGTCATGGCTGGAAAAATGGGCTACTGCTGTGTGGGTATAATTTGTTCAGGAGTCTGTACATGTGAATCAGTTCAAGTAAAGTTTACATTATTGTTCTAATGCCATCAATATTTCAAAAATAAGAGCTGTCTGCCTTCATTATTTTTTTATTGGCATTTCATAATGTGTCTCTTCTTTATCTTCACATGTCAGAGATGTGTGCTTCCACATGGAGCTACTTCAACGACCCTCATGCTGATGTTGAGAAAAAGGAAAGTTCAGATAGTTATCTGCACTCACAACATGTTGGACATGATTTTGTCTCAGAGAAACTACCAGATGACATTAGGGATACTGAGAAGACCACAGGAAATGTTGAAGAAAGTTTGGAGACACTAATAGTAAAGAAAATTGTGAAGAATACAGTAGATGTAATAGATGATTTGGGAAGACTATCAGAACACATACACATTGAGAAGACCATGGGAGATGAGACTGTGAGTTTTCAGATGATGCAGATACACAAAGACAATGCCATAATGAAAATTGAAAACAGGACAGGAGATCTGAGTTTGACATCCAGAGAACAGAAATTGGATGAGTCAGTGCAGAGACTGAATGAGTCTGTGAAAGCCAGGGAATGTCAGAAAATACATGAATACAATACAACTAAAATCAATCATATTGACAGATTGTCTTTAAATATTGGAAATTGTAGAAATTTGTCAGAAAATGTATCCAGCATTTCTAAGAAAGATACTAATCATAATGCCAGCAGTGTTAGTTCTGATAAAATTTATAGATGTGATGTTTGTGGGGCAGTTTTCATCACATTTGAAAGCCTGAGCAGTCACATAAAGAAACATAAGGTAGAGAAACCTTGCAAGTGTGATGTTTGTGGTAAAGAATTTACTCAAACAAGTAACCATACTAAGCACACACAGAAACATGCAGGTGAAACACCTTACAAGTGTGATGTCTGCGGTAAAGAATTTATTCAGTCTAAAAACCTTAACGAACACAAAAGAATACATACTGGAGAGAAACCTTACAAGTGTGATGTTTGTGGTAAATGTTTTGCCCATACTAGCAGCCTTAATGTACACACAAAATTACACACAGGGCAGAAACCTTACAAGTGTGATGACTGCGGTAAAGGATTTACTCAATCTAGCCACCTTAATACTCACAAAATGTTGCACACAGGCGAGAAGCCGTTCCTGTGCAATGTTTGTGGTAAATGTTTTGCTCATGCTAGCATCCTTAAAGTACACACAAAAATACACACAGGGCAGAAACCTTATAAGTGTGATGACTGCGGTAAAGGATTTACTCAATCTAGCCACCTTAATACTCACAAAATATTACACACAGGTGAGAAACCGTACGTGTGTAATGTTTGTGGCAAATGTTTTGCTCACACTGGTAATCTTAATAGCCACACAAAAATACATGCAGATCAGAAACCTTACAAGTGCGATGTTTGTGGTAAAGGATATACTCATTCTACAAGCCTTAATAAACACAAAAGAATTCATACTGGAGAGACATCTAGCAAGTGTGATGTTTGTGGTAAATGTTTTGCTCATACTAGCACCCTTAATGTACACAAAAAAATACATACAGGACAGAAACCTTTCAAATGTGATGTTTGTGGTAAAGGATTTACTCAATCTAGCAACCTTAATGCACACAAAATAGTACATACAGGACAGAAACCTTACAAGTGTGATGTTTGTGGTAAAGGATTTACTCATACTAGCAGCCTTAGTGTACATACAAAAATTCACACAGGACAGAAACCTTACAAATGTGATGTTTGTGGTAAAGGATTTTCTAAAACTAGAAGTCGTAATGCTCACAAAAGAATACATACAGGAGAGAAACCTTATATGTGCTATGTTTGTGGTAAAGGATTTACTAAAACTAGTTATCTTAATGCACACAAAATGACACATACCGTTGACACTTTAGAAATGTGATGTTTGTGTCAAAGGACTTACTCAAACTAGAAAATAATTTATGCGTGAGAAAAATGTTACAAGTCTGGTGTTTGTGGTAAAGGATTCACTTATACTGAAAGCCTTAATATATGCACTAAAATAAGTACAGGATAGAAAACTTGCAAGTGTGATGTTTGCGATAAAGAATTTTCTCAAACTAGAAGCCTTAATGCACACAATATTTACACGGGAGAGAAACCTTACCAGAATGATGTTTGTAGGAAAGAAGTTATGCACACAAAATAATACAAACTTGGATACTTAAAATCCACTTAGCTTATCCTTAGTACAATTTTCTTTCCTGTGTTTTACTGTGCCTGGTGGAAAGCAGGTGGTTTTTGGATAGGAATTTAATTATCTTAATAAATATTTGCGTGGACAGAGGTGCTGGTCTAAATTTCCTTGATACCAGAATATGCTTGAAACATGCATGCTTTTATTCATTCGTTTCTTGAGAGACAAGCGCCTTACCTCTCAGCTATAGCAACTCCCATACTTGAGAGAACCATATAATTTTGATGTTTGATGTAAAAGTTTTTCTGAAATTAGTCAACTTAATGTACACCAAAGAACACACATTAGAGAAAGTTTATAATTGCCATATTTGCTGTAAAAGAAGTAATGAAACTCGTGACCTTATTAAACACAATAAATAAAGGTAAGAAACCGTATGGGTGTGATGTTTGTAATAATGGTCATGAACCTGTAGCCTTAATGCACACAAAATGTGACTGTTCTGCTGAAGAAAGTGTTACTGAATCGGGCTTAGACATTTGTGTGACTGAAAATAAAGAGGATTGTGAAATAATCTCACCATGTGAGCCACGTTGCTGCTGAGGAAATAAATTGTCACATTCACAGAACAAATATCAACAAAGAGGACATTGACATTGTGCAGGTCAGGTCAGGTCATCCCGTAACCGGTGAGGTCGTTGGGGCACACATGAAGACATCCCCACAACTCCACGCCATCCCTCTCTGTCAGATGCTGCTGCCTGTGACTCTTCTGGTCGGAGACTGGTCCATTCTTTTATGTTGTCCTCCCATCTCTTTTTGGGCCGGCCTCTTCGTCGTCTGCCATGCACCTTTCCGTGGAGGATTGTGTTTACAAGACCATTTGATCTCGATATGTGACCGTACCAAGTGAATTTCCTTCTTTTGACAGTTGCCATGAGATCTTCGAAAGGCCCTATTGCCGTTGTAATTCTATTTCGGATTTCCTCGTTTGTAACTCGATCTTTGTACGTGACGTTTAAAAGTTTTCTGAAACATCTCATCTCCAAGGCCTGTATCCTGCGTTGAAGGTCAGCTGTAACTGTCCATGTCTCACACGCATAGAGAAATATTGACAGGACCAGTGTACGCATTAATCTGATTTTCGTGCGTAGTGCTAACCGTTTATCTTGCCAGATTTTGTTAAGCTGTGTAAGCGCCGCTATTGTCTGTGCTATTCTGGCCAATACTTCACATTTTGATCCTTCATCACTGACAATCGACCCAAGATATTTAAAACGGTCAACTACTTCGAGTTCTTGACCGTTAGCTTTTATCTTGCTGTTGAAGTCCGTAGCGTTGTTTGTCATTAGTTTTGTCTTTCCAGCGTTTATCTCCATACCATAGTCAAGAGCTGTTTCATCGAGCCTTCTGACCCATTCCTCGAGTTCTGCTTCTGAACCTGCCAATCCGTCAATATCATCTGCAAAACGAAGGTTGGTAATCGTTCGGCCCCCTATCTTGACAGTACCAACGTGACCTCCAAGTGCCTGACTCATAATTCCTTCCAGGAATATATTGAAAAGAGTTGGAGAGAGTGTACACCCCTGTCTCATTGTGACATTGTGCAGAAGACATTAACATTTTAAATCTAGAAAGAACTATTAATATTTGATAAATTGTAAACAAATTTAAATTAAAATCTTCGCAAACAACAATTGTTGTGTTTTATATTATTTTTTAAATTAAAAAAACTTATTATACCAGAAATCTGCGATCAGCAATTCGACTTTATGGAAGGCAAAGTTACAAACAACGTCATATATGCACATCATCATCATGTAGCATGTCCTTTATAGAACGTTGCTCACATCACAGTCTGTCTGAAAGAAACTCTTTCCCTTGCCAAAAACTCCAGCCTCCGCCACAGGCACTCCTGGATATCTTAGTGCCATCGTCTTCTTTATCTATTCCTGCCTCTTTTGCCTGGCACCATTCCTTTCATCAGTTCCTTTCATCAGTTCCTTTCATCAGTTTTCTTAAAACCACTGTGTCTTTTGCTATGGCCAAAGTATTTACATTTTCGTGCCAAAATGGAATTGATAAACCAGTCCTCTATGTCCAACTCTTGCTGAATATCTATAGTTGTCTTTATCTCCATCCAGGGTATTTCAATTCTTTGTCTAGAATTTTTGGTAATCGTCCATGATTCGCAGCCATAAGTTGCCACAGGAAAAACACAGACTCTCAATACTTTAACTTTTGTCGTTTTGTTGGTGCTCTGCCATAATTTCTTCAGGCTGTTCAGTCTCTGCATTGCCATGGCTATTCTTCTTCTTATTTCTTTCGAGCAGTCGCCATTTTTGCCAATTCTGGAGCCCAGATATTCAAAATGCGAGACCTGATCTATTTCCTCACCACCTACTGTAGATTTATGTTGACATCCTGTTTTGTCGGTGGTCAATATCTTCGTTTTGTTTATGTTTATAAACAAGTTTTTATCTTTATTGTGTCCATTTACAGCTCTGAAATTAGCTGCACTTCTTGATAGTATCACTGTGTTGTCTGCATATCGTAACTCTGGAATCTCGTACCCCCCAATCGTAAATGTATAAAGACTTTCAATGTTTTCGTCTTCTCTAACATTTCTCATTATACATTCCGCTATATATATATACACACACACACACATATATATCATCATCATGTAGCATGTCCTTTATAGAATGTCGCACCCATAACAGTCTGTCTGAAAGAAACTCGTTCCCTTGCCAAAACTCCAGCCTCCGCCAGTCATACCCAGGCATTCCTGGATATCTTGGTGCCATCGTCTTCTTGGTCTACCCCTTCCTCTTTTGCCTGGCACCATACCTTCCATCACCGTTCTCTTGAGACCGTTGTGTCTCTTGATGTGACCAAAGTATTTGCACTTTCTAGCCAAAATGGAATTGATAAACCAGTTCTCCTCTGTGCTCAACTCTTACCGAATGTCTACATTTGACTTTTTCTATATTGTCTTGTGAAATATATATAACACGATTGTTATGATGACTATGGGTCTGGGATTGAAGCGAGTTACAAAGAAAGAAGTGATTAGACTAAAGTGTAACCTGGACAAATTAAAAGACCCAACAATCATCGAAGTGTTCCAATTAGGGGTAGGAAGGAGATTTGCTCCACTGTTGGCTCTCAGAGAGGGACTGGATACCGATACAGTAACAGAGTCTCTTAACGCAGCACTCATAGATACAGCAACAGAGATCCTGAGGTGCCAGCAAACAAAAAAGAAGCCATGGGTGGCCAAAGAAATTCTAGACCTTTGTGATAGAAGGTCACTGAAAAACCAAAAACATCCACCTGATGAGGTCGACAGATAAAACAGGTCAAGAAAGCGATACAACAAAAGATGAGAGAGGCGAAAGAAGCATGGATATGTGAGCAATGTACAAACATCGAAGAGATATTAAACAGAAATTACGTTAAATAAGCATACAAGGTGGTTAAAGAACTGGTAACACTACGACAAGGCAGGAACTTTATGATCCAGGATAAAAGCGGTAAGTGCCTTATTGAGGACAATGACGTACTGGCACGATGGACAGAGTACTGTTCTAAGTTATACAACTATGAGGGACAGAACGAACCTGACAAAACAATCCCTCCAACACCAATAAATATAGAGGATAACCAACTGATAACGAAGGAAGAGGTAGCTGCAGCGGTAAAGACATTGAGAAGAGGGAAGACAGCCGGCGTGGACAATATACCAGCAGAGCTCTTACATGCAGGTGGGGAGGTAGTGGTGGAAGACCTGACACACATCTGCAACAAAATATGGGTGACAGGAAACTGGCCGGACTTATAGACAAAATCAATGGTTATACCGTTACCTAAGTCTGGAAATTTAAAGCTGTGCCAAAATTACAGAACAATTAGCCTCATCAGCTATTCTAGCAGACTCATGCTTAGACTAATCCTCGACCGATTGAAACCCCAAGCAGAGAACATCATTGCCGAGGAGCAAGCAGGGTTCAGACAGGGAAGAAGCACTACAGAACAGATATTTAATGTAAGGCTGCTAAGTGAGAAATATCTAGAACAGCAGCAAAAACTATATCATGTGTTTTGTTGATTCTAAGAAGGCGGTTGATAGGGTATGGCATAAAGAGCTATGGGCAACGCTTGCACGGCTTAACAAAATCTGGTAAGATAAGCGGTTAGCACTATGCACAAAAATCAGATTATTGCGTACATTGGTCCTGTAAATATTCCTCTATGCCTGTGAGACATGGACAGTTACAGCTGACCTTCAGCGAAGGATACAGGTCTTGGAGACGAGATGTTTCCGAAGACTTTTAAACGTCACGTACAAAGATCGAGTTACAAATGAGGAAATGCAAGATAGAATAACAACAGCAACAGGGACTTTTGAAGATCTCTTGGCAACTGTCAAAAGAAGGAAACTCGCTTGGTACGGTCACATATCGAGATCACATGGTCTTGCAAATACGATCCTGCACGGAAAGGTGCAAGGCAGACGACGAAGAGGCCGTCCCAAAAAAGAGGTGGGGGGACAACATAAAAGAATGGACCAATCTCCGACCAGAAACGGTACAGGCAGCGGCCGCTGACAGAGAAAGGTTGCGTAGGTTTGTGAGGATGTCTTTATATGTGCCCCAACGACCTCACTGGTTATGGGATGACCTGATATATATATATATATGGGAGGGGGCAGGAGTGCAGGGATACTTCTTAATAGCGCATGTTGGCTTGGATCTTATTTACATCCTTCATTACTGCCTAGCTCCGGTATGACTCCCCGAGACTGCTTGTGTGCGGCAGCGCTACCCCTCGGGCAATGTTTTCGACTGACCGGCTAAACTTCGTGAGATATCACGGAGGGGACTCTTCCTTCCCCCTATTCAGCACATACAGCTTCTGATAGAAGAGATGAATGATCACGATAACTGACAACGTCTCGAAAGGCAGGAACTAGACCTGCCTGGCATCAAGCTTAGGGCGCACTAGAGAACAGAAGGGGAATAGCGACAAGAGCCATACAGAAAGCAATGACAAGCTTCAGAATTTTACAGTGTCAAGAAAATCAAGACAGCTAAATATTAGAAAACTCAAAGATCAGATGGGGATACCCCCTCAGAGAACTGAGCAGAAGTGTGTATAGTCAGTGCGCTACAGAAACCACAAGTATCAACGCTCTACGACATTTACTGATAGGAATTAATCACCCATGGGTCTGCTCGGAGTGCAATGACGTCGATTCTTAACAGAAAAGCTCAACTATCAACCTCCGCTTCATGGATGATGCATTCGTACTTATTGGAAATTAAAAAGTGCCAACACTATCTGGCATCTAAGCTTGATTCCACCTCTAGAAGATATGGAAATCAACACAGCAAAACCCAGCTAATGACAAATAACAAGGAAAGTATTAAAGAAAACATGTTAAATGGGTATAAATTGGAGACAGTAAAACAGTTTCAGTATCTGGAATTTTTATTTTTTCATTTTTGCGTTCGCCTTATTTCGGTATTTCCCAAGGAGGTGTGCGTTGCACTAGTTTTTATTTTGCTCCTATCGGTCCAGTCGGCATGCATTTTATGTAAGGGTCTGCTTCCTCCTGCATTTTCTAAGGGTTTGCTTCCCCGGGGTAACGGCCGGTGCTGTGATGGAGATCGAACCCAGAACCTTCGGGTTGTGAGCCGTGTCATTTAACCACTAGTCCACGCCGTCCCCTTAGTATCAGGAATCAGTAAATGGAGAACACGAAGACCAGTGCCAAGACCAAGAGCACGAATTACACAAACGGCTACAATTCTCAAAACACTGAGGCCAATATGGAAAGATGAGAACATGTCGCTAAAAACTAAGATCAAGTCAATGCGTGCATCCATTCTTTCTGAATATCTCATGTGTGCGTATCAAACATGAACACGAAACTGAGGATTTAGCAGTGGATGAGCTGATATAATTCAGTGACTCATAGCTAGCTCCCTGTGTAAGGGTCAGTGACCCATAACTCACCAAGACCCTATTCCGCCTCCAAGTAGCCATCTCATGTATATTTCTTCTCGCGTTCAATCTTGTCCTAATTCACACCCGTTTTCTTAGCTGCTGTATCTCTGTTCACTTTCATAGAGCAACAGAGTGACTAACAACGAAGTATTGGACTATGCAAAGATTGTCAGCATAGTTACGATCATCCGACAGCGCCGGTTGCGGTGACTTGGTCACGTGTGCAGAATGGAGGATGGGCAAATACCAAAAGATATTCTATCTGGAGAACTGACCCCTGGCAAGCAAAACGAAGGTAGACCATTCCTCCGCTGCAGATATAGTTGCAAGCGTGACCTGAAGGCGTTGCATAAGAACACCAAAAACTGGGAGGAACATGCTAAAGACAGATCCGGTTGGAGGCAGGCTTTGTGTGTGTGTGTGTTTTTTTTTGTAGGCAGGGGAAGACAAGATGCAGACTCCAAACGTGTGCGGCGAATTCAAGGGCACAAATTGACTGTCCCTTCTCTAGCGTGAAATCCATTGTCTCTCGAGACTGACAGAATGCCAATCAATCAATACATCTTCGTTGCCTATTGTAAAAACCCCTCGACTACCCCAGCAATGAGAAAAAGTATTGAAAGTATTATTTTTTTTATGGTAGGAAGACGAAGACTTTCTACATAGGGCCCACAACATGCAAGCCCATTTCCTCAAGCGTCTCTACCCTGAAGCTATCCATACCTCTCCCTGGGATACGTCATTCCTATCTCTCGTACCGACCCCCCCCCCCCTTCCTCATCTCTTCCCACTAACCTCCAGCTGACCGTGTAAAACTGATTCTTACTGTTCATCCTCACAACTTCTGTGTCCGTGTTATTTTCTTGTGCCACTTCTCTTTTCTTCATGTTATCCCTTTAAACGTGTGATAAATTCCTGGTCCTCGTTTCTTAATCTAAATGTGCCATTGAAACTGTCATGCTCTATTGGTCAAAGGCCGACTCAAAACGCACTTTATGAAACACAACGGCCCATTGCTTTGCATCAATAAACCTGATTGCTTAACGTGTCGATGCTATCCAAATACGTTTAGTGTTTTTCTCTAAAGCGACTATTAAAATCAAAGAGGTGTTCATGCGCAACATAATCATTAGTCGCAACCACTACAATATGAAAACCATAATATAACATGACCTTGAACTCAATGACCGCTTCGGCGAACACCTCAGTGATGTGTAATAATTCCGGCGGTGATGTCGCCAACCATTTCACTATTCCTCGACACCAAGATAAAATGCGCAACCAGCAGCGTGTCCCGGGCATCCGATGGCATGAATACATCCGCAACGTGGAGGTCTCTTCTAAAACAGACCTCTACCCAGTCTCAGAAACACTTGACCTGCGCCAATCCACCAACGTTGATGTCTGCCCATTATACGTGGACTGGAGACCTGCCAATGATATGCTCTCGCTACAGCCTGGTCAAATGCATTCATACTGAATGACCAAGCCACTTGATTTGTTGGACGCCAGTGTCCTAAGCGGCACATCGCGAATCTCAAATTCTCGACCACTCCCTGGCCAACATGGCTGCCTGGTTGTGTTTTGTAATGATATTTGTTCAATTTTTTTTTTGTCTGTTGTGTTTTCGTATAATTATTGTCCCTGAAGAAAGTCTTGTGGCTGTAACATGGGTTTCGTTTTTGTTTTTGTTCAGGTGCAGTAATTAAGCTAAAACCTGGCTGTATTTATAGTTTTTATCGGCTCTCTTGTTTCGTAGATGGACGTAATTTTTGTCGTTATATTACTAATCTAAATTTTTACTTAACTTAACGTCTGCTTTAGAAGACTGCAGAGTCTGTATGCAACTAGTTTCTTGGAGGATGGTTAACCGATGTGCGAGACCATCATAATAGAAATCAACCTTTAGAGCAACGTATGTGGCTTGTTAGGCGCCATCTATGCTGCTCTTAGCAAACCACCTAACTTTGTCTGATGCCACACCTCTCTTTACGACATGTTCTCTTTGGCCACTTTGTGGCAGTGGTGTTATTCTTCCCTTTGCCATACGGCATATACAAAGACTTGGGCAGACCATTCGGGGCAATCACTAATACTAATATGGAGTAGTAATTCCTAGTCTAAGAATACTATTTTCAGATTTGTAACATTCAGTTCAGTTCATCCCGTAACTCATCAAGTCGTTGGGGCACACATGAAGACATGAAAATCCCACGCCAACCCTCTCTGTCTGTCGCCGCGTGACGTATCTCACAGGGACGAAGGCCTGACCACTCAGCGATGTTGTCCACCCATCTCTTTCTTGGACGTCCACGCCCCCTCTGTCCCGGTACGGATCCAAAGAGTATCGAGTTGGGAATTCCGTTGGACCTCGCCATGTGCCCGCACCAGGCCATCTTTCGTCTTTTGATAGCTGTGAACAGATCTTCAAAAGGACCAATAGTGTCTTCAACTCTCTGACGGATGTCTACGCTCGTAACATTCACAAACTAGCTATTTGTAAGTAAATAACAAATCGAGATCAAATGGTCTTGCAAATACGATCCTCCACGGAAAGGTGCAAGGCAGACGACGAAGAGGCCATCCCAAAAAGAGGTGGGAGGACAACATAAAAGAATGGACCAATCTCTGACCAGAAGAGGCACAGACAGCGGCTGCTGACAGAGAAGGGTGGCGTGGGGTTGTGAGGGTGTCTTCATGTGTGCCTCAACGACCGTACTGGTTACGGGATGACCTTGCCTGACCTGACCTGAACAATGTAGAATGTCTTTGAATCAACGTCAAAGTGAACTTTAAATAATCTGTATCATTTGGTTTGTCCATTTACTAGTCTTATTTATCTTAAAAAAGGCCAAGTTTAACGTGGAGCTAGCTAATACTTAACTTAACAAATAACTTGTTTATACTGTTTTAGAAGACCCTGCAGAGTCTGTATACAACCAGTTTCTTCTACTCAACTTTATCTAAAAACAAAACTATGCGCATCCAATCTACTCTTAAATGCATTCATTGACTATGTCTCCAATATTTCCTTTGGCAATGTATTCCTGGCAAACATTTGGCACTCTGACATGAACAATATTTCTTAATACCTACTCTTGATCTTTCTTTAATTAATTTGTAAGCTGAGCTCTTTTGTTCTTGTAGGCAGCTAAAATTGGAAATATTTGTTATAGTCTAATTTATATTTTCTCTTGATTATCTTTCCAACCTGTATTAAATCGCCTTGAATTCTTCTCTTTTCTGGACACTATACTCTCCCATCCTGTAATTATATTCCATATTTGATTTACCCATCTGGATGACTGTATATTTATCTACATTAAACTGCCAGCTCTCAGACCATTTTTGAATTTTATCTAAATCTAACTTCAATATATCCACCTCTGCTTTATATGAGACACCTCAGCATAAGTATATGTCATCCACAAATTTTTAGCAAGATGGATTCAATATCATTGTCCCAATCATTTACACAAATCATAAACAAAATTGGTTTTAAGCCTGGGTACTTTGCATTGAGAAACAAGCAACCGTTACTATCCATCAATATCATTATTCTTGGTGGGCATCAGCAATAGGAACACATCATTTTAATGAAAGTTGAGTTTAGTAGTAGCCACAAGGTCTATGTCTAGTATAATCATTTCACAGTAGACAAATATTAAATTAAAGTAAGTAATTTAGTCCTGCAAACAAATTATGTTGATTTGATTACTGATAATTAACAAACTTGAAGCATTGCATCTATTTTTCAATTATATTGCTGTAAAATTGTTAGTGTGGTTCACGTTACTGTCACGTGGTGTTTTGTTGATCTTTGTATGTCTTGTTCTTAGGCTTCGTAAAAAGAGAATTTGTTTATCTTCTGCATGTTATTTATGTTGCGCCTATGAACTGATGCTACTGCTGTACAGTTTTTGTATTTTATTCTGAAATTAAATTATACATTTAATAATTACATCCAGGAATACCATAGCTGAGATTAATACATCATAAAATCACCACATTTGTGTAACAGTTATTAATCCTTCTAGGCTCTATCTTAGAGAACACATTATTTTCCATACTTAATTTAATGTATATTGTACATGTGCATGCCTCATTAAATACTTTTCCCACATGTTGTTACATATGTTGACACATCTTCTATATAATATCGTCTAGTATATTATCTGCATTATGTTTAGGTTAGTGTGCATTTCCACGAGAGTCGTGTTTGACAGTAAAAATGTCATACTGTATATTTAACTTGATAGAAAATTTAGTTCATCAATTTTGCAATTGTCTCAAAATATAAATATTTCTTATTTGCTAATTATAATTTATTGTTTTTTTGCAGATAACTTTATTGTAGAATTTAGAAATGCTTTTGATTGTTTGGTCAGATCAAAAGTTATTCAGATTCCTATGGAAAACATACAAGCAGATAGTGAGATATTGAAACAAGAATTAGAAACAGCACAGGTAAACCTTAGTTCATAAAAGAATGCACCAAAAAGTATAATTACTGCTTCTAAATAAGTGAAACTGTTGGCAATGTTCCCCCTTTGAGATATCTTTCATGAAAAATTGTCACATGACATAATGCTGGATTTTACAACTTAAAAATAAATAAATATGTGTAGAAAAATTCAAACTATCATCATCACCTTATTGAATTTGTTTTTTGTCAATTTTCTAGAAATTTAGGTAATGGACATTTGTAACAAGTAGGTGACATTTTTCGTGTTGGTTAAATCTTATTTCTTAGTTTTTGGTCAACCTGTACTTCTACTGGGGCAGATGCCCCTGTCCAGGTCCCAGCTCTGGCATGAGCTGGATATAAGCTGAAGGAGGATTTCTTGTCTAGCAGGCTAGGCTTGAGCAGCTTATTACTCTGCTGCAGTGGGGCAAGTGCCGCGAAGGGTGGTTAACCGATGACCGAGTCCATCTTAATAGACTCAAACAATAGAGCACAATAGACTTGCAGCCTGTTAGGTGCCACCTATGCTGCTCTAAACAAACCACTTAACCATGGCTGGTGTTATGCCATGTCCCACAGTTAGTCGCCTCTTACGACATGCTCTTTGGGGGGCAGTGGTGCTATTCTTGTCCTTGTCATACACAAAGACCCCGGCAGACTATGCAGGAAAAATACAGTTGGTTAAATACATTTTTTAATAAGTGTCAGTATAATATATGTTCAGATGTGAATTGTTAATCATTATTTTCACCAGCTTGCAATGAATACAGATACTAATGTCTCACATTTAGTTGTTGGAATAAAGCAGGAATTAGACAATGAGGTAAGTATGTACAAAGATAATGCTATTCTTTGATAGTAAATGGTTTCTGTTGTAATTATAGGTAAATGACGACTTTGTTTTTTATAATAACAATTTAGATGCTGACTGCTGCACGACAGTGGCCTTTATAAGGTCTTGGCCAATGAAAGATAAATCAGTCAGTGCCAATCATTAATGGATGCATCTTTGGGGACAGCAACCAATTTCTTACAATTTGTTTCATATATGGCTATTCTGTATAGGGGTCCTCAAACTCTGTTTATAAATTTAAACTTTAAAGCTTTTATGTTTCTCCGACAGAATATTCAATGAACTTCCTTTAGTCAGGTTGTGTGGGGGATGGCATTGAAATTGCTCAATCTGACATATTTTTGACTTATGAATGCAATTGTTTTCTTTTCAATCACAGCCTCAATTCCTACAAGAAACAATGAAGCAGGAAGAAATGTACATGGTAAGGTTGATTATTAACATACAAGCAATAATAATTTTAATCAAGTTGTTGAAATATATATTTACCTGTTTCTATTGAGACATCCTTTGAACAAACAGATGTTAGATCTCAATACCACATCAATATCGTTTTAATTTTTATATCTAGTTTAAAAATATTTTTTTTTCTATACTTTACTGTAGTGGTTCTTAAAGCACTGGTCTGCAGACACACGTTGATCTGCCATCCCTATGTCGTTAGACGTCGTGGGGAGGTGTGACCTCCTTTATTTCATATTTTTTGGCACGTGAAAATCCACTGGTGACTTGTCAATCCTAACATCTGTTAGCTCCTGTAATACACGTTTGCCTATTTTTGAGATTGGTGGAGGTACAAGCGTAAATTAGAGCAAGGTAGACCCGCAGCCTGTCAACCACCATCTAAGCCACTCAGCTAACCACATAACCAAGACCTGACGTTATAGCCACACAGTCCCCATTTTGCGACATATTCTCTGTAGGGTGAATATCTCTAGAATAATTTGAGTATATTTTTAACTTAATTTTGCTCGAGCAGCCGCCGTTAGGCCTATCTTTTTCGATTTCCAACTGCTACGGTATTTTTAACGTGCGCGCCACTGCACACGTGTGTCTGATTTCACTGCTCAGAGATCAGGGGAAATATTTACAGGATGATCCACGTGATAAAAATCCCGGTCTCCACCGTGATTTGAACCCGCAACTTCCAGCACAAGAGGCAAACACCTTACCTCGAGACCACTGGGTCCCCTCCCCTCAATGACTATGCAATTCTCTTTACTGTAGTCATCTCCAGATTCTGCTGTGAGGTTCAACATAATATGTCAGCCTGCTATTGTCGTCATCGCTGTCTGTGAGTGTCTATTAAATAATTCTCTATAAAGTTCCAAGATTTGCTTGATAATTTTGTATATTGTCTTATTATAATTTGTAAAATGGCTAGTTTTGGAAACAATTGTAAAAAAAAAAAGGCTTAAACTGTTGTCACTAAATGGTAATACAATTTTTATTTTGTATAAAACTACTTTCAGCATAGTGATTTGAACTTCATAATTCTGCATCATGCAGTTCATTTTATGATCTGCCTCAATACTGAATGTAGTCTCTATAACCTACTTTAATGGATGTCTTAAATTGATTAGCATAGCCAGTTCATTTTATGATCTGCCTCAATACTGAATGTAGTCTCTATAACCTACTTTAATGGATGTCTTAAATTGATTAGCATAGCCAGTTCATTTTCTTCAGGATAACAATCATTTTTTCTTTGATTTGCCCTTATTGAACAAAAAACCTCAAACCTAGATAGAGTCTGTCTGTCATATGTTGGAAACATAATTTTGAAACATAAAAATATAATTATATAAAATTAAATAATTTTCTTAGAAATTTCAAAATGTGGAAGTTATATGTTTTATATTCACACAATTGCTGATGAGCTGGCAAATAGAATTGCGAGGGCCAACATAGTTTTTGGTAGAATGCCCTGAACAATGTGGGAGCATTGAAGAATAAACATAATGACTCAGCTGAAGGTCTACCATGCTGCTTTTCTTACTATCCTCCTCTTCGCACTTGAGACTTCTATGCTGGAAACTCCACTACCTGTCTGAGGGGATTACTCTATATTTGCTGGCAAGACCATATAACAGATAATGAGGTCTTGTAGAGAGTCTGTGCACTTTTTTCAGAAAGCTTGATTGATGTGGGCAGGTCACTTTCATCAAATCCCAAGTGAAAGACTCCCAAAGAAACCTCTGTATGGTGAGCTGAGTCAAGGATGTCTAGAGCATGGAAAATACCAGTATCAGCGACAGACCATGTTTGCCAGTCATGCAATAGACCTTTCCAAAATTTTAATTTGGCCTGATCAGTCACAAACAAACCCAGTCTCAATGCTGTAGAATGATGTTGGCAATCCTAATCGACATCGATGGACAAATAATTATTATTAATATTATTCACCCAAGTGCACTTATAAAATACATATAGTTTTTTAATATACTCCAAGTTATCTAATATTACTGAGCAAGTTCACTTGTAATTATTCCAGAAATCTGAAGAGATAAGTGAAGGTGTGTCCTTGAAGACAAGAAATGTTGACAGCATTGATGATTCAATGACAGGACCTGTGAAAGTGGAAAATCATGATTATTGTGGAGAGGATGTACGGAGGCATATAAAAGATGGTAAGTCAGTAATTTGTGACATGATCAGTGGTTGGTTTGTGTATAACAGAGGAGTAAGGTGCTCATCTTTCAAGAAATGAATGAACGAAGACATAAATCAGCGGGTGTTTGAATCCCACAAGTTTCTTGGGAGAGTTGCAATCATATACCTAGTCCTCAACAGACAGACAATAAACTAGGAGGTCCTTTGGACACATAGAAATACCCTTGCGTAACCCTTTTGAATAACCAAAAACATTTGGAAGTGTATTAAATTCCTATACAAGCTGCAAGGTCAGGTGTAAACCTGAGGGGGAAAACATCTGCATCCTGTGCTATATGCAGTCTAGTATTTGGAGAAGGTGTGGGCTAGTGGTTAAGTGACATGGCTCACAAACCGAAGGTGCTGGGTTCAGTCTTCATCACAGAACTGGCCGTTACCCCTGGGAAGCGAATCCTTAGAAAATGCAGAAGGATGCAGATCTTTACATAAAATGCATGCCGAAGTCAGTTGCACTGGACCGACAGGCACAAAATAAAAACAGTACAATGCACACCGCCTTGGGGAATAGAGAAATAAGATGAACGCAAAAAAAAACAATATCCAGTCTTTTTAACTAAAACGTCTTGCCGCTGCTCTAAAGTAGCTCATGACAAGAGGGCACAATTGAATAAAGCACAAATAATTCTCACTTAATTCTAAATAACGTGCAAATCACCTTAGGTGATTGACACAAGATCGCTATCCTTGCGATGTTGCTATTATCACTTATGGTTTTTTGCTCTCTAAAATTGCACTGAGTATGCTGTTTTTTTTATTGTCCGCTCTTTAATAATACAGACACCATTTTGTATCTAACGTCTGCTACCTACAGTAGTCACAAAGCTGGACGTTGCTGCCACCTAACGACCCATTTAATAACCACCAACTACATTTATCAGCTAATCGATGTGTTTGTGACCTACTTACTGACTTACTCTCATATATATTATTTTCACCAAAAACTTGTCAGTTCCTTGTGGAGCATAGGCATTCAACAAATACATGCTAAGTTGTCCTGTCTTGACCCAACCACTCCATCTTGTATTTTTGTGTAGGACAATGTATTTTTTGGTGTTATGAAAGCACATTTTTTACCTGAAATAAGTCTTGAAATGTTATCATGTGTCCTACAGACTGAAGAGTGCTCTTTTCGTAGACATATGCTAAAACCAGTAGAAGATTATCCATTCTACATGGTAAACTGAACTCTTATATTTGACTTATGAATTAAATGTATAAAGTGTACTTAGTTAAAATCACACTTTATTTAGATTTAAGTGAGAACATATAAACAATGTATCATCAACAAAATTAACAAAAATATACATAATCACAAAAATTCATTCCCATAACGACAGACTAAGGTAGACAAGCCAACAATCTAGTAGTCATTTACATGTTCTATATCAATATTACCAAATCTTGTAAGAATGAGTCTCCTAACACAATCTTATTGTCATTAGCTTTATTTATTCTGATAATCTTTGCTTTTTGTCTCTGCGTATCCTGAGTCTAAAATTTGTGTGTCCTCTCTTCCATTATACTTATTTCATTTTTGTACCTGATTTTGGTTATGGGAAAGAAAAGCCAAGTCATCAGCAAAGTTTGTATAATCAAGTAGTTTTGTTAAATTCTATTGAATTCCATCTGTTTTGGTTGATATTGTTGTCTTCATTATTCAGTCAATATTCTAGAGAAAAAGAAATGGTCATAAGAAACATCCCTTTTGCACACATCTTATTTCCTCCAAGAATTTTAGGGGCATACAACATTGCCTCAGTAACTTCTAAAGTTCTTATTCGTATTGCTGTCAGATGTCAACTTGAATTTGTTCAAAGAAAGTAAGGCCATCCTGAGTCTGTCGACACTGCCATAGCGCTTGTCTAGTGTTGGCACTGGTGATGGCCACATGTGCTTTCTCTGGTCCTCATATGTCGGGCAATTTTGCAGCAGATGTTCAGGGGTCATTTTCCGAGTACCACAAGTTCATTTAGCACCTTTCTTCAGTTTATTGAATAGATGGTACCTCACTCTGTTGTGGCCTGTGCAGATTCTGACGACCACGACCTGCTCTCTTTTGTTCAACTGGTAATGAGCCTGATTTCTTGTGTAGCCAGTATGATTTGTTTCCCATTTGTCCATGTATCTGGCCCTAATAAACTTTATGGACCCTTCATAGGCTACACTTAAATTTGGTTCCACCTTCTAAAGTGATTTGTTAACATATTGATGTAGGGCAATAAAAGGATAAAACTAACATCTAATTTTTAAATACGGAACTCAGTGACATCATTTCTGGAATAGACAAAATTCATAATTTTCTTTAAGATAAGAATTTAAATAAAGCAGAATTTGTATACACAAATCATCTTGGAGATCATGTAAATTTGTTGTGAGTCGATACATCAGCTCCACTTGTGATTCAGTTAAAGTAAAGTTTGCATTATTGCTCTAATGCCATCAATATATATAATATAGAAGTTGTTTGCTGTCATTATTTTTAAATAGACATTTCATAATGTGTCTCTTCTTTATGTCCACATGTCAGAGATGTGTACTTCCACGTGGAGTTACCTCACTGCCTCCTATACTGATGTTGAGATAATGGAAAGTTCTGACATTGATCTGCACTCACAACATGTAGGACATGATATTGTCTCACAGAAACTACCAGACAACATTAGGGAAACTGAGAAGATGACAGGAAATGTTGAAAAAAGTATGGTGAGGCAAATAGTGAAGAATACAGGAGAGATAGTAGATGATATGGAAGGACTACCAGAACCAATACACATTGAGAGGAACTCAGGAGATGAAGCAGTGAGTTTTGAGATGATGCAGATACACAAAGACAATACCATAATAAAAACAGAAAACAGGACAGGAGATCTGAGCTTGACATCTAAAGAACAGAGACTAAATGAGCCAATACAGAGACTGAATGAATCAGTGAAAGTCGGGGAATGTCAGGAAATACTTGAAGATATCATGGCTAAGATGGCTGATAATGGTGACAGTCTCTCTTTAGATAATGGAGAGTGTAGAAATTTGAAAGACAATGTGTTCTGTGTTTCTAAGATAGATACTAAATTTAATTTGAGTAGTGTTAGTCCTGATAAACTTTACAGATGTGATGTTTGTGGAGCAGTTTTCATCACATTTGGAAGCCTGAGCAGTCATATAAGGAAACATAAGGTAGAGAAACCTTACAAGTGTGATGTTTGTGGTAAAGGATTTACTCAAACTACTAGCGTTAGTGCACACAAAATAATACACAAAGTAGAGAAACCATACATGTGCAATGTTTGTGGTAAATGTTTTTCTCAAACTGGCAATCTTAATAGGCACACAAAAATACATGCAGATCAGAAACATTACAAGTGTTATATTTGCTGTATAGGATTTACCCAATCTAAAAGTCTTAAAGAACACAGAAGAATTCATACAAGAGAGAAATCTTGCAAGTGTGATGTTTGTGGTAAATGTTTTGCTCATACTAGCAGCCTTAATTTACACACAAAATTACACACAGGACACAAACCTCACAAGTGTGATGTTTGCGGCAAAAGATTTACTCAATCTGGCAACCTTAATGCACACAGAATAATACACACAGGAGAGAAGCCATACGTGTGCAAGGCTTGTTTTAAATGTTTTGCTCATTCTGGTAGTCTTAAAAGTCACATAAAAATATGTACAGGAGAGAAACCTTACAAGTGTGATATTTGTGGTAAAGGATTTACTAAAACTCGTAACCTTAGTGTACATAAAAGGATACATACAGTTCTGACAACTTACAAGTGTGATGTTTGCGGTAAAAGATTTACTAAATCTTACAATCTTAATGCACACAAAATAAAACATGCAGGAGGGAAGCCGTACATGTGCAATATTTGTGGTAAATGTTTTGCTCATGCTGCTAGTCTTAATAGGCACAGAAAAATACATGCAGGTAAGAAACCTTACAAGTGTGATATTTGTGGTATAGAATTTACTGAAAATAAAAACATTAAAGAACACAGAAGAATTCATGCTGTACAGAAACCGTACAAGTGTGATGTTTGTGGTAAAGGATTTCCTGAATCTGACAACCTTGATACACATAAACTAATACATACAGGACAGAAACATAAGTGCGGTGTTTGTTTTAAAGAATTTACTCAATTGATAAACTTTAATGCTCACAAAACAGTACATACAGGAGAGACACCTTATAAGTGTGATGTTTGTGGTAAAAGATTTACTCGATCCAACAACCTTTCCGTACACAAAATAATACATACAAGACAGAAACCTCACAAGTGTAATGTTTGCGGTAAAGGGTTTAATCAATCTATTAACCTTAATACACATAAAAAAATACACACAGGAGAGAAACCGTACATGTGCAATATTTGCGGTAAATATTTTGCAAATACTTGTATCCTTAATAAGCACATCAAAATACACACATGTCAGAAACCTTACCAGTGTGATGTTTGCGGTAATAGATTTACTCAATCCAAAAACCTGAAAGAACACCAAAAAATTCATACCGTTGAGACACCTTACCAGTGTGATGTTTGTGGTAAATGTTTTGCTTATCCTAACAGCCTTAGAGTACACATGAAAATACATACAGGACAGAAACCTTACAAGTGTGATGTTTGTGGTAAAAGATTTACTCAATCTAGCAACCTAAATACACATAAAATTATACATACAGGACATAAACCATACATGTGTGATTTTTGTGGTAAAGCATTTAATCATACTAGCAGCCTTAATGCACACACAAAAATACATACAGTATAGAAACCTTACAAATATGGTGAGTGTGGTAAAGGATATATTAAACCTTCTAGCCTCCACAAAGAGATACATACATGAGAGAATCTGTACAAGTGTGATGTTTGTGATAAAGAATTTACTAACATTGCTAACCTTAATGTACTCAGAATAAAACATAACATGGAGAAACTTTGGAAGTGTGTTGTTTGTGTTAAAGGATTTACTCAATCTGAACACCCTAAAGAGAAACAGAACATACTGGCTACAAATAAAACGATGCCTATTACCAGTTGAACAGAAGAGAGCAGGTCGTGGTCTTCAGACTTCGCACTGGCCACAATAGACTGAGGTACCACCTATTCAACAAATTGAAGATAGGGGGCACTGACGAATGTTCGTGTGGTACCGGGAAAATGACCGCTGAGCATTTGCTGCAAAACTGCCTGACATACGAGGATCAGAGAAAGCAGATGTGGCCATCACCAGTGGCAACACTAGACAAGCTCAATGGCAGTGTCGACAGCCTCAGGATGACTGCTGCTTTTTTCGAAAAAATAAAGGTTAACGTCTGACAGCGTAAGAAGAAGAAGAAGAATAACACCCTAAAGAACACAATTGAATACATATAGGAGATAAATCTTACAAGAGTGATGTTTGTTGGAAATGATGAATGCAAACAAAGTAATACATACTTGGATACTTGAAATTCAGGTATCCAAACAGGTAGGTTGTGCCAGATAGCTGACTCTATCCTTAGTATATTCTTAGTTCTAAGTCAACCTGTAACTCTACAGCGGCAGATGCCCCTGTGCTGTTATAGCTCTTGTATATTCTGGGTGTAGCCGGAAGAATGGTTTCCTGCTTAACGGGCTAGGCACGGGCAGCTTAATACTCCGCTGTGTTGAGACAACTACTTACGGAGGGTGGTTAACTGATGTGCGATACCCTTAATAGACTAGCACTAGAGGGAAGTAGACTCTCAGGCGCTATCTATGCTGCTCTAAACAAACCACCTAACCATGGCCGGTGTTATGTCATGTTACACAGTTAGTCGCCTCTTACTTAACTTAACTTAACATCTTTATACTGGTTTAGAAGACCCTGCAGAGTCTGTATACAACCAGTTACATTTACATCACCTTGCTCTAAAAGCTATGCGCATTCAGTTTATTCTTAAATGCATTAACTGTCCCTGCCTCCACTACCTCCCCTGGCAATGCATTCCAAGCAGACACCACTCTCTGACTAAAAAAATATTTCCTAATATCTAACCTGGACCTCTCTTTAGTCAGCTTGTAGCTATGCCCTCGTGTTATTGTAGGTGGCTGTATTTTAAAAAACTTGTTATAGTCTAATTTATCGATTCCTCTGATCATCTTATAAAGCTGTATTAAGTCACCACGAATTCTTCTCTCTTCGAGACACTGTAGGCCGGTTTTTAGGAGTCGTTCCTCATAACTGTAATTCTGGAATCCCACTATCATCTTTGTCGCTCTTTTTTGTATTCTTTCTAGCATGTTTATGTCCCCTCTATGATAAGGACTCCACACCTGTACACAGTACTCCAATCTAGGTCTAACTAAAGCTTTACACAGTTTAAACGATCACTTCCTTGCTCCTATGTTTAATATTTATTTTTATCATACCTAAAATTTGCATTTGCCTTTTTCACTGCTACCTTAACTTGCTCACTCACCTTTCCTGTATGATCTATTATAACCCCTAGGTCCCTTTCCTTATCTATCTTTATAATATTGTTTTCTCCCATTCTGTAATTATGTTCCATATTGGATCTACCCATGTTGATGACTGTACATTTATCTACATTAAACTCCATTTGCCAGCTTACAGACCATTCTCGAATCTTATCTAAATCCGACATCAATATATCTACTTCCGCTTTAGATGAGACACTACTGCATAGTTTTGTGTCATCAGCAAATTTTGCAATCATGGATCTCATATCAATGTCCAAATCATTTATATATATCAAGAACAAAATTGGTCCCAAAACCGAGCCCTGTGGCACACCACTTTTCACTTCACTCCACTCAGAGTACTCCTTATTTATGCCCACCCTCTGCCTTCTTCCCGTTAACCAATTTTCAATCCATTTGGCAACTTCCCCACCTATTTCATGTGATTTTAATTTTCGAAATAATCTTTAATGAGGCACTCTATCAAAGGCCTTTGCAAAGTCTAGATAAATTAAATCCACTGGCTCCCTTTATCTATGATTTTAGTAACCTCCTCCATGAATTCTAATAGATTTGTTAAGCATGATCTCCCTCTAGTAAACCCATGCTGTCTATTTCTGATTAGATTAAACCTGTCTAGATGCATTACAATGTTTTCTTTGATTATTATTACAGACTATGCTTGTTAAACTTACCGGTCTATAATTAGCTGGATCTGATTTATTTCTCTTTTTTATTTATTTCTTTTTTTTGTGCATCCGACTTCAGCATGCATTTTATGTAAGGGTCTGCTTCCTCCTACATTTTCTAAGGGTTTGCTTCCCCGGGGTAACGGCCGGTGCTGTGATGGGGATCGAACCCACCACCTCCGGGTCGTGAGCCGTGCCACTTAACCACTAGGCCACGCCGTCCCCATTTCTCTTTTTGAATAAGGGGATCACTCCTGCATCTTTCCAATCTCTTGGAACAATCCCTTTTGCAAGTGATTGAGAACATAGTAAAACCAATGGTTTTGCTAGTTGTTCTCTAATTTCAAATAACAATTCTAAATGGATACCATCTTGACCAGCTTGAATCATCTCCCCCACCCACTGCACACATGTTTCTGCTGCTATCTACACATTGAAACGTGCCAATAAACATGCGTGACCAGTTGAATAGAGATCGACTCTGAACTCATCTTACCTTGCTACAACAAATGTGATTGCGTAACACGTTTCTGTTATCCAAACAAAGTCAGTAGCCTCCCCGAAATAACATTTTGATGCCTTAAAGAGGTTCACATGTAATTTTGGCGACATAATCTAGGAAATTTTTATTTGCAACCACCGCAATATAAAATATATCAGAGAACCTGGCCTTCAATGCAATATCGTTTCTGACAGCACTTCAATGACATACAATAATTCCGACTGTGAGATCGCCAATCATTTCAATAGTCCCGCCGACGTGATGGAGAGATGATATGCACACTTTTTTGGACCATAATGGAACTAAAGGGCGTAGGACATATTTGGATTCAATCAGCTTTTCGCTAACTGTCATCAGACCCTCTTGCCTGATCCAATACTAGGATTCAAGTATCATCATCATCATGTAGCATGTCCTTTGTAGAACGTCGCTCCAATCACAGTCTGTCTGAAAGAAACTCGTTCCCTTGCCAAAACTCCAGCCTCCGCCAGTCATACCCAGGAATCCCTGGATATCTTTGTGCCATCGTCTTCTTGGTCTACCCCTTCCTCTTTTGCATGACACCATACCTTCCATCACCGTTCTCTCAAAACCATTGTGTCTCTTGATGTGACCAAAGCATTTGCATTTTCTAGCCAAAATGGAATTGATAAACAAGTTCTCATTTATGCTCAACTCTTGCCGAATGTCTACATTTGCTTTTTTCTTTGTCCAGGGTATTCTGAGGATCTTTCTGTAACATTTTGACTCGAAGGATTTGATTCTTTGTCTAGAAGTTTTGGTAATCGTCCATGATTCACAGCCATAAGCTGCCACAGGAAAAACACAGGCTCTCATGACTTTTACTTTTATCATTCTGTTGGTGCCCTGCCATAATTTCTTCAGGCTGTTCAGTCTCTGCATTGCCATAGCTAGTCTTCTTCTGATTTCTTTCAAGCAGTCACCATTTTCGTCAATTCTGAAGCCCAGATATTCAAAATGTGTGACCTGATCTACTTCCTCACCACCCATTGTAAATTTATGCTGACATTGTGGTTTGTCGGTGATCATTATCCTCCCAGCATTTGACATCCAGTAGTTTGCCATTGCTTTCTGAACGTTGTTCTGGCCGCTTACCAAATATGGTCTCTGGTGCGCCATTAGCCCGATACTAGGCGTTTCCAGCTCCCGCTTTTAGAGTCGTTGTCGCACAGGTCGATCTTCCGCCTCTTCCACCAGCAGCTGTGTGTACTTGTCAGGGGTGGACTCCAATTCTTGTCGTTTCACTCACGTAGTTTAGCCGGACAACCAAAGCCGTTGCCCGCGGGGTGGCGCTGCCGTACACATGCAGACTCTAGGAGCCATACGTGAGCTAGACAGAAGTGGGGGAACCAAATAGGATCCTGGCCATCAAGGATGTGGCTGCCTCTCACTGTGAGGGGCTATCCCTTACAAACTTATGCCCTACCTCCCGATTCAAGTATGTATATATATATATATATATATATATATATATATATATATATATAGTTATGGCCTATTGCGTCTTGACAGACGATCAGTAAGCTATTCTGTTGTAGAGATGGCGGTGGCGACATCTGTCCTGGAATGACATCGACTTTCGTGGCTGATTTTGCCGATTCTCGATTGACAGGGACGACAGCAGTGTAAAGAAAAAAATGTTGATTGGTGTCATGTAGGCTTCTTTCTTTTGTATCGCTTGTCTTCCATCTTTGTCATCAGAACTAGCTCTGATGCCCGTTCTCAAGGTCGCTCTTCGTGTAGCTCTATCCTCTGCAATCTCCTCCCAGAAATTTGGATTGATCGTAAAATGAGTCATGGAACATTTGCAAATGTCCTTGTTTCTTAATTTAGGCCATCCTTGTTATTTTGTACCCGAGATGAGTTCACCCAGGACTAACTGCTTCGGAAAACGAGAATTTGACATTCGTTTCACGTGATTAACCATCTCAGTCTCTTATTGCTTAGAGTCGAGAAGAGGGAAGACATCTTGGCGTGTTTCAGTATTTCCGAGCTGGTCATCTTGTCCTGCCACTTTATGTTCATTATACTGCAAAGACATGATATATGAGAGATGTTTAACCTTTTCTCGTGTCTTGAATGTGATGTCTATGTTTCCGCTCCGTATAACAGTATATCAAGCACGCATGATTGATATATCATGATCTTTGTATTTAGTTTCAGCTTTCTGTAATTTCATGCCCTTTCTTTCAGCCTGCCGAAAGTTGTTGCTGCTTGCCCTATGCGTATATTGATCTCTTCATCGAGTGATAGTGTTGTTGTTACCGTGGAGCCCAAATATTTGAACACTTGAACTTCATCGAGCGGATCTTCATGTAGCTTAATTGTTTTTACTGGTGCGGTTCTAACTTGTTTTTGGACAAACCGTTTTATTTTTCACGTTTACAGTGAGTGAAAATATGTTGCAGGCATCATATATGTATATATATGATGCTTGCAATATATATATATATATATATATATATATATATATATATATATATATATGCGAAGGGCGTTCCGTCAAACTGGGACTTTTTTAAAATGAAATGGGTTTTTTTTTTCAAGTAGTAAAAATGCAATTTATTTTTCTATATAATCTCCTGCAACGTGTATGCACTTATTTCAGCGTTTAGGTAATACTTAAAACCCTTCAGCGTAGTAAAATTTGTTAGTATGTCTGAACCAATCCAGGAAAGCCTGTTTCACTTTGTCATCAATGCTGAAAAGCTGACCTGGGGAGTAAGACTAACGTCTGGTCAGGCAAAATATACTGATCAGACGTGTTAGTCAGGGTTAGGCAAAACATACTGGCCAAGACCCTCACCTTGGCTTCCTAGTAGCGATTTTGGTCCGCGATTTTAACTTATCTATCACGTGAATGGTCTATGGCAAGTGAGTCATCTAGCCATCATAGGACAAAAGTGCCCTAACTAGTGACTGTAGTTCCAGCACGGTATAACTCATTCAGGAAGAACTAGAACAACAAGTCCCGGTTTGATTTGAACGCCCCTCGTATGTATCCCGTGGTACGTGTTGTTGGATATATTCACATACTCTTATCGTTGCCACGAACAAATATTGTTAATTTCAGTCAAGTTTGTCGCTCATCTCTGATCAAACGACATTGACAACACACCGCCAGCATTCTTTATTTCACAGTGTCACATTATCCTCGGTCTCAGACGACAGACTTGCCGTATGCGAGGAAGCCAACACTATTATGTATGCGTTCGGATCTATTGCAACGCTGAACTAATGAGGACCTAGGTCATTGAAATGCCCATCTCACCATCGCATAGGTCATAGGTGGGCGACCCCTTGGACGTGTACATGCATATGGCCATCAAAACGTTGTTCTACCTGTCCATTTGTTATCAGGCATGCATCTTATGTCCAGCCCAACAATGTTTTGGTGATATAGCTGCTTCCACAAAGTCTCGAAACAAAGTTTGATGTCGAATTTCTTAGTTTCGGATATTGTAGTCTTTGTTACCGTACTCATATATTCATCTGCTTTCATTTCTTGTTTGGCCTACTTTGTCCTAAGTGGCATTCCTTGAATCTCAAATTCTCGGGTACTCTCTGGCCAACATGGCTGACTGGATGTATTTTGTTAATTTGTTGATATGTTGTGTGTCTTCGTATGGTCTGTGTCCCCGATGAAGGCCTTGTGGCTGTTACGTTTGTTTCGTTTTATGTTTCTGTCCTTGTGCAGTAACTGAGCTATACCTGGCTGTACGCGTTGTTTTTACCGGCTCTCTCTTTTCGGAAATTCAAAATGTGAGATGGACTACTTAGTACTTACTGTTACTTACAATAATAATAATAATATATAATAATTACAAATAGTAATTTTAAAGTTTTAGTTAAGTAAGTTACTTAACTAAAACTTTAAAATTACTATTTGTAATTATTATTATTCCTATTTAACAACTAATCCTAATCATGATGTTGGTTTTGTAGATATAAAACATTCTCAAACTAGCCATACTTAATTTATTGAATATGTTCTTCTTCTTAGTTCTTAGTCGATCTATACTTCTACAGGGGCAGACGACCCTGTGCAGGTCCCAGCTCTGAGCTGGCTGTAGCCTAGCCGAGAGGAGGATTCCCTGCTTAGCGAGATAGGCTCGAGCAGCTGGGACAAGTGCCGTAGAGGGTGGTTAAATAATGTGCGAGTCCATCTTAATAGACTTAACACCAAAGCAAAGTAGACCGGCAGCCTTTTCGGCGCCATCTATGCTGATCTAAACAAACCACTTAACCATCATCGGTGTTATGCCATGTCACACAGTTAGTCGCCTTACGACGTGCTCTTTGTGTGGCAATGGGGCTATTTGTGTCCTTATCATACACAAAAGACCTTGTCAGACCACTCGGGAATAGTTGTGTGTAAAACATAAATTAATACAGAACGTGTTGGTGCTATTGTTTTTGTTGTGGAAGTGTTAGTTTCTGAGATAAAAGAATATTCAGGTGATATTGTTGAGAAAAAAAACCGGAAATATATAAACTCTCCCTCTTTTGACATCTCTTGCTTTAAATAAAAGAAAAATTCACAGACAGAAAACGGATTAGAGATGTTTACAAAATGGCCATACCTGTCAGTTTCCACTACAAACGTACATGTGCATGCCCAATTAAATAATTTTCATCCACAGTCACATATGTTGACAGGTATTCTATAAAATAAAGTCTAGTCTAGAATCTACATACTGCATTGCCGTTATGTTTATGTTAGTGTGCATTTCCCCGAGAGAGTCATGTTTGACTGTATAAATGTCATATTGTAAATTTAACTTGATAGAACATTAAGTTAATTAATTTTGTAATGGTCTCAGAACATAAAAATATTTGTGATTTGCCAATTACAATTTTATTATTTTTTGCAGATATCTTTATCATATAATTTAGGAATCCTTAGATTGATTGGCCTGACCATATTCTACTTTTGCTGAGATAAAAAGAAAAGCTATTCAGATTCCAAAGGAAAACATACAGGCAGATAGCGAGATGTTGAAACAAGAATTAGAAACAACACAGGTAAACCATGGCTTTAGTTCATCAAAGAATGCATACCAAAAGTCAAATTACTACTTCTAAATGAGTGAAACTGTTAGCAATGAATTATCTTTAATGAAAAATTATCCAATGACATTGCTGGAATTTTACAACATAAAAATAAATATGTGTAGATGTCATCCAAACTATTATCAGTACTTCTTGTTTTTGTTTTTCTTCAATTTTCTAAAAATTCAAGTAATTGGCATTTACAACATGTATGTGACTTTTTTCATGGGAGTTTAATAAATGTTATAATATGTGGCAGTTTAATGTATGTTCTGATATGAAATGTCACTCTTTATTTTCACCAGCTTGCAAAGAAAAGAGAAAACGGTACCAATGTCTCATATTTATTTGTTGGAATAAAGCAGGAACTAGATAATGAGGTACGTATATACAAAGATAATGATATCCTTTGATAGTAAATGGTTTCTGTTGTAATTATAAGTAAATGACTTTGTTTTTTATATGAACAATTTAGATGCTGCCTCTTTGCTGAAGGGGCAATTAACTAGCTAACTTAAGGCCTGAGTGAATGGCTGCTGTAGAATCTTCAAGCCTCCATGAACTGGTGTGGATCTACTGTCCTGGTTATGCTGGGGTTCTGGGCAAGGAAAAACTGACATCTTGGCTACCCAAGCACCCATTAGGGACAATTGGGAAATGGATAGAGGTGGTATCCTGAATTCTATCAATGACCGCCTGTTGAAGGATGACACTACAATAGTAACATTACCCAGCAATTCAGACTGCAACTTTCAAATGAGGGTCGAATGGAGTCTGAAGCATTAGAACATGAAGCAGAAATGTTTTCAACCAATAGGCTACAGGAACTATCAGTATCCACACACTTTGCCATTTCCTGAGAGAAACTGAGCACCTATGGGTATGTCTGAAGTGCAGTGAAGCTGTTTCCTCAGAACAGATTGATTTTACTGTTGTTGTAAATTGTCATTAACATTCTACCATCTTCTTTTTGTTTACATATTCCATCACTGTATTTTTTCAGACTAAACAAAACATCCAATCACAGCTTCCATTCCTGCAAGAAAAGATGAAGCAGGAACAAATGTACATGGTAAGTATTGAATTACCTGTATCCATTGGAATATCCTTAGAAGAAACAGATGTTAGGGCTGAATACTACATCATCATCACTTGTGGATTAGCACAAGATTGTGGAACATTCTTCTAGTTTTGTTATCTAGTTTTATAGCATTTTTTTTAAAACATATTTTACAGCAGTGCTTCTCAAAGTAGTGGTATGCAGACACATACCGAGTACCTGGCTTCCAAAGAAACCTCTGCAGGATGAGTTGACTGAGATTAGGCAGTCATAGGGATGGCCAAGTAATCAATTTAATGACAGCCTGAGGAGTCTCTTAAGTGCTGACAAATAGACACTACCACCTGGGATAAGCTGGTCCTAAATCGTTCAGCCTGGAAAGATGTAAACACATTACATGCTGAAGTCATAAGCCCATAATAGACAAGTGTTCAGAATGCACTGGGAATACCAGTATAGAGCTACAGACCATGTTTGCCAGTCACACGATAGAGCTTTCTAAACTTCTAATTGGCTCGATCAGTCAAAAACACACACAGTCTCAAGAAATAAAGTGACACTGAAAGATTTTGGTAGTCCCAATCAATGATAAAGAACACATGATTAATATTATTCACATAAGTACACTTATGAAAATGCATATAGTTTTTTAAAATATACTATAAGTTAATCAATATAACTGAGCAAGTTCACTTGTAATTATTCCAGAAATCTGAAGAGATTACTGTCAATGAAGGTGTGCCCTTGAAGACAAGAAATGTTGACAGCAATAATGATACAATGACAGGACCTGTGAAAGTGAAAAATCATGATCATTGTGGAGAGGATGTACAGAGGCATATAAAAAATGGTACGTTAGTAATTTGAGATGTAAAACCCTCAACTTTCAAGAAATGAATGAGCGTAAGCATAAAGCATTGTTTGTTCGAGTCCCACAAGTTTCTTAGCAGAGGTGCGATCACATGCATAGTTCTCAACAGACCGACAATAAACTAGGAGGTCCCTTCTACACACTGTACACATAGAATTACCCATGTGTAACTTTTGAATAGCCAAAAACTTTTGAAAATTTATTAAATTCCAATACAAGCTGCATGGCCCAGGTGTAAACCCAAGGGGGAACAATCTGCATTCTGTGCTATATCCAGTCATCTTAACTAACATGTCTTGCATAGGTCCAAGTTAGCTTATGATGAGAGAGCTCAATTAAATAAAGTACAAATATTTCTCATTTAAATTTAAAAAAAGTGCAAATCACAGTGTTAGACCTTAGCCGATTCGTACAATATCTCTATCCTGGCACTGCTGCTATTATCACTTATGCTGTGCAGTCTATAGCAGTTGCTACACTGTCTTTCATTACTCGCCTGTCAGCTTGAATCATCTCTCCCACCAGCTGTACAGATGCTTCTGCTGCATTCTAAACATGACGATCAGGTCGAGCGTCATTAGCAAATTGTTAGCGTCCTTGCACCCGTTCATGCAGCAAACACATTTCACCATAAACAGGAAGTATTTCCTAATGAATATCTTCTGCAGAAAGTCTTTTTTGTCTCCTTAAAATGCACAGAGTACAATGTTCTTTGATTGTGCACTCTCTGACAACATGGACACCATTTTGTATCTGAGCTGCTCATCCAAGCAACATCTGCTATTTATAGTTGTCACAAAGCTGGATGTTCCTGTCATCTAATGACACCTTTAGTTTTTTGTAAAAGTAAAGATCCTGTCACGCATACAGTGCATAGGACATATGGTATTAGGCCCATATTATTTTGTAACCCACAGCACTTACTAAATACACTTTAGTAACCACCAACAATATTTTTGAGGTAATCCATATAAGTTTGTGACCTACTTACTGACTTCTCTCAAATTGATTGGTTTATGTAAAACCTTTCAGCTCATTGTGGAGCATCGGCCTTTAGCAAATACATGCTAAGTTCTCATGTCTTGAGCCAACCACTCCATCTTGTATTATTGTGTTGCTGTCAGTGGCAACTGGAAAATTCTAAAGCAATTTCAGATCGGAGACAGAGGCACTGAGGGCTGCAGTAGAAGCAATGCTGACAGGCGAAAGCAATGAAAGCCAGATAGTCCTGTTTACAGATGCCCTGGCCGTAGTTCCAGAACTAAAAAGCCAGAAAAATACTGAACTTAATGATTTAAGAGCAGTACTCTATCAATTAGCCAGCAGTCCGCACCAAAAAGAGTAGTGGTACAGTGGGTTCCATCCCACTGTAACATCCAAGGCAACGAGGAGGCAGACAGACTGGCAAAAGAAGGTGCAAGACTACCACAACCAGATTCTAGTGTGACCTACGAAGAGTCCAAAAGGCTTATTAGGGCCAGATACATGGCCAAATGGGAAACAGAACATACTGGCTACACAAAAAATGATGCCTATTACCAGTGGAACAGAAGAGAGCAGGTCGTGGTCTTCAGACTCCGCACAGGCCACAACAGACTGAGGCACCACCTATTCAATAAAATGAAGATAGGTGGCACTGACGAATGCACTTGTGGTACCTGGAAAATGACCGCTGAACATCTGCTGCAAAACTGCCCGACATACGAGGACCAGAGAAAGCACATGTGGCTATCACCAGTGACAACACTAGACAAGCTCTATGGCAGTGTCGACAGCCTCAGGATGACAGTAGCTTTCTTTGAACAAATACAGGTTGACGCCTGACAGCGTTAGAAGAAGAAGTATCATCATGGAGAGATCATGTGGATGTTTCAGGAATTTTTCAGAAGTCGATACATCAGCTCTACTTGTGATTCAGTTAAAGTAAAGTTTGATTTATTGTTCTGATGCCATCAATGTTTATAATATAGAAATTGTTTGCTGTCATTTTTAAAAAATAGACATTTCATAATGTCTCTCTTTTTTATCTCCACATGCAGAGATGTGGGCTTCAACCTGGAGTTTCCTCACCGACTCCCATGCTGATGTTGAGAAAATGGGAAGTTCAGACAGTGACATGTGCTCACATGTAGGACATGATATTATCTCAGAGAAACTACAAGACAACATTAGGAGCACTGAGAATACCACAGAAAATGTTGGACAAAGTTTGGAGAGACAAATAGTAAAGCATAAAATTAAGAATATACGAGATGTAGTAGATTATTTGGTAGGACCACCAGATCACACACACATAAAAGAGAACACAGGAGATAAGTCAGTGAGCTTTGAGATGATGCAGCTACACAAAGACAATGCCATAATCAAAAAAGAAATAAGGACAGGAGATCTGAGTTTGACATCTAGAGAACAGAGACTAAATAATCCAATGCAGAGACTTAATGAGTCAGTGAAAGTTAAGGAATGTCAGAAAATACTTGAAGACATTATGGCTAAGATCACTCATAATAATCACAGTCTGTCTTCAGATAATGGAGATCGTAGAAATTTGTCAGAAAATGTGTTCTGTGTTTCAAACAAAGATACTAAACATAATGTGAATAATGTTAGTTCTGTTAAAATTTACAGATGTGATGTTTGTGGGGCAGTTTTCATCACATTTGAAAGCCTGAGTAGTCACATCAGGGAACATAAGGTAGAGAAACTTTACAAGTGTGATGTTTGTGGTTTAAGATTTACTCAACGTAGTAATCTTGAAATACACAAAAATATACATGCACGAAAGAAACCTTACAAGTGTGATATTTGTGATAAAGTATTTACTAAAAAAAGTAGCCTTAATACACACACAAAAATACATACAGGAGAGATACCGTACAAGTGTGATATTTGTGGTCAAGGATTTACTCAATCCAGCAACTTTAATAAACACAAAAATGCACACACAGGAGAGAAACCTTACATGTGCAATGTTTGTGGCAAATGTTTTGCTCATACGTGTTACCTTGAGAGACACACAAAAATACATACAGGGGAGAAACCTTACAAGTGTGATGTATGTGGTAAAGGATTTATTTTCTCTGACAACTTTAAAGCGCACAAAAGAATTCATACTGGAGAGAAACCTTACAAGTGTGATGTTTGTGGTAAATGTTTTGCTGACTCTTGTTATCTTAAGAGGCACATAAAAATACATACAGGGGAGAAACCTTACAAGTGTGATGTATGCGGTAGTGGATTTAATTTCCCCAACAATCTTAAAGTGCACAAAAGAATTCATACTGGAGAGAAACCTTACAAGTGTGATATTTGTGGTAAATGTTTTGCTCATACTGTCAGCCATAGTGAACACATAAAATTACACACAGGACAGACACCTTACAAATGTGATATTTGTGATAAAGGTTTTACTAAATCTAGCAGCCTTAATGTGCACAAAATGATACATACAGGACAGAAAAATTACCAGTGTGATGTTTGTGATAAAAGATTTACTCAATCTTGCAACCTTATTACACACAAAATAATACACACTAAAGAGAAACCTTACAAGTGTGATGTTTGTGGTAATGGATATAATCACTCTAGCAATCTTAAAGAACACAAACGAATTCATACAAGAGAGAAACCTTACAAGTGTGGTGTTTGTGGTAAATGTTTTGCTCAAATTAGTAATCTTAATAGGCACACAAAAATACACACTTGTCAGAAACCTTACCAGTGTGATGTTTGTGGTAAATGTTTCACTCAAAATAGGAGCTTTAGAGCACATATGAAAATACATACAGAACAGAAAACTTACAAGTATGATGTTTGTGTTAAAACATTTACTCGTGCTAGCAAACTTAATGCACTAAAAAAAAATACATACAGGACATAAATCATACATGTGTGATTTTTGTGGTAAAGCATTTAATCATACTAGCAGCCTTAATGCACACACAAAAATACATACAGTATAGAAACCTTACAGATATGATGGATGTGGTAAAGGGTAAATTAAACTTTGTAGCATTAATGCTCACAAAACGATACATACAGAAGAGAATCTGTACATGTGTGATGTTTGTGATAAAGAATTTGTGATAAAGAAAAACTTTGGAAGTGTGTTGTTTGTGCTAAAGGTTTTACATTATCCAAACATCTCAAAGAACACAAAATACGCACAGGAGAGAAATCTTACAAGAGTGATGCTTGGGGGAAATGATTAATTCACGTAAAATAATACATACTTGGACACTTAAAATCCAGATATCTGAACAGACAGGTTAGGCCTGCTGCCAGGTAGCTGACTCCATCCTTAGTATATTTTTGTTTGCGATTTTCTTTCCTGTGGCTTATTAAGCCTGAGGAAAGGTAGGTGACATGTTGGGTAAGAATTTCATCATCATTGTAAATATTTGTCTAGTCAACAGCTAACAGCCTGCTCCTTTCGATTGCAAAAGGTTCTTTTATGTGCATATCACATGCATAGGACATTCACATTTTTCATCATTCCCTGATAGAACAAGTCACTGGTCTGATTTCATTGGAGACTGAAGTACGTTTGAAACGTGTGTTTTTGTTCATTCGTTTCTTGAGAGGAAAGCGTCTCCAGCTATAGCGACTCCCATACTCAAGAGAACCTTACAATTGTGATGTTTGATGTTAAAGATATAATGTTACTCGTGACCTTGCACAATACATACAGGTGAGAAACCATTCGATTGCAGTGTTTGTTATAAAGGGCACGAGCTTGTAGCTTTAATGCATATAAAATATGGCTGTACTGATGAAGAAAGTGTTACTGAATCAGTCTTAGACACTTGTGTAACTGAAAACAGACAATTGTGAAAATCTCAAAATGTTAGCCACATTGCTGCTAATACAAAATCTTGTCACTTGTGTAGAACAAATGACTTAATTATGGAGTTGCTATTTGATTATTTAAGTTGTTGCAGACTTATCTGGAAAGATTATTCATGAATGCTTATTGTATTCTCTCAACTTGTGTAGAGGACATTGACGTTTCAGGTATAGAATGAACCGTTAATATTTGGTTAGATGTGAACAGATTTATATTAAAATCTTCATATAAAAAAAATTATTATTCTTTCTTTTGTATTTCGTTTGTCCTGTTTTTGCATTTCAGCACCAGGTTATGAAGAGATCTCTAGAACGAGCCTTATTTTGTGACTCATACACTATGGCATTCACCACCTCAGATATTTCCGTTGGTATTGTAATTAAACATTTCGTTTTCGAGATCTCTTCTGTGTTCGGCGAAGATGAAAATACATAAATAAATATCCACTGTCGCCTCGCTAGACGAGTCACAGTGTCATTAACGCCCTTGTAACTAGATTACACATACCATTTAGAAAAAACATATTCTGATGAAATGGCGTCTAAAATTGACCCGTTAAAGAGGCTTAGCTTAAAACCTCATCTGGGCATACCACCATCTTTCTCATTTACATGATATATTTATATAAAAAATGATTTTGTTTAATATATTTTTTTAAAATAATTATTTATTTCAAATTTATTCTAAAATTGCTAGCCATGTTGCTAACAATTTATTTGATTTATAGATTTAAATAATTAATTTTAAATAAATCTGTTTGTGAAATGAGCTAACTAGCAGCACTATGGAATGTAGGACATATTTCTTGTTGGAAGATGCAAGAGAAAATGTGAATCAGCTTCTTCTTCTTCTTTCGTTCGCTTTAAAATATTGTCTATATCTGCAATGTTGTCTCTTGTATAAACTTCACTGTCTTTTGTAGTTCACATACAGGTCCATAAAGTTTCTCTGCCAGTGTTGTTTCTATGGGCCAGTGAGATTTTCTCTGTATATCATATTCGGGGCAGTTTTGCAGTATGTGCTCTGCTGTCTGGGGCTCCTGTCCGCATGTACACATGGCTGAGTTGCCAATCTTCATTTTTGTGTACATGTGGCTGCGGAGTCGGTTGTGTCCTGTTCTAAGGCGCAACACAACAGTTTGCTCTTGTCTGTTCATGTTATGGTAATCGTCTTGTGTTACTGTTGGTGGCTTTCTGATTGATTTGATCATCATCTTCTGTTGGTATGTAACTGGCACATCGGGTTGCTCGTCTGCAGCATCCTCCTTTGCCAGTCGATCTGCTCTCTCGTTTCCTGGTATTCCACAATGAGAAGGTATCCACTGCATGACAATCTTGCGCTGGTTGCTCAGTTCAGACAGTAGAGCCTGTAGATCTGGCAGTTTCTCAAATTTAAGTGCTTGGAGTGCTGATTGTGCATCTGTAAGAAATACTACAGGTTGTGGACCGACATTGGTGTTCAACAGTTTCTCAGTTGCCACCTTGATTGCCTGTATTTCTGCATCATATATATGACAGAATTTCCCAGTTGGTACTCTGACTGTATCCCTAATGTTGTTTGGGTATTCTATGTACACTCCCACTCCACCATTCTTTACTGCATTCTATGCTGACCCATCTGTGTATACTCTGATCCAGAGGTCTTGTGGGTATTCTTCATGTGAATCAGCTTATGGGGTTGTGTCATGAATGGAATTAAAAAGGATTGCATGAGCAATAAGAGAAATATAAAATGTAAAAATATCTCTATTTGTAAAATAATAAAGAGGTAAATAACATTCAACAACAACAACAAAAATTGCGCTAAAATAATAATTAATGTGTCAGATTTATCCAATACTGAATTAGTGGTGGACTTGTCCTTCAGCGGCGGTTACACCATTGCGGGTCCTAATTTCTCTTCTAATGGTCTCTGTTGTGGGACCACGATCGACCAGTGGATGATAAGTCACCCATCTGTAGCATCGCGAATGTTGTTGCGATATGCACGGGAGTCGGATTGGTGGTCGTCCCCGTTGTTGCTTCCTTTATGGGGTACCATATTACTGTCGCTGTTCCATCGATCATCCGTTTTTTTGTACAAAAGTACATCCCTCCCCATCCCTCGTAATGTTCCATCTTGTCAGCATAAATAACTGCATCTTCCACAAGGGACAATTGACGGATGTCCGAGTTATGTAGACCTTTTTTGCACTTGCTATGAAGCATGAAGTCGACCATCCTCTCTCGAGGGAGGCTTGGGTCACTCTGAGTTTGAATTCCATCTCCTTCGTGAGTGACCACCTTTCCTGTTCTTGTTGGCTATAGATTAGATAAGGAAGACATTAACCGAAGGAAATATAACTGGTATTCAGTGGATACAACTGGAGAACCTAGACTAAGCAGGTGATCTGATACTTTTGTTACACAATCATATGCCAAATCTTATGATCTGGATACTGAATGTTTTTGTTTTTTTTCGCGTTCGCCTTATTTTTCTATTCCCCAAGGCGGTGTGCGTTGCACTGTGGTTTTTATTTTGCGCCTATCGGCCCAGTGCATCCGACTTCAGCACGCATTTTATGTAAGGGTCTGCTTCCTCCTGCATTTTCTAAGGGTTTGCTTCCCCGGGGTAACGGCCGGTGCTGTGATGGGGATCGAACCCAGCACCTTCGGGTCGTGAGCCGTGCCACTTAACCACTAGGCCAAGCCGTCCCCAGGGATACTGAATGTAAACTATATTATCTGCTTTAATGGTTATCTTAAAACCATTAGAATAGCCAGGTTTTTATCATTCGGAATAGCAATCAATATTTCTTCGAGATGTCCTCGTGAAACTAAAAGCTCAAACTTAGACAGTCTTATCTGTTATTTGTTAAAGGTTTCCCTTTCTGGATTCTACAGGCAAAGGCATGCACCTTTCAATGCCAGACCATAGTCTTTTAGGTTATATCAAGACACATTGGCCAGTGTATAGGTGCTTGTGTGTATCTGTTTGTATGTGTTGTTGTATGTGTCTCATCACTGTAGTAGTTTTGTCTATTTTTTCTGTACATGGAGAATAGTTATGTATCTAAGTTCACTTGTAATTATTCCAGAAATCTGAAGAGATTACTTGCAATGAAGGTGTAACCGTGAAGAAAAGAAATGTTGACAGCTTTAATGACACAATGACAGGACCTGTGAAAGTGGAACACCCTGATTATTGTGGAGAAGATGTATATAAAAGATAATAAGCCAGTTGTAAGCTTTTATACAAAAGAGAGGTGAGGTACTCATCTCTCATGAAACGAAAGCACAAAACAATAGTTGTTTGAATCCCACAAGTTTCAAGTATTTTAGAAGAGGTGGAATCATGTGTCTAGTCCTATCATGGACGACTGATAAAGTAGGAGCTCCCTTGTACACACTGTGCACATAGAATAACTTTTCTGTAATCCTTTTGAATAACCATAAACATTTGGAAATTAATTAAATTTCGATACAAGCCGCTTGGTCGGCTGTAATCCCAAAGGGAAAAATATCTGTATCCTGTGCTATATCCAGTCATCTCAACTAACACATCTTGCCACTGGAATAAGAAAACTCCTCAGTACAAGAGTACAAGAGATTGATGATAGCAATAGATATTTCTCACTTAGATCTAATTAAAGTGTAAATCACAGTGTCAGACCTTAGACGATTCGCACAATATTTATATCCTGAGGCTGTCACCTTTGTCTCTTGCATTCTATTGCAGCAGTGAACGAGATGGGCAGGATAGTGTCGGGGTGCCTGAAACCCACCCCTACAAACAAAATATATCCCTTAATTGGCATTGCACCGCCTGATATAAGAAGAGGTGTAACTGCGGAAATCGAATGAAGGAAACAGGAAAACAACCCTAGACACCCGATGTTTGGCCATCAGGATGAAACCACAAGACTTAATCGAGACACAGTTTCTTAAAATCGACAGAGACCATCCAGACAAGCCCGGAAGGTCGACGTATCGAGAGGTGGCGTGAAACAATGCAGGATCCATAGATAGAGCTCAAGGAAGAGGCTGCGCCTGGACACCACCTGCCCTACACTGTGTGGAAGGCAATGAACAGACTTCGAACTGGTGTCTCAAGATGCAGAGTGAACTTGAAGAAATGGGGATACTCAGATGTCGAAACATGTGAATGCGGCGCAGTTCAGGACCAAGACCATCTGATGACCTGCCCCAACCTCCCTGAAACCTGTGACATGAACGACATGATGGAGGCGAACGACAAGGCAGTTCAAGTTGCTGAATACTGGACGGATGCCGTGTGACATGGTGTTTGGACGCGGAAAGTAAGTCAATATTGCAGCTGTTACACAACCATTACTCGCATGTCAACTCAAACATCTGACATGCCCTCCGCATCAATGCTTCTGTTGCAGGCAACCAGGTCAGGCTTCATCAGCAATTTTTTAGTTTTTTGAGAAAATTTATCAACACTGCTTTATGCAACAAACACTTTTCACCATAAACGGGAAGCATTTTCTAATGAATATCATTTTGCAGAAAACCCTTATGCCCTCCAAAAATATACTGTTCTTTAATTATATATTCTGTGACAATACGTGACACCATTTTTGTATCTGAGCATGCATGCAACACTGAACGTCAGCTATCTACAGTAATCACACAGTAGCTGAATGTTGATGCCACCTGATGATTCCGTTAGGAACCATCAGCTATATTTTTCAACTATCTCACATCAGTTTGCGATTTACTTACTGACTTACACTTGCATATATTTGTTTCAATACAAACTTTTTAGTTCTAAGTGAAGCATAACCCATCAACAATTATACACCATGTTCTCCTGTTGTGTGCCAACCACTCCAGCTCTGCCTATTTTCTTTATCTTCATCTTAAACTCTCTTCTCAAATTGTGTTTTGGTCTTCCTCTACCTCTTTTGTCCTGACAGTTTCAGAACAGAGACTTGTTTGGGATGCTATCTTTTGCTTTAAAAGAGCAGACGGACAAATTTACAATGATCACAGAACGATAAACACACACCAAAGGAAAGTAAAAACCAAGAAAGAGAAGCTAACTAAGGCAATCCTAAGGGCTATGAAAGAATCTATATCTAGAGAAGCAAGAAGAAAATACAATATATATTGGACAAAAGAAGTACAAAGGTTTGAAGAACTGAGCTCATTCAGAGAAATAGCTACAGCAGATCAAAGCACAGAGAGTAATATAGCCTTCAATGCAGCCTCTGCCAGATATAAAAGAAAGGTAAAGAAAACTGCAAGGCAGAGCAGAAAAAAAAACAGGTGGTCTCAATTTGGACAGAAGACAGCAAACTTAGGAAATTGGCTAATGTCCTCAATGAGGAAAACAGCAGTCGATCACCAATAATAATAACAGCACAATCAGGAAATGCAACAGGGCAAAAGAGCAGCAAACATCTTTAGAAGAAATATGCAAGTTTTAACCAGGTAACAATAAAAAAAATCAGACAGCAGGACATCAGAAAACAGATCCAAGGATCAGTCAATATGCATATGTTAGCAGAAGAGCATCTGACATCCAGTTTCACCACACTGACAGAACTAGAAGATGCACTCAAGTAAAATAACTGTTTTAAAAAAAGCATAGCTTTTAGACCAAGGTGATGTAAATGAAACTGGTTGTATACATACTCTGCAGAGTCTTCTAAACCAGTATAAAGACATTAAGTTAAGTTATATACGCATATCGCTGTCACGAACAAATATTGTTTGTTTCAATCAAACCCGTCGGTCTTCTTAGTGCATAAGCCATTTATAACATCCCGCCAGCATTCTTTATTTACATACTCATACGGTCATTTGTTTTCATTTCTTGTTTGACCATCTTTGTGTGTTGTTTGTGGTAAAGGATTTGCTAAAACTTGGAATTGCAATGCTCACAAAAGAAAACATTCATGAGAGAAACCTTACATGTGCTATGTTTGTAGTAAATTATTTACTGAAACTAGTTATCTTAATGTACACAAAATAACACATACAGTAGAGACACTTTAGAAGTGTCTTGTTTGTAGCAAAGATTTACCGGTACTAAAATTAGAAGTTTTATGCACCAAAATAATTTATGTGTGAGAAAACCATTTGTGTGTGTGCTGTTTGTGGTAAATGATTCACTCATACTGAAAGCCTTAATGTATGCACAAAAATACACACAGGACAGAAACCTTGCAAGTGAATTCTTAATGTACATAAAATAATTTATACAGATGATAAGAGCAAGAGTAATGTTTATGGGAAAGGATTAATGCACTCAAAATAATACATACTTGGATACTTGAAATCCAGGTATTCAAATAGGCCGGTTATGCCTGAACACCCTCCTTCGCCATCGAAGACTGCGATGCTTTGGTTATGTTCATCTCATGGAAGATGATCACATCTCCAAAGATACTCTCTATGAGCAGTTGGTGGGTGGTAAAAGAACAGCTGGCCGACCACAGATAAGCGAGACACATTGGCACTGGTTATGGATCTAAAATCTTGGGAAGACCACCTCAGATTAGGCAAAATAAGCTCATGCAGCACAGAGAAGTAAAAGACAATTCCACAAGAATAAGGAAAACCAAAAACTCAGTAGAGAGTTGCTACTCCAAGGTTGCATCAACCTGTAGTCAGACATGACTGAAAAAGGGACTACTTAATGACCTTATCACACAACACATACATGTGTGAGGCTATACGAGTGTGGTGTTTGTAATAAAGGACCAGAGTCTGTGCCCACAAAATATGGCTGTGCTGATGAATAAAGTGTTACTAATTCAGGCGTAGACATTTGTGTAACTGAAAACAAAGATGATTGTGAAAGAATCTCACAATGTGAGCCACATTAACGCTGAGACAATTAATTCTCACTTTTGCAGAAGAGATATTAGCAAATGACTTTGAAATATAGAGTTATCATTTGATTATTTCAGTTATTGTGGACTTATCTGTAGAGCCAGTTAATGAATGCTTATTGTGTTCTGTCCATTTGTGCAGGGGTCTTAAAAAAATTTCAAGTGTAGAATTAACCGTAAATATTTGATATAGTGTGTACACATTTATAATAAAATCTCCATAAATACCATTTATTGTGTTTAATGTTTTTGTTAATGATAATAACTTATTGCAAACGAATTTAGTGGAATTGTTTCTTAAACTTTAGTCATGCTGCTATCCAATACATTTGATAATATTAATTTGTTAAAACATTTTAAACCATTAATTTAAAATAAATCTTTGTCTCTGTAAAAATGAGCTAAAACTCTGCACTTAGGAATACAGGACATGTTTACTGATGTAGAGAACGAATATGAATCAGGGTGTTACAAATTTAATAGACTTGACAGGAACAATCCTAAAAACTTATTAAAAGAAAGATGACAGGTTTCTTAAATTATATGTTGTTCAGACAGATATAGGTGAGACCCCTGACAGAAGGCTTTTCTTGGCACGGCCATCAGGGTTGTGTTTTACATCAAGCTCATAACTAGAGTCAAAAGTGGAACATGCTCTTATTCACAGCAAGAGCAGTGCCCCGGGCCTGACGGATAACAGTATGGTCACATTAATCAGCCGGAAACTGTACATTGAAAAGGTTGTATAGGATTTCAACAAGAGTATAATAAATGCAGAAGGGTCTAAGGACAGGATCCTCAGCTACCTCCATTTAGTTCCTGAATCTGGCAAGGACCCCACAATACTAAGTAGCCATACAGTCATCACCTTACAAAATGCCTATGGCAAATTACGTGAAAAAATTGTACGGGAGAGATTGCACCCTACCCTGTTAAAAACATGCCCAATACATATTGGCTACACTGAATGATGTTCCTACGACCTCTTGGGGTTACAAGAAAGTTAAGGAGTAGATGAATTTGATGGTGTACACAGACACTGAAAAGTATTCTAGACCAGTATAACGACGTTAAGTTAAGTCAAAATAATTATCATGTTCTTTGTAGAACGTCTCTCTTACAACTGTCAACCTATTTGACTATTATAAGTTTGTTTATAGGTGTGTTGGTTGCCATTACTTTCCGTGTTTGGAAAAGCGATCCTACCAAGAAAAACACAGTGTCTGCCAAACTGGACACAATACGATCCATAGCCAGTGCATTGGGATGGTGAAAAGAACGTTTCATTCATGTCCAGCAATCGAACTGTACAATATTGGAAGAAACAACATTTGTTTAATAATTAAAGAGTCTCCTCCTTCCCACACCCCTCTCCTGCGTAGTAATAATATAACTTTGTCTTGAAGTTATAAACACTTCATTAAAAATACAATCAAAAACTTACATTTCAATTATCTATGGACAACGGTCTAAATGAAGCTCTGTTTACATTTTGCCGTTAAAAGAATGCTAATTATTAAAGATCCAATGGAAGCAGCTGAGCTGGCTGCAAGTGACGTTTCAAATGTCGTATTGAGACTACGCATGACTAAGTGACGTCGGAACTACATAATGTTGACAGTTTCGTTAAAGATGAATAGAGTTTTTCACTAGAGTAGTACGGTATTTAATGCTTGATCGCCAGCATGCACTTTGCGGATGATTGAAACGCACCTGCTGAAAATACAAAAATTTCATGTATTGACTTAATAGACACGATTGAAACAACATCTAGAAAATATGTTTAGGAAATCAGCGCAGCAAAAATCCAGCCAATGTCAACCAACAAACAGAGAATACAAGACGACTTTACGGTAAATGGATATATATTTGAGACAGTAAAGCAATTTAAGCATACGTGATCCATAAACGAAGAATAAGCCAGACGAGAAGAACTAAGAGCAGAGGGCACATACGACTTCAATTCTCACAACACTGAGGCCAATTTTGAAATGCAAGAAAATGTCGCTGAATACTAAGATCAATTTAATGCAGACATTGATGCTATTGGTTTTACGTGTATGTATCAAACAGGGACTACAATACTGAATTAAGTTAACTAATACAAGCAAAGAAGATCAGATGCTTAACACAGATTCATAAAATAACCTATAAGGATCGTATCTCAAATGTCCACATAGGAAATACAATCTATCAGAATGTCGGAACATGTAAAGATTTAGTAAGTATTGTACAAACACGCAAACTTCAATGTTATAGCTGTGTTTCAAGATGAGATGAGCCAGGTTAATATGTCACATATACGGTTGTCCTCCTTTAGATTAGGTAACCAGCTCCAAAACACTTTGGATGCTAGCCCCATACACAACTCTCTTTAGTCCCCTTTTACGTCATGTATGTAAGTGCAATGGTCTTTGCTTCCCAGTAAGAGGTCCAGTGATCCAGTATGGGAAAAGTAGGTAAGCAAAAGAAATTGGACATTTGTGATATTTGTGAAATCAATTTGTGTTTTCCTTCCAAATTTATTAAGAAAGATGCAACACAAATTATTAGTTGAATTAGTCTCTACAGCTTTCGATACGTCTCTAAGTGCCTACACAATGCATGGATACCTCTATTTTAGAAAAAGGCCTAGTCTGCATGCGTAGTCAGTCGTGCACTATATCGTTGTTTCAGTTCTGAGGTCAGCTGCCGTGGCACCGACCTTGCAGTTTGTGGAACTAGAACACATTAAAGATAATGTAGTGAGATGAACCTTGATTGTTGTCCAGAAGTGTAGTTATTCTATTTGCAATAAGCTACGATTTCTAATTATGATGTGTTTAACTGTTGCACTCGACTCTGATGTCCCTGTTCAGTGCTCTTGACTCAGTGGAGACCAGTCTGTCACAGAACTCGCACCGTTTTGGAACTTCCTACTTTACTCACATACTTGCTGAACAGGTATGCATCACCGTACTGAATCTTCATTCGCCGATTAATTGTGTAAGGTTTCCTTCTTTTGTTGATCAAAACACGAATAACGGAACGCTGCTCCTTTTTGGTGCGTCACTAATGAGACGACCATCTTTAAATGACTACTATGACGTCAAGTGGCTTGTCTGCACTGTGATTCTACATGCAGGATACTCTTGAAGTTCTTAGCAACCATACTGTCAAGTTACAAGACAATAGCATCGTGTTTAGAATTCATAGAGCCATTCTAAGTAATTATGAGAAGAATCAGATAGTTTTGGATTTGAGTAATTGAACTCATAATAGTCTAAACGTATGATCAAGAGACACAACATACTGTCTGTCAATTGTGAGAGTTGTCGGATTAATCTGTTAGTGGGTTAATCTGTGTGATCATGATGATATAATCCCTTAATATGTGAAGATAGCTCTTGACAGCCCAATGTCTTCTGGACAAAAAGCACACGTCTTTCTCGGTTGGAGTTCATATAATATCCATTGCCTTATAGGCATCATGGTATCAAAGGGGAGTGTATGAGCGCATCATTCGAGTACATGCCACTTTGCACAATCATGGAGTAAAGAGAAAGCTTGAGGAAAATATAAAAAAGACTAGAAAGACGTGGATTGAGCTGGCAAAGATGGCTGATGACAGAAAGGCTTGGAGTATATTTGTTGAAGACCTATGTTCTGCTGGAAGCAGTACAAAATTTGATTATTTGATCACACAAGCACACATATTTCTGATGAGCTTTGCAAAACAGGAGGCCACAAGCTGCTACACAAACCAGCAGACCTCTTTCGCTCAATTTGAGATGCAGGTAATATGTTGCAGAAACTGAAAGATACTACCATTGTCCAATACTACAATTTGTACACGACTTTTGTTGACCTGACTAAGGCAATTGACACGGTCAACTCGGGTGAGCGGTTGTCCCGAAAAATACATCGCAGCTGTCGCCCAGTTTCATGATGGCATATCGGCTCTTGAACTGAATCATAGGAAACTGTCTGCAGCCTTTCCAGCCATAAATGTATTTAAACATCGTTAGGTGCTGGTTCTAACGCTATTTAGCGTGATATTTGCAGCCAAGCTTTCTGATACTACATAGAGATGTGATACTGGCGTGCATATCAGACACAGGATGAATGGACAGCTATTAAATCTGAGGCGCCTACAGTCCCTCATAAAGGTGACAGAAGCAGCAACCTTAGATCTCCTCTTTGCTAATGGCTGTGCCATTAACACGGCTCGGAACAAAACATGCAGACAACCATGATTGAGTTTTCATCTACGCGCAGTAACTTTGATATTACGATCAACACCAAGATAGCGGAGGTAACGTTTCTTCCTGCTTCTGGGAATCCCTGCCACGAACCAAACATCACTGCTCATGGCCAACGTCTACAAGCAGTTGATAGATTTGTCTACCTTGGGAATAGCCTTACCAGAAATGCAAATATAGACTTAGGCTTACAACAGGGTTGATAAGCCGAGTGCAGCTTTTGGAACTCTGCGAGCAAACGGTTGGAAAGTTGTTTTAACCAGACTTCTATACGTTCGCGAAATATAGACAGTTTTTAACTTAACTTAACGTCTTTATACTGGTTTAGAAGACCCTGCAGAGTCTGTATACAACCAGTTACATTTACATCACCTTGCTCTAAAAGCTATGTGCATCCAGTTTATTCTTAAATGCATTAACTGTCCCTGCCTCCACTACCTCCACTGGCAATGTATTCCAAGCAGACACCACTCTCTGACTAAAAAAAATATTTCCTAATATCTAATCTGGACCTCTCTTTAGTCAGCTTGTAGCTATGCCCTCGTGTTATTGTGAGTGGCTGTATTTTAAAAACTTGTTATAGTCTAATTTATCCATTCCTCTGATCATCTTATAAACCTGTATTAAGTCACCACGAATTCTTCTCTCTTCGAGACACTAGGCCGGTTTTTCTGAGTCGTTCCTCATAACTGTAATTCTGGAATCCCACTATCATCTTTGTCGCTCTTTTTTGTATTCTTTCCAGCATGTTAAATCCCCTCTATGATAAGGACTCCACACATGTACACAGTACTCCAATCTAGGTCTAACTAAAGCTTTATACAGTTTGACGATCACTTCCTTGCTCCCATGTTTAATATTTCTTTTTATCATACCTAACATTGCATTTGCCTTTTTCACTGCTACCTTAACTTGCTCACTCACCTTTCCTGTATGATCTATTATAACCCCTATGTCCCTTTCCTTATCTATCTTTCTAAGATTGTTTTCTCCCATTCTGTAATTATGTTCCATATTGGATCTACCCATGTGGATGACTGTACATTTATCTACATTAAACTCCATTTGCCAGCTTACAGACCATTCTCGAATTTTATCTAAATCCGACATCAATATATCCACTTTCGCTTTAGATGAGACACTACTGCATAGTTTTGTGTCATCAGCAAATTTTGCAATCATGGATCTCATATCAATGTCCAAATCATTTATATATATCAAGAACAAAATTGGTCCCAAAACCGAGCCCTGTGGCACACCACTTTTCACTTCACTTCACTCAGAGTACTCCTTATTTATGCCCACCCTCTGCCTTCTTCCCGTTAACCAATTTTCAATCCATTTGGCAACTTCCCCACCTATTCCATGTGATTTTAACTTTCGAAATAATCTTTGATGAGGTACTCTATATAAAGGCCTTTGCAAAATCTAGATAAATAACATCCACTGGCTCCCCTTTATCTATGATTTTAGTAACCTTCTCCATGAATTCTAATAGATTTGTTAAGCATGATCTCCCTCTAGTAAACCCATGCTGACTATTTCTAATTAGATTAAATTTGTCTAAATGCATTACAATGTTTTCTTTGATTATTGACTCTAACAATTTACAGAATATGCTCGTTAAACTCACCGGTCTATAATTTGCTGGATCTGATTTTTTGCCTTTTTTGAATAAGGGGATCACTCCTGCATCTTTCTAATCCCGTGGAACAATCCCTTTTGTAAGTGATTGAGAACATAATATAGCTAATGGTTTTGCTAGTTGGTCTCTAATTTCATACAGCAATTTTGAATGAATACCATCTTGACCTGGACATTTATTCACTTTCAACCCCTCCAATTTTTTAAAAACCATTTCCTCTGTAATACAGACTGATCTTAATCCCGCTGTATCTATGTCTCTTTGAAAAATATCTGTAGGCTCTGGGATCTTGGAGCAGTCCTCTTTTGTGTAGACTGTGCCAAAGTACTGATTGAGCAGATTAGCTGCCTCCCTACTCTCACTTATTATTTTCCCTGTACTGTCTACGAGAGGGCCTACTTTGTCTTTCGTTCTTTGTTTATGTCTAACATAAGAGAAGAAGCTTTTATTGTCAGTCTTGATCTTCTAATCTAAGCAAGTTTTTTTTCGAAGTCTATTTTTGCTGTTTTATTCGCTTTCTGAGATATGTTCTGCTTGTCCAAATATTTTACATATGTTTCTTTTGATTTACCGGCCTCTATATATTTTGTCCATGCTTTATTTTTCGCTCTTCTACATTTCACTACACATCTAGTTATCCACTTTTTACGCTTGGGGTTTACCTGGGTTTACATGGAACACATTCCTTCTTTATCATTTCTAAAACTGTTTTAAAACTCTCCAATTCCTAGTCAACATATGTTCCTACGACAATATCTTTCCAGATTATGTGGTTCGCTGTCTCTTTCATCCTCTTAACATCTGCCTTAGAGTAGTCGTATGTTCGCGTGTTTATGTTTAGGGTCAAGATGGCGCCGGACATGGTCGCAGTCGATTTCCCTCTTGATAAAACGGTGTTTTGTTTGTGTTTTCTATGATAACTCTCGGACTATTAACGTGATTCCTGGATATAAATGTGCCGACTTGTGAATTAAGCATACTAATGTGAAAGAAGTGATGCAACGAAGTATATAACAGTGTATTTTTAGTCGTGAAAGGTAGACTAATGTGTACAGTTTCGATGGGACAAAGCGTAGCCGAAACTTGACCCGGTCAAAGGCTAGTGTCGCTCCGTGCTGTATCGTGACCCAGATAACGAAGCATGAACACTGAAACGAAGGAGGTCATCCTGACCCCGTCAAACATACGGTACTTCAGAAAGGAGCTCATCGCACTTCGATCAGCACACCACGTCCCTTCAAACCCAGATCTACATCTGTTGCGTGTGCTGAAAATACACTTAACCGAGGAGGCATCGGAACTCACAAGTATACAATCAAGGCGGAAGACCAGAGGAACGAGAGGTGGAAGAAGAATACACAAACAAATGCACTCAGAAACTGATACCTCAAAGCTCCACACCAGCGATAAAAGAGAAGGGAAGGGCTACCGAGATAATGAGGCACACGCTGACACCATACTGTCTGCATCCGAACCCTTCACTAGAAGTCTTGACAATGTCTTGCCTCTAGAACATGTTGAGTCCGGACGAGAGAGTGAGGAAGATCCTGCGCACATCTCCCTCACTATAAACATATTGCGCAACTCACGACATCACCCTACAGATCATACCCTGACGACTAGCAGCTCGCAACTGGCAGGGCCCCCAAGCTGCAGCGGCGGAACAGGCAGAAAACTATCACGAAAACTACCCATCACGCTTGCAACATGGAATGTCCGCACGCTACTGGACAACACCAAAGCAAACAGACCCGAACGACGGACAGCACTGATCGCCAGGGAACTGGCTAGATACAACATCTGCATAGCTGCCCTGAGCGAGACACGACTGGCAGAGGAAGGGCAAATCACAGAAGAAGGCGCTGGTTATACTTTCTTCTGGAGCGGCCGCAGCAAAGAAGAACGCCGTGAAGCTGGAGTTGGCTTTGCCATCAAGACCAACATGGTCGACAAGCTCACAAGCATGCCCAGAGGAATTAATGACCGCCTGATTACACTGCGTCTTCCCCTAATAGGAGGGCGCCATGCAACACTCATCAGTGCATACGCACCCACAATGACAAATCCTCAGGAAACAAAAGATAAGTTTTATGAGGACCTTGAGGCGCTCATCGCTGCAGTCCCCAAATCTGACAAACTGGTCATCCTCGGTGATTTTAACGCTAGGGTTGGCACAGACCATACAGTATGGGAGGGGACCATTGGCAGACATGGTATCGGAAAATGTAATAGTAACGGACTGCTACTTCTGAGGACATGTGCCGCAAATGAACTACTCATTACAAACACAGCTTTCCGACTACCTGTCCGAAATAGAACCACATGGATGCACCCACGGTCCCGCCACTGGCACCTCATTGACTATATTATCATCAGACGTAGGGATCGAGCGGATGCTATGGTAACGAAGAGCATGTGTGGTGCAGAATGTTGGACCGACCATCGACTTGTCATTGCCAAGCTAAACTTCAAGATCCAGCCCAAAATGCGCCCCCAGGGAAAGAAACCACCGAGGAGGCTAAATGTCTCTCAGTTGAAATACGAACCCACGAGAGGAGGCTTCCAGGAAGAGCTTGAGGGTAGACTGTCTGAGCTTCGTTTTGAAAAGAACGACATCGAAAAGAACTGGGCATCATTGAGAAACACACTCTACGATACAGCTGTTAAACACATTGGCCCAATCACGCGCAAGCATAAGGACTGGTTTGATGAGAACGATCTAGAAATACAGGGCCTTCTCGATGCAAAACATGAAGCGCACAGGGAATACCAGAGGGACACACCATCTCCGACAGCAAAAGCTGCGTTCAATACTGCTCGCAAAGCTGTCCAGACCAGGCTTAGAGAGATGCAAGACTCCTGGCTCAGCAAAAGAGCTGACGAAATTGAGATGTTCGCCGAGCGTCATGACACCAAACGGTTTTACGAGGCACTGAAAGCTCTCTACGGCCCGCAGCCCTCTAGTAATACTCCAGTTCGCAGTGCGGATGGGGTACTGCTAACAGATAAGGTTCAGATTCTAGACAGATGGGCAGACCACTTCTGCAAAATACTAAACCACCCATCGTCCATAAATAAAGAGGCCATCCGGCGAATGCCGCAGGTGGAACTGAACCTGGCGTTGGATGAAGTCATTACTGAGGAGGAAGTCGACAGGGCAATCAGTTCACTATCTATAGGAAAAGCTCCAGGAGCTGATGCAATACCAGTCGACAGACAGACAGACAGCTGGCCCATCCCTCACCAGAAGGATCACTGAACTCTTCTGTCACATGTGGGCTGAAGGTAAAATTCCGCAGGAGCTAAAGGACGCCTCAATCGTTCACCTATACAAAAGAAAAGGCAATCGTCAGGAATGTGACAATCATCGAGGAATATCGCTACTCTCCGTAGCAGGCAAGATCCTAGCGCGCTTACTGCTAAACAGGCTCAACAAACACCTTGAACAAAGCCACCACATCCCAGAAAGCCAATGTGGATTCAGAGCCGGAAGAGGAACAATGGACATGATTTTTGCCGCTCGCCAAGTACAAGAGAAGTGTCGAGAGCAAAATCAGGCCTTGTACACCACATTTATTGATTTGACAAAGGCATTTGATACAGTAAACAGAGGAGGGCTGTGGGTGATAATGTCTAAGTTTGGCTGCCCCAACAAGTTCATAACAATGGTGAAACAGCTACACGAAGGCATGTGTGCTCGTGTACTGGATAGCGGTGCAATCTCTAAAACGTTTCTAGTATCAAACGGAGTAAAACAAGGATGTGTACTCGCCCCGACTTTGTTCAGCATGATGTTCGCGGCCACGATGACAGACGCCTTCAGATCATTGGAGCTTGGAATACCCATAAACTACCGCACAGATGGCAAGTTACTCAATTCCAGAAGAATGAAGGACAAAACCAAAGTGGCTGGCGGCATAATCAGGGAACTTGTATTTGCTGACGACTGTGGTCTAATGAGCAACTCAGAACTGAACATGCAGGTTGGAATGGACCAGTTCTCTGCCGCATGCGAAAATTTTGGCCTGACCATAAATGCCAAAAAAAAACAGAGGTCATGTACCAACCAGCATCAGGCATGCCGTACACAAAACCAGAGACTACAGTCAGCGGGCAGACGTTGAATGCCGTAGACAAATTCACATATCTGGGCAGCACGCTGTCGAGATCTGTCAGCCTAGACGATGAGGTGGCAAGCAGAATAGCAAAGGCCAGCACAGCCTTTGGTAGAATGCGCTCGATAGTCTGGGCACGTCGTGGCATCAGCGTCAAATTGAAAGTCTACCGTGCAACCATCATTCCAACCCTACTATACGCTTGCGAAAGCTGGACTGTATACTCTGGACATGCAAGGAGGTTAAACCACTTCCACACAGGTTGCCTGAGGCGAATATTCCACATCCGATGGCAAGATCGTGTCACTGACATCGAGGTTCTCTCGAGGGCTAACATGCCCAGCATACATGCACTGCTAGAAAAAGCACGACTAGGATGGGCCGGACACCTCGTCCGTATGTCAGACGAGCGGCTCCCAAAAAAGCTTCTCTACGGCGAGCTGAGAGACGGATGGCGCGAGAGAGGGCGCCCAAAGAAACGTTTTAAAGACGATCTGAAGGACTCACTAAAAAGTTGCCAGATAGACTTCGACACCTGGGAATGTCTTGCGAAAAACAGATCTGACCGGAGAAGTGCAGTCAAATCGGGTGTAGCTGCCGGTGAAGATGACCGTGTTGTGAAAGTCCAGAACAGACGCGAGACGCGGAAATCCCGAGCAGCGGGAACACCATCCCCTTCTACAAACCTCGTGTGCCCGATATGTAGCAGATGTTTTCGTGCTCGCATTGGCCTGTTCAGCCACATGCGCACCCACACCCAACAGGGAAATCTGTGACAAGGATGATGTCGGCGGTCCTCATCGACAACGATGGACAGCTATTATGTTTACTTCTTTCCCTGCAATAAGATCCCAATGGATGATTTGATAGTCACTTGAGCCAAACAGTTCCCCAACGGTAACGTTTTCAATCATATTTTCCTTCATAGTAAAAACTAGGTCGAGTATGTTTTTGCCTCTGGTGGCTGCTTCTACATGTTGAATTTAAAAAATTGTCAGTTATGCATTTAACAAAAGGTTTTGACTCTACAAGTGCTTCTGCCATATCCAATTTTATTTCTGGAAAGTTGAAATCTCCCATTAATAATAATTTCCCTTCACTTGCCTTTGCTATGCTACTAATCAGCTCCTCGTCTTCCTCTTTTTGACTTGATGGACATCTATAGCACACTCCAATCACTGTTTTTTCACCCCCACTTTCTATTTCTTCACATACACTTTCATTTTTGTTACCACATGATAAATAATCTTTGATCGTTATATTAACATAATTTATACAGTATATTAAAACGCCACCTCCCTTAGTCTTGTCTCCAACTATCCTATCTTTCCTGAACATTGTATATCCCTCTATTTCAAGTTCACTATCTGCAATCTCCTCATATGTCCATGATTCTGTTAATCCTATTATATCTGGTTTTTCTTCTTATAAATACAATTCCAATTCTTCTCTTTTACTATGCTTCTCACATTTGCATAAAAACATTTTAGTTTGTAATGTTGTTGGTTTTCCTCTTTTTGCTTCTGCTTTATCATTTTAGTGTTTGCTTTTCCACTATTTATTTCACACTTCCCTGACACCAACTCTCCCTTTTGACTACATCCTCTATAGCACCATATTGTAGGCCTATCTTTGGTCTCATACTTCATAGGCCTTACTAGTTTAAATTTCTAAAACAATTATTAAACATATACTTTGCTACAACATGCTGTCCTATCTTATTTAGATGTAAACCTCCCCTATCTAACATTTTACTTTTGTCTACTTTAACATCAATAAATTCCATTCCCATGTCCGCACACATCACCTGTAACCTAAGGTTGACCTATTATTTTGCTATCTAGATAGTCTGACCCATCTGCTCTATCTAAATTGCCCATCATTGTGACCTTTCTAAACTTTTTTAAGTTTAGCAGTCATGTAAAAAAAACGTAACCATTCTCATTGAAGCTGTCTCCACAGCTTGCTCAGGATCGGTTACCATGATAGTGTCCAATCCCGTAGTTCTCAACGGGGTTTGACTCTCTGGCATCCATGCGCTGCTGCATAAAGCCCAGATCAGATGGAATGAACATGTTGTTTGCATGCCAGATTAGCGCCTCCTTCGTGAACAACTGTTGTACGGTGAGTTCAGGACAGCCAAGCGCTAGCTAGGACAGAGAGCCGGGGTGGGGGGTTGAGAAAAAGAGAAGATACACAGTCATTATAATTTTATTGGACAGTTTTTTAATGTTTCCTGTATGCTTTTGTGAGGTTGTTTACATGCGTTCACATAAGAATAAACATGTCTGATGCTTGCGATGGGCAACTGTTATTATTAGTATATTACTATCGCGGCGTAATTAGCACCCTGTCTATCTCGAAAGACAATAGTCAATATACTTCACCCTAGAGACGGACTTAGTCAGTTGTTGCCTTTGCTTTCACCGCACACGTTTGGAGACTGCATCTTGACACATCTTGTCTTTCCCTGCCTCCCCTTGCGTGTGTGTGTGTTGTGTGTGTGCGAGTAGAGTGGTACGTGTTGCTGCATAAACACAAATATTTTCATTTTTTGTTTGGCCTGCGTTGTCCTATGTGGCATACAACGATTATCAAATTCTCTACCATTCTCTGGCTAACATGGCTGTCTGATTGGGTTTCGTAAACAGATCGTTGTTTAATTTGCGATTTGTTGTCTGTTGTCGTAACCGCCTTCTTCTGCGTTAAAGCTTTTTGAGCATACTAGATCTGTAGTCCCATCGCTAGGGCAAAGTCCACAACCCTCTACAGGTCCTGGTTGCAGCCCCACAGCTTCTGCGTTACATCGTCTCCCTCCGGCCAGGTTTGGCATGGTAGGTCTCTGCAAAAACTGTATACTGGGCAGTCCTGAATGATGTGGTAAAGCTTGGCCTACTTTAGTTAACAGGCCTGCTGACATAAATTGGGACGTCCCTTCCTAAGGCACTGCTTTTAAACACTGTCGAGAATTTTGAATTTGTCGTCTGGTATCGAAAATGCCTAGAAAATGTAGTGTTCCTGGATGTAAATCAAATCGGAACAGCACTTATGGTTATGTGAGTGTATTTAGGTTTCCACGTAATGTAGAAATGAGGGAAAAGTGGATTAAATGCATCCAAAGGAAAGATTTTGTACCAACTAATGCCAACGTGGTGTGTATCAAACATTTTCGACAGTGTGATATTATTATAAGCGATACTTACACCTATAATGGAGTTACACATGTGATTCCACGAAAGTGTCCTGCTTTAAAACCAAATGCATATCCATCATTGTTTACCGAACTACCTTCCTATTTATCAGTTGACATACATCAACCTTGCAAAAATCCAGAAGAATGTGTTTCAGAAATTGTGAGACCGCATGAAGAAAAAGTCAATGATTCACTTTCATCAGATGTAATACAAAACTACCACACTCTTCTGTCTCAGGTTAGTGTGAAATTGAAAGGATTGTTAAAAAATCAATGGAAATTTGCTAAATTTGTGTAGCAGTTTTTCATCCTTTGAAGATATATCTTAAATAAAACACTTGCTAGATGGAGTTCATACCTGTATTGTACTGTACTGCATGGCTATTGAAGAAAACACTGCACCTTACACCTGATGTGTGTTGATGTATCCTCTAACTGAATTGCAATCTTCCAATGTGTTTCTCTAGTAACTGTCTTCTCGTGTGTGGTGTGAAATTTCTTCCAACATTGTAAGAAAGCGTGAAGAAAATATCAATGACTGGCTTTCGTCAGATGTTATACAAAACTACCACACTCTTCAGTCTCAGGTTAATGTGAAATTGAAAGGATTGTTAGAAAAGCAATGAAATATTGCTTTGCTAGATGGAGCACATACATGTATTCAGTATTGTACTGTACTGCATGGCTATCGAAGAAAATACTGGACCTTATACCTGATGTGTGTTGATGTAACCTCTAACTATATTGCCATCTAACAATGTGTTTCTCAAATAATAATAATAATGTTTGCTTAGGCTACTGAGGCCATTGCATCGGTTGACTTGCAGGAATAAATGATTGAGTGCATAGCTGATTGGATCGTCAGCAATTTTGCTTAGAAAGTGTTCCTTGTTTACCCTGGCCATCATTGTTTGGTGTTTTCATTGCGACACTTGGCTCAGTTCTTCTGGATGATATGTCATACTAGGTATCAGAGAACTATTGCTGACGCTTCAGTGTCCTTGAGTCGGTGACTAGCTTGGTGGCCTCACTGGTGGCATTCATTATAGCTGTCTCCGGATCATCTGGAAGTGGACCCGATGCAGCCTACGTCATCGGCATATTTCTCGGCATTTCTGGGTTAGCCTTGGAAAACTGGATATTGTACCTAGGAGTTGGCACAGGTTTTGGAGGGGTATATAAGCTGATGGAGTACCTGATCATCAGCAGGTAATTTTCAGTGTTGGTAGGGGCCTCAGTACCGCGAAAGACACGACAGCAAGTCACCCGATTGAGACTTCTCACATGGATGTGGTCGAGTTCCTTCCTAGTTCTTTGGTCGTTAGAGATCCATGTGTGGCGGTGGTATCATGAGCTGGTGTTCTTCAGACTGAAGGCTGCGCAAAATGACAGAAACCTGTGCAAGTTATCATTTGTATTTCCACTGCCGAACGGGCCCAGGATCAATTCATAACCACTACGCTGGGACCCTAAAACTGCATTGAAATCACCCAGTAGGATGAATTCATCATGTAGAGTAACTGGCTGAGGCATTGGTCAGATTCTAGTAGAAGTCATCCTTTGCCTGGGGTTGAGCCTCACCTGCGGGGACCTTTTACAGAAAGTAGCTTTTTACAACTGCCACCTATTTGGCTGTTATAAGTTTCTTGGCAAGTGTGCAGTACGGTAGGTTGCCATTACTTTCTGTACGTGGAGGAGCATTCGTCCGAGAAAAAAACCCAGTGTCTGCCAAACTGGACACAAGTTGGAATCAAACCCAGAACGTTGGGATTGGGAAAACCAAGCAAGTTTCACGCCTAGGGCACGCAGCGTCCAGGCGACTATTAATATGAGATGACCATGCTTACGTTTCAGTCATGCCACAAAGAGCCTGTCAAAGATGACACTCCAGGATACTATACTGTCTCTGAGTGGTGGTCTTATGAATAAACCCTCACCGTTTATGTGTTGAAAGTCACCAGAGTGCAGCAGACATGCATCTTCGAAATCTTGTTGGCCATGGTCCATTAGTTTTATTTCAGTGACACTCGCGATTGCAATGTTGAATTGACCTAGTGTTCTAGCCAGCTAGCCAACATGGCCAGTACCATTTAGTGTCAGTACATCCCATGTTGCGACCCTCATAGGGCCCCTTATATCTGGGGTCAGTGCTGCTACTGGTGAGAGTGCTGGTGACACGTTTCGATAGCTATTCGCAACCCCCATGGAGGGGGCACTACCGTGTTCTGTATGAACAGTGTATGTGGTGATCGTAATCCCTGGAGACACTTGTGAGAGAGACGGATACTCTGCTGCCTTGGGATGGGGGCTGCAAGGAGAGAGTTTGTAAGGAGTACTCCGTCTCCTGTGTGTCAGGCTGTTGCCCATGTCTGTCTTCTGACATTTAATCCTCCCCCTCTCTGTCCTATTTTGTCTTATGGGACACGTGATTCTCACAGGATTTAATATGCTTAGGGAGGAAAGGTTACGTAGAGCCTCTGGTGTGGGGCAAGAGTGGAGCATTGTCATACTGAGAAGAAAGTCCTTGATGTATCATGTTTCTTTGCTACCTGGAGTGCAGCCAAGCAGAACGCTAGACACCGTGCAGGACCCATTTCCTACATCTGGACAATACCCGTCTGACCACAGCCATCTTTGACCTTGCCTAGGCTTGCCAGTCTAAATGATCACATCTAGATAAAGTGTGATGGGCACAATACATCAGGTGAACACACACAAATACCCTCTCAGAACAGTAATCCAGCAGGCTAACCGATGGACTGATCTATAATCCAATCAAAGAAACTGTATTGAACAAATTTAACTCAAACGCCAGGAGATGTGAGGGCAGCCTGTGAGGCACAACCGTCTTGTTCCGCACTATTTTGCACAATCGAATGCATGCTATTCATAAAGTCACCAGCAGTTACAAACTCATAATAATTCTCTTATTGAGTAGGACATAGTATGTCATGTCACAATAGGGTTTTCACGTCAGTGCACAGACCTATCTAAAATAGGTCATGGTTCAGAGTCTGGACTCATCACCTGCTTTTTATATGGCATCGGCATTGTCGTTCACTGTGATCTCACAGGGGATGGATAGTCACTGAAGAGCAAATGTTTTTATTTTGTTGAGCTCTGATCTGATTTCCGCAGCATTTGTTCACCTCTGGTGTTTTGTATTTCTTCTAATAGTCATCTGCAATCTGTAAAGAATACAATCTGAGTTGACTGAGGTTTGTCTGATCTGGTGAACATTCCAAGTGCCTATAGGAGCATCATAGACTGCCCTAAAGCTGGAAGTAATTTTACCAGTAGAGGAAGATTATGGGTTATTTTTCCATTCTTGCATCTTACAAAGATGTCTTCTTTGCCATCCTTAATTGCTCTGTCTGTGGATCCATAAGGGAGTCATGGCTTAGGGCTGTATTTTTCTTAAATCATCACCTGAGCTAGGGTTTTTAGGTGGATAGCCTGGCAATTTTCCTTTTTTAGGCCTGGGATCGCTTTGGCTATTAAGATGTTTTAATGACAGTAGTTTGGCTTTTGATAGTCAGTTAGCATTTCTATTTCTGTGCATTGCTTTGGAAGGTTTCCATGATGCACTGCATGTGTTTTGAGTTGTGTAAAAAGTGTTTGTTAAATCATTGCTTATATTTGTTTATACTGCTGCAAGATTTCAATTTAATGTGATTGATTTTTCTGTTGTTTTTTTGGTCTTCTTTAATCTTGTTCTTAGTTTTCATCAAATAAGAATTTTTGTATCTTCTGTACGTTATTTATGATCTGGCACTCTTGATATATGCTCTTTGTATTTTATCATACAATGAAAATATTTTTTTGTGGAAATATACATTCTAAAATTACATCCAGAATTACAGTAACTAAGATTATTATATCATGTAATGCCTGCATTTGTGTAGCAGTTTTTAATCCTTTGAGAGAACAGAGAATCTTACAGAGAACACATTATTTTACATACATAATTAAATGTGTATTGTACATATGCATGCTTCATTAAATACTTTTCTTCATTACTGTCACATATGTTGACATGTCTTTTATATAATAAAGCATTTTGTTTAGGTTAGTGTGCATTTTCATGAGAGAGTCATGTTTGAAAGTAGAAATCTGATATTGTATATTTAACGTGATGGAAAATATAGTTCCTCGACTTTGTAATTGTCCCAAAATATTAATAATTGTGATTGTATTAATATTTGTTTCATTATAATTTTTTTTTTCAAGTAATCTTTTGTTAGAATATAGGAATGCTTAAAATTGATTGGTGTAACCATATTTTACTTTTGCTGACACATTTTCAGATTACCATGGAAAACAAACAAGCAGACAGTGAGATCTTGAAACTAGAAGTAGAAACAACACAGGTAAATCATGGCCTCAGTCATCAAAGAATACACCAACAAAGTTCATATTCAGTGCATTATGAAAACTGAAATATACTTAGTGTTTGTTCCAAGTGAAGTGGTTTTATTAATATACTTAATACACGAATGACTCCCTGGAACTGATGTATTGATGTCCAATTTGTTGTTGAAGGTGGTTGCTATAGTTGAGAGGTAAGGAACAAGAAAGGAATGAGTGAAAGCAAGAAATGGTGAGTAGTTAAAATCTCACAAGTTTCAAGCCTCAGAAAGGTGAGATGAATGTCTATTCCGATTGGAGATGGGTGATAAACTTGGTTGTCCTGTGTGCACAAAAAATACTCTAACCGTTGAAAATTGAAAGGAACAGACAGTTAGCTTCCTTCCAGGCATAAATTCTTAAGGTAGTGAAATTCCTAGCCAAAAGTGTCTCTGTATGAAGACAGAAAAGGACAGGCCTTCCATTATGCATAGACACAACATGCCAATCTGCTGCTTCTTTGCACCCAAGAATGTACAAAATTAAGTAGCATGTCCTTTGCAGAACATAAACTTAGTCTCTGTTCCTTGTAAAGTGATTTTATTAATATGATGATGTTCGTCCCACATGTGATGAAGACCAATCTCTTTGTTCAGACATATGGACAGTCTTTTCTCTTCCTGTATTCACTGATATGGGTGACTTTCGTGGTGATTTGGATTAAAGTGAAGAAGAAACTGCGTCTTTTGTCAACCGCTTGTCTTGAGTTACCTTTGACCAGTGACAAGATTTGATCAAGATGACTGGAGAAAGCACATGATGAAGAATTTTTTCTCACCGCTTACTCTGGCAGCCTTTCCTGTAAACACGTTTACCGCAAAGCAGTGGAGGGGGATGATATCTGTCATTGTGTGTCGTGCTTTTTCCATAACCGCATGAAGTCATAGGGGCACACTCCCCTCCTGTCAGGTAATAGTACATATCTGGCTACGTACAACTTTGACAACAGCCCTAGTCTTCTCAAGTCTGTTTCTACCAATCGCTTCGGTAGCGCTAACACGAGCGGCGCACGTAAATAATCACATCGTTTTCAAAGGCAGCCAGTCTCCCAGCACCCACTCACACCACAAATCACATTTTACCTGCCACTCGAGCTTTGATAGAGCAGCGAAGTAAGATGGCTCGTTCTCCAGACAACCACACAGCGTCCACCACCTTAAGCAAGGTCTGCCATCAAAAACTCAAAGGAGATCATGAAAACTTTGTCAGCGAGCGTCTACTGAGAGTTGGTGAATATCAGCGCAGCATCAAATTAGCTACTCGTAGACTTACTGAACACCACCAAATCATTCCTTGTCTGAAAGCTTCCAATGGATCTCGCACAACATCAAAGCTGGGCATGGAGTAAATACTGAAAGCATACTACACCAACCTGTTCAGATCATCAGAACCCTCTGCAATTTCCCTTCCATCCACTTTACCCCCTCTTGCAGACTTCCTGCTCTCAGAAATTTGTGCTGGAAAATCATCAGATGAAGATGGCATCACTGCAGAGGTCATCCGGGCTTGCGGTCTACCCCTTTACCAAGTCCTAGCACAATATTTTACATGTAATCTTCATTCGGGAGGAACATCTGCTGCCTGGCACAACTCAAGGACAACACTCTTGCACAAGAAGGGACCCAAAGAGGAACTAGGAAACTATCATCCAATTGCTCTCCTTCCGGTCACTTACATATTGTTTACAAAATGCATCCTTCCCAGAGTCCGCACCACTCTTGAAGAATCACAACCAGCCTGTCTGGCTTTTGGCGGTCGTACAGCACAATGGACCATATTTCAACCTGTTGTCGCCTTTATTGAAGCAGCCAGAGAATTCCAGGCGCCCTTGATACTCACCTTCATTGACTATAAAAATGCTTTTGATTCGGTAGAACGACATTTTATCTGGTGTTCACTGTTGGAACAAGGTGTTGATCCTGGTTACATAGGAGTTCTCACCAACAGTTACACGAACTGCACTACCACATTTTGTAACGTCTAATTGTGGTAACAATACAAAATTGGGTCCGCCAGGGCGGTCCTATCTCACTGAACCTCTTCTCTGCATGTTTGGAATCACTCATTAACTGATGCAACTGGGACACCTTTGGTATCCTTGTTGACGTTAGACACCTCAACCACCTTCGATTTGCCGATGACATAGAGCTCAACACAAGAGTTCGCAAGAAGCCAACCAAATGATGCAGCTACTCAATGGACAGAGCAAGAAAGCGGATCTGGAGATTAAGGTCTCGAAGACCAAAGTGTTGTGCAATAGCTTTGCCACTTGTGATCCGGTCTTCCTAACGAGGTACGATTAGAGGATGTCAACGAGTACATTTATCTTGGACGTCTTCTCAATCTGAAGAATAACCAGGAACCTGAACTGACAAGACGTTGCCGCAACTGTTGACAGTGTCCTCCCTTTGTATTCTCTGTGATGAAAAACTCCTACTTTACAAATTGTGAGAATATATATCTGAATAAATTATTTCAGTTCAATGAGTGAAAACATTGGCATTTATAACAAGTATGTGACATTTTTCAGGTGGGTTTAATAAATGTTATAATATGGGTCAGCATAATATATTTATTGATGTGAATTGTCACTCTTTTTTTCACCAGTCTGCAAGAAATACAGATACTAATAACTCATTTTTAGTTGTTGAAATAAAGCAGGAACTTGATAATGAGGTAAGTATGTACAAAGATAATGCTATCCTTTGATTGAAAATGGTTTCTGTTTTAATTATAAATAGATGGCTTTGTTTTTAATTGACAATTTTGCATTAATTGTTACTTACCAGTTAATTTATTCCATTTTATAGCAATACATGATAGAAGTAATGGCTTTCCAATTAAGGTAATCTTCAGGCAAAGATGTTCAAACAGTTACTACACTTTATTTCATTAGATACGGACAATCTAGTTAAAGCATAAGTGAATGGCTGATGTAGAGCCCTCAAATCTCCATGGTGTGATGTGAATCTACTGTCTTGGTCATGCTGGGGTTCGAGGCAATGAAAGAACTGACATCTTGGCTTCTCAAGCATCCATTACAGGCAGGATTATGGATTGGGGGTGGTATTTTGAAGTCTATCAGTAACCGCCTATTGAGTGACGACACTTCAATAGATGAATTGGCCAGCAATTCACAAACTGCAGAACTTTGAAATCAAATGAGGGATCAAATGAGGGTCGAGTGAAGATGAGAGGATGAAATAGGAATGCTTTCAACCAATGAGCTATAAGGACTATTAGTATCCACACACTTTGCCATTTACTGAGAGGGACTGAACATTTGCCTGGTGTTTACTGTTGGAACAGTGTGTTAATCCTGATTATATCAGTTACTCTTCTTCTTCTTTGTACGCTGTCAGAGGTCAACTTGTATTTGTTCGAATAAAGCAGCGGTCATCTTGATGCTGCCATAGAACTTCTCTATTGTTGGCACATGTGCTTTCTCTGGTCCTCATATGTTGGGCAATTTTACAGCAGATGTTTAGAGGTCATTTTCCCTGTACCACAGGTACATTTGTCAGTTCTGCCTATCTTCAGTTTATTGAATAGATGGTACCTTAGTCTGTTGTGGCCTGTGTGGAGTCTGAAGATCACCACCTGCTCTCTTCTGCCTAACTGGTAATAAGCATAATTTTTTGTGTAGCCAGCATGCTCTGTTTCCCATTTGTCCATGTATCTGGCCCTAATAAACCTTTTGGACTCTTCATAGGTCACACTAGAATCTGGTTCTGGTAACCTTCCACCTTCTTTTCCAAATCCATTTTGTCTGGTGCATTGGATGATTTGTCAGTCTTCTTAGTTTCTCTTCTTGCTGCTGGGCTGTGCTGTCTCTTCTATCATTCATTGATTTGCAGTCTTCTCAAGTTCTACAATTGGTGTTGACTTCATGCTTCTTATTATAATTCTCATGGCTTGGTTTTGAAGTCTGTTGATTTTATCAAAGTTTGCCTTTGCTGTCGTTGCCTATGCCGCAATGTCATACTCGAGAACTGGTCTCACTCTTCCAGTGTAGGTTCTTTAGTATTCTCTCATCTGCTTCCCAGCTTGTGCCAGCAAGTTTCCTCATGATTGCCATTCTTTGTTTTGCTCTCATTTGGTTGTTCTCGATCTGAGTTTTCCATGTCATGCACCAATCAAATATGATGCCCAAGTATTTTGGGTTGTCGTTCAGCCACATACATTTACCATTGATACTTATTTTGGTGTTCTGTTGTTTATTTAAAAGGGAGAATATCATACTTGTTTTTTCTTCCTTTATTTTGACCAGCCATTATTTCACTCACTCCTCCAGTAATGTTAATACCTGCTGCATCCAATTGTTTGCTATGGTAGGATTTTCTTCAGAAGTCCACAACTCCAGATCGTCTGCAAACATGGAGCTGTCAACTCTTTTTGATATATTTTTAATTATGTTGTTTATATACACAAGAAAAGGAGTAGGTGACAGTACTCCCCCTTGGGGTACTACCTGCTCCAGTGTCGCTTTTTTGCTCATCTGCCCTTGTACTTGAACTCTGTTTTTGAGGTGGTGGCTGATTCTTCTGTACATTTTTCCAGATACTTTTCTTGATCGTAGCTTGACTAAGTCCCTCTTTCCACACCTTGTTGAATGTTTTCTTTAAATCCACCCAAACCACTACCGTATGATTTTTCTCTTAGAAGGCATCTTCTATTCCCTGTGCTATGATAGTGATCTTGTCCTCCGTGGATCTGTGTTGTCTAAATCCTGTTTGCTGCGGAATGAATATCTACTTTGCTTCCAGGTACCACATCAGTCCAACAGTTATACAAACTGCACTACAACATTTCGTCCCTTCCAAAGTCTACTTGTGGTTCCAGTTCACAAGGGGATCTACCAGGGGAATCCTATCTCACTGAATCTCTTCTTTGCATGTTTGAAATCAGTCATCAGCCGATGCAACTGGAACACCTTTGGCATTCATATTGACAGCAGATGCCTTAATCACCTTTGATTTACCGACGACAAAGTGTTCACTACAGAGTGTGCAGCTGAAGCCAACCAAATGGTGCAGCTACTCGTTGGTGAAGGCAGGAAAGTGGGACTGGAGATGAATGTCTCAAAGACAAAAGTGTTGCGCAATTGTTTCGCTAATTGTGATCCAGTCTTCCTTGGCAGGGTGCCGCAGAAGATGTCAACGAGTAAATCTATCTTGGGCGCCTCCTCAATATGCAGAATAACCTGGAACCTGAATTAACAAGACATTGTCGTGTGGGCTGTGCAGCCTTTTCGTCCATTAACACGGTCCTGGATGGTTGCCAAGACCAGAGCCTCTCTTTAATTCTATTGTGATTCATGCTGTGTTCAAAATTTAGTTGTCCATCGCAAGCAATGATGGCGACATTGTCAGACGGTTTTGTCTTGATGAGGTAATGTGCGCTGTATTTGGTTTATAGTGAGGAAGAAGCTGCACTGGTTATCAATCTCACTCTGTAGTCCTGGGCTACCTTTGACTAATGGCGAGACATAAGTCAAGGCGAATGGAGGTAACTCACGATGCAGGCACTCTGGTCCTTTGAGACCAAGGGTCACTTGAAACGTGCGGGATTCAATCACCCACTGTTTCCGTTCATTGCTTTCCTAGGTGAGTGCCTTATCTCTTGACCACAGCAACCCATCCTGCTATGTTCTATGGTGCTGAGAAAATTGAGAGTGGCCAGGCCACTCTTGAAAGACTTTGTCAGAATTACTCTCCAGAACCAACGTATACAAAAGCTCCACAATTGCGACATATGATGAGTGTCCTCAGTGAATGGGGCAGTAATCTATGCAGAAAAGCAAAACATAAATGGGCAGGTTGCATGTTGGGATGAAACAATCGTCGATGGGCACGGTGACAGCAATCTTTTGCCTCTGAGATAAAAAGAGACTACGATGAAGAGCCCCAATGCGTTGGTCAGACTCCATTGCTATACACAACAACCGAGGTACCTCTGGAGGAGGGCTTACCATGCACTGAGATTTCATGGCCCAAGACGAGTTCACCTTGAGATGAAGTTCAAATCCGCAGCTACGCTGAGGAATGGATCATCAAGAACAAGATCAAAAAGACTAAACACCTATGGGTATGTCTGAAGTGCAGTGAAGTCGATTCCTCAGAACAACAAATTGAGTGTATTGCTGTTGTATATTGTCTTTAACGTGAACATTCTACCATCTTTTGTTTGCTGACACTCTTTTTTCAGACTAATGACAACATCGAATCACAGCCTCAAATCCTCCAAGAAAAGATTAAACAGGAAGAAATGTACATGGTAAGGTTGATTATTAACATACAAATTTCTATCAAGTTGCTAAAATGTGTAATTACTTATATACACTATGAGATCCTTAGAAGAAGACGATGTTAGGGCTCAATATCACATCATCATCATGTATATGGCTCAGCACAAGAGATTTTGGAACATTGATATAGTTTTCTGTCTAGTTATAAATTTTAAAATTAATTTTAGCTACTTAACAGTAGTGCTTCACAAAGTTGTAGTTGGAGCCAAGATGCAGTAGTGAATGAGTTGACAGCAGTCAGTGACTCATAGCTGGCTGCTTGCATAAGGGTCATCAAACCACAGCTGACCAATACCCTTTTCCACCTCCAGATAGTAGCCCTGTAAACAGGCTGCACTAGTGCAGTCTGTCTAAGGGATAGGGATCACAGTGGAAAGGCACACTTGGTACTAAATAAAACAAAGCTGAAAAATGATATGTCGGATCGAAAGGCACATATATCGCAGCCTCGCTTTGAACTTCAATACAATGTCACAACTCAGGACTAACACTGTAGAAGAAAGGTCTGCAGACCAATTCTGAATATTTGCTTTTCTGGATTTGACTGGCGAAGACATGCTTATTTCAATGTCAGAATGTAGTCTTTTAGGTCGTATCTGGATATATTGGTCAGTATATGTATGCGCATGTATATCTATTTGTATGTGTAGTTGGGTATGTTCCACGTTGCAGTACGGCAGTGTTTGAAAATACTCACTGTATATGGAGAAGATGTATATATGCATTTTCACTTGTAATTGTTCCAGAAATCTGAAGAGATTACAGTCAGTGAAAGTGTGTCCACGAAGACAAGAAATGTTGAGAACTTTAATGACACAATGACAGGACCTGTGAAAGCAGAAAACCCTGATTATTGTGAAGAAGATGTATGGAGGCATATAAAAGATGGTAAGTCAGTAATTTGTGACATGATCAGTGGTAGGTTTATATACAACAGAGAGGTAAGGCACTCTCGTCTTTCGTGAAACAAACGAATGGAAGGAAAAAAACAGTTGGTTTACGAATACCACAAGTTTCAAGCATTTTAGAAAAGATTTGATCATGTGTCTAGTCTTATGATAAACTATAACTAAACTTTGAGTTCCCTTGTATACACTGCACATATTGATAATTCTTGCCTGAAGAAATTATGGCAGGGCACCAACAAAACGATAAAAGTAAAAGTCTTGAGAGCCTGTGTTTTTCCTGTGGCAGCTTATGGCTGTGAAGCATGGACGATTACCAAAACTTCTAGACAAAGAATCGAATCCTTCGAGTCAAAATGTTACAGAAAGATCCTCAGAATACCCTGGACAGAGAAAAGAACAAATGTAGACATTCGGCAAGAGTTGAGCATAGAGGAGAACTGGTTTATCAATTGCATTTTGGCTAGAAAATGCAAATATTTTGGTCACATCAAGAGACACAACGGTCTTGAGAGGACGGTGATGGAAGGTATGGTGCCAGGCAAAAGAGGAAGGGGTAGACCAAGAAGACGATGGCACCAAGATATCCAGGAGTGCCTGAGTATGACAGTGCCGGAAGCTGGAGTTTTGGCAAGGGAACGAGTTTCTTTCAGACAGACTGTGATGGGAGCGACGTTCTACAAAGGACATGCTACATGATGAACCCTTTTAAATAACCAAAAACATTAATTCAATTCCGATACAAGCCACATGACCTTGGTGTTAACCAGCGTGAAGAAAATCTGCATCCTGTGCTATATCCAGTCATTTCAACTAACACGTCTTGCCACTGGTGCTAGCTTGCTCGGGACGAAGTCCTTCCTTTTCATGGTGGTTCCAAAACAAAGACTTTTTTGTGATACTTTCAGTTAGTTTTCTTAATTTGTGTCCTAGCAATGCTGGAATCTTCTCTTCACATCATGTTCCACTTGTATTTGTCTAGTTCTATCTAACAGTTCCAATATTGGTGATCTTATTATACCATTTCAATACCTCTCTTCTGCGCAGGCACCCGTTAGGAAAATCTGTACTTTTTTCATTGTGTTTTGTTGATCTTGTTTCATAGCCCATACACTGTAGCATTTGTAGACTTTTAGTTTGTAAATTTTTTTTTGGTACTGTATTTGTTTAGTGCTATGGTGTTTTTACCTGAAATAACAACCAACTTGAAAATTAACTTGCGTTCTCGAGATTGAAAGGTATTTTTCGTAGATCTATGCTAACCCTAGAAGAAGGTTATCTATGCTAGTTAGTGAACTAAACACCTATATGTGACGTCTGGATTTAAATTATACTAGATTAAAATGGTAAATTAACAAAGTATCACAAAAAATATAAACAAATATATATGTAATCACAAAAATTCATTACCACATCGGCAGACTAGGGTAGATAAGCCAACGGACAAGTAGTCATTTATATGGTCATTTAAATATTACCAGTATTTTCACACTCCTCAAAGGACCTTGACTTTAAAGAAACATTATTAAGTGACAAACGAAGTCTACATCCAATACTATTAAAAAAACCTTCATAAACTGCACAAGCTGTTTTCTAGGCATGATGTCAACTCTGAAAGTACTTGCCGTGTCTCTTCTTCTTCGTTCATTCTTAATCTCCCGCTACCAAGCCCTGAACAGGGTTTTGCAAGTAGCATGATGTAATCCAAAGAACAGAATGCGTTGTGTTGCTAGTTTACAGCTTGACTGCGATATTTGCATCTTTCGGTCCGACACATCCGTCTTCAGCATGGCTGTGTCTCTGTATTGTAAGAGAATAGAAATAAGACCATAAGTTGTCAACGTGATCCGCATGTTACTCAACCACCCACAAAACGTCTAGGTAAGGTAGGAGCCTTATTTTTATGTTTATTATTTATTTTGAAAATTAATATTTTAAAATTGTCATGTATCTTTCATGCCAAGAAATCCCCTTTATTTCTTTTGATTTCCACAAGTTCCGCAATGCATTAAAAGCTCTTCTTGCTTTTTATATTCTAATTTTGACAAGATATATGAATGATTCCACATCCTGTAAGAGTAAGTCTCCCAACACAAATTGATTGCTATTAGTCACATTTATTCTGAAAACAATTTCATAGTATGTTTTTTTTTTGTCTCCACGTGTCAGAGATGTGTGCTTCCGCGTGGAGATATTTCACAGACTCCCATGCTGATGTTGAGATAATGGAAAGTTCTAACAGTGATCTGCAGTTACAACATGTAGGACATGACGTTGTCTCAGAGAAACTGCCAGAAAACATTAGGAGCACTGTAAAGACCACACAAAATGTTGGAGAAGGTTTAGAGAGACAAATAGTAAAACAAATAAGGAAGAATACAACAGATGTAGATAATTTAAGAGGACTACCAGAACACATACACAGTGAGAGGAACACAGGAGATGAGGTAGTGAGTTTTCAGATGATGCAAGTACAGAATAACAACACAATAATGAAAACAGAAAACAGGGCAGGAGATTTGAGTTCGACATCTCAAGAACAGAAACTGAATGAGTCAGTGAAAGTCAGGGAATATCAGCAAATAATTGAAGAAAATATGACTAAGATCATTCATAAAGATGACAATCTGTCTTTAGATAATGAAGATTGTAGCAATTTGTCAAAAAATGTGCTCTGGGTTTCTAAGAAAGATACTGTGAGTAGTGTTAGTTCTGATACAATTTATAGATGTGATGTTTGTGGGGTAGTTTTTATCACATTTGATATCCTGAACAATCACAAAATGAAACATATGGTCGAGAAACCTTACAAGTATGATGTTTATCGTAAAGGATTTGATCATTCTAAATACCTTAAAGAACATACAAAAATACATACTGAAGAGAAACCTTACAAGTGTGATATTTGTTGTAAAGGATTTTCTCAATCAAACACCCTTAGAGACCACCAAAAAATACATACTGGAGAGAAACCTCACAAGTGTGAAGTTTGTGGTAAAGGATTTACTCAAACTAGTAGCCTTAATACACATACAAAAATACATACAGGAGAGAAACCTTACAAGTGTGATGTTTGTGGTGAACGATTTATTCAATCAAGTTACTTCAAGGTACACAAAAGGAAACATACAGGAGAGAAACCTTACAAGTGTGATATTTGTGGTAAAGGATTTATTGAAATCAGTAGTCTTAATAAACACACAAAAATACACACAGGAGAGAAACCTTACATGTGTGATGTTTGTGGTGACAGATTTGCTCGATCAGATTACTTTAAGGCACACAATAGAAAACATACAGGAGAAAAACTTTACATGTGTCATGTTTGTGGTGAAGGATTTACTGATAAAAGTAGTTTTAATGCACACACACAAAAACATACAGGAGAAAAACCTTATAAGCGTAATGTCTGTCGTAAAAGATTGACTCATCAAGGCACCCTTAATGCACAAACACAAAAACGTACAAGAGAGAAACCTTATAAGTGTGATGTTTGTGGTAAAGGATATACTCAAACTAGTTTCCTTAATACACATGCAAAAATGCATACAGGAGAGAAATCCTACAAGTGTCATTTCTGTTATAAAGGATTTCCTCAATTTGCTAAACTTAAAAAACACACAAAAATACATACAGGAGAGAAACCTTACAAGTGTGATGTTTGTGATAAAGGATTTATTGATAGCAGTGGCCTTAATAAACATAAAAAAATACATACAGGAGAGAAACCTTATATGTGTGATGTTTGTGGTAAAAGATTTGCTCGAGTAGATTGCTTTAATGCACACAAAAGAGAACATACATAAGAGAAACCGTACATGTGTGTTGTTTGAGGTAAAGGATTTACTCATAAAGGTAGCCTTAATGCACACACACAAATACATACAGGAGAAAAACCTTATAAATTTAATGTTTGTGATAAAGGTTTTGCTGAAAGTGCCAATCTTGATGTAAACAAAATAATACACACAAGAGAGAAACTGTGCAATGTATGTGTGAGATTCCGTGGTGAAGTGGTTAAGCCGTCGGCCTTATGATCGGGTGGTGTGGGTTTGACTCTGGATTCCATCTTCTTTTTCACATGTGATCGATGCGGAATCCCCTGCATCTTGTCCTTGACTTGCCACTGAGGTCGGGCCGCTCGAGACAAGAGAGTGAGGATAAAAAGTAGCGCAGTTAATCTTTACTAAAAATAGCGCTGGCAAATACGTTATGCAATCCTCTTCTACGATGGACTGCAGCCTTTGCCTTTTGCTTTGCTTTTTGCAATGTATGTGGTAAATGTTTTACTAATACAAGCATCCTAAGTTCACACAAAAAAATACATACATAACAGAAATTACAAGTGTGATGTCTGTTTTAAAGAATATATTCAATCTACTAGCCTTAAGGCACATAAAATGATACATATAGATCAGAAGCCTTACAAATGTAATTTTTGTCATAAAGGTTTTACTAAAACTAGTTACCTAAATGCACACAGAATAAAACATACAGTGGAGAAACTTTGAAACTTTAGAAGTTGTTTTTTTTTTTTCTTCTTTTTCTGCATTTGTCATGATGAACAGAAATTTTGTGATGTTGTGTAGTAGTTTACATTGAGGCTGCAACATCAGCTCCTTTTGGCTAAATACATCTGATTTCAGCACACCAATTCTGGGACCATCTTTGCTTTCCCTCCTCAATCCATAATCTCTTAGCCAGGCTCCATGTGGTTCCAGTCTGTTTCCAGGGCCACCACTTGTAGATGGAATCTGGTCTTGGCCAGTGACTGTGTTGCAAGCAGCCAGATATGAGTTGCTGGCTGCTGCCAGCTCATTCACTGCTGATTATGCAGCCAAATTTGATGTTTGAAATCCAGGTATGAAACATGCAGGGCATGCCTCCTGCCAAGTAGCCAAAGCAATCCTTACAACGTTCTTCTTTTGCGATTCTACTTCCTATGGCTTACTAGGTCTTCCTGGGGGAAGGAATGTCTAGTATTGGGTAAGAAATTTATTAACTTTTTTAATTATTTGCCTGGCCAGCAGTTACAGCTTGATCTTTTCAATTTGAAACCACCAATGGTTCTTTTATGTGCACATCATGTACATAGGACATTCTAAGTATTTCATCAATCTCTGATATGATTAAACGCTGCTCTGATTTCCATTATGACCTGAATACTTTTGAGACTTGAAACTTCACTGTTTGCGTTTTTGTTTGTTTGTTTCTTGAGAGACAAGCGCTTTACTGCTGAGCTATAGTTACTTCTATACTGGAGAGAAACCATAAAATATATAGTAGAGAAAGCTAACTAATGCAATGTTTGCTGTAAAAGATGTAATGATACAAGAAACTTTCACTGAAGAGATATCAACAAACGAATTTGAAACATGGATCTAGCATTTGATTATTTAAGTTATTGTGGACTTATCTGTAGAGCTATTTAATGAATGCTTATTGTATTCTGCCCATTTGTACAGCTGACATTGACATTTCATGTGCAGAATGAACAGATGTGAACAAATTTATATTAAAGTCTTCAATATGTTTATAAATTGTCTTCGTGGTATTTTATTTCAAATAAATTTATTGTTATTTTTTTCCTAAAGCTTTAGCTATGCTGGTTTTCACTTTATTTGATCTTTTAAATTTGTTAATAGATTTTAATATATGTAAATAAAAATTATGTCTGTGAAAATGATCTCAAATGCATTTAAGAATGCCTGACATATTTCCTGTTGTTGACTTAAGGTGTAAAGGGTCTATACTGAAACACTGCAAGTGCAGTTCTCATCAATGGAAGAATAGGACATTGGTTTAATACCATGTTTGGAGTGGGACACACTGTCAAGTTTGTTCTTGGAAATAAAATGGGGACTGCAGATTTGGATGGCCATATTGGAACTTTAATTATAAGATAATGCTTGATTACCAACCATGTGCATGACAAGAAGTGTCTTATAGCTGGTGACTATAATGCTAGGTCCAACGATTGGGGAAACTCAGAAAAGTGAATTCTGCTATGCCAGAGTTGGAAAGAGGCCATCATACCTTAATATATGAAGGATTTTTAAAATGTCACATAATACACAAATAAAGATGAAGGAAGTGACTAGTAATTAGTGTTGTTGGCACAAAGTCTTTGCCCCAGTGATCTTTTGCATTGACATTTATTCTGTTTCTTGATTTTGATTACCAAACTTCTACATGAGATCCCGTAAAGCCGGATTTTTTGCGCTGGTGTGACTGTGGAGTTCCTCAATTAGGGTCAACAGGGTGCCTGGGATACCCCAGGCACAGCGTCTACGGGCTGCTTTAGATGTGGAGATGGCGGTTAAACTCGTGGTGCAGTTCCACAAGAAGGTGGTGAGCGAGAATGTCATCAATGATGGAGCGAGAACTGGTGAACCCTGAATGGTGGAGGTGATGAGGACTCGCTAACAGGGGCTGCAGTTTGGAGAGGAGCACACGTGCAAAGACGTTCCTGGGGACGAACAGTGGTATCTTCTTCTTCTTCTTCGTACGCAGTCAGACAGTAACCATTATTTTTTCGAAAAAAGCGGCGGTCATCCTGAGGCTCTCGCCACTGCCATAGAGCTTGTCTTGCAGTTCCACTGGTAATGGCCACATCTGCTCTCTCTGGTCCTCGTATGTCGGGCAGTTCTGCAGCAGATGTTCAGCGGTCATTTTACCAGTACCGCACGGGCATTCGTCGGTACACCCTATCTTCAATTTGTTGAATAGGTGGTACCTCAGTCTGTTGTGGCCAGTGCGAAGTCTGAAGACAACGACCTGCTCTCTTCGGTTCAACTGGTAATAGGCATCATTTTTGGTGTAACCAGTATGTTCGGTTTCCCATTTGGTCATGTATCTGGCTTTGATAAGCCGTTTTGACTCTTCGTACGTCATATTGGTATCTGTTTGTGGTAGTCTTGCACCTTCTTTTGCCAGTCTGTCTGCCTCCTCGTTGCCTTGGATGTTGCAGTGTGACGGAACCCACTGTACCACTACCCTTTTTGGTGCGGACTGCTGGCACAGTTTGCAGAGTGCTGCTCTTAAGTCATTAAGCTCAGTGTTTTTCTGGCTTTTTAGCGCTGTGACTACGGCGAGAGCATCTGTCAGCAGGACTATATGGCTCTCATTTTCACGAACAGTGGTATAATAGACCTACAACTGTTGCATTCAAGTCTAGAGCCTTTCCTATTCCATCATGCAATGCCACGGATACTTGGCCAGTATTCCAGACTGTTGCAAAGAGTTGGTGCAGGTTGGTGGTCATCGGGTCCAGGTTCAAGGCTGCATTGTGAATTTCGACCCACCTGCTAGCTATTTCATCTCTTGAAGTACAGGGGGATACATTGGATTTATTAAGGCATGGTCATCGGCTATTTGAAATACTATTTTGGTTACCCTGTGTTGTTTTTCTGCGATGCAAGGCACATGGCTGATCTTCAATGAGATTGACGTCCTGTTTTTGGTGTTGCTGATAAATTTACACTCTACAATAATGGACTAAACACATTGTACCGGAAAGATTGCACCCTGCCCGGTTAACAACACGCCCAAGACACATTGTCCACACGCTGAGTTATGTCCCTACGACCTCTTGGGGTTTCGAGAAAGATAAGGTGTAGAAGAAACTGACTGTATGCACAGACTCTGCAGAGTATTTTAAACTAGTATAAGGACGTTAAGTTAGGCAAAAGTAATTATCATGTTATTTGCAGAACGTCTAACTTACAACTGTCCTATTTGGCTATTTTAAGTTTCTTTACAGGTGTGCAGGACAGTAGACTGTGATTACTTTTTGTGTGTGGAGAACTGATCATACCAAGAAAAACACAGTCTCTGCCAACTGGACACAATACAATTCGAAGCCAGTGCATGGGATTATGAAACGGACGCTTCATCCATGCAAACGATCTGTCCACCAATCGAACTGTACAATATTGGGATAAACAACAGCAGTTTAACAATTGAAGAATCTCCTCTTTTCCAGATCCCTTGCCTGAGTAACAATGTATAGTTGTGTATTGAAGATACAAACACTTCATTGGAAATGCAATCAAAAACTTACATTTTAATTTCAATGATCTGATGACAGCGGTCCAAATGAAGCTCTGTTTACATTTTGATGTTTCAAGAATGCTGATTTTTTAAGATCCAATGGAAGCAGCTGGGCTGACTGCAAGTGATGTGTCAAATGTCGTATTGAGACTACGTATGACTCAGTGACGTTGGAACTACGTAATGTTGCAATTCGTGAATGATTTATAAAGTTTTTCCATAGAGTATTATAGTATTTCTTCTTCTGCGTTCGGTCTCAGTCTCCCAATACCAAGCCTTGAATAGGGCTTTGCAAGTAGCAGGATGTAGTCCAGAGAATGGAATGTGTTGTGTCGCTAGTTTACAACTTGACTGCGATATTTACACTTTTCGGTCCGACACATCCGTGTTCTGTAGATTATGGTATTTACTGCTTGATTGTCAACATGTACGTTGCGGATTATATAAACGCACTTGCTGAAAATGAAATAGTGCATGTGTTGACTTAACAGCAAGGATTGATACCACATCTAGAAAATATGTTTAGGAAATCAACCCAGCTAATGTCAACCATCAAACAGAATACAAAACAAGTTTATGGTAAATGGATATACATTTGAGACAGTAAAGCAGTTTAAACATATGTGATCATTAAAAGGAGAATATTGCAGATGAGCAGTACCAAGAGCAGAGGGGTACATATGACTGATTCTCAAAACTCTGAGGTCAATTTGGAAATACAAGAAAAGGTAGCTGAAAACTAAGATCAAGTTAATGCAGAGATTGCTGTCTTTGTTTACCTGTATGTGTATCAAACAGGGACATAAATAATTGAATTATGATAACAAATTCAAGCAGAGAGGTACAGACAATTAACACAAGTTCATAGAATAACGTAGAACGGTAGTATCTCAAATGTCAACAAAAGAAATACAATCTATCAGAATGTCAGAACATGTCAAGATTTAGTGAGTATTGTACGAAACACAAACGTCAATGTTGCAGCCGTGTTTCAAGATGAGATGAGCCAGGTTAAAGGGTCACAGATACTGTTGATATCCTTTAGGTAACATGCTCCAAATCACTTTGCATGCTTTTGAGGTAGTGGCTTTTGTAGTAATTAGTTTTACTAATTGAGGTTGCTACCCCATACACAACTTTCTTTAGTCCTCTTTTACGACATGTATATAAATGCAATGGTCTTTGTTCCCCAGTAAGAAACGCAAGGATCCAGTTTGTGAAAAGTAACAACAGAATATGTTACGAAACAAAATGACAATTGTGATACTTGTGCAATCAAATTTTGTTTTCGTTCCAAATTTATTAAGAAACGTTAAAAAAAATAAATTATTAGTTGAATTAATCTCTAGTGCTTTCGGTCCATCTTGAAGTGCGTACACAATGCATGGATGCCTCTAGTTTAAAAAAAGAATTTGTCTGTGTGTAGCCACTCATGCACTATGTCGTTGTTTCAGTTCTGAGGTCAGCTGTCATGGCACTGACCTTGCAGTTTGTGGAACTGGGGTACGGTACATTATAGATGATGTAGTGAGATGAACCTTGATTGATGTCCAGAAGTGTGGATATTCTTTCTTCTGTAAGCATCTACAATTTCTCATCATGGTGTGTTCAACTGCTGCACTCGACTCTGGAATCACTGTTCAGTGCACCTGACCTGACTCAGTCGAGACCAGTTTGTCACAGAACTCGCGCCGTTTCAGAACTTCGTACTTTACTAGCACAAATGTCAGACAGGCATGCATCACCGTACTGAACCTTCATTCACCGATTAATTTTGTAAGGTTTCACCCCTCACTGTTAAACAAAGGAATAACAGAACACTGCTAGATTTTGATGCTTCCCTAATGGGACGACCATCTTTAAATGACTTCTATGACGTCATGTGGCTCGTCTGCACTGTGATTCCACATGCAGGATACGCTTGAAGTTCTTAGTAATAATACTGTCAACTTACATGATAATGGCACGGTGCTTCGATTTCCTAGAGCAATTGTGTGTTTTCATTTGACCTCCCATTGTATACTGAGAAGAACCATATATGTTTAGATTTTTTTTTTTTTGCGTTCGCCTTATTTCTCTATTCCCCAAAGCGGTGTGCGTTGCACTGTGGTTTTTCATTTTGTGCCTGTCGGCCCAATGCATCCGACTTCAGCATGCATTTATGTAAGGGTCTGCTTCCTCCTGCATTTTCTAAGGGTTTGCTTCCCCGGGGTAATGGCCGGTGCTGTGATGGGGATGGAACCCAGCACCTTCTGGTTGTGAGCCGTGTCACTTAACCACTAGCCCACGCCGTCCCCAATGTTTAGATTTGAGTCATTGAAGTAGTAGTCTAAATGTACGATTAGGAGCCACAACGACCTGTTTGTCAATTCTGTGATTTGTTGGATTAGGCTGTTGGTGGGTTACGCTGTCTGATCAGGATGGTTTAATTCATTAACTCGTGAGCTGATAGCTCTTGACAGCCTAACGTCTTTCGAGTAGATGTAGCCTAGAAAATGTGTGGCGAAGAGAAAGCTTGAAGAATAAAATAAAAAGGACTAGAAAGACGTCAATTGAGCTGGCGAAGATGGCTGATGGCAGAAAGACTAAGAGTGTATCTGTTGAAGACCTACGTTCTGCAGGAAGCAATAAAGAATGATTGTTTGATCACACAGGCACGCATATTTCTGATAAGCTTTCTAAAACAGGTCATGTGCTGCTACATAAAACAGGAGTACTTTTTGCGCAATTTGAGATGCCGTTCATATGCCGCAGGAACTAAAAGATACTACCATTTTCCACATTTAGAAGCACAAGGGCAATTGTTAATCTTGGGATAACCACAGAGAAATCTCCCTCCTGTAGATCGTTCGAAAATTCTAGCTCAAATCTTGCCAACCCATTTAACAACTCATCTCGAGCAGAAGCTATTCCAAGAAAGCCAATGCAGATTCCGAGCTGATTGCGGGACAGTTGATGTGATTTTTGCAGCTCATCAAATCCAAGAGAAATGTCAGGAACAATATTGCAATATGTATACGACTTTTGTTGATCTGACTAAGGCAATTGACACGAAAAATGCATAGTAACTGTCCGACAGTTTTATGATGGCATATCGGCTCGTGTACTGAATCATAGGAAACTGCCTGCAGCCTTTCTAATCATAAATGTACTCAAACAGGGTCGTATGCTGCCCTAACGCTTTTTAGCATGAAATGTGCAGCCAAGCTTTCTCATGCTACATAGGACTGTGACATTTGCATGCATATCAGATACAGGATATTGGGGACGGCTTGGCCTAGTGGTTAAGTGGCACGGCTCACAATCCGAAGGTGCTGGGTTCGATCCCTATCACCGGCCGTTACCCCGGAGAAGCAAATCCTTAGAAAATGCAGGAGGAAGCAGACCCTTACATAAAATGCATGCTGAAGTCGGATGCACTGGGCCGACAAGCGCAAAAATAAAAACCACAGTGCAACGCACACCCGCCTTAGGGAGTAGAGAAATAAGGCGAATGCAAAAAAGAAAAAAAAGATATAGGATAGATGGGCAGCTATTATATCCGAGGCGCCTGTCCCTCGTGAAGGTGAAATAGCAGCTCAGAAGAAGGGATGCAGACAACCATGTTTGAGTTTTCATCTGCGTGATATTACGATCAACACAAGATAGCAGAGATAATGTTTCTTCCTGCTTCAGGGAATTTCTACCACGAACCAAACATTACTGTACATGGCAAACATCTACAGGCAGTTGATAGATTTACATACCTTGATAATAGCCTTACCAGAGAAGCGAATATAGACTAGATGAGGTCCATAACAGGATTGACAAGACGAGTGCAGGTTTTGGAACTTTACTAGCAAACGTTTGTGGCGGGCAAGGAATCAGTGTTGCCACAAAGATCAGTGTGTAGTGTGCTGTTATGCTAACCAGCTTCTATACGCACACGAAACATGGACAGTTTGTTTCAGACATGTCAGGGGGCAAGGGGTATTTGTAATTGAGAACAGAAGAGACGATACACAGACACTAGTAGTTTCTTTGGACAGTTTCTTGATCAATGAAGCTTCCTGTCATCTTCGAACCGCTCAACCAGATGTACTTTATCACACAGGGAGCTGGCATAGCTCAGCAGTGTACCATTACCAAAACGCAGAGAAAACGACATGTACTAAAGGACAGAATGAAAGACGGCCTAATTACTAACACTCTCCACATGTTCCTCGTGTGCTGTTTGGAGTTTATCGCGTCCAAATAGGACTGTACAGTCACATGCGGTCAAATCTGAATAAACATGTCTGTTGCTGGCGACATCTTTGCTTGCGATGAGCAACTGTTATTATTACTATCGCGGCATGATTAGCATCCTGTCTGTCTCGAGAGACAATAGACTTCACGCTAAGGAAGGACTTAGTCAGTTATTTCACTTGCTTTCACCGCAACAGGTTTGGAGACTACATCGTCGCGCATCTTGTCTTTCTCTGCCTCCCTGTGTGTGTTGTGTGTGTGTGTACGTGGCGTGGCACGTGTTGCTGCATAAACACAAATGTTTTGTTTTCTTGTTTGGCCTGCGTTGTCCTAAGTGGCATACAAGAATTATCACATTCTCAGCCTCTCTCTGGCTAACATGGCTGCCTGGTTGGGTTTCGTGAAAAGATAGGTTTTTATTTTGCGATTTGTTGTCTGTTGTCATAGCCGCCTTCTTCTGCGTTTAAGCTTTTTGGACATGCTACTTCTGTAGTCCCGTCGTTAGAACAAAGTCCACAGTCCAGCCCTGGTCCTGATGGTAGCCCCACAGCTTCTGCGTCACCTCGGCTCCCTCTGGCCAGGTTTGGCATGGTAGGTCTCGGTAAAAACTGTTTACTGGGAGTCCTGTAAGATGTGTTCAAGCTGGGCCTGCTTTAGTTAACAGGCCTGCTGACATAAATTGTGACGTCCCATCCCTGGGCACAGTTTTTAAACAGAGTCGAGTACTTTGAAATTGGCGACTGGCATCGAAAATGCCTTCTAAATGTTATGTTCCTGGATGTAAATCAAATTACAACAGCACTCGTGGTTATGTGAGTGTATTTCAGTTTCCACGTAATGCAGAAATGAGGGAAAAGTGGATTAAATACATCCATAGGAAAGATTTTGTACCAACTAATGCCAGTGTGGTGTGTATCAAGCATTTTCGACAGTGTGATGTTATTATAAGCGATACTTACACCGACAAATCTGGAGTTACACATGTGCTTCCACGAAAGTGCCCTGCTCTAAAACCAAACGCATATCCATCATTGTTTCCCGATCTCCCTTCCAATTTACCAGTAGACATACATCAACCTTGCAAAAATCAAGAGGAACGTGCTTCCGAAATTGTGATAAAGCAGGAAGAAAAGATCAATGACTCGTTAGAGTCGTTTTCGTCAGATGTTACACAAAACTACCACACTCTTCAGTCTCAGGTTAGTGCAAAAACTGAAAGGATTGTTAATGTTGGAAAAGCAATGGAAATTTACTTTGCTAGATGGAGCCCATATCTGTATTGGGCTGTACTGCATAGCTATTTTAAGAAAACACTGCACCTTATACCTGATGTGTGTTGATGTATCCTCTAACTATATTGCATCTAACAATGTGTTTCTCTAGTGACTGTCTTTCCGTGTGTGGTGTGTCTGATGTGTGTTGATGTATCCTCTAACTATATTGCCATCTGACACATAATGCTATTCATAAATTCACCAGCAGTTACAAGCTCATACAAGTTTTCTTATTGAGTTAAAGGTAGTATGTGATGTTACAAAAGGGGTTTTCCCATCAAGGGTCTGGACTCTGGTTTCACATGGACAGTCACTTCTGTGTGATATCTTGAGCCAATTTATTTTGGGCATTAATCTGCAGTGGCCTGTTTTCATGCAAAAGATGGTGGTTTGTTAGTGTCTGTGAAGCTGGTGGATTGGGTCAGGTCTATTGCTCACTTCCATTTTGAGTTGTACTGATTGTGGATGATAGTTTTTGCCTCTCAGTTAGACACTGTGTGGATAAGTTGCTCCATTTTGCCACCTGCTTTGGACATGGCATCAGCTTTCTCGTTTCCTGTGATCCCACACAGGGGAGGATAGTCACTGAAGAGCAGCTGCTCGGGTTTTTTAAATTTTGTTGAGCTATGATCTAATTCTCATAGCATTTGTTCACCTCTGGTGTTTTGTATTTATTCTAATAGTGATCTGTAGTCTGTAAAGAATACAATCTGAGTTGGCAGATGTTCGTCTGACCTGGTAAACATTCTAAGTGCCTGTAGAAGTATCAAAGCCTCTGCCCTAAGACTGGAAGAAATCTTCCCAGTAGGGGAAGATAATCGATTATTTTTCCATTGTAGTATCTTAGAAAGATGTCTCCCCTGCCATCCTTAATAGCTCCCTCTGTGGATCCCTAAGGGAGTTCAAGACTTATGGCCGAATTTTCCTTAAATCATCACCTAAGCTAGTATTTAGATGGATAGCCTGGGAACTTTCCTTTTTCAGTCCTAGGATCTCCGTTGTTATTAAGATCTTTTCAGGACAATTGTTTGACCTCTCATAGTCAGTAAACATTTTTATTTTTGTGCATTGTTTTGGGAGGAGAGTTTCATGGTGTGCTGCATGTGTTTTGAGTTGTTTAAAAAGGTCCTTAAGGCGTTGCTTTTATTTTGTTATGCTGCTTCAAGATTTCAATTTAATATTATTGACTTTACTGTTGTGTGTTGTTCTTTTGGTCTTCTTTAGTCTTGTTCTAAGTTTTCATCAAATGAGAATTCTTGTATCTTCTTTATGTTATTTCTGATGTGTTTATGATCTGGTACTCTTGGTATATGCTCTGTATTTTATCATAAAATGAAAATATACATTCTAAAATGTCATCCAGAAATATTATAAATAAGATTATTATATCATATAATGCCTACATTTGTAAAGCAGGTTTTAATCACTTCAGGCTATATCTCACAGAGAACACATTATTTTACATACATAATTAAATGTGTATTGTACAGGTGCATGCTTCATTAAATACTTTTCTTCATTACTGTCACATATGTTGCCAGATCTTTTATATCATAAAGTCTAGTGTATTATCTGCATTATGTTTAAGTTAGTGTGCATTTCCATGAGAAAGTCATGTTTGAAAGTAGAAATATCATACTGTATATTTAACGTGATATAAAATTTAGTTCATTTATTATGTAATTGTTTAAAAATATTAATATTTATAATTATAGTATTTTATTTGTTGCAGACAACTTTCTGTTAGAATTTAGGAATGCTTTAGATTGATTAGCTTGACTATATTCTGCTGAGATGAACGCAAACATTTTTCAGATTACCATGGAAAACAAACAAGCAGACAGTGAGATCTTGAAACAAGAAGTAGAAACAACACAGGTAAATCATGACCTTAGTCATCAAAGAATGAACCAAACAAGTTCATATTCAGTGCATTATGAAAACTAAGATAAAATTAGTAATTTTTCCTAGTGAAGTGATATAATTAATATGCGTAGTACATGAATGACTACATGGAACTGATGTATCGATGTCCAATTTGTTGTAGAGTGTGGCTGCCATAGCTAAGAGGTAAGGCACTTGCCTGTCAAGAAAGGAATCATTGAAAGCAAGAAATGGTGTGTAGTTAAAAATCCCACAAGTTTCAAGCTTACCTTGATCTCAAGAAAGGTCAGATCAGTGTCTATTCCCATTGGAGATGAGTGATAAACTTGGTTGTCCTGTATGCACATAAAATAGTCTAACCATTAACAGTTGAAAATGAGCAGACAGACTCCTTCCAGGCAGAAATTCTCAAAGTAATAAAATTCCTACCCAAGGTGTCTGGCATACAGACCAAAAAAGGAGAGGTGCTCCATCATGTAAAGACACAACAGGCCAATCTGCTGCATTTTTGCACAAAGGCTTGTAGAAAATTAAGTAGCATGTCCTTTGCAGAACATCATTCTTACAACTTCTAACCTATTTGACTGCCAAAAGATTCTTGGCAGGTACGTAGGAAGGTAGGTTGTCATTACTTTCTTTTGGTGGAGAACTTATCGTACAAAGATAAAAAAAACTCCTTTGTCTGCTAAAATGGACACAACGAGTTTCATGCTATGTGCATTTGGATTATGAAACTGTGAGAGTTTGTTCAGTTTGCTCACCTGTCTTAATGTTCTCATATTCTACGTGTCAATAATAACAACGATGTCACATGTTTTGAGTTTCTGTCTGGATGGGTTGGTCTTAAAGTCTTCACTTCTGGTTTCTGCGCTGAGATAACTGCAGATCAGTTTCAGTACCAAAATATTTAGCTGTGATTCGCAAGTGTGCAAGTGCTGTTTGCTGATTCTTTTTTTAATTTAAATGTGGGAGAAGTAAGGAATTGCCATTAATAAACATATGACAAATAGTACATAGCAAATGTTCCATTTTACGTACAAGCTGGTGCAGACTACCCTATTTATCGACCAACTACATTTGCTGGTCATAGGTTATTTCCAGTGGTAGGAACATGCGCAGCATTTTCTTTCATCGCCTTCTGTTACAGTTCAAAATTATGGCTGGGCTTTAAATATATGCAGTATGATAACGGCAAAGAGAATTCAATACTCAAGGAAGTGTCTTCTGGCACTACAAACTAAATCGCGATTTAACCTATATAAATACAGTGACGTGTGTCAGTCAACTAACATCATTGGTAAAAAGGCGGTTGGTACACACACCAGTCAAAGCAAAAAGGAACAATCAAGAGGGAAACGGGGTGACCGAGGGAGGAGTAAACGCAGCAGCCAGGGTGAATCGCGCATGCTGAAACCCTGCGGATAGGAGGACATGGAGAAATTCAAAATGTTGAGGTCTTTATACCGAGTTAAGTTCCCTGTCTGACCACCTGGAGAGAGATGGGCTCCGTCAGGTGTGTAGCGGCACAAGACACATCATTATTGCAGAAAATGGTTAGAGAGAACAACAAAAGCGACAATATTGCCAGAATGACACAAGCATGACTTGTACGTTGGGATTGTGAAAATGAGTTTTACCCCTTGGTCATCCTGCCTACACACATTATTATTAGGAAACCAAATACATTCATACCCCCGCATGTGTAGAAAAGGAATGACTAAGTGAAGTGAGTAATTTTAGTGATATCAAGTTTTGGAAATGGAGTTTCTACCATATGTTAAGATATATTTTCTTTTTTCATCAGAATTTGGACACACTCTGTTTGCTAATGTATATTTTTTCTTAAATTTGTAACTTTGTGTGACAGTTACTGCTTTTAATTAAATAAGTGAAGCCATTGATAGTTTTCCCCCTTTATATTCTCTGTGACGAATAATTCCTGCTTTACACATTGTGGTAATATACATCTGAATAAATTACTTCAGTCCAGTGAGTGAAAACATTGGCAATTATAACAATTAGGTGACATTTTTGGGTGGTTTTAATAAATGTTATAATATGTGTCAGTATAATATTTGATCTGATGTGAATTGTCACTCTTTCTTTTCACCAGTCTACAAGAAATACAGAAACTAATATCTCATGTTTAGTTGTCGGAATAAAGCAGGAATTAGATCTCGAGGTAAGTATGTACAAAGATAATGCTATCCTTTGATCAAAAATGGATTCTGTTGTAATAAGTAGATAAGTGTGTGGTAAGTGCTCCTCTAGTGGCATCTTGGATGTTACAGGGAGTCTGACAAACACATTGAAGGTCTTCGCCGTGGTCTCATCTTACCTCGGGGGTACCAGACTGCTGTCGCTTTGCTCCATCGTTTCATCGCAGCATGGGACCTGTCCATCTATGTTTTGCCGTGTCTGCAGGGATTACATCACCGTTCACCAGCGACAATCGTATTATGTCAGAATTGTGGAGACATTGCATACGCGCGTTCTGGAAAGTGATTCTTGCCGCGTTGTCTTTTGCCCAGAAAAACCAATCAGTGTCAGTTATTAATGAATGCGTCTTTCAGGACAGCAACCAACTTCTTACAATTTGTTTGGCCTAAGGCCAACTGTGTCCATGATTTAATTTGAAGCTTTCATGGTTCTTTGATTCAATGAATCAACTTTAGTAAGGTTGTGTGGGAAGATGATATATAAGTCATTTAAAAAGTTCCTACACTTCATTTCATAAGATTCGGAAAGTTTGCTTAAAGCATGAGTGAATGACTGATGTAAAATCCTCAAGTCTACACGATCTGATGTGGATCTACTGTCCTGGTCATACTGGGGTTAAAGGCAATGAAAGAGCTGACATCTTGGCTTCACAAACACCCATTATAGGCAGTTGAGATATGGATAGGGGTGGCATTTTGAAGTCTATTAACAACCGACTTTTGAACGATTACATTTCAATAGATGAATTGGCCAGCAATTCACAGACTACTAACTTTGAAATCAAATAAGGCCAGAGTGAAGTCAGCAGCATGAGAGGATGAAACAAGAATGTTTTCAGCCAATGAACTACAAGGACCATTAGTATCCACGCATTTTGTCATTTACTAAGAGAGACTGAACAGCTTTCTGATGTTCACTGTTGGAACAAAATCTCGATCCTGGTTATATCAGAATTCTTTTCAACAGTTATACAAACTGCACAACAACATTTCGTCCCTTCCAACGTCCAATTGTGGTACCAGTTCAGATTAGGATCCACCAAGGGGATCGAATTTCACATAATTTTTTCTCTGCATATTTGGAATCTGTCATTAGCTGATGCAACTGAAAAATCTTTGGCATTTATTTTGATGGCAAATGCCTTAATCACCTTCGATTTATCAACGACAAAGTGTTCATTACAGAGTCTGCAGCTGAAGCCAACCAAATGGTGCAGCTACTCAATGGTGAGGGCAGAAAAGTAGGACTGGAAATGAATGTCTCAAAGACAAAAGTGTTCCACAATTGCTTCGCCAATTGTGATCCAGTCTTCCTTTGTGGGGTACAACTAGCGGATGTCAATGAGTACATCTATCTTGGGCGCATATCAATATGGAGAATAATCTGGAACCTGAATTGACAAGATGTCGCCACATGGGCTGGACAACCTTCTCGTATATTAACACAATCCTGGGCGGTTGCCAAGACCAGTACCTACAAGCCTCTCTTCAATTCTACTGTGCTATGTTAAAAGGTTAGGCACCCATCAAAAGCGATGATGGCGACATCATTAGACGGTTTTCATCAATCTCACTCTCTGATCCTAAGCAACCTTAGATCAGTGGCAAGACATAAGTCAAGGTGACTAGAGGCAACTTAGGATGCAGGCGCTTTGGTCCTTTGAGACCAAGGGTCACTAGAAACATGCAGGATTCGTTCGCCAACCATTCTGTTGATTGCTTTATGAGGTGAGTGCCTTACTTTTTGAGAACAGCAACCTCTCCTGCTATGTCCCATGGTGCTGAGACATGGACACTAAGAAAATCACTGGAGGAAAAATTGAGAGTGACCCAGACCTCTCTTGAAAGACACTTGGTTGTCTTCTGCGTACGCAGTCAGACAGTAACCATTATTTTTTCGAAAAAAGCGGCGGTCATCCTGAGGCTGTCGCCACTGCCATAGAGCTTGTCTTGCAGTTCCACTGGTAATGGCCACATCTGCTCTCTCTGATCCTCGTATGTCGGGCAGTTCTGCAGCAGATGTTCAGCGGTCATTTTACCAGTACCGCACGTGCATTCGTCGGTACACCCTATCTTCAATTTGTTGAATAGGTGGTACCTCAGTCTGTTGTGGCCAGTGCGAAGTCTGAAGACAACGACCTGCTCTCTTCGGTTCAACTGGTAATAGGTATCGTTTTTGGTGTAACCAGTATGTTCGGTTTCCCATTTGGTCATGTATCTGGCTTTGATAAGCCGTTTTGACTCTTCGTACGTCATACTGGTATCTGTTTGTGGTAGTCTTGCACCTTCTTTTGCCAGTCTGTCTGCCTCCTCGTTGCCTTGGATGTTGCAGTGTGACGGAACCCACTGTACCACTACCCTTTTTGGTGCGGACTGCTGGCACAGTTTGCAGAGGGCTGCTCTTAAGTCATTAAGCTCAGTGTTTTTTTGGCTTTTTAGCGCTGTGACTACGGCGAGAGCATCTGTCAGCAGGACTATATGGCTCTCATTTTCACTGTGTGTCACCATTTCTTCCACTGCCGCCCTCAGTGCCTCTGCCTCCGCTCTGAAATTGCTTGTGTACTTACCAGTAGCGAATGACAGTGTTATTGTTCTGACATTTGGTAGGTTCAGGAATGCTCCTGCCCCTCCGTTCTGTGTTTTGTTTGTTACAGAACCGTCGGTGTATGCATGGGTCCAGTCCATGCTTAGGTAGCTTTCATTATGAAGCTTAGGGTAGTATCTCTCCTTTCTTTTTCAGTCTGGCAGTTTTTGTTTGCAATACCTGGTATATTTTCTACCACCTCTGGAAATATATCCTGCCTCCAGGTAGGTTTTCGTACAGTAGTGATGGGTTTTGGTGTTGTTAGTGCGTTTATGGGATCTTCGTGCATCTTTCCTTTATCTATTTCTGCAAAGTTTCTCCGCTTTAGTTTCCCATTTCCCAAATTGTTTAGTCTCTGGTGCATTGGATGGTCGGTCAGTCTTCGGAGTTTCTCTGACTGCAGCTGGGCTCTGCAGTCTCTTCTATCGGTCATGGATTGCAGTTTTGTAATCTTTTCAAGTTCTACAATTGGCGTTGACTTCATGCCACCTGTTATAATTCTCATGGCTTGGTTTTGAAGTTTGTTAACTTTATCGAAGTTCGCCTTCGCTGCTGTTGTCCATGCCGCAGACACTTGGTTGGGATCACTCTCCAGAACCAACGTATACAAAAGCTCCACAATTCTGACATACAATGATTGTACTTTGTGTAGTAATCTATGCAGAAAAGGCAAAACATAAATGGGCAGGTTACATATTGTGATGAAACAATGGTCGATGAGCAAGGCGATAGTAATCTTTTACCCCTGAGATTAAAAGGGACAGGAGAAGCTTCACCAATGCATTGGTCGGACTCCATTGCTGTGCACAGTAACAACCGAGGCGCCTCTGGAAGAGGGCTTACCATGCACTAGACTTCCATGGTCTAAGACGGTCAGCTGGAGATGAAGTTAGGACCCGTAGCTATGCTGAGGAATGGATCATCAAGAACAAGATGAAGAAGACTAAACACCTATGAGTATTTCTGAAGTGCAGTGAAGTCGATTCCTCAGAACTGAACAGATTGAGTGTTTTGTTGTACATTGTCTTTAATGTGAACATTCTACCATCTTTTGTTTGCTGACATGTTCTATCACTGTCTATTTTCAGACTAATGACAACACCCAATCACAGCCTCAAATCCTTCAAGAAAAGATTAAGCAAGAAGAAATGTACATAGTAAGGTTGATTATTAACATACAAACAATGACAGTTTTTATCAAGTTGCTGAAATGTATAATTACCTATATCCACTGTGATATCCTTAGAAGAAAATAATGGTAGGGCTCAATACCACATCATCATCATGTTTTCTTGTTTAAAAATATTTTTTAAATTAATACCTACTTAACATTAGTGCTCACAAAGTAGAAGTTAGGGCCAAGATACAGCAGTGAATGTTTTGACTGCAGTCAGCGACTCATTGCTGGCCTGCTTAGATAAGGGTCAGTAAACCACAAATGACCAAAACCCTTTTCCACATGGCAGCCCTGGAAACAGGCTGAATCCTTACTGTATGTTGAGAATAGGTATATATTTAAGTTCACTTAAAATTTTTTCAGAAATCTGAAGAGATTAGCGTCAGTGAAGGTGTGTCCATGAAGACAAGAAATGTTGACAGCTTTAATGACACAATGACAGGACCTGTGAAAGCAGAAAACCCTGATTATTGTGAAGAAGATGTATGGAGGCATATAAAAGATGGTAAGTCAGTAATTTGTGACATGATCAATGGTAGGTTTGTATGCAACAGAGAGGTAAGGCACTCGTCTTTCATGAAACGAACGAATGGAAGAACAAAACAGTGGGTTTACAAATCCTACAACTTTCAATCATTTTAGAAGAGGTGGGATCATGTGTCTCGTCCTGTCATAGACTATAACTGAACTTGGAGGTCTCTTGTGCACACTGTGCAAATTGAATAATTCTTGTGTAACCCTTTCAAATAAATAAAAACATTAATTCCTGCATCCTGTGCTTATATTCAGTTATCTCAACATGTCTTGCCACTGGTTGCTCGGGACAAGTTCTCCTGTTTTGAGTCAACCATTCCTGCTCTTTCCATGTTTTCCCTATATTTTTTATCTTTTGTTTAAGCTCTCTTTTCCAAGTGTGTTTTGCTCCTTCTTTCCATTCATTCCTTTGTCCTGGGTGTTCTTCTTCTTCTTCGTACGCAGTCAGACAGTAACCATTATTTTTTCGAAAAAAGCGGCGGTCATCCTGAGGCTGTCGCCACTGCCATAGAGCTTGTCTTGCAGTTCCACTGGTGATGGCCACATCTGCTCTCTCTGATCCTCGTATGTCGGGCAGTTCTGCAGCAGATGTTCAGTGGTCATTTTACCAGTACCGCACGGGCATTCGCCCGTACACCCTATCTTCAATTTGTTGAATAGGTGGTACTTCAGTCTATTGTGGCCAGTGCGAAGTCTGAAGACAACCTGCTCTCTTCGGTTCAACTGGTAATAGACATCGTTTTTGGTGTAACCTGGGTGTTCTAGAACAGAGACTTGTATGTGATCCTATCAGTTGGTTTTTGTAATTTTGAGTAAACTTGCTGTGTCTCTATATTATAATGAAAAACAATTAAAAGGCCATAAGTTATCAAGGTGATCTGCATATTACTCAACAACACAAAAAATATCACGGGGTTGTAGGTGAAAGTGATGAGGCCTTATTTGTATGTTTATTCTTGATTCTCAAAATTTAGCATTTCAAAAATTGTGATGTGTCCTAAACGCCAGGAAATCACCATAAATTTATTTTTGATTTACATTATTTCTGCAATGTATTAAAAGCACTTCTCACCTTTTGTAATTTAGTTTTGACATCTTTATCTGTGTCTTAAATTTTGACTGTACTGCTACCAAGATATATGAATGATTCTACATCCTGTAGGAGTGAGTCTCTCAATACAATTTGATTGTCATTAGTCACATTTATTCTCAAAGACATTTCATAATGTGTCTGTTCTTTATCTCCACATGTCAGAGATGCGTGCTTCCACATGGAGTTATTTCACAGACTCCCATGCTGATGTTGAGATAATGGAAAGTTCTAACAGTGATCTGCACTTACAACATATAAGACATGACATTGTCTTAGAGAAACTACCAGACAACATTAGGAGCACTGTGAAGACCACACAAAATGTTGGAGAAGGTTTGGAGAGACAAATAGTAAAACAAATGAGGAAGAATACAACAGATGTAATAGATGAATTAAGAGGACTACCAGAACACATACACAATGAGAAGAACACAGAAGATGAGGCAGTGAGTTTTGAGATGATGCAGGTACACAAAGACAACACCATAATGACAACAGAAAGCAAGGCAAGAGATCTGAGTTTGACATCTCGAGAACAGAGACTGAATGAGCCAGTGCAGAGACTGTATGAGACTCTGAAAGTCACGAAATATAATGAAATACTTGTAGACAATATGACTCAGATGATTTATAATGACAGTCTGTCTTCAGATAACGAAGATTGTAGAAATGTGTCCGAAAATGTGTTTTGTGTTTCTAAAAAAGATACTGAACATAATGTGACTAGTGTTAGTTCTGATACAATTTATAGATGTGATGTTTGTGAAGTAGTTTTCATTACATTTGATAGCCTAAGCAATCACAAAAAGGAACATAAGGTAGAGAAACCTTACAAGTGTGATATTTGTGGTAAAGGATTTACTCAAACTAGTAGCCTTAATACACATACAAAAATACATACAGGAGAGAAACCTTACAAGTGTGATGTTTGTGATAAAGGATTTACTCGTAAAGGTGTTCTTAAAGAACACCAAAAAATACATACTGGAGAGAAACCTCACAAGTGTGATGTTTGTGGTAAGGGATTTACTCAACCTAGTCGCCTTAATGCACATACAAAAATACATACAGGAGAGAAACCTTACAGGTGTGATATTTGTTATAAAGGATTTTCTCAATCAACTAACCTTAAAAAACACCAAAAAATACACACTGAAGAGAAACCTCACATTTGTGATTTTTGTGATAAAGGATTTATTGAAATCTGTGACCTCAAAAAACACACAAAAATACATACAGGAGAGAAACCTTATATGTGTGATGTTTGTGGTGAAAGATTTGCTCGAGCAGATTACTTTAACATACACAAAAGAAAACATACAGGAGAGAAACCTTACATGTGTGATTTTTGTGGTAAAGGATTTCATCATAAAGGCAGCTTTAATACACACACAAAAAAACACACAGGAGAGAAACCTTATAAGTGTGATGTTTGTGGTAAAGGATTTACTTATAAATGTATCCTTAATGCACACGCACAAAAACATACAGCAGAGAAACCTTATAAGTCTGATGTTTGTGGTAAAGGATTTGCTAAAAGTGCCAACCTTAATGGACACAAAATAATACACACAGGAGAGAAACCATACATGTGCAATCTATGTGGAAAAGGTTTTACTCATCCAAGCAGCCTAAGTTCTCATAAAAAAATACATACGGGGCAGAGACCTTACAAGTGTGATGTCTGTTTTAAAGATTTTATTCAATCTACAAGTCTTAGGTCACATAAAATGATACATGCAGGTCAGAAGCCTTACAAATGTAATTTTTGTGGTAAAGGTTTTACTAAAAATAGGTATCTTAATGCACACAGAATAACACATACAGTAGAGAAACTTTAGAAGTTTTTTGTTTATTCTTATTTTTCTGCATTCATCATGAACAGGACTTTTGTGATGCTGTGTAGTAGTTTACATTGAGGCTGCAACATCAGCTCATTTTGGACAAACACATCCAATTGACATCCACCAATCCAAAAAACATCCACCAATTTTGGGACTGTCTTTGCCTTTCCTCCTTAATCCATAATCTCTTAGCCAGGCTGCATATGATTCAAGCTGTTTCCATGACCACCACTTGTAGATGAAATATGGTCTTGGCCAGTGACTGTGTTGCAAGCAGCCAGATATGAGGTACTGGCTGCTGTCAGCTTATTCACTGATCCTTATTCAGCCCAATTTGTTGTTTTTGACCAAAGATTTACTCAAACTAGTAACTATAATGCACACAAAATAATCTATACATGATAGGAGCTTTACAAATGATGTTTGTTGGAAAGGATTAATGCACATAAAATAATGTATATTTGGATGCTTGAAATCTGGGTCTGAGACATGCAGATTATGCCTTGCTGCCAATTAGCCAAAGCAATCCTTAGAACATTCTTCTTTAGCAATGATACTTCCTGTGGCTTACAAGGCCTGCCTGGGGATTGGAAGGTGTGGTATTGGGTAAGTAATTTATTATTATTTTAATTATTTGCCTAGTCAGCAGCTACAGCTTGCGCTATTCGATTTAAACTGCCAATGGTTCTTTTCTTTTACGTGCACATCATGTACATGGGACCATCAAGTATTTCATCAATCTCTCATATGATAAGACGTTGGTCAGATTTCTTTTTTTACCTGAATACCCTGGAAACTTTTGAGACTTGAAACTTCATTGTTTCATGCTTTTGTATATTGGTTTCTTGAGAGGCAAGCGATTTACTTCTGAGCTGTAGCAACTTCTATACTGGAGAGAAATCATAAAAGATATAGTAGAGAAAGCTTACAAATGCAATGTTTGCTTTAAAAGTTGTAAAGTTAATTGCAACCTTAGTGAACACAAAAGAATGCATACATGTGATAAACCTTACAAGTGTGATGTTTGTAGCAAAGAAATAAGCTTGTAGTCTTAATGCACACAAAACATGACACACAGTATTCTACATGAGAGAAGCTAGAATTATTTTTAATCTGACATGTATGAGGAAAAAAATATGCATTTTACCATGCTCAGTGCATGAGTTCAGGATATGACAGATCGGTCAGTAAAAGTAAAAATAAATTACTCTACTAATGAAAAAAGTGAAATTTGATTAAGTTTAGTCATTTTTGTGAATGAAGACACAGACTGTTATGAAAGAATCTGACAATGTCAGCCACATTGTTGTTGAGACAATAAATTGTCACTTTTACAGAACAGATATTAACACATTAATTTGAATCGAGTGGTATTTGTGTATGAAAACTACAAGAATAGTACCACTGCCTCACAGAGCATGTCGTAAGAGTTAACTAACTGTATGACATGACATAACACCGGCCATGGTAAGGTGTTTTGTTTAAAGCAGCATATATGGTGCTTAACAGGCTGCGTGTCTACTTTGCTCTAGATTTTGAATCTTTTAAGATGGACTTGCACATTGGTTAACCACCCTCTGTAAGCGCTTCTCCTGAAGCAGCGGAGTATTACGCTGCTCGAGCCTAGCCGCTAAGCAGTAAACACTTCTCCCAGCTACATCCAGCTCATTTCATAGCTGGGACCTGCACAAGGACATCTGCCCCTGTAGAAGTACAGGTTGATTAAGAACTAAGAAGAATCTGAAACATGGAACTAGCATTTGATTATTTAAGTTGTTGCGGACTTATCCGTAGAGCCATTTAATGAATACTTATTGAATTCTGCCCATTTGTGCAGAGAACATTGACATTCCAGGTATATAATATTATTGTTAATATTTGATGAAATGTGAACAAATTTATATTAAAATCTTCATAAACAACTTCTATTGTTTTTAAAATTGTGTTCAATGATAAAAATTTATTGCAGGTGAATTTAAAGTTGTTTTTTTTTTGGTGGTTAATGTTTAGGGTTACTACTATCCAATACATTTGATCATTTTAATTTTTAAGTAGATCTTTGTGTCCGAGAAAATAAGCAAACTCGCTGTACTTAGTAATACAGTTGCTGGCTTAGGATGTAAAGGATTTTAAAGAGTAAATTTAAATACTGTAAGGGATCAAGACGCTGAGCGGGGCATGAGCTGCAGTGGTCAGCGACCCATAGCTGACTGCTAGCGTCAGGGCCATTGAAACAGAGCTGCCAAGACCCTTCTACACCTCCACATGGTGATCCTGGATAACAAACTGCAGCAGGGCAGACTGCTTGAGGAGAAGGGATCAAAGAGGGAATGCTAACCCGGTACCCAAAAAATGCTTGCTGAAGTCGGATGTGTTGGACCGAAAGGTGCAAATATCGCAGTTTTGCTGAAAACTATGACACGGCGCATTCTATTCTCTGGACTACATTCTGCTACTTATTCCCTTTTAGGGTTTGGTAACGAGAGATTGAGAATGAACCAAGCCAAACCAAATACTGCAAGTAGAATTAAAATGGTGCCCAACAGGCTGTGGGTCTAATCTTGCCTTCATGTTTTATATATTATGGATGACGTCAGGTCATTTGACTAGAATTCAAACTAGTCGACAACTTGTTGCGTTTTTCAATTTGGAATAGTTAGCTCGTTCATTTTGTGGTATTTTCCACTCCGATTATCCTGATGTGGTCATCGGCTTTTAAAATAATATTTCGGTTACCCTGTGTCATTTTTCATTGTCGAATGCACATGACTGAACTTCAACAAGACTTGCGCCCTGTTTGCGGGTTTTTGGTGTTGCTGATAAATGTACACACACGACTATAATGTATTAAACACATCGTACGTAGAGATTGCACCCTGCCCGGTTAACAACATGCCCAAGACACATTGCCCACATGCTGAGTGATGTCACTACGACCTTTTAGGGTTACGGGAAAGACAAGAAGCAGAAAAAATTGGTTGTATATGTAACAGTAATTATCGTGTTACTTGTAGAACATCGCTCTTACAACTGTCAGCCTATTTGGCTGTCATAAGTTTCTTTACAGGTGTGCAGGACGATAGGCTGCTATTACTTTACGTATGTGGAGAACTGATCATACGAAGAAAAACCCCAGTGTCTGCCAAACTGGAAACAATACGATTCATAGGCAGTGAGTTGGGATTGTGAAACGGATGTTTCATCCATGCAGAAGATAGTCCATCAATCGAACTGTACAATAATGGAATAAACAAGAGCAGTTTAACACTTAAAGAGTCCCCTCCTTTTCACACTGCTCATCTGCATAGTAAAAAAAAATATGTTGTATTGAAGATACAAACACTTCATTGGAAATGCAATCAAAAACTAACATTTAAATTTCAATGATCCATGGACAATGAACCAAATAAAGAAGCCCTGATTACATCATGGTAAATGGATATACATTTGAGGCAGTAAAAGCATACATGATCCATAAAATGAGAATATGACAGATGAGCAGAACTAAGAGCAGAGGGCACGTACGATTTCAATTCTCAAAACACTGAGGCCAATTTGGAAATACAAGAAAATGTCATTGATGCTATTGGTTTTACCTGTATGTGAATCAAACAGGGACATACAATACTGAATTATGCTAACAAATCCAAGCAAAGAAGATCAGATGCTTAACACAGATTCATAAAATAACCTACAAGGATCGTATCTCAAATGTCCACATAGGAAATACAATCTATCAGAATGTCAGAACATATCAATATTTAGTAAGTATTGTACAAACGTGCAAACTTCAATGTTACAGCCGTGTTTCAAGATGAGATAAGCCAGGTTAATGGGTGACATATACCGTTGTCCTCCTTCAGGTTAGATAACCAGCTCCAAACCATTTTGCGTGCTTTTGAGGTAGTGGTTTTTGTAGCAATTAGTTTTTCTAGTTGAGGTTGCTAGCCCCATACACAACTCTCTTTATTCCCCTTTTACGACATGTATATAAGTGCAATGGTCTTTGCTTCCCAGTAAGAGGTCCAGAGATCCAGTCTATGGAAAGTAGGTAAAGAATACATTAAGAAAAGAAACTGGACATTTGGGATATTTGTGCAATCAATTTTTGTTTTCCGTCCAAATTTATTAAGAAAGATGCAACACAACTGTATTATTTGTTGAATTAGTCTCTACAGCTTTCGATACGTCTCGAAGTGTGTATATAATACATGGATGTCTCTAGTTTAAAAAAAGGACTTGTCTGCGTGGGTAGTCACTCGTGCACTATATCGTTGTTTCAGTTCTGAGGTCAACTGTCGTGGCACCGACCTTGCAGTTTGGACAACTAGGGCACGCTATAGATGATGTAGTGAGATGAACCTTGATTGATGTCCAGATCTCTAGTTATTCTATTTGCAGGAAGCTACGATTTCTTCATGATGTGTTTAACTGCTGCACTCGACTCAGGTGTCACTGTTCAGTGCTCCTGACTCAGTGGAGACCAGCTGTCACAGAACTCGCCCCGTTTCGGAACTTCCTACTTTACTCACATACTTGCTGAACAGGTATGCATCACCGTACTAAATCTTCATTCGCCAATTAATTGGGTACGATGTTCCTCTTTTATTGATCAAAACACGAATAACGGAACACTGCTCTTTTTGGTGCGTCACTAATGGGACGACTATCTTTAAATGACTACTATGTCGTCAAGTGACTTGTCTGCACTGTGATTCTACATGCAGGATACTCTTGAAGTTCTTATCAACCACACTGTCAAGTTACAAGACAATGGCACTGTGTTTGGAATTCATAGAACTATTATAAGTAATTCAGGTAAGGTCAGGTCATCCCGTAACCGGTGAGGTCGTTGGGGCACACATGAAGACATCCTCACAACCCCACGCCACCCTTCTCTGTCAGATGCCGCTGCCTGTGACTCTTCTGGGCGGAGACTGGTCCATTCTTTTATGTTGTCCTCCCATCTCTTTTTGGGCCGGCCTCTTCGTTGTCTGCCATGCACCTTTCCGTGGAGGATTGTGTTTGCGAGACCATTTGATCTCGGTATGTGACCGTACCAATTGTGTTTCCTTCTTTTGACAGTTGCCAAGAGGTCTTCGAAAGGCCCTATTGCTGTTGTAATTCTATCTCGTACTTCCTCATTTGTAACTCGATCTTTGTACGTTCCGTTTAAAAGTTTTCGGAAACATCTCTTCTCCAAGACCTGTATCCTTCGTTGAAGGGCAGCTGTAACTGTCCATACTGTCTCACACGCATAGAGGAATATTGACAGGACCATTGTACGCATTAATCTGATTTTCGTGCATAGTGCTAACCGTTTATCTTGCCAGATTTTGTTAAGCCGTGCAAGCGCCGCTATTGTCTGTGCTATTCTGGCCAACACCTCACATTTTGATCCTTCATCACCTGTGAAAGTGGAACACCCTAATCATTGTAGAGAGGATGTATGGAGGCATATAAAAGATGGTAAGTCAGTAATTTGTGACATGATCGATGGTAGGCTTGTATACAACAAAGAGATAAGACACTCATCTTTCATGAAACGAACGAATTGAAAAACGAAACAGTAAGTTTACAAATCCCACAAGTTCAAGCATTTTAGACGAGATGAGATCATGTGTCTAGTCCTATCATATACTAGAAATAAACTTGGATATCCCTTGTGCACACTGTGCATATAGATAATTCTTGTGTAACCCTTTTAAATAAACAAATATATTAATTAAATTCCAATACAAGGCACATGGCCCTGATGTAAACCTGCGTGAGGAAAATCTGCATACTGTGCTATATTCAGTTATCTCAACTAACATCTTGACACTGGTCCAAGGTTGCTGAAGACAAGTTCTCCAGTCTTGAGTCAACCATTCTAGCTGTGTCCACGTTTTTCCTATTTCCTTGATCTTTTCTTGAGCTCTCTTTTTTAAGTGTGTTTTGGTCCTCCTTTCCATTCATTTGTCCTGGGTGTTCCAGAACAGAGACTTGTTTGTGATGCTGTCAGTTGGTTTCCGTAATGTGTGTTCTAGCAATGCCAGAATCTTCTCTTCGCGTCATGTTCCACTGATATTATCTAGTTTTATCCAACAGATCCATATTAGTGGTCTTTTTCTACCATTTCAACTCCTGACTTTTGCGCATGTTCCCAGTTATGAAAGTTTGTACTTTTGCAATTGAATTTTTGTTGATCTCCATGCTTTACAGCCGATGTAGCAATTTGAATTTTTGTGTTTTTTGTTTTTTTTTATGTTGGTGTAATTAAGTTTTTACCTGAAATAAGTTTTGAAGATTAACATGCGTAATAGAGACTGAAAGGTATGTTATTCGTAGACCTATGCTAACCCTACAAAAAGGTTATCTATGCTAGATAGTGAACTGAAAATTTATATGTGACTTTTGGATTAAATGTGTAAATTTTAATTAATTAAAATAGTTAATAAACAATGTATCACAAAAAATATAAACAAATATATGTAATGACAAAAATTCATTCCCATATCGGTAGACTAGGGTAGACAAGCCAATGGACAAGTAGTCATTTACATGTTCTGTTTCAATCTTACCACATCTTCTACTTCTAAGGCTTTGCAAACAGCAGGATGTAGTCCGGAGAACAAAATATTACCACTATTTTCACTCTCCTCAAAGATCCGTGACATTATTAAGTGACAAACAAAGTCTACCTCCAATAATATAAAAATAACTTCGATAAAATGCATCAGCTGTTTTCTAGGCTAGGTGTCAACTTTGGGAGTAAACTTGCTGTGTTTCTGAATTGTAATGGAAAAAAAAGAGGCCATAAGTTGTCAAGATGATCTGCATGTTATTCAACTAAGGTAGGTGAAAGGGATAAGGCCTTATTGTATAGTTATTCTTTGTTCTCGAAATTTAGCATTTTAAAAGTGTGATGTGTCCTTCATGCCAAGGAAGCCTCTTCTTTTGACTTCCATAACTTCCGCAATGTGTTAAAAGTTCTCGATTTTTGTATTCTAGTTTTGACATCTTTATCTGTGTCTTATAGTTTGACTGTACTGCTACCAAGATATATGAATGATTCCACATCCTGTAGGAGTGAGTCTCCCAACTCAACTTGATTCTCATTAGTCACATTTATTCTCAAAGACATTTCATAATGTGTCTGTTCTTTATCTCCACATGTCAGAGATGTGTGCTTCCACATGGAGTTATTTCACAGATTCCCATGCTGATGTTGAGATAATGGAAAGTTCTTACAGTGATCTGCAGTTACAACATATAAGACATGACATTGTCTTAGAGAAACTACCAGACAACATTAGGAGCACTGTAAAGACTACACAACATGTTGGAGAAGGTTTAGAGAGACAAATAGTAAAACAGATAAGGAAGAATACAACAGATGTAGTAGATGATTTAGGAGGACTACCAGAACACATACACAATGAGAAGAACACAGAAGATAAGGCAGTCAGTTTTGAGATGATGCAAGTACAGAATGAAAACATCATTAGGAAAACAGAAGACAGGGCAGAAGATCTGAGTTCAACATCAAGAGAACGGAGACTCAATGAGTCACTGCAGAGACTGAATGAAACAGTGAAAGACAGAGAATATCAGGACATAATTGAAGAAAATATGACTAAGATCAATTATAATGATGACAGTCTGTCTTTAGATAATGATGATTGCAGGAATTTGTCAAAAAATGTATTCTGTGTTTTTAAGAAAGATGCTATCTATAATGTGAGTAGTGTCAGTTTTGATAACATTTATAGATGTGATGTTTGTGGGGTACATTTCATTACATTTGATAGCCTGAGCAATCACAAAAGGAAACATAAAGTAGAGAAACCTTACAAATGTGATGTTTGTGGTAAAGGATTTACTCAAACTAGTAGCCTTAATACACATACAAAATTACATACAGGAGAGAAACCTTACAAGTGTGATGTATGTTTTAAAAGATTTTCCCAATCTAATTGCCTTAAAAAACACCTAAAAATACATACTGGAGAGAAACCTTACAAGTGTGATGTTTGTGATAAAAGATTTATTGAAAGGGGTGGTCTTAATAAACACACAAAAATACATACAGGAGAGAAACCTTATATGTGTGATGTTTGTGGTGAAAGATTTGCTCGAGCAGATTACTTTAACATACACAAAAGAGAACATACGGGAGAGAAACCTTACATGTGTGATGTTTGTGGTGAAGGATTTACTCATAAAAGCAGCTTTAATACACACACACAAAAACATACAGGAGAGAAACCTTACATGTGTGATGTTTGTGGTAAAAGATTTACTCATAAATATAACCTTAATTCACAGACACAAAAGCATAAAGGAGAGAAACCTTATAAGTGTGATGTTTGTGGTAAAACATTTACTAACAGTACCAATCTTATTGGGCACAAAATAATACACACAGGAGAGAAACCGTACATGTGCAATCTATGTGGTAAATGTTTTTTTCATACAAGCAGCCTAATTTACCACAAAAAAGTACATACAGGACAGAGACCTTTTAAGTGTGATGTTTGTTTTAAAGATTTTATTCGATCTACTAGCCTTAGGGCACATAAAATGATGCATGCAGGTCAGAAGCCTTACAAATGTAATTTTTGTGGTAAAGGTTTTACTAAAAATAGGTACCTTAATGCACACAGAATAACACATACAGTAGAGAAACTTTAGAAGTTTTTTGTTTATTCTTATTTTTCTGCATTCATCGTGAACTGAACTTTTGTGATGTTGTGTAGTAGTTTACATTGAGGCTGCGACATCAGCTCATTTTGGATAAACACATCTGATTTCAGCACATCAATTCTGGTACCACTTTTGCCTTCTCTCCTCAATCCATAATCTCATAGACAGGATCCATATGATTCAAGCTGTTTCTATGATCACCACTTGTAGACGGAATATGGTCTTGGCCAGTGACTGTGTTGCAAGCAGCCAGATATGAGGTACTGGCTGCTGTCAGCTCATTCACTGCTGCTTATTCAGCCCAATTTGTTGTTTGTGACAAAGGATTTACTCAAAATAGTAACCTTAAATGCACACAAAATAATTTATACATGAGAGAAACTTTACAAATGATGTTTGTTGGAAAGGGTTAATGCACATAAAATAATGCATATTTGGATGCTTGAAGTCCGAGTATTAGACATGCAGATTATGCCTCCTGCCAAGTAGCCAAAGCAATCCTTACAACGTTCTTCTTTAGTGATTCTACTTCCTGTGGCTTACAAGGTCTGCCTTGGGGAAGGAAAGTGGGGTATTAGGTAAGAAATGTATTATTAAAAAAATTATTTGTCTGGTCAGCCGCTACACCCTGCTCTATTTAATTTGAAACTGCCAATGGTGCTTTTACGTGCACATCGTGTACATGGAACATTTCAGTATTTCATCAATCTCTGATATGATAAGACACTTGTCAGATTTCTTTTGTGACCTGAGTACCTTTGAAACTTTTGAGACTTCAAACTTCACTGTTTCGTGCTTTCGTTCATTTGTGCCTTGAGAAGCAAGCACTTTACTTGTGGGCTATAGCGACTTCTAAAATGGAGAGAAACCATAAAAGATACAGTAGAGAAAGCTTACAAATGCTATGATTGTTGTAAAAGATATAATGGTACTTGTGACCTTACTAAACACAAAATAATGCATACATTTGAGAAACCTTACAAGTCTGATGTTTTTAATGAAAGACATAAGCGTGTAGTCTTAATGCACTCATAACATGACACACAGCATGTACACGAGAGAAGCTATGATTTTTTGCAAATCTGACTGTTTGCTTGGTGCACGATTTCAGAATGGGTCAAATAGTGGATCATGTTTCGTTATTTTTGTGAATAAAACAAAAACGATTGTGAAAGAATCTCACATTGCTGCTGAGACAATAAATTGTCACTTTCACAGAATGGATATCAGCAAATGACTTTGAAATATGGACCTAACATTTGATTATTTAAGTTATTGTGGACTTATCTGTAGAGCCGTTTAATGAATGCTTATTGAATTCTGTCTATTTGTGCATGGAACATTGGCATTTCATCTACAGAATAAATAAATGTGAACAAATTTATATTGAAATCTACATAAACACCAATTAATGTGTTTGCAAATTGTGTTCATGTTATTAATTCATTACAAACAAATTTATTGTTATTTTTGTTCCTACAGCTTTAGCTATGCTGATATCAACTTTATTTGATCATTTAAATTTGTTAATAGATTTTAATATATGTAACAAAAAAATTATGTCTGTGAAAATGATCTCAAATGCATTTAAGAATGCCTGACATATTTCCTGTTGTTGACTTAAGGTGTAAAGGGTCTATACTGAAACACTGCAATTACAAATATCATCAATGGAAGAATAGGACATTGGTTTAATACAATGTTTGGAGTGGGACACACTGACAAGTTTGTTCTTGGAAATAAAATGGGGACTGCAGATTTGGATGGCCATATTGGAACTTTAATTATAAGACAATGCTTGATTACCAACCATGTGCATGACAAGAAGTGTCTTATAGCTGGTGACTATAATGCTAGGTCCAACGATTGGGGAAACTCAGAAAAGTGAATTCTGCTATGCCAGAGTTGGAAAGAGGCCATCATATCTCAAGATATGGGATCAAGATGCTGAGCAGCGCATGAGCTGCAGTGGTCACCGACCCATAGCTGACTGCTAGCATCAGGGCCAGCGAACCAGAGCTGCCAAGACCATTCTACACCTCCACATGGTGATCCTGGATAACAGGCTGTATTAGGGCAGACTGGCTAAGGAAAAGGGATCAAAGAGGGAATGCTAACCAGGTACTCAAAAAATACTTGCTGAAGTCGGATGTGTTGAACCTAAAGGTGCAAATATCGCAGTCAAGCTGTAAACAACGACACAACGCATTCCGTTCTCTGGATTATATTCTGCTACCTAAGCCATTTCAGGGTTTGGTAGCGGGAGATTGAGAACAAACAAAGCCAAGCCATACCTCAAGATATGAAGGATTCAAAGATTTTCACATAATACACAAATAAAGGTGAAAGAAGTCACTATCATAATTACAGAAAAGTCTCTGCTCAAGTTTTTGTCAGTGATCTTTGCATTGACATTTATTCGGTTTCCATGTTTAGTTTTGATCACTGCTAGAGCTAAAAATAAGTTTTCTCATATCAAATCAGTAGTCAAATAAACGACGATTAATGTAATAGAACTTTTACCTCAAAGCGAACTTCGCAGTCATGGTGTTCAGTCATAATAACTTTTTCGCGGACCGGCATGGACATTTCGCGGAACGGTGGTTGAGAAACACTAATGTAGATAACTCTACATGAGGTCTCACACTGGCTGCAGTCTGGCAAGGAACACCAGTGCGAAGACATTGCCAGGGACGAACAGTGGTATAATAGTCCTGCAGTTGCCGCACTCTAGTCGAGAGCCCTTTCTTATTCTGTCGCTACATGTCATAGATACTTGGTCAGTTCTCCAGACCGTTGCGATGAGTTGGTGCAGGTTTGTGGTATCAAAGCTGCGTTGTAATGTTCGACCTACCTGCTAGCTATTTCCTCACTTTGCGTGCAGGAGGATCCATTGGACTGATTCGGGGTGCCGGATATACCTTGAGAGGGGACGGAGCTGAGAGCCTTTATCGTGCGGTATGTCTCTCTCATGTCGTTGCGCACTGTCGGCTATGGTGCTGTAATGGTATTCAAAATCCATATTGACGGCAGCCCAGAATTTGTTTTGTAGGCATTACCGTTTAGGGGGGTCGCCCCTGACCCTCGTTGAACTCTGTTCCTCTAAAATTGCTAGGGTAGACACTGTCAGCCAGGGTTTCTGGATGCTCTTCCTAAGACCCAAAACTATATCGGCAACTTTGTGGATGGTCTGGGCGACGATGGGCCAGGCAGATTTAGGGTCACCAGGAAGGATACACAGAGCGACAAAGTTGCTGTCTATGGATTTGGTATATTGGGCTGCCAGACTAGGGTTGGTACGCAGGGATTCCGTGTCGCATCTGACAATTGATGCAGTTTTTTCTGTGGTAACTTGGCAGGACGGCGACATTAACGACAAGGAGAAGATGATCAATGCTGGCAGGGGCCTCGACTCCACAGTGTACCCTGTACGATCTGACGAGACCTTGATTTCTAGACATGATATGATCCTGGTCCTGTGATCGTTTGAGATCCATGTGCACCCGTGGGATACCTTCCGTCTGAACAACGTTCCCGATATCCTGATGCCAAAAGAGACACAGAAGGAAAAAAAATCTGAACGTGTTGTCGTTCGGCGTTCGACTGCCGTATGGACCAACGATCGACTCCAGGCCCTTCCATTCGATTCCGGGGGTAGCCTTGAAGTCACAGAGGATAGCAAGCTCGTCGTGAGGGGGTACTGTCTGGGTGGAGGACTGTAGTTAGGTGTAAAACATGTCCTTCTGGTCGGTGTGGGAGACGTTTGTAGAGGCATATACAATCACGATGTATATGTATCTGTGTCGCAATCTAACGTATTGAAGTCTGTCTGAGATGGGGTGGCAAGTGAAAAGGTAATCCTTGAGAGGGGCACGTAGGTCGAGGACAACGCCATTATGGCGCAATTTATCACCGGTGTAAAGGAAGAGCGTATCTCCGGCTCTGTAGTGTCCGTCACCTGGAATTCTGGCCTCAGTGATACCGGCGATGGCTTATCGAGCGTACACATGACATTGGCAGGGACGCCGGATATCCCGTGTCGCTCAGGGTCAGCACATTCCAGTTGGCCACTAGAATTGTTTTCCTCAGGTCGGGGACAGTTACTGGCGGGTCATCAACCGCGGTCAGGTTGTCATTCCATATCCTACAGGTACCTGGGAAGGGACCGAATGCTTGTTCTCCGCTGCCTCGGGACAAGGACAGCGGGTGTTTTTTGGTGCTCCTGTGTTTGCAATGAACTTTTTCCGAGTCCTTTGTCCTGCTCGTTTTCTACGGGCCTTTTTCTTCTCCCTAACGTACGTGCAGCGCGAGGCGTATTGTTGATGTGTAGTTGAAAAAGCTTACGTATGACAAGTGAGAAGGGACGGGGAAGGTGGACATGTAGTCTCTGTGAGAGCAGGTAGGCCATTGTATAAAAGAAGACAGGCATTGGACTGTTGCCGGGCGGGATGGTGAGCGTCATGACCTAGGAAAACGGGCGCATAAATCACAAAATGATTACATCGAAAAAAGCAAGATGGTCGCGCGTTAGGCTGCAAGCGGACGTAGCTCCAGTATTTTCAACTGTTTTGTGTCATTCCGCGTTATTCTCTGAACCTTCTGTAAAAGTGCAACACAACTGTATTATTAGTTGAATTAGTATCTAGTGCTTTCGATACGTCTCGAAGTGCCTACATAATACATGGATGCCTCTAGTTTTGTTTAAAAAGGACTTGTCTGAGTGTGTAGTCACTTGTACACTCGTGTTTCAGTTCTAAGGTCAACTGTCGTGGCACCGACCTTGTAGTTAGTGAACTGGGGTACATTATAGATCGTGGGGTGAGATGAACCTTAATTGATGTCCAGAAGTGTAGATATTATATTTGTAGGCACCTACGATTTATCATCATGATGTGTTCAACAGCTGCACTCGACTCTGGTGTCCCTGTTCGGTGCACCTGATTCAGTCAAGACCAGTCTGTCATAGAACTCGCGCCGTTTCGGAGCTACCTACTTTACTCCCACACTTGCTAAACAGGCACGGTTTAAATTCGTATTAAGGCCATTGTCTTAATGGCATCGTGATATCGAAGGGAAGGGTATAGGCGGATCTTTCGAGTAGATGCATCCTTGCACATTCATTGCGAAGAGAAATCTAGAGGAAAATATAAAAAGTACTGGAAAGACGTGGATTGAGCTTTCGAAGATGGCTGATAGCAGAAAGACTGGAGTGTATTTGTTTAAGACCTATGTTCAGTAGAACGCAGTAAAGGTTCTGATTGTTTGACCACACATGCACGCATATTTCTGATAAACTTTACAAAACAGAAGGTCATGTACTGCTACACAAATCAGCCCTATATCGTCGTTCAATTTTAGATGCAGATCATATGCCACAGGAACTGAAAAATACCACCATTATCCACATGTAGATAGCACAGTTATTGTTAACAATTATTGTTAACAATTATTGTTAACAATTATTGTTAATCTTTGGATAACCACAAAGGAAACTCCCTACTGTTGATCGTTAGAAAGTTCTAGCTCAAATCTTGCTAAACCATTTAACAATTCATCTCGAGCAGAAGCTATGCCCAGAGAGTCAGTGTAGATTCCGAGCTGATCGCGGGACGGTGGATGTGATTTTTGCAGTTCATCAAATCCAAAAGAAATGACAAGAACAGCATAGAACAGTTTACAGTGAGTTCTGACAAAGTGGTCCTCATCGATTACGATGGACGTACAACACGTAGTTGCTATTTAAACTCAAATGTTTTGATTTCTTGTTTGGCCTGCGTTGTCCTCAGTGGCATACAACGATCATCAACTTCTCGGCCACTCTCTGGCAAACATGGCTGCCTGATTGTGTTTTGTGTATTTGTGTGTAGATCCTTGTTTTATTTTGCGATTTGTTGTCTGTTGTTGTAGTCCTCTGCGTTAAAGCTTTTTGGATATGCTAGATCTGTAGTCCCGTTGCTAGGACGAATTCCACAGTTCGTGCCAGGTCATGGTTACAGTCCTACAGCTTCTGCGTCACCTCGGCTCGCTCTGGCCAAGTTAACTTATCGTAGATCTCTGCTTTTTATCGGGCAATTCTGTAGGATGTGTTCAGGGGTCTGGATTCCGGTTCCACATAGGCAGTCACTTGTGTGTGATATCTTAAGCCGATATAGGTTACAGATTCGTCTCTTCTGCAGCGGCCGGTTCTCAGTAGATAGATGGTGGTTTGTTGATGTCTGTGGAGCTGGTGGATTGGGTCAGGTCTTAACTTAACCGACTTAACGTTTTTATACTACTGGTTTAGAAGACTGCAGAAATAAAAGAAAAACCTGCTCTAAAAGCTATGCGCATCCAATCTATTCTTAAATACATTAACTTTCCCTGCCCCCACTACGTTCTGGGGCAATGCATTCCAAGCATTCACCACTCTCTGACTAAAAAAGTATTTCTTAATATCCAATATGGAACTTTATTTAGTTAATTTGTATCTGCGCCCTCTTGTTCTCGTTGGAGGTTGTATTTTGAAAAAAACTTGTTATAGTCTAATCTAACCGTGTCTATGATTATCGTATAAACCTGTTTTAAGTCACCTCAAATTCTTCTCTTTTTTAGACACTGTATGCCTGTTTTTTTCTTCTTTGTTGCCTTTCCAGCCTGTTTATATCTCCTATATGATAAGGACTCCACACCTGTACCTGTACACAGTACTCCAATCTAGGTCTAACCAATGCTTTATATAGTTTGACAATCACTTCCACTGTCCTATGTTTAATTTTTCTCTTTATCATACCTAACATTGCATTTGCCTTATTCGCTGCTACCTGAACTTGCTTACTCACTTAACCTGTATGCTCTATTACAATCCCTAGGTCCCATTCCTTTTCTATCTTTCTAATATTGTTCTCGCTCATTCTGTAATTATGTTCCATATTGGATCTACCCATGTAGATGAATGTACATTTATCAATAACTCCATTTGCCATCTCACAGACCAGTCTCTGATTTTTTTCTAAATCTGACCTCAATATATCCACTTCTACATAGTTTTGTGTCATCCACTAATTTTTTAATCATGGATCCTATATCAATGTTCAAATTGTTTAAATATGTCAAGAACAATATTGGTCCCAAAACTGAGCCCTATGGCACTCCACTTTTTACTTTACACAATTTGCTGGATCTGATTTATTTCCCTTTTTGAATAAAGGAATCACTCCTGCATCTTTCCTTCTCTTGGAACAATCCTGTTTGCAAGTGATTGAGAGCAATATGTAGCCAATGGTTTTGCTAGCTGGTCTCTAATTTCAAACAGCAATTTTTGATAGATACTATCTTGATCAGGAGATTTATCCATTTTTAATCCCTCCAATTTAAAAAAAAACATTTTCTTTGTAATACATATAGATTTTAATCCCACTATATCCATTTCACATGTGAAAATATCTATAGGCTCTGGGATCTTGGAGCAGTCCTCTTTTGTTAAGACTGTGCCAAAGTATTGATTTAGTAGATTAGCTGCCTCCCTATTCTCTCTTATTATTTTACCTGTGTTATCTATGAGAGGGCCTACCTTGTCGTTTGTTCTTTGTTTATTTCTAACATAAGAAAATAAGATTTTACTTTCAGTCTTGATCATATAAGCAAGTTTTTTTTCGAAGTCTATTTTTGCTGTTTTATTCACTTTCTGAGCTATGTTTTGTTTGTCCAAGTATTTAAAAAGTTTCTTTCGATTTACCTACCTCTATATATTTTGTCCATGAGTTATTTTTACCTCTTTTACATTTAATTACAAATCTAGTTATCCACTTTTGATGCTTGATGTTTACCTTGCTACATGGAACACATTCCACTTTTAGTTGTTCTAAAACTGTTTTGAAACTCTCCCACTCTTGTTCAACATCTGTACCTCAGACAATATCTTTCCAGATTATGTGGATGGCTGTATCTTTCATCTTCTGTACATCTGTTTTAGAGTAGTCGTATGCTTGTGCGTTTATGTTTACTTCTGTCCTTGCTATAAGATCCCAACGGATGATCTGATGGTCGCATGAGCGAAACAGTTCCTCAGTGATAATGTTTTCAATCATATTTATTTCTGTAGTAAATATTAGGCAGAGTATGTTTTTGCCTCTGGTAGCTTCCTCTACATGCTGAATAAAAACATTGTCAATTATGCACATTGCAAAAGAATTTGACTCTGCAAATGCTTCTGCCATATTCCATTTTATTGAAGGAAAATTGAAATCCTCCATTAATAATAATTTCCCTTCACTGGCCTTTTTTATGTTATTACTTAGCTCCTCATCTTTCTCTTTTGGACTGAAGGACATCTGTAGCATACTCCAACTACTGTTTTTCCACCTTCGCTATCTGTTACTCCACATACACTTTCATTTTTGTTGCCAGATGAAAGATCATCTTGTATAGTTTTGTTTGCTGAATTTACACAATATAATAAAATGCCACCTCCCTTAGCCTTGTCTCCAACTACCCTATCTTTCTTTAACATTGTACATTCCTCTATTTCAAGTTCACTATCCGCAATGTCCTCATATGTCCATGATTCTGTTAATAATATTTTATCTGGTTTTTCTTCTTCTACATACAGTTCTAATTCTCTTTTATTTACTTTGTTCTCACATTTACATAAAAACATTTTAATTTGTTATTTTGTGGATTTTCCAATGTTCGCTGTTGTTTTATCGTTTTATATTTACTTTTCCACTACTGATTTCATACTTCCCTGACTCAAACTCGCCCCTTTGACTGCCTCCTCTATAGCACCCTGTGTTATGCCTGTCTTTAGTCTCGTACTTCATAGGCCTAACTAGTTAACATTTTTAATAAAATGATTAACTCATTCACTCCCACGAGCCGATACAACGGCTTCCGGTTTTTTCTAGAAAACCCAGAAGCTGGTGTATCGGCTTTTGTTACTGTGTTCACAAAATCACATATTTTCCCATTCCTAGTTCTCCTAAATGTTTTATTTTTGTTATTGGCGGAAGTCCAGATTTTGCACTTTTTCATTCCGGAAGAGTTAGTTTGAGTTTCGTTGAAAAAATGTTTAGTTTCGTAACTTGGAAAATATAATTTTTTTTTCGGAGAGCAACTTTGAAGCTATCCCATGCACCTTCAGCCACACCAAATAGAGTTTTTTCAGTACAAGCTCAGGAATAGATAGATTATATTATTGCTAATGGTAGTGATGATGAAGATATCGATCGTTATGATAGCGCTGTTTCAATTTATTTATCTAGTCTTAGTTCTACGTCGAGCGATGAAAGTAAAACTAAGTCTACTGACGAAGGGGCGGTGCCCTCTTTTGTCTCAAGCAATGGTAATAACAGTTCACAAATTCAGTAAAAGTTCAAGATCCGACACAATCATTCTAGTGTGTATAATATTAATGTGTGTATATGTATTTTGAATACAGCAGGAACATTCTTTCCGTGTGCGTGTAAATTGTAAACACTCACGCTGATGTTGATCGGAGCTTTTATTTTTTAGCACGTTTTCAACTTCACGTGCCTTCAGTAAAATGTAAATACTGTTAAAACAACTGCACCAAATTAGGTGCAACTTTCAGAACATCGTCCTTTGAGGATTTCCGTCAATAGAAATTCATTACGTTATTTGTATATTGGTTTAGAGCTGAATAATGTATTGAAGAGGGGAATATTTTTGTTCATAATTTTTAAAAATAACAAACGATTATGCAACTTTAATTCATCAAACACAAATTTACACCTGCATTTGTAAAATATATGTATTCCATTGTATTCTAGTCTCAATTGTGAACAGTTTGGAATATAATACGTGTTATTTTAGTGAACGTCTATTGAAGACAAATAGATCGCAACTAAGTGATGCTGTTTTTCAGTTTTACATAAAAATAAAAATTTGTCCAGAGGTCCAAAATATTTGGGAGTGAATGAGTTAAACATATACTTTGCCACAACATGCTGCCCTATCTCATTTAGATAGAAACCTTTCCTGTCCATCATTTTACACTTGTCTATTGTCACTTCAATAAAATCTATATCCATATTTGTACACATTTTTCCGCAATCTGAGGTTGATACCTATTATGTTACTGCATAGATAGTCTGACCCATCTGCTCTATCTAAAATAACCATCATGGTGACCTTCCTATCCTTGTTTTTTTCAAGTGTCCTCAGCAGACTCTTGTATCTTTCCATTATTAATTCTGTACCATCTCTCTTGAGATTGTTTGTACCTACCACTACCACAACATGACTGTTCGCTCTGTCACCTCTGTCTATTGCTCACGTACATGTCTTTCTTCCATTCTGAGTTGTATTGATTGTGGATGATAATTTTTGTCTCTCATGTAGACATGTATGAATAAGTTACATGGCATCAGCTTTCTCTTTCCCTGTGATTCTACAATGGGAATGTAGCCACTGAAGAGTAACTATTGAGGTTTTTCTTATTTTGTTGAGATCTGATTTCTCGCAACATGTTCCCCTCTGGTGTTTTGTATTTCTTCTAGTAGTCATCTGCAATCTGTAAAGAATACAATCTGAGTTGACAAGTGTTCGTCTGTTCTGGTGAATATTCTTAGTGCCTGTAGGAGTGCCATATACTCTGCCCCAAGGCTGAAAGAAATCTTCCCAGAAGTGAAAGCCTTATGGGTTATAATAATTTATATTTATTATATATAATCTGCCGTTATTTGTCCATTGTTGTATTTTACAAAGATGTCTCCTGCATCCTCTGGAGATCCATCTGTGTATGAGAGAGTCCAGTGCTTAGGGCTGTATGTTCCTTCACTCATTACTCTAGCTAGGGTTTTTAGATGGATAGCCTGACAATTTTCGTTTTTATTCCTGGGATCTCCATGGTTATTAAGATGTTTTCATGACAATAGTATGACTCCTCATAGTCAGTCAGCATTTCCATTTCTGTGCATTGCTTTGATAGGAGGTTTTCACGGTGCGCTGTATGTCTTTTGAGTTGTGTAAAAAGTTTGTTAAAGCATTGTTTATCTTCTTCTTCTTCGTCTGCGTTATTTCTCAATCTCCTGCTACCAAGCCCTGAACAGGGCTTTGCAAGTAGTAGGATGTAGCCCAAAGAATGGAATGTGTTGTGTCGCTAGTTTACAGCTTGACTGCGATATTTGCACCTTTCGGTCCGACACATCTGTCTTCGGCAGGCATTGTTTGTATTTTTTTGGTATGCTACTGCATGATTTAATTTAATGTGATTCTTCTTCTTCATACACTGTCAAACGTCAACCTGTATTTTTTTGAAAAAAGCAGCGGTCATCCTGAGGCTGTCAATACTGCTATAGAGCTTGTCTAGTGTTGCCACTGGTGATGGCCACGTGTGCTTTCTCTGGTCCTTGTATGTCGGACAGTTTTGCAGCAGATGTTCAGCGGTAATTTTCCCGGTACCACAAGTGCATTCGTCAGTGCCACCTAGCTTCAGTTTATTGAATAGGTGGTACCTCAGTCTGTTGTGGTCTGTGCGGAGTCTGAAGACCACGACCTGCTCTCTTCTGTTCAACTGGTAATAGGCATCATTTTTTGTGTAACCAGTATGTTCTGTTTCCCATTTGGTCATGTATCTGGTTCTAATAAGCCTTTTGGACTCTTCGTAGGTCACACTAGAATCTGGTTGTGGTAGTCTTGCACCTTCTTTTGCCAGTCTGTCTGCCTCCTCGTTGCCCTGGATGTTACAGTGGGATGGAACCCACTGTACCACTACTCTTTTTGGTGCGGACTGCTGGCATAGTTGACAGAGTACTGCTCTTAAATCATTAAGTTCAGTATTTTTCTGACTTTTTAGTGCTGTGACTACGGCCAGGGCTTCTGTAAACAGGACTATATGGCTTTCTTTTCTTTTGCCTGTCAGCATTGCTTCTACTGCAGCCCTCGGTGCCTCTGCCTCTGCTCTGAAATTGCTATTTAATGTGATTGACTTTTCTGTTGTTTTTTTGGTCTTCTTTAGTCTTGTTCTTAGTCTTCATTTCTGTTGTTTTTTTGGTCTTCTTTAGTCTTGTTCTTAGTCTTCATCAAATGGAAAATCTTATATCTTCTGTATGTTATTTGTGATGCGTTTATGATCTGGTATTCTGGTATATGATCTTTGTATTTTATCATAAAATAAAAATGTAAGTTATAAAATTACATTTAAGAAATACTGTAATGAAGATTATTATATCATCTAACCTCTACATTTCTGTAGCTTTTTTTATCCTTCAAGGCTATATCTTGCAGAGAACATATATTGTTTTACATACATAATTAAATGTATATTGTACAAATGCATGCTTTATTAAATACTTTTCTTAAATACAGTTGTATATGTTGACAGGTCTTGTATATATTAAAGTTGAGTGTCTTATCTGCATTATGTTTTGGTTAATTTGCATTTCCAAGAGAGAGTCATATTTGAAAGTAGAAATGTGATATTGTATATTTAACTTAATAGAAAATTTAGTTATCAATTTTGTAATTGAGTAAAAATATTAATATTTGTGGTTTACTATTTATAATTTTTTTTTTTCCAGATAACTTTCTATTAGAATTTAGAAATGTTTTAGATTGATTGGCCAGACCATATTCTACTGTTGCCAGTAAAACGTTTTTTAGATTACCATGGAAAACAAACAAGCCGACAGTGAGATCTTAAAACAAGAAGTAGAAACAACACAGGTAAATCATGGCCTTAGTCATCAAAGAATGGACAAAAAAAGTTCATATTCAGTGCATTGGGAAAAACTAAGATAAACTTAGTATATTTTCCTTGTGAAGTGATTTTATTAATATGATGGTGTTCGTCCATCACATGTAATGAAGACCACTCTCTTTGTTCAGAAATAGGAACAGTTTTTATCTCTTGCTGTGTCTGCTGAAATGGGTGACCTGCACAATGATTTGGATTAAAGTGAGGAAGAAACTGCGCCTTTTGTCAACCTCACTCTCTGGTTCTGAGAGATCGAGGATGCATTCCAAGACAAGAAATTGGTACTAGCAGCATGGATAGACTTAAGGAAAGCTTTTGATAAAGTTTGGTAAAAAGGACTTTTAAAGAAACTAAGAAATAATGAAATAATGGGTAGGATGAACAAATGAATAAAAGCAGACTTACATAATAGAAGAGCCAGAATACAACTAGATGACGTCAAGAGTAAGCACTTTCTACTGCGTCATTGTGTATCTCAGGGAAGGGTTCTTTCCCCTATACTTTTCATAGTCTTCATCAATGGCTTGATTGCTGAACTACCACAAGGAACAAAAGTTGCAATGTATGCAGACGACTTGGTTATATAGTGTACAAATGAGCAAGCAATAGTGGCCACCAAAATGCTGCAAAGAACTATTGATGCCTTGACCTCAAGGACAAACAGATGGTGTGTTAACATTAATACAGAAAAATGTAGCACTACGCTTTTCACTTTCTCCCCAAAAGAAAAAGCTAGAATTATCAAGATAAACTGAGAACACTTGAGAGAAGATAAACAATCCACTAGTCTTGGAGTTACACTCGATTATAGGTTGACATGGAGGGAACACGTCAACAAAACAGCCAAAAAAGCCAGGAGGAAGTTAGCCATCCTGAGAAAATTAAGTGGAACCACATGGGGAGCTAGTGGAAAAATACTTAACAAAGTTTACCAGCAAGGTATATGACATCTGGAATATGGGTCAGCAGTATAGTGCCCAGCAGCAAACACTGCACTAAAAGAGGCAGATAAGCTGCAAAATCAGGCACTTAGGGTCATTACAGGAGCAATGAGATCAACACCTATAGTGGAGATGGAGAAAATGGGGAAGATACAAGCACTAAGAGAATGCAGAGACACAAAGGTATTAACATAGACAGAAAAGTTTCTCTGCATGACAAGCCCCTCCAAATGAAAGATAGATTCTACAATTTAGCAATGGGAAGATTGAAGAGAAGTAGTTTTATGCATCAGGCCAAACGACTTTGCAGGCAAATTATAGATCTACCTGTAGTTGACATCCCTCTAAAGTCTGTGCCAAAACAAACCTCTTGGAGAGAGGAACGTGGACTATCCGTTTGCATTTAAACAAAAGTGAAAGAAATACTAGACAAGGGTGAACAGAATAGTGTCCAACAAAGGGTAGTGACTCTCAATTTCGAAGAATACCCACAAGACCTTTGGGTCAGAGCAAACACAGATGGATCAGCATAGAATGCAGTAAAGAATGGAGTGTACATAGAATACCTAAACAAAATTAGGTATACAGTCAGAGTACCAACCGGGAAATTCTGTCATACATATGATACAAAAATTCAGACAATCAAGGTGGCAACTGAGAAACTGTTGAACACTAATGTCGGTTTACAACCTATTGTATTTCTGACAGATGCACAATCAGTACTCCAATCACTGAAGTCCGGGAAACTGCCAGATCTACATGCTCTACTGTCTGAACCGAACAACCAGCGTAAGATTGTCATGCAGTGGATACCTTTTCATTGTGGAGTACAAGGTAACAAGAGAGCAGAACGACTGGCAAAGGAGAGTGCTGTAGACGAGCAACCAGATGTACCAGTTACATACTAACAGAAGATAAGGATGATCAATCAATCAGAAAGCCACGAACAGTAACACAAGACGATTACCATAAGGCTGAACAAACAAGAACAAACTGTTGTGTTGCACCATAGAACAGGACACAACCGACTCCGCAGCAACATGTATACAAAATTAAAGATTGACAATTCAGTTGCGTGTACATGCAGACAGGCACCCCATACTGCAGAGCACATATTACAGAACTGCCCCTAATATACTATACAGAGAAAATCTCACTGGCCCATAAAAACAACACTGGAAGAGAAACTTTATGGACCTATATGTGAACTACAAAAGACAGTGAAGTTTATACAAGAGACAACATTGCAGATATAGACATATTTTCAATCAAACGAAAGAAGATCAAAGAATGGACCAAATCCCTAAGATAAGCTTAGAATGTATTCCTTGTGAAGTGATTTTATTACTTACTTAGTCGCTCCTCTTCCACCTTGAGGTGTAGAGGTTGAAGTGATTTTATAAATATATTTAATATATGATTGACTCCGTGGAACTGATGTATCAATGTCCTGTTTGTTTTACAAGGTGGCTGCTATAGCTGAGAGGAAAGGCACACGTCTCTCAAGAAATGAATGAATGAAAGCAAGAAATGGTGGGTGGTTAAAATCCCACAGGTTTCAAGCATACCTTGGTCTTAGAAAAGTGAGATCAATGTCTATTCCCATTGGAGATGGATGATAAACTTGGAGATCCTACGTGCACATAAAATAGTCTAACCATTGGTAGTTAAAAATCAATATGAACAGACAGCCTCATTCCAGGCAAAAATTCTTAAGATAATTAAATTCCTACCTAATAGTGGCTTGCATGAACACTAAAAAGGAGGGGCCCTCTTGCCGAAGACGGATGTGTCAGACCGAAAGTTGTAAATATTGCAGTCAAGCTGTAAGCTAGCGACACACCGCATACCATTCTTGAAACTACATCCTGCTACTTGCAAAGCCCTGTTCTGGGCTTGGTAGTGGGAGATTTAGAATGAATGCAGAAGAAGGAGGTGCCTCTATCAGGCAATGACACAACAGGCCAATCTGCTGTTGTTTTGCACACACGATTGTAAAAAAATTAAGTAGCACGTCCTTTGCAGAACGTCATTCTTACAACTACTCGCCTATTTGGCTGCTATAAGATTCTTGGCAGGAAAGTAGGTTGTCATTGCTTTCTATTGGTGGAAAAGTGATCGTACAAAGAAAAAACCCTTTTTCTGCCAAACTGGACACAACAATTCATGCCTTCTGCATTGGGATTGCGAAACTGAGTTTCACCCCTAGGTCATCCTGCCTCCGCACACAATTATTAGGAAAGCAGATGCATCCACACCCCTGCAGGGGTAGAAGAAGAATGACTAAGTGAAGTGAGTAATTTTAGTGTCATCAAGTTTTAGAAATGGGGTTTCTACCATATGTTAAGATATGTTTTCTTTTGCTATCAAAATTTAGACACACATTGTTTGTTAATGTATAGTTTTTCTTTAATTTTCTAACATTTGTTTGACAATCAGTGTATTCAAATACGTGAAACTGTTGACAGAGTTTCCCCTTTGAATTGACTTTTACTGAAAAATTCAAAAATTCCAAATTTTCAAGTATATGTATCTGAATAAATGACTTTAGTAAGTGAAAATATTGACATTCATAACAAATAGGTGACATTTTTGGAGTGGGTTTAATAAATGTTGTAACACATAACAGTATAATATATGTTCTGATGTGAAATGTTACTCTTTCTTTTTCACCAGCTTGTAAGAAATACAGATGCTAATGTCTCACATTTAGTTGTTGGAATAAAGCAGGAACTAGACAACGAGGTAAGTATATAGAAAGAAAATGTTATCCTTTGCTCGTAAATGGTTTATGTTGTAATTTTAAGTAAATAATTTATTTTTAATTGAAAAATGTAGATAGTGATTCTTAGCTGTATGATAGTGGACTTTTTAAGGTTTTGTCTGATGGGAAAAACAGTCAAGGACTATCATTAATGAATGTGTCTTATAGGGCAGCAACCAGCTTTTTACTATCTGTTTGGACTGAGGCCAAACTCGATAGTGTGCCTCAGCTGTGTTCATGATTAAACTTTAAACTTGTATGGTTCTTTGCCAAAATATTCAATTATTCTGCCTTCGTCAGGTTTGGTGGGAAGATGGCATTATCTCATTCACATCGACATATTTTGTATCTCTGTACGCACTTTAAAAAAAATGAAAGACTGGATCACAGCATCAGTAAGAGGTCACCTATTGAATCTACATCACTAATTTCAACGGCAACATAGAAAACCACTGGAGAGACCTGTACATGCAACAACACATATTCTTATAAGCCGATACACAACTTCAAGGAAAACAGTCATTCTAACACAACAGGAGCGCACTACTAGCCATTCCAAGCCCCAAACAAGATAGATTCTTACACAAAATAAAATATAACCAGATTGCTGTCCCAAAATACAGATCTAGTCCTACAGTGGATTTCGAACCAATATAGGATCCATGGAAACAAGAAGGCAGATGAGCTTGCAAAAAACTGGACCTGGTGGGACTCAGACTTGCTATCTACTGATCTATAAAGAAGCAAAGACACTCATAAAACAATCCATGAGGATGGAATGCAAAGACCAGCACAAAGATTACAAGCCAGAAAATGACAGCATATGTTGGCAAACAAAGATCTTCAGACTCAGAACGGGACATTGCAGAATGAGTCTCAGAGACACACAACCATATACAATTACGAAGCACTCAAACAGACACCAGAACATACCCTGCAGGACTACCCCACTTACACAGACCAAAGAAAGACAGTCTGGTCCAGAAGAGTGGCCATGCTTGATAAGCTGTGGGAGACAGACAAATACCTTAAACGCAGTCTCCGCCATAAACCACACCGAGCTAATAGCACAGCATCAGTTGATCTACGGAAGAAGAAAGTGTCACCTATTTATCTTCAGTAAATGTTTTCTGAAATACTACACATTATATACCAAACTGCTCAGAATTAAATGCAGAATACAATGGAATACATTGGGTGCCGCATAGCGCAGTGGTTAACGTGCTTGCTTCACATCTGAGTGATCCTGGGTTCATTCCCCAGTTGGGGCGGAAATTGTTTTTCAGGCTGCAATGGCTATCGGGTCAACCCAGCTTTAAATGGGTACCATTTCAATCCGGGAAGTAAAGACGGCCTGTGTGATGCTGACCACATCATACACTAAGTGCCATGGGTTACATAATAATATAGACCTTACACCATATTTCCTATGAGCCACATGTCGTGACGGAATCTTTACTTTACTTTTTTACAATGGAATACCACCATTTAACCTGTGCAGATAAACATTAGAGCGAGAGGAATCACAGTTCCCAAGTTTGTTTTTGTTGTTGTTTTTTTTGTGTTTTTTCCTGCTCTTGAATAAAATGAGAAACTTGTGGCAGAACTGTAATAAAATGGTGAACATTAAAATCCTGCGAACTGGCATCTTCCCGGATGTGAAACGTGTACAACCACACAAACATTTAATAAACGAATTGCATCTTTTGAACTAAAATGCTACAGTAATGTGCTCAAAATGAAATATATAGCAAAAAGGAAAAATGCAGATATCCTACAAGAACTGGATATTGAGGAAAATTGGTTAATTAAACAATACGTCCGAAAGCTAAAATATTTTGGTCACATCAAACATAGTGGCCTAGAGAGAACGATACTGGAAGGTACGGGCCTGGAAAGCAGAGCAGAGACAGACTGAGGAGGAGATGGACACAAGACATTATTGAGGTCCTGTCGAGGCAGACGTTCTGGCTAGAGATCGAGAGTCTTACAGATCGGCTGTTGTGAAAATGACATTCTGCAAAGGACATGATGATGTCCTGCTCTTGCTTTGCAGCATCACATAGAGTAGGTATGCATAGACTTCTAGCTTGTGCTGCTAACATTTAGCACTCTCCACTTCTCAATGGAAACAAAGCTTTTTATAATAAAAATAATTTGTCTTTTTTGTTACTCACCAGTTGATTTATTCAATTTTATAACAATACACTAATGAACTAATAGGTTTACATTTAAGGTAATCCATATGGGAAAATGTTCATCAAGTTTCTCCTCTTTATTTCATAAGATACAGAAAGGCTGGTTAATACATGAGTCTACTATCCTGGTCATACTGGAATTCCAGGCAATGAAAGAGTTGATATGCACCCACTATAGACAGCTAGGATATTGATAGGGGCGGTGTTTTGTATTCTATCAATGACCACCTGTTGAACGACGACACCTGTCAACTATGCCAGCAGTCCGCACCAATAAGGGTAGTGGTGCAGTGGGTTCCATCTCACTGCAACATCCAAGGCAACGAGGAGTCAGACAGACTGGCAAAAGAAGGTGCAAAACTACCACAACCGGATACTAGAATGACATACGAAGAGTCAAAACGGCTTATTAGAGCTAGATACATGACCAAATGGGAAACCGAACATACTGGCTACACCAAAAACGATGCCTATTACCAGTTGAACAGAAGAGAGCAGGTCGTGGTCTTCAGACTTCGCACTGGCCACAATAGACTGAGGTACCACCTATTCAACAAATTGAAGATAGGTGGCACCGACGAATGCCCGTGTGGTACCGGGAAAATGACCGCTGAGCATTTGCTGCAAAACTGCCCGACATACGAGGATCAGAGAGAGCAGATGTGGCCATCACCAGTGGCAACACTAGACAAGCTCTATAGCAGTGTCGACAGCCTCAGGATGACCGCTGCCTTTTTCGAAAAAATAATGGTTACTGTCTGACTGCGTACGATGAAGAAGAAGAAGAACGACGACACATCAATAAATGAATTAGCCAGTAATTCACAGACTGCAGAACTGTGAAATCAAATGAGGGTCAGGTGAAGTCTGGAGCATGGAAGGATGAAATAGGAATGTTTTCAGCCAATCAGCTATAAGGACTATCAATATCTTGCCATCTACTGAGAGAGATTGCACTCCTATGGGTATACCTGAAGTCATTTCTTCAGAACTGAACAGATCGAGTGCACTACTGTTGCATATTATCTTTAACATAAACATTCTACCATCTTTTGTTTGTTGACATTGTTCCATCACTTTCTATTTTTAGACTAAACACAACATCCAATCACAGCTTCCGTTCCTACAAGAAAAGATGAAGCAGGAACAAATGTACATGGTAAGGTTGATTATTAACAAACAAACAATGACAGTTTTTATCAAGTTGCTGAAATATGTCATTACCTATATCCACTGTGACATCCTTAGAAAAAAATGATGTTAGGGCTCAATAACTACATCATCATCATGTTTATGGCTTAGCACAAGATTTTGAATCATTCGTCTCATTTTTTTTTTCTGTAGTATAAAAAAAGTAATTTTTATTTATATGCTTAACAGTAGTACTTTTTAAAGCAGTAGTCAGGACCAAGATGCAGCAGTGATTGAGTTGACAGCAGCTAGCAACTCATAGCTGGCTGCTTGCATAAAGGTCAGCAAATGACAGCTGACCAAGACACTATTTTGCCTTTACAAGGCGGCCCTGGAAACAGACTTCATTAGTCACTGATGTCATTTGGCCAAGGGATAGGGGTCACGGTGAAAAGGTAAACCCAGTCTTGCGTCTTGCTGAAAGACATATCGCAAGCCACGCTTTAAACTTTGAAACAGCATCACAATATCCTGTTTAGAACCAACACCAAAGAAGAAGAAGAAAGTAGTTGTCAACAGGCCTTTGAGAATAAATGATATTCAGATTGTGTGTTGAGACCTACTCCTACAAGAAGTAGAATCCTTTATCACAAACATCACACTTGTGGTCTGCAAGCCCCCAGTAGCCAGTCAACAAAAGATGTCAAGAAATTGGATAATCATTTTCTGTAATTGCACTAATCTTATTCTAATAAACATTAACTTGTGTTATCATTAGAACAGCAGTTAAATTTGTGATGTGTCTAAACAATATCTGCTTCTTCCAATGTAAATAAATAATTATCTATAAAGTTCCAAGATTAGTTTTTTTATATTCTTGTTTATTTACAGTCGAAACCAAAAGTGCTTAAAAATGCTGTAACTGAATGGCAATTACTGGGCAACCAGTTCTTCAGCAGCGGGACCCAACTTCTCACCCAACGGTCTCTCTGTCTTTGTGTCTTTGACCATGGTGGACCAGTGGATAGTGAGTTGTCCATCTGTGGCATCGTGAATGTTGTTGCGGGATGCAAGGGAGTTGGACCAACGTGTTAGTGGTCGTCCCCCTGGGTGTTTCTTGTCTACATATATATATGATATATGTAAGTTCACTTGTAATTATTCCAGAAATCTGAAGAGGTTACCAATGAAGGTGTGTCTGTGATGACAAGAAATGCTGACATCTATAGTGACACAATGACAGGACCTGTGGAAGTAGAAAATCCTGATCATTGTGGAAAGGATGTATGGAGGCATATAAAATATGGTAAGTCAGTAATTTGTGACATGATCAATAAAAGGTTTCTATTCAGCAGAGATGTAAGGTGCTGGTCTTTCATGAAATGAGGGAATAAAGAACAAACTAGTGGGTGTTTGAAACCCACAAGTTTTAAGCATTTCAGAAGAGGTAGGTTTGTGTGTCTAATCCCGTCATAGACTAATGATAAACTTGGAGGTCCCTTCTACACACTGTGCATATAGAATAACCTTTCTGTAACTCTTTTGAATAACTAAAAACAATTGGAAATTAATTAAATTCTGATACAAGCTGCATGTTGTTGGTGTAAACCTGAGGGGAAAAAAATGTACATCATGTGCTATATTCAATCATTTCAACTAACACATCTTGCCACTAGCCCAAGGTTTCTTGGGACAAGTTCTCCTGTCTTGAGCCAACCACTCCAGTTCTGTCCATGTCTTCTCTATTTCCTTAATCTTAATTTCAAGCTCTCTTTTCCAAGTGTTTGATCTTCCTCTACCTCTTTTGTCCTGGGGGTTCCAGAACAAAGACATGTTTGTGATGGTGTCAGTTTATTCTTTAATGTGTGTCCTAGCCAACACCTGAATCTTTTCCTCACTTCCTGTTCCACTGATATTTGTCTGGTTCTATCCAACAGTTCCACTTTAAGGGTCTTCTTATACCATTTCAATCCCTCTCTTCTGCGCAGTCACCAAGTTATGAAACTTGAACTTTTTAATTGTTGTTTTTGTTGATCTCCTTGTTTCAAGGTTAGACATTGTAGCACAGACTTCACAATTTGTTATTTTTGTTTTGGGCTTGCATTATTTTTTTGTTTTATGGAAGCACATTTTTTGCCTGAAATAAGTTTTGAAAATTTATCCCTGGGTTTTGGAAACCGAAAGGTATCTAATTTGTAGACCTTTGCTAACCCTAATGAAAGGTTATCTCTGCTTGATAAGAAAAATGAATGCCTATATGTGACCTCTTAATTTGATAAAACATGCTTAGGTAAAATAGTAAATAAACAATATATTATAACAAATATAAACAAATATATATGTAATACAAAAATTGATTCCCATATTGGCAAACTAAGGCAGATGAGCCAGCAGAAAATAGTCATTTACATGTTCTGCTTCAATATTACCTCTATTTTCACTATTAACCTGACTTTAAGGGATAATTATTAAGTGACAAACAAAGTTTACATCCAATACTATAAAAATCAGCTGTTTTATAGGCTAGGTGTACACTTTGGGAGTAAACCTACAGTGTCTTTGTTTTGTAAAAGACAAAATTAAGAGCTTAAGTTGCCAAGATGATCTATGTATTGTTCAGCCACGGACACAGTATCTTGGTAAGGTAGGTGAAAGTGCTGAGATTGCCATCCACAAAATATCTTGGCAAAGTAGGTGAAAGTGCTGAACAAAATATCTTGGCAAAGTAGGTGAAAGTGCTGAACAAAATATTTTGGTAAGGTCTCAAAATTTAACATTTTTAAACTGGACTGCATCCTTGACACCAGGAAATATGATAATTTATTTTCATTTTGATAAATTCGGAATGTGATCGTCTTTTGTATTCTAATTTTGACATCTCTATCTGTGTTCTATAGTTTGACTGTACTGCTACCAAGATATATGAATGATTCCACATCGTGTAGGGGTGAGTCTCTCAAGAAATTTGATTGTCATTTACTGTCAAAGCAATTTCATAATGTGTGTCTCTGTTCTTATCTCCACATGTCAGAGATGCATTCTTCCTCATGGAGCTACTTCACAGACACCCATGCTGATGCTGAGATAATGGAAAGTTCTAACAGTGATCTACACTTACAACATGTAGGACATGATATTGTCTCAGAGAAACTACTAATCAACATTAGAAGCACTGCGAAAACCACAGGAAATGTTGGAGAAGGTTTGGAGAGACAAATAGTAAAACAAAAAGTGAAGAATACAAGAGATGTAGTGAATGATTTAGGAGGAATACCAGAGCACATACACATTGAGAAAAACACAGGAGATGAGGCAGTGAGTTTTGAGATGATGCAGGTACACAAAGACAACACCATAATAAAAACAGAAATCATGACAGGAGATCTGAGTTTCACATCTAGAGAACAGAGACTGAATGAGTCAGAGAAAGTCAGGAAATGTCCGAAATTGCATGAAGACAATGTGACTAAGATCACTTATAATGATGACAGTCTGTCTTTAGATGATACAGATTGTATAAATTTGTCAGAAAATAAATTCTGTGTTTCTAAGAAAGATACTAAACATAATGTGAGTAGTGTTAGTTCTGATAAAATTTACAGATGTGATGTTTGTAGTTTATGTTTCATCAATTGTGATAGCCTGAGCAATCACAAAAGAAAATATAAGGTAGAGAAATCTTACAAGTGTGATGTTTGTGGTAAAGGATTTACTCAAATTAGTAGCCTAAATACACATACAAAAATACATAGAGGAGAGAAATCTCATAAGTGTGATGTTTGTGGTAAAGGATTTACTCAAACTACTAGCCTTAATGCCCACAAAATAATACACACAGGAGAGAAACCTCACAAGTGTGATGTTTGTGGTAAAAGTTTTGCTCAAGCTGGTAATCTTAATACACACGCAAAAATACATGTAGGTGAGAAACCTTACAAGTGTGATGTTTGTGGTATAGGATTTACACAATCTAAAAACCTTAAAGAACACACAAAAGTACATACTGGAGAAAAACCTTACAAGTGCGATGTTTGTGGTAAATATTTTGCTCATACTAGCAGCCTTAATGTACACGCAAAAATACATACAGGACAGAAACCTCACAAGTGTGATGTTTGCGGTAAAGGATTTACTCAAACTAGCAACCTATATAGGCATGCAAAAATGCATGCAGGTCAGAAATATTACAAATGTAATGTTTGTGACAAAGGATTTACTCAATCTAACAACCTTAATGCACACAAAATGATACACACTGGAGAGATACCTTACAAGTGTGATGTATGTGGTAAAGGATTTACACAATCCAAAAATCTTAAAGAACACAAAACTATACATACAGGAGAGACACCATACAAGTGTGATGTTTGTGGTAAAGGATTTACTCAATCTAACAACCTAAATGCACACAAAATAATACATACAGGACAGAAACCATATAAATGTGATGTTTGTGGTAAAGGATTTACTCATACTAGCAGCCTTAGTGCACACACAAAAATACATACAGGGCAGAAACCTTACAAGTGTGATGTTTGTGAAAAAAGTTACACTAAACCTTGTAATCTTAATGCTCACAAAAGGATACATACAGGAGAGAAACCTTACATGTGCAATGTATGTGGTAAAGGATTTACTCATACTAGCAGTCTTAATGTACACACAAAAATACATACAGGACAGAAGTCTTACAAGTGTGATGTTTGCGGTAAAGGATTTACTCAAACGAATAGCCTTACTGAACACAAACGAATACATACAGGAGAGAAACCTTACGAGTGTAATGTTTGTGGGAAATCTTTTACTCAACCCAGTACGCTTAATACACACACAAAAATACACACAGGAGAGAAACCTTACAAGTGTGATGTTTGTGGTAAATGTTTTACTCTAATTGGTAGTCTTAATGCGCACACAAAAATACATACAGGAGAGAAACCTTACAAGTGTGATGTTTGTGGTAAAGGATTTGCTAAATCTAGCAACCTTAATGCACACAGAATAACACATACAGTGGAGAAACTTTGAACTTGTTTTGGCATTAACCATGAAAATTAAATTGATTAATTAGGTTGTGGACTTACTGTAGAGCCATTTGTGCAGGGGTCATAGACATTTCATGTATTGAACAAACCATTAAAATTTGATAAAATGTGAACAAATTTATATTAAAATCTTTATAAACACCAATTAATGTGTTTTAAAAATTGTGTTCATGATAATAATTTATTGGAAATGAATTTGTTATTTTTTTCCTAAAGCTTTAGCATCCTGGAATCTGATATACGTTCATCATTTAAATTTGTACTTTCATTCTTAGTCACGCCTCTTCTACCGTGGGTTTGCCAGAGAGAACGCCATACTGTTCTATCTGCCATCGTTTCTCCTGGCCTTATTCTATTCTAGCCGTCGGTCACTTAGCGACTGTTGTATGTTGTCTTCCCAACATACTTTGGGACGTCCTAGCTAGGAGTCTGCATCCTTGACTTTTGCCTTGTGTGATTGCCTTAGTATCCGATCTTCTTCCATTCTACAAACATGGTCAAACCACTAGTTGGGGCTGCTCTACAAAGACAACACTATAATAAAAAACAGAAATCAGGACAGGAGATCTGAGTTTCACATCTAGAGAACTGAGACTGAATGAGTCAGTGAAAGTCAGGAAATGTCAGAAATTACATGAAGATCACTCATAATGATGACAGTCTGTCTTTAGATAATGGAGATTGTATAAATTTGTCAGAAAATAAATTCTGTGTTTCTAAGAAAGATACTAAACATAATGTGAGTAGTGTTAGTTCTGATAAAATTTACAGATGTGATGTTTGTAGTTCATGTTTCATCACTTGTGATAGCCTGAGCAATCACAAAAGAAAACATAAGGTAGAGAAATCTTACAAGTGTGATGTTTGTGGTAAATGTTTTGCTCATACTAGCACGTGTAATAAACACAGAACAACACACACAGGAGATAAACCTCACAAATGTGATGTTTGTGGTAAAGGATTTACTCGTTCTTGTACTCTTAGTGAACACAAAACACTACATTCAGGAGAGAAACCTTACAAGTGTGATGTTTGTGATAAAGAATATAATAAAAATGTGTTACCTTAATGTTCACAAAAGGATACATACAGGAGAGAAGCCTTACGTGTGTGATGTTTGTTGTAAATGTTTTACTCTAACTGGTAGCCTTAATAAACACACAAAAATACATTTAGCAGAGAAACCTTACAAGTGTGATGTTTGTGGCAAAGGATTTGCTCAACATAGTGACTTTTGCATACACACAATAATACATACAGGAGAGAAACCTTACAAGTGTGGTAATTGTGGTAAGTGTTTTACTCGAACTTTTAGGCTTGAAGAACACACAAAAATACACACGAAAGAGAAACCTCACAAGTGTGTTGTTTGTGGTAAAGGATTTACTAAAACTAGTAACCTTAATGCGCACAAGATAACACATACAGTGGCAAAACTTTATAATTTTTTTGTTTATTCTATTTTTTGGCATTCATTTTCTGATTATTTATAATGTTGTATAGTACTTTACAGCTCCTTTTGGCTAGTCACATCTGATTTCAAACCATCAATTCTGGGACTGTTTGCCCTCCCTTCTCAATCCCTAATTGATAAGCCAGGATGCAAGACTCTGGTCAATTTCCTTTGAAACCTGAGTACACATGAAACTGCATGATTTAAAATCTCACCATTTTGCACTTTCGTTTGTTCGTTAATTGAGAGCCAATCTACGTACTTACTTGCTGGAGAGAACTCTTACAAAACTGTAAAACATTTTCTTTAATTGGTCAATTTAATGCACACAAAAAGAATACAGATAGGAGAGAAAGCTTACAAATGCAATGTTTCCTGTAAAAGAATAGGTACTTATGACCTTATTGTGACAAAACACAATGTCAACATAAATTTACAGTAGAAGGTGAGGAAATAGATCAGGTCACACATTTTGAATATCTGGGCTCTAGAATTGACAAGCATGGCGACTGCGTGAAAGAAATCAGAAGTTGAATAGCCTTGGCAATGCAGAGACTGAACATCCTGAAGAAATTTTGGCAGATAATCAACAAAACGATAACAGTAAAAGTCGTGAGAGCCTGTGTTTTTCCTGTAGCAACTTATGGCTGCAAATCATGAACGATTACCAAAAATTCTAGACAAAGAATCAAATCCTTTGAGTCAAAATGTTACAGAAAGATCCTCAGAATACCCTGGATGGAGAAAAATACAAATGTCGACATTCGGCTAGAGTTGAGCATAGAGGAGAACTGGCTTATCAATTACATTATGGCCAGAAAATATAAATACTTTGATCACATCAACAGACACAACAGTCTTGAGAGAACAGTGATAGAAGCTATGGTGCCAGGCAAAAGTGGCATTGGTTAACCAAGAAGACGATGGCACCAAGACATCCAGGAATGCCTGGGTATGACTGGTGGAGGCTGGAGTTTTGACAAGGGAAAGAGTTTCTTTCAAGACAGACTGTAATTGGAGCGATGTTCTATAAAGGACATGCTACATGATGGATGAACCTTATTAAACACAAAAGAAAAACCTTACAAGTGTGATATTTGTAACAAAAAAGATACAAGATTGTAGTCTTAATGCACACACAACATGGCACACAGCATGTACATGAGATAAGCTAGATTTTTTTAAAAATCTGTCATGTATGGGAAAAGACATGCGTTTTATAATAAGGTCAGTGCTTAATTTCAGGATATGACGGATGAGACAAATAGTTACAAAAGTTACTGTACTAATGAAGAAAGGGAAACTGAATCAGGTTGTCATTTTTGTGAATTAAAAAAAAGATGATTGTGAAAGTACCTCACAATGGCTGCTGAGACAATAAATTGCCACTTTCACAGAACAGATATCAACAAATGACTTTGAAACATGGAGTCAGTATTGTATTGTTTAAGTTGTTGTGGACTTATCTGTAAAGATTGTGTTATGTCCATTTGTGCACGTGAACATTGACATTTCAGGTATAGAATGAACCATTTGATCAAATGTGAACACATTTATATTAAAATCTTCATAAACTCCAATTATTGTGTTTAGTTTTTTTATTCATCATAATAATTTATTGTAAACGAATTTACTGTTATTTTTTATAAAGTTTTAGCCATGCTGGTATCCAATTTATCTGATCATTAAAATTTTTTATAGATTTAAATAAAAGTATTTTCAAGTTATATCTGTTTACCAGATCTTAATGCACTTGAGATTACGTGACATATTTCTTGTTGCTAGCTTAGCATGTAAAGAGTTTTAAAGAGCTTCAGCTGAAACACTGCAAGTGCAGTTCTCATCAATGGAAGAATAGGACATTGGTTTACCACGGTTGGAGTAAGACACACTGTCAAATTTGTTCATGAATACTTACTTACTTTCCGTATCCAAGCACTACGTAACGCCGTATCCATCTACATGGATTGCCTTGTCATTAGCCTCCAGCATGTCGCACCTATTGTATGTTTCCTGGAGGTTGGGGTGGGTCATCAGGTGGTCTGGGTCCTCTATTGGGCCACAGTCACATGTGTCATCATCTGTTTATCCCCATCATTTCATATTCCTCTTGCACCGTGATACACCAGTTTGGAGTTTATTTCCACTCGGTAGTATGGTATCTGTTCTTTACGAAATACATTTGTAGTATCCATCTCTAGTATCCTTCGCTAAACTTCTTTTATTAGTAACTCGGGTTTTATTAAAATTCTCAGGTATCACTAATTATGTTCTGTCATCTAATCTTTCTGATAATTCTTCTTTCGGTTCATCTACTGACTCTTCATCCGAATCATCATCTAATTCACTCAATAGTCTGCTATTTCCTTTCTCTTATCATCCTCTTCTGTCGTGCTCTGCAATGCACACTGTTTGTGTAATGTTAAATTATATTTTTTTAAATATAAAATATATTCCCACTTTGAGTGCTGGAGTAATCTGTCCTGTTCAAACCATGATTATGCATGTTCTTTTTTTTTGTCTTCCCTCGGAACAGACTTCCGTGGACATCGTAAATCGTTCCTTGACCTGCCGCTATTTGTGTCCTTAGTATTCCTACCATCCTCTCCCTTAACTGAACAAAAGTGTTTTGAAATATCTGTGGTTATTTTTATTCCTTCTGTACTTTTCTCTCTCTCTGGCTTGCGGTATTCTAAATTTGTAACTCCCCCCAGGACTTGTCTGTTTTTCAAATGGTATCGTTCTAATACATTAATCTTTCTCGACAACTTGTCTATATTCTTTTTCTATCCCTTAATTTTCTCGTCAAGAGCTGTCATTCTGTTTATTCAACTGTCGATGTTTGAACTACTGGTACTCTCTGTTGATCCACACCGCCAATTTATCTTCAGAATTTTGGAATTATTAAACCACACTCTGCTGTGATATAAAGTCCAAGATATGTATGACACCTCTCCCTTGTTCTCCAAATTCTGTCAGGCATTTTACCAAAGAAAATCATGTGTCTGTCTCAGTATACATGTGAACCAAAACATATTTTTTGTATCCTTGCTGTCTTTTCGGTGACCTATCTAAGATCTATAATGTAACCTCATCTAATCTAGATATCCATGGGATCGGTACCAATGATTTCTTTATATGTTACGGGCTACTCTATCACCACTTAACTTTCTCTCTTACACTTATCACTTCTTAACTCACAACCCTAATTAAAACACTAACAATTGTTTTAATAGCTGCAAAAACAAATGAATGTTTACTACATAAACTCCATACGCATTATACCAATAAACTAGGCTCGTGATTCCTATTCTAATGTTCAACACACTGAACTATCTTTAATGTCCCTCACGAGATTCGTACAAATAGCACAGGTATTTCTCTTGCACTTAATTTAACTCAAGGTACTGTCATTTGATCTTTCCTAGTTAATGTTCCATTCACAGTTCAATCTCACTCTGTGGTAATACAATATAATCTAGCTAATCTGCTTGCTGTCAATCTCACTCTGTGGTAATACAATCTAATCCAGCTAATCTGCTTGCTGTCAATCTCACTCTGTGGTAATACAATCTAATCTAGCTAATCTGCTTGCTGTCAATCTCACTCTGTGGTAATACAATCTAATCTAGCTAATCTGCTTGCTGTCAATCTCACTCTGTGGTAATACAATCTAATCTGCTTGCTGTCAATCTCGCTCTGTGGTAATACAATCTAATCTGCTTGCTGTCAATCTCACTCTGTGGTAATACAATCTAATCTGCTTGCTGTCAATCTCGCTCTGTGGTAATACAATCTAATCTGCTTGCTGTCAATCTCACTCTGTGGTAATACAATCTAATCTGCTTGCTGTCAATCTCACTCTGTGGTAATACAATCGAATCTGCTTGCTGTCAATCTCACTCTGTGGTAATACAATCTAATCTGCTTGCTGTCAATCTCACTCTGTGGTAATACAATCTAATCTGCTTGCTGTCAATCTCACTCTGTGGTAATACAATCTAATCTGCTTGCTGTCAATCTCACTCTGTGGTAATACAATCTAATCTAGCTAATCTGCTTGCTGTCAATCTCACTCTGTGGTAATACAATCTAATCCAGCTAATCTGCTTGCTGTCAATTTCACTCTGTGGTAATACAATCTAATCTAGCTAATCTGCTTGCTGTCAATCTCACTCTGTGGTAATACAATCTAATCCAGCTAATCTGCTTGCTGTCAATCTCACTCTGTGGTAATACAATCTAATCTAGCTAATCTGCTTGCTGTCAATCTCGCTCTGTGGTAATACAATCTAATCTAGCTAATCTGCTTGCTGTCAATCTCACTCTGTGGTAATACAATCTAATCTAGCTAATCTGCTTGCTGTCAATCTCGCTCTGTGGTAATACAATCTAATCTGCTTGCTGTCAATCTCACTCTGTGGTAATACAATCTAATCTGCTTGCTGTCAATCTCGCTCTGTGGTAATACAATCTAATCTGCTTGCTGTCAATCTCACTCTGTGGTAATACAATCTAATCTGCTTGCTGTCAATCTCACTCTGTGGTAATACAATCTAATCTGCTTGCTGTCAATCTCACTCTGTGGTAATACAATCTAATCTAGCTAATCTGCTTGCTGTCAATCTCACTCTGTGGTAATACAATCTAATCCAGCTAATCTGCTTGCTGTCAATCTCACTCTGTGGTAATACAATCTAATCTAGCTAATCTGCTTGCTGTCAATCTCACTCTGTGGTAATACAATCTAATCTAGCTAATCTGCTTGCTGTCAATCTCGCTCTGTGGTAATACAATCTAATCTAGCTAATCTGCTTGCTGTCAATCTCACTCTGTGGTAATACAATTTAATCTAGCTAATCTGCTTGCTGTCAATCTCGCTCTGTGGTAATACAATCTAATCTAGCTAATCTGCTTGCTGTCAATCTCACTCTGTGGTAATACAATCTAATCCAGCTAATCTGCTTGCTGTCAATCTCACTCTGTGGTAATACAATCTAATCTAGCTAATCTGTTTGCTGTCAATCTCGCTCTGTGGTAATACAATCTAATCTAGCTAATCTGCTTGCTGTCAATCTCACTCTGTGGTAATACAATCTAATCTAGCTAATCTGCTTGCTGTCTATCTCACTCTGTGGTAATACAATCTAATCCAGCTGATCTGCTTGCTGTCAATCTCACTCTGTGGTAATACAATCTAATCTAGCTAATCTGCTTGCTGTCAATCTCACTCTGTGGTAATACAATCTAATCCAGCTAATCTGCTTGCTGTCAATCTCACTCTGTGGTAATACAATCTAATCCAGCTAATCTGCTTGCTGTCAATCTCGCTCTGTGGTAATACAATCTAATCCAGCTAATCTGCTTGCTGTCAATCTCACTCTGTGGTAATGCAATCTAATCTAGCTAATCTGCTTGCTGTCAATCTCACTCTTTGGTAATACAATCTAATCCAGCTAATCTGCTTGCTGTCAATCTCGCTCTGTGGTAATACAATCTAATCCAGCTAATCTGCTTGCTGTCAATCTCGCTCTGTGGTAATACAATCTAATCTGCTTGCTGTCAATCTCACTCTGTGGTAATACAATCTAATCCAGCTAATCTGCTTGCTGTCAATCTCACTCTGTGGTAATACAATCTAATCTAGCTAATCTGCTTGCTGTCAATCTCACTCTGTGGTAATACAATCTAATCCAGCTAATCTGCTTGGTGTCAATCTCACTCTGTGGTAATACAATCTAATCTAGCTAATCTGCTTGCTGTCAATCTCACTCTGTGGTAATACAATCTAATCCAGCTAATCTGCTTGCTGTCAATCTCACTCTGTGGTAATACAATCTAATCTAGCTAATCTGCTTGCTGTCAATCTCACTCTGTGGTAATACAATCTTATCCAGCTAATCTGCTTGCTGTCAATCTCGCTCTGTGGTAATACAATCTAATCCAGCTAATCTGCTTGCTGTCAATCTCGCTCTGTGGTAATACAATCTAATCTGCTTGCTGTCAATCTCACTCTGTGGTAATACAATCTAATCCAGCTAATCTGCTTGCTGTCAATCTCACTCTGTGGTAATGCAATCTAATCTAGCTAATCTGCTTGCTGTCAATCTCACTCTTTGGTAATACAATCTAATCCAGCTAATCTGCTTGCTGTCAATCTCGCTCTGTGGTAATACAATCTAATCCAGCTAATCTGCTTGCTGTCAATCTCGCTCTGTGGTAATACAATCTAATCCAGCTAATCTGCTTGCTGTCAATCTCGCTCTGTGGTAATACAATCTTATCCAGCTAATCTGCTTGCTGTCAATCTCGCTCTGTGGTAATACAATCTAATCTAGCTAATCTGCTTGCTGTCAATCTCGCTCTCTGGTAATACAATCTAATCCAGCTAATCTGCTTGCTGTCAATCTCGCTCTGTGGTAATACAATCTAATCCAGCTAATCTGCTTGGTGTCAATCTGACTCTGTGGTAATACAATCTAATCTAGCTAATCTGCTTGCTGTCAATCTCACTCTGTGGTAATACAATCTAATCCAGCTAATCTGCTTGCTGTCAATCTCACTCTGTGGTAATACAATCTAATCTAGCTAATCTGCTTGCTGTCAATCTCACTCTGTGGTAATACAATCTTATCCAGCTAATCTGCTTGCTGTCAATCTCGCTCTGTGGTAATACAATCTAATCCAGCTAATCTGCTTGCTGTCAATCTCGCTCTGTGGTAATACAATCTAATCTGCTTGCTGTCAATCTCACTCTGTGGTAATACAATCTAATCCAGCTAATCTGCTTGCTGTCAATCTCACTCTGTGGTAATGCAATCTAATCTAGCTAATCTGCTTGCTGTCAATCTCACTCTTTGGTAATACAATCTAATCCAGCTAATCTGCTTGCTGTCAATCTCGCTCTGTGGTAATACAATCTAATCCAGCTAATCTGCTTGCTGTCAATCTCGCTCTGTGGTAATACAATCTAATCCAGCTAATCTGCTTGCTGTCAATCTCGCTCTGTGGTAATACAATCTTATCCAGCTAATCTGCTTGCTGTCAATCTCGCTCTGTGGTAATACAATCTAATCTAGCTAATCTGCTTGCTGTCAATCTCGCTCTCTGGTAATACAATCTAATCCAGCTAATCTGCTTGCTGTCAATCTCGCTCTGTGGTAATACAATCTAATCCAGCTAATCTGCTTGCTGTCAATCTCGCTCTGTGGTAATACAATCTAATCCAGCTAATCTGCTTGCTGTCAATCTCGCTCTGTGGTAATACAATCTAATCCAGCTAATCTGCTTGCTGTCAATCTCGCTTTGTGGTAATACAATCTAATCCAGCTAATCTGCTTGCTGTCAATCTCGCTATGTGGTAATACAATCTAATCCAGCTAATCTGCTTGCTGTCAATCTCGCTCTGTGGTAATACAATCTAATCCAGCTAATCTGCTTGCTGTCAATCTCGCTCGTCTGGTGGCCTCCCTCGTCCTCTCAGTTTCTGTAACGTCTGTGTCTTGAGCCTCATCTTCATGTCAGAAAATATTATTTCAGCGATAAGATCTTCTTGTTCCTCTTCATCGTCGTGTAGTCAGGAACTATGCGACAACTACAGCAGTTCTTGCACCGTGGTGGTTCCCCAACTCAAGTCTAACGCCATTGATGACAGGGGTTCTCGTGTCGACGACAGTCAACGGTGGTTCTTGTGTATACGACAGACGACAGTGGTTTTGTTACTGAAGTTGTCAGGCCAAGAATAACACATATTTTATAACGTGTTGTCTAGGACGACAGCTTCGTGTTTGAAGTAACATGTCTCTTTCTAACGAGTATACGGACGGATGCCACTCAGGGACTTTGAAGTCGGCGTCACGTGTGACAAGGTATCAGAATCAAATTAAACAGGGCAAGACACACAGTCAAATCCTTACAATTGCGTGGTCTCTAGTTCCCTCTCAGTGACTAGAGTGTCCTTCGGTGACTTGTCTGTTGTACTAGAGCTATACGATCTCTTTGGTCTAACTACTCACTTCTTTAATCAATGACTTCTCTTTTTCTTCAGTTCTCGCACCTCAACTTCCCTTGAATTATTGTGCCGCTAAAGAAAGGATTCCTTGTCTTGAACTTTCTATGTGACCTAAAAGGTCGTGGGATTTCCCAGTAGGACTGTGAGAAAATCCTATTTGGCTGGGTACACTTTTAATACTATCATTGTTTACGAATTTCGAACAATGACTGTTTAATGAACTCCATCTCTCGGACATGGTTCTAAAGTCATTCGTGGGTACCACGAAAGGCGTTTTCAGGACTTCCCTGACCTGGCTCGCTGTACTTGTTATTCTGTTACACACTATCTAGCTTCTTTGACTGTGCCAATATTGTCCATCCATCAATGCACTTTTCTTCTCCTATATCTCTTACAGTCAACGTTATTGACATTATTGTCTCTATCTGCACTCCTGGACTTTCCATCCCCATCTACTATAAATCTACTGACACACACAACTATCTCTTTTACCTATATACGCACCATCAATGTTGCCGTGACCCATTCTCGTTGTCCCAACTGCTACGTCTACATCGCCTACGCCAGGAACACGAAAACATTCTATAAAAGGCCGACGACGGTCTTGGCTATTTTTACAGACATCTCTACTCTAAATCTATTCTTACCTCTGGCGTGATGTTCCTATTTCTCGTACCGACACCCTCACTCCTTTCTATCAGTCTTCGCCTGAATGTGAAATTAGTTCTTACTTTTCATCCTTGTATCCAAAGATGACTTGAAAGACCACAAACCCCACCATTCAAGATACCACAGAAATTCCCCTAAAGACAGATGAATAAAATCATCTGGGGTTTTTTCAGTCGATATATTTTGTCCAGACGGACAAAGTAAACAGAGATGCCCGTCTGAAAATTTGAAAGGATATTTTAGACGCGGCTATCAGGGAAGAGGCTTAAGCAGACCTCATCGCGAAGGCTGAGGTAGCCTATAGCCTACGTACCTGCGAGAACAGCACCCCAGGGCCTGATAGAGTACATTATTGTTACAATAAGCAGTTAAAAAAGACAGAGATAAGAAATATGGTGAAGGAGTTCAGGGACACTAAGGAGAAGGCATCTGAGCCTTAGGGCATGCTTCATAGATTTCTACAACCAGTAAAAACTCAACCAGTTGGGGAAAAGGTCTCGGGGCCGGCCATTACTTCGGTGAAGGCATGTGTGCAGGCGAAATGTGAATGACACAGGCATCGATTTGGAATCATGGGAGTAAGACGCCATGAATCGTATTACATGGAGGGGCATGATTAAGCATGGAATACAGACAAAGGAGATACTGATTGCTGATAGGCTAAAGATTCAGAGTTTGAGAAGACACGCCACACCATGCGATGCAGCAAACGGGTCCTGATCTTTCTTGCACACACTGTGGAAGATGCTTTTCTGCCCGGATTGGTCTTACGAGTCACATTCGTTGTCGTCATAGACTATAGTTGCATACCTTTTCAAAGCACACTTACTATCGTCTGACAAGACGGAAAGAGCTAATAATGGGAAAGACTCAACGCTTCTCAAAAACTGTCGAATAATGACCATACATAATGTATATGGTAGATTGCTCGAGAAGGTAGTCGCTAAGAAAATAATGTCCTAATTAGAACAGGAGCACATCCTACCCGATACTCTAGACAGTTACATATTAGCAAAGGAGACCTAGGATAACGCTGGAACTACTGCGTATGATTTAAATGAGGGTTTCTAGTCAAAACAAGAAATAGTCGCTGTTGCACTCGACCCGTAAGATGCATATAACCGTGTTGATTTTTGGACCTTAATGATGTCTGAAGCAGTGTGGTATAAGTCCATGGAGGGTTAGTTGGATATCAGCTGCCTTGATGGAAGGAGTCGTTGAACTCGGTGTGGGATCTTGGACATCAGAACCGAGGCGAATATGTTCAGGACTGCATCAAGAGTCTCCCTTCTCAACAGTGCTGCTCAACGTCTACATTGTAAAAGTGGCCAACATTCAACCCACAGGGACATGGGGCATGAGAGGACAGGGCAGACGAGTGTACAACCAGCGAGCTACATGGGCCATCAACGTCCAAGTCCTTCGTCATTTACTGAGACTGACCACCTATATGCCCGGAGTCCAGTGACGTCGTTTCTTATAAATAAACATTTCATTTTCATACTTTCATTGTACGTGATATCTTGTTTTGCCACCTATTTGTCTCATCCTGAATTTCTCACTTCCTTATACTTTATGCTGTATGCAGACGTGACAAAAAAATTGTTTGACCTATAGATCAGAAGCGACTCAAATGTCACCTCCTGGACCATACCGACACTTTGCCTGGTGACAGCAAACATGGTTGCGTAACGTGGCATCCAGGAAAGCAACTTTTGAGATAAAAGATATGTTCACAAATCAAGGCTATTATTTGCAACTTCTTTAATGGTAAATACATCACTGAACGTGGCCTAGAACTCCATGTCCACTTCTGCCAACAGCCCAATGACATTTGTAATCATTTCAGCTCTAAGGTCGCCAGCCATTTCAATAGTCCTGGGCACCAAGGTAATTGGTGATATCTGACAATACACAGACACTCTAAATGTTTCTTTGAACAGTTTCTTGATTAATGTCGCTTCCTGTGATATGCTTGCTTTGAACAGTTTCTTGATTAATGTCGCTTCCTGTGATATGCTTGCTTTGAACAGTTTCTTGATTAATGTCGCTTCCTGTGATATGCTTGCTTTGAACAGCTCGGACAGACATCACATAGTGAGATTTATATATTATTAGATTACTGGACAACCCATCCTTCAGCTACGGTTACACCGTTGCGGGTTCCAACTTCTCTTCCAATGGTTTCTGTCATGGGGCACGATGGACCAGTTTATAATGAGTCGCCCATCTGTGACATCGTGAATGTTGTTTGCGGGATGCAAGAGACCAGCGTGTTGATGGTTGTCCCCGGGGTCATTTCTTGTCTCTGGGGTACCAAATTGTTGTCGCTGTGCTCCAACGATCGTCCGTTCTTTGCAACATGTGTGACGCCCCCCAGCGATGTTTCATCTTGTCTGCATAAATAACTACACCTTCCACCAGGGACAATTAACGTATGTCCGAGTTATGTAGACATCTTTTGCCGCTGGCTATGACGCGTGAGTCCGAATATGCATCTCTTGATGGGCACGTTCTGTAGACTGAGACGACACTTTTGATGATATCTGTCATGTAGCATGTCCTTTGCAGAACGTCGGTCCTATCACATTTAATGTGGCCTGTGTATTTCAAGTTTCTGTTCATGGTGGAATTTCTAACCAGTTCTTCTTTATGCTCAACTCTTCTCGAATGTCTGCATTCGTATTGTGTCGGTTCATTATATTTTAGGACCTTTCTTTAACATGTTTACTCGAAGGACTCGATTCTCTTCTTTGATGTTTTGGTAACTGTCTACGTTTCGCAGCCGTATGCTGCCACAGGAAAGACACTGTTCTCAAAATTGTTACTTTTGTCTGTGTGTTGCAATTGCAAATCTTCTTTTGATTTCCTTTGATCAATCGTCATTGTTGTAAATTCTTGAGCCCAGACAATGAAAGTCTGTGACCTGTTCTATTTTCAAACTCCCGAACTTGAATTTATGTTGATTTTTTGTTTTTTTCGCTGATCATTATCTTAGTTTTGGTTAGGTTTACAAAGAGATTTTCATCTTCACTGCATTTGCTTACGATTGCTATTAGCTGCTCTAACCCTGTTTTATAGTTCCACAGTAGCGTCTACGTATCTTAGCTTTGGGATCTCGTATCCGCCGATTGTAATAAAATCATAAATGTCGATATTCTTATCTTCCCTTACTTTCCTCATTATGCGCTCTGCATAATGTTAGAATGGCACGGGAAGAGGAAGTCTTGGCGTAATCGATAACGTATATAAACAAATCTACGTTATACTCTCTACATTTTTCATAGATGTTCCTCATTTTAATTATGTGATCTCTGGTTTTTCTGTCTTTTCTGACGCCTGCTTGCACTTCATGGATTTTTTATTCACATTTTTTTCTTTCTATCCTCTTCAGTGTAATCCACACGAGGATTTTGCTTGCATTGCTTTTTAACGCAATAGTGCGGTAATTTGTGCACAGCTTTAGGTTGCCCTTCTATGTAAGAGAAATATAGATTGATTTCTTCTAAACCGTTGGAGTCACTGTGCTGTGTCAAATTCTCTTGCCCAGTACAAGATAAATGCGACCATAAGTCTTTCCTCCTGACTGTAATAGTTCCGCTTATCAAAATGTTACAGAAAGATCCTCAGAATACTCTGGACATAGAAAAAGACAAATATAGACATTCGGCAAAAGTTGAGCATAGAGGGAAACTGGTTTATCAATTCCATTTTGGCAAGAAAATGAAAATACTTTGATCAAATCAAGAGACACAACGGTCTTGAGAGAAAAGTGATGAAAGGTATAGTGCCATATAAAAGAGGCAGGGGTCGACCAAGAAGACGATGGCACCAAGATATCCAGGTATGATTCTGGCGGAGACTGGAGTTTTTAGCAAGGGAAAATGTTTCTTTCTAACAGACCGTGATGTCTTCTTTTTCTTCGTACTCTGTCAGACGTCGACTTGAACTTGTTCGAAGAAAGCAGCGGTCATCATGAGGCTGTCAACACTGCCATAGAGCTTGTCTAGTGTTGGCACTGGTGATGGCCACATGTGCTTTCTCTGGTCCTCGTATGTCGGGCAATTTTGCAGAAGGTGTTCATGGGTCATTTCCCATGTACCACAGGTGCATTCGTCAGTAGCACCGATCTTCAGTTTATTGAATAGACCTCAGACAGACTATGATGTGAGCAACGTTCTATAAAGGACAAGCTACATGATGATAAAATATACATATATATATATATATATATATATGCGTGAAATTGTGAATGTTGCTCATATTCTCAAAATTCATATTCTTTTCCTTTCTTATTTGGCCAACACTGCCCTAAGTGGCATACCACGGTCCTCAAATTCTCGACCACTCTCTGGCTAACATGGCTGCCTGGTTGTGTTTTATGAACCGATCTTTTGTTTATTTTGGGATGTGTTATACTTAACTTAACGTCTTTATACTGGTTTAGAAGACTCTGCAGAGTCTGTATACAACCAGTTCCATTTACATCACCTTCCTCTAGAAGCTGTACGCATCCAATCTGTTCTTAAATGCATTGACCGTCCCAGCCTCCACCACCTCACTTGGCAATGCATTCCAAGCATTCACTACTCTCTGGCTAAAGAAATACTTCCTAATATCTAATCTGGACCTCTCCTTAGTCAACTTGTAGCTGTGCCCTCTTGTCCTTGTTGGTGGTTGTACTTTAAAAAACTTGTTATAGTCTACTTTATCCATTCCTCTGATCATCTTACACACCTGTATTAAGTCACCACGAATTCTTCTCTCTTCTACTAGACACTGAAAGTGAAGGCCAGTTCTTTTTAATCTTTCTTCATAACTGTAATTCTGGAATCCCACTATCAGCTTTGTCGCTCTTTTTTGTATTCTCTCCAGCATGTCTATATCCCCTCTCTGATAAGGACTCCACACCTGTACACAGTACTCCAATCTAGGTCTAACTAATGCTTTATACAGTTTGACTATCACTTCCTTGCTCCTATGTTTAATATTTCTTTTTATCATACTTAACATTGCATTTGCCTTTTTTTACTGCTATTTGAACTTGCTCCCTCACCTTACATGTATGATCTATTATAACCCCTAAGTCCCTTTCTTTATCTATCTTTCCAATATTGTTCTCTCCCATTCTGTAATTATGTTCCATATTGGATCTACCCATGTAGATGACCTTATCTGTCGTAGCCTTTATCCCTAACGAAAGCCTTTTGGCTGTAACGTGGGAATCATTTTAGTTTCTGTTCCGGTGCAGTAAAGGAGATATACCTGCTTGTATGCGTTGTTTTTATCTTGTTTTTTGTATACAGACTCTGCAGTCTTCTAAACCAGTATAAAGACGTTAAGGTTATGAACCTGTCCAAAACTGCAAACTACGTTTAAAATGTAACTATTTAACTTCATTATACTGGACTAGAAGGCTCTAGAGAGTCTGTTGTATACTACCAGTTTATTCCACTCCACCGAAACTAGCATCTCTCCCCAGCTGTATTTAGCTCATCATAGTAGCATCTAAAATTCCCACACGCCAAATTCATGAAGGTGAACCGGCAGAACTAACTCGTGAAATACGACACAGGTATAAGCGTAGTGCCATTCAGCCGGCGTCCAGACCAGGATAAACGGATAGAAGAAATCACAAAAAAAGAACGAAATAACAATTCCAGACGGAAAACAATACCACGTTTCCGTGAACACAAGTGTAAGTCGTCGACTAGTGTGAATTCCAGGCAAATCCGTAGTCTAGCGGCATCCATAATGATCCAAAACAGTAGAGAAATGTAGACTCGCAGCCAGTTATGGCGCCATCTTTGCCAGATTTACCTGTATGATCTATTATAACACCTAGGTCCCTTTCTTTTTCTGTCTTATATTATTTACTAGCATCATGTCACTATAAACCTTATAGGATCTTTCCATGTGGATGACTGTACATTTTTCGACATTAAACTCCTTCTGCGAGCTTACAGACCATTTATGAATCACAGCTATATTTGATCTCAATAGCTAGTTAACACTAAAAAAGGAAAACAACTGAGCTCTAATGTGCTTTTCAGATTTGGAACACAAAAATACATTCAAAAACAAGTCATTTGTAAGTAAATATCAACAGTATAAAATGGGATTGAGCCAACAATAAAATGAACTTTGATTTGTATCATACTTACTAGTCTGATTTATTTGTAGTGAAAAAGTGCCAATTAATGTGAAACTAGAGCTTGGTGGCCATATGATGGCCAGACCCCAGTGTTTTGGATGGCGGTCTGAGTTTTCTGACTGAAATAGTGCATGTTGACTGCAGGGACAAGCAATTTTTTTTTCCTCAGCAATATAAATATTCTTGTTGGACCTCAGCACTAAGAGCACACACATATTGCAAGTTTAGTTCAGTGGTAAGTAGCTACCATGCTGATGTCTAACATGATCATAAATTCTTCTATGTTCATTCTCAATCTCCTGCTGCCAAGTGCTGAAAAGGGTTTTGCAAGTAGCAGGATGTTGTCTGGAGAACAGAATGGGCTGTTTCATAATTTACAGCTTGTCTGCAATATTTGCACCTTTTGGTCTGATACATTGAAATCAGCAGAAATTTGTGAGTGACATGTTAGTCTTCTCTCTTCAATCCCTTCTCCTTGGCCAGTGTGTCCTGTTGCAGCCTATTATCTAGGATCACCGCATGGAGGTGTAGAAGGGTCTTGGCAGCTCTGGTCCTGACACTAGTAGTCAGCTATTGGTTGCTGACGTTTGCAGACAATGCAGTGCTTAGCATCTTCATCACCACGTGATTATATGACAGTAGACTAATAATACTAAGTTTAAGTAAGTAATTTAGTACACCAAACAAATTAACTTTACTTGATAACTAACTTGAAGTGTGCTGCTTAAAGCATTGCTTCAATTTTTCTCTTATCCTTCTTTAAAATTTTAATTTAACATGATGAATTTTACTGTCGTGTGGTGTTTTGTTGATCTTCTATAGTCTAGTTCCTAGTCTTTGTGAAATGAGAATTCTTGTATCTTCTGTATGTTCTTTATGCTGCACCAATGAACTGTTTATATACTGTATATACTTTTTGTATTTTATCCTAGAATGAAATTATACATTTTAACATTACATCCAGAGATATCATAACTAAGATTATTATAGCATATAACCCTTACAGTTTTTAATCTTTCTAGGCTATTATCTTACAGAAAACACATTATTTTATGTATCTAATTAAATGTATATTGTACATTTGCATGCCCCATTAAATCTTTTTTTTTCAAACTGTCACATATGTTGACAGGTCTTTTATACAATAAAGTATAGTTTATTATCTGCATAGTGTATTATGCTAAGGCTAGTGTGCATTTTCATGAGAGAGTCATGTTTGACAGCAGAAATGTCATTTGTTTATTTAACTTGGAAAAAAAGTTTGTTCATCAATTTTGTAATTGTCCCCAAAAAATTAATATTTTTAATTTACTAATTATAATTTTATAATATTTTTGTAGATAACTTTATGTTAGAATTTAGGAATGCTTTAGATTGAGTGACCTGACCATATTTTACTTTTGCTCAGACAAAAGCAAAAAGTTTGTCAAACAACCATGGAAAGCAAACAAGCAGACAGTGAAATGTTTAAACAAGAAATAGAAACAACACAGGTAAACCATGGCCTTATTTTTGAAAGAATGCACCACAAACCTTCATATACAGTTGGTTAGTTTTCTTTTCCTCTTATGCCGTTAGGCGTCGTGGAGATCTTAAGTCATCTGTCATGTGCTAAGTCACTTGTGTTGGTAACGTGAACCAATCATTGCTACACAATCATTCTAATTTCATCTATCTACCACCCTCTTGCCCTATAGTCAGATCTACCAGTGTTGTAAGCCATCAGTGGAAGTTGATGAGGGTGCATTGTTATGAGATGACGAAATCAATGTATTTTGTGCCTGAAAATGTGTTTAGCACAAGACACAGTGACGACGATACTATGAATGTCGTCATTCCACATTCTGTCTTTCCTGATATTGAGTGGAATGTTAAAACTAAGATAAACTTCGTATTTCTTAATTGTGAAATGATTTTATGAATATATTTATTAAATATGGTTGACTTCATGGAACTTATGTATCGATGTGCCATAGCCTAATCTGCTGGTTATTTTTGTGCACATAATTGTAAAAGTTAAGTAGCATGTCCTTTGAAACACATTACTCTTACAACTGTCAGCCTATTTGGCTACTGTAAGTTTCTTGGCAGGTATGCAGAAAGGGAGGTTCTCATTACTTTCCATACGCGAAGAAGCAATCGTACCAAGAAAAAACACTTTGTCTGTCAAACTGGGTACGTCAGGATTCGTGCATTGGGATTGTGAGTTTCACTCCTAGGTCATGCTACTTCCACACCTTATTAATGGTATAACAAATATGTCTACACCCCCACAGGGATAGAAACAAAATGACTAAGTGAAATGAGTAATTTTATTCTAGAGCAACAAAGATTCTAGATGTCATTATCTGCAGGCTGCACATAACTACAATTTATCCTCGATGAAAGATTGATGTTTTCCTATTGAAATGTCATCAAGTTTTAGAAATTAAGTGTATACTATATGTTAAGATATATTTTCTTTTTGCATCTGAATTTCAATACACTTTTGTTAGTTAATGTATATTTTTTCTTAAATTGTCTAACTTTGTGAGACAGTACTGCTTTTAAATAACTGAAATTGTTGATATGGTTCCCTTTTTATATTCTCTTTAATGAAAAATGTCTACTTTGCACATTGCGAGAATATATATCTGAATAAACTACTACAGTCTAGTCAGTGAAAACATTGGCATTTATAACAATTAGGTGACAATTTTTGGATGGGTTTAAATAAATGTTATAATACATGTCAGTATAATATATGTTCTGATGTGAATTCTCATGCTTTCTTTTCACCAGTCTGCAAGAAATACATATACTAATATCTCATATTTAGTTATTGGAATAAAGCAAGAACTAGATAATGAGGTAAGTATGTAAAAAGATATCCTTTGATAGACAATGATTTCTGTTATAACTATAAGTAAATGAAAATTTTTTAAATGAACAATGTAGATGCTGACTCTTTGCTGCATGATAGTGGCCTTTTTAAGGCTTTATCTGATGCCAGCAAAAACAATAGCAATCATTAATGAATGCATCTTTCAGAACAGCAACAAACTTCTTACAATTTGTTTGGTCTGTAGCCAATCTTTAAAGGGTGTCTCAACTGTATCTATGATATAACTTTAAACTTTCATGGTTGTTTGATTCAATGAACTGTCTTAGTCAGATTGTGTGGGAAGATGATATTTAACTCATTCACTTCAGCATATTTTTGCACCTCTGGACACACTTTTTATTAATGTAAGACTTGAGCACAGCATCAGTTAGATGTCACTTATTTATCCTCAGTAAATATTTTAGGAAATACCACACAATATATAAACTGCTCAGTATTAAATGCGGAATACAATGGAATACAGCCATTTAACCGTGGAAATGAACATTTGTGAGCGAAATTATAATTGCCTAAGTTTTTGTTTTTGTGTTAGTAGGTCACTCTTGGTGTTATTGATAACAATTATTATAAAATAAAGTGGTGCGCTTTTAATGGCTGCCGGTATATGTAAGTCCATTTGTAATTATTCCAGAAATCTGAAGAGATTACTGTCACTGAAGGTGTGTCTGTGAAGAAAAGAAATGTTGACAGCTTTAATGACACAATGACAGGACATGTGGAAGTGGAAAACCCTGAACATTGTGGAGAGGATGTATGGAGGCATATAAAAGATGGTAAGTCAATCATTTCTGACATTATCGATGGTAGGTGTGTTGACAACAGAGATGTAAGGCACTCTTCTTTCATGAAAACAACAAATGCAAGAACAAAACAGTGGGTTTAGAAATCCAACAACTTTAAAGCATTTTAGAAGAGATGAGATTATGTTTCTAGTCCTATCATAGACTAATGATAAACTTGGAAGTCCCTTGTGCACATGGAATAACCTTTGTGTAACCCTTTTGAATAACCAAAAACGTTAATTACATTCCGGTACAAGCTGTATGGCCGGGTGCAAACCCGAATACATCTTGTACTATTTCCAGTCATCTCAAATGACACATCTTACCAGTGGTCAAAGGTTGTTCAGAACAAGTTCTAATGTCTTTTGAGTCAACCACTCCAGCTCTGTCTACATCTTCCATATTTCTTTTATCTTTGTCTAATGTTCACTTTTCCATGTCTGTTTTAGACTACCTCTTTTGTCCTGGAGAGGTTCCAGAACAGAGACTTTTTTTGTAATAATATTAGTTGGTTTCCATAATGCATGTCCTCGCAATGCCGGAATCTTCTCTTCATGTCATGTTCCACTGATATTTGTCTAGATCTATCCAACAGGTCCATATTACATTTTACCATTTCAATCCCTGATTTCTGCGCAGGCACCCAGTTATGAAAGACTATACTTTTTTAATTGTGTTTCTGTTGATCACCTTGTTTCATAACCCATACATTGTGACACAGTCTTTACAATTTGTAAACAGAAAAAGATCAATTGGAGGGGTGTAGATATGAGTTCATCCAGGAGTAACTGCTTTGGAATGCGAATAGTTGACATTCATTTCTCGTGACCCAACCATCTCAGTCTCTTATTGCTCAGAGTCGAATAGAGAGAAGGTATCTTGGCATGTTTCAGAAGAAAATTCAGAATAGGGTAGGAGCAAGAACGCAGCCCTGCTTCACCCCGCTTTTGACTTAAATGTATTTCCATCAAACTGAAGGATGGCCGCCATGTCTTGGTGGAAGGAGACAATTAGTTCTGGCAATGTTGGTGGACAGCCAATAATTTCTAGAACCTTCTATAGGGCTGGCCTACTTACGCTGTCAAAAGCCTTTGCAAGATCGACAAATGCAATGAACAGGGGCTTATTTTGCTCTCTGCATTTTTCTAACAGCTGTCTTAGTGTAAAGATCATGTCTGTGGTGGAATGCTCCGTTCTGAACCCACATTGAGAATCGGGCAGAACGCGATCAGCAAGCTTCTGAAGTCTCTATAGAATGACATGAGTGAATGCTTTTCCTGTTATGGTCAGCAGGGATATTCCTCTATAGTCTACTTTGACTTCTTTTTGTTTTTGAAGAGTGTGACTATCCTTGCATTTCGCATGTCTCGTGGTATGTCTCCTTCCCTCCAGCATTTAGTTAACAGCCTGTAAAGGATCGGGAAAAGAACCTCTTTGTTTTCCTTGATAACTTCTGAAGTGATGTCATTTCCCTGAGCTTTTCCATTTGCCAAGCTATCAATTGCTAAGGACAACTCTTTTTCTATTTGCATGATGTCTAGTTCAGACATTACTGTGTATTTTGGCACTCTATTGACTACCTCTGGGTGAATTAGACTTACTTCAGAGTAAAGACTTGAGTAGTGTTCCACCCATCGGTCTCTCTGCGTATTTCTGTCTAAGATGAGTTCACCACACTTTGACTTTAATGAAGCTATTTTGGAGCTTTTTGGACCCATGGCAGTTTTTAAGTGTTCATACATTGCTTTGATGTTGCCTGAGTCTGCGGCTTCTTCTATTGTGGAGCGGAGATTAGACCAGTACATGTTCAGCACATCTTCTGGTAGTAGTCATTTACATGTTCTATATCAATATTACCACTATTTGCACTCTCCTCCAAGGACCCTAACATGGGGAAACATTTTTAAGTGATAAACGAAGTCTACATCCTATATAAAATACCTTGATATACTGCCAACTATTTTCTAGCTTAAGTGTCAACATAGAGAGTAAACTAACTGTGTGTCTGTACCGTAAAGAAAAACATGAAGTCCATAAGTTGTCAAGATGATTTACATGTCGCTCAGCCATGCACAAAACATCTTGGTAAGATAGATGAAAATAATGAGGTGTTATAGTTATGTTTGCTCCTTATTCTAAAAATTGTGCATTTTACAATTAAGGTGTGTCCTTGACGCTAGGTAATACATTAATTTCTTTTCATTTCCATAAGTTATTAAAAGCTCTTCTCACATATTGTATTCTAATTTTGACATGTGTATCTGTGTCTTATAGCTTGACTGTTTTGCTACCAAGATACATGAATGATTCCACATTCTGTAGGAGTAACTCTCCCAGCACAACTTGATTGTCATTAGTCATATTTATTCTCAAAGACATTTCATAATGTGTCTGTTCTTTATCTCCACATGTCAGAGATGTGTGATTCCACATGGAGCTACTTTGCAGAGACCCATGCTGATGTTGATAAAATGGAAAGTTCTGACAGTGATCTGCACTTACAACATGTCGGACATGATATTGTCTCAGAGAAACTATCAGATGACAATAGGAACACGGTAAAGACCACAAGAAATGTCGGAGAAGGTTTGGAGAGACAAATAGTAAAGAATACAGGAGATCTAGTAGATCATTTGGGAGGTCTACCAGAACACATACGTATTGAGAAGACCACAGAAGATGAGGCAGTGAGTTTTGAGATGATGCAGCTACACAAAGATAACTCCATAATAAAAACAGAAAACAGGACAGGAGATCTGACTTTGACATCTAGAGAACTGAATGAGTCAGTGAAAGTCAGAGAATGTCAGAAAATATTTGAAGACAAAATGACTAAGATCAATCATAATAATGACAGTCTGTCTTTAGTTAATGGAGATTGTAGAAATTTGTCACAAAATATGTTCTATGTTTCTATGAAAGATGCTATACATAATGTGAGTAGTGTTAGTTCTGATAAAAGTTATAGATGTGATGTTTGTGGGATAGTTTTCATCACATTAAATAGCCTTAGCAATCACAAAAGGAAACATAAGGTAGAGAAGCATTACAAGTGTGAAGTTTGCGGTAAAGGATTTACTCAATCTAAATACCTTAATGCACATATAAAAATACACACCAAAGAGAAACCGCACAAGTGTTATATTTGTGGTAAAGGATTTACTCAATCTAAATACCTTAAAGACCACCAAAAAATACATACTGGAGAAAAATCTTACGAGTGTGATATTTGTGGTAAATGTTTTGCTCATACTAGCAGCCTTAATGCACACAGAATAATACACACAGGAGAGCAACCTCACAAGTGTGATGTTTGCGGTAAAGAATTTACTCAAATTGGCAACCTATATAGGCACACAAAAATGCATGCGGGTCAGAAACCTCACAAGTGTGATGTTTGTGGTAAAGAATTTACTCAATCTAATAATCTTAATGCACACAAAATAATACATACAGGACAGAAACCATATAAGTGTGATGTTTGTGGTAAAGAATTTACTCATTCTAATAGCCTTAGTGCACACACTAAATCACATACTGGAGAAAAACCTTACCAATGTGATATTTGTGGTAAATTTTTTGCTCATAATAGCAATCTTAATGTGCACAAAATGATACACACTGGAGAGATACCTTACAAGTGTGATGTTTGTGGTAAAGGGTTTGCTCAATCTAACAATCTTAATGCACACAAAATAATACATACAGGACAGAAATCATACAAGTGTGATTATTGTGGTAAAGGATTTACTCAAAATGGCACCCTTAGTGCACATAAAAAAATACATGCAGGACATAAACTTTACAAGTGTGATATTTGTGGTAAAGGGTATACTAAAACTGGTAACCTTAATGCTCACAAAAGGATACATACAGGAGAGAAGCCTTACATGTGTGATGTTTGTGGTAAGAGATTTACTCTTTCTAACAGTCTTAATGTACACACAAAAATACATACAGGACACAAACCTTACAAGTGTGATGTTTGCGGTAAATGTTTTACTCTAACTTTTAGGCTTAATGCACACACAAAAATACATACAGGAGAGAAATCTTACAAGTGTAATATTTGTGGCAAATCTTTTACTCAACCTAGTACCCTTAATACACATACAAAAATACATAAAGGAGAGAAACCGTATAAGTGTAACGTTTGCGGTAAATCTTTTACTCAAGCTAGTACCCTTAAAACACACACAAAAATACATACAGGAGAGAAACCTTACAAGTGTGATGTTTGTGGAAAAGGATTCACTAAGACTAGTAACCTTAACGCACACATGATAACACATACAGAGGAGAAACCTTGAAACTGTATAAGTTTTTTGTTAATTCTTCTTTTTTAGAACTCACCATGAAAAGGACATTTGTGATGTGTAGTACCTTACATTGAGGATGTGACATAAGCTCCATTTTACTAGATACATCTGATTTCAGTGCACCAATCCTGGGACCACGTTTGCCTCCACTCCTCAAACCTTAATCTCTAAGCCAGGTGCATGGTTCCAGTCTGTTTCCAGGGCAGCCACTTGTTTGTGGAGAAGGCTCCTGGTCAGTGACTGTGATGCAAACAGCCAATGATGAGTTACTGACTTTTGTCAGCTCATTCACTGCTGGATGTTAAGCCTCATAAGTTGTTTGTTGTATAGGATTTACTCAAACTAGTAACCTTAATGCACACAAAACAATTTATACGGGAGAGACATCTTACAAAAATAATGTTTGTGGGAAAGAAACATTGTCTCCATGCGGTCGATAGTTTCACCTACCTAGGCAGTACTCTCACTAGAGAGGCCAATATGGATTGTGAGGTCAATAACAGGATTGCAAAGACGAGCTCTGTGTTTGGGAGACGTCAAGCAAACATTTAGAGTCGACAAGGCATCAGTATCACAACCAAGGAACAGGTGTGGTTTTGGTCCACTCTGCTTCGTGCCTGCTTCAAAAAATCTGGCAAAGATGGCGCCATAACTGGCTGCGAGTCTACATTTCTCTACTGTTTTGGATCATTATGGATGCCGCCAGACCACGGATTTGCCTGGAATTCACACTAGTCGACGACTTACACTTGTGTTCACGGAAACGTGTTGTTTTCCGTCTGGGCTTGTTATTTCGTTCTTTTTTTATGATTTATCCTGGTCTGGACGCTGGCTGAATGGCACTACTCTTATACCTGTGTCGTATTTCACGGGTTAGTTCTGCCGGTTCACCTTCACGAATTTGGCGTGTGGAATTTTAGATGCTACCATGATGAGCTGAATACATCTGGGGAGAGATGCCAGACCCACTCACACGCTGAGTGTTGTCCATACGACCTCTTGTGGTTATCGAAAAGGCACGACAAACTGCATTAGATGCCATCCCACCTTTCTACCCTGCGAGTTACATGTTTACGGAAAGGCTTCGGTGTTAACCCTGAGGCAAAATCTGCATCCTATGCTATCTCCAGTCGTCTCGATGAATGCTTGCCACTGGCAAAAGGTAGCTTAGGCTCAGTGAGTGAGGTTGATAAAAGGCGCAGTTTCTTCCTCACGTTAATCCAAATCACCGTGCAAGTCACCCATTTCAGCGGAGACAGCAAGAGACACGGCTGAACAAAGAGAGTGGTCTTTATCACTTGTGATGGACAACTATTAATTCATGCCTGTAAGACATAGACAGTGTATAGTAGACATGCCAGACAGCTGAATTGTTTTCACTTGATATGTCTATGTAGGCTGCTCCGGATCAGGTGACAGGACAAAGTGATTAACTCTGAAATCCTTGACAAAACTAGCCTGGAGAGCATTCATGCAGTTCTGAAAATAGCTCAGCTAAAGTGAACTGGACACGTTGTTTGCATGTCAGATGTGTGCATCCTCATGCAGCTGTTATACAGTGAGATTATAGTAGGTAGACGCTCTCCAAGGTTGCAGAAGAAATGCTAGAGACTTCATAAAAATGTCTTTGAAAAGCTTCAATAATGATGTCACCTCCTGGGAGATGCTTGCACAAAGCTGTACCATCTGGTGTGCTAGTATCATTGATGGTGCTCAGATCACAGGCAGAGAGTATATCAATCACGGAGGCTCATTGAAAGCAAGCTGCTCGCAAAAGCAGCACGCACATTCCCACAGTCCGCTCCCCACATGTGTGCCCTGAATGTGGCTGGGTATGTTGTTCCAGGATTGGTCTTTACAGCCAAGAGAGAACACATTTTGCAGCAATGTTATGATGCTGTTGCTTGCAATGGGCAACTAATATTATTATTGTAGTAAAGGATTAATGCACACAATATAAAACATATTTGGATACTTGAAATCCAGGTATTCAAACAGGCAGGTTATGCCTACTGCCAGGTAGCTGAAGCTATCCGTACAACATTCTTTTTTTTTTTTTGTGATTCTGCTTTCTCTGGCTTAGTAGGCCTGCCTGGGGGGAAGAAAGGTGGCGTGTTGGTTAAGAAATTTCTTGTATTCTAAATTTTTGCCTGTTCCGCAGCTTCAGGCTGCTACGTCGATTTTCAAATGTCAATCGTTCTTTTATGTGTGTCATATGCATGGTACCTTTAAGTATTTCATCTGATATGATAAAACTTGATCTGATTTCTTTTGAGACCTGAGTATGATAGAAACTTGCGAGACTTAAAGTCTCATAGTGTTGTTCATTTTTTGAGAGGCAACTGCTTTATTTTTTTGCTATAGCGACTTCCATACTGGAAAGAAACCTTAAAACCATTACAGATTTACTGAAATTGGTCAACTTAATGTGCACCAAGAAACACACATAGGAGAGAAAGCTCAAAATTGCAATGTTTTCTTTAAAATATATGTTACTTGTGGCCTTATTGAACACAAAATAATGGAAGATGGGGTATTGGGTAAGAAATTTATTATCTTTTTATTAATTTTTTGGTCAGCAGCTACAGCCTGCGCTATTTGATTTAAACTACCAATGGTTCTTTAACGGTACCTTATAATGGTACCTTATTAAACGTACAAAAAATGCATATATTTGAGAAACCTTACAAGTGTGATGTTTGTAGCAAAGAATACAAGTTTGTAGTCTTAATGCACACAAAACATTGCTCATAGCATGTACATTAGAGAAGCTATAATTTTTTTTTAAATCTGAAGTGTTTGAGAAAAAAGACAGGCCTTTTACAATAAGCTCAGTGCCAGATTTCAGGATATGATGGATGGGTCAAATAGGTAACAAAAAAGTGACTGTACCAATGAAGGAAGTGAAACTGATTCAGGTTTAGTCATTTTTGTGAATGAAAACCAATACTATTGTGAAAGAATCTCACAATGTGACCCACATGGCTGCTGAGACAAAATGTCACTTTTTCAGAACAGATATTAACAAATGGCTTTGGAACATGGAGCTAGCATTTAGTTATTTCAGTTTATAGAATGGACCATAAAATGTGAACAAATGTATAATAAAATCTTCATAAACAAAATTTATTGTGTTTAATATTTATATTCTCGTGATAATAATTTATTGCTAAAGGGATCAAGATGCTGAGCAGCGCATGAGCTGCAGGGGTCAGCGACCCATAGCTGACTGCTAGCGTCAGGGTCAGCAAACTAGAGCTGCCAAGACCCTTCTACACCTCCACGCGGCGATCCTGGATAACAGGCTGCAGAAAGTCAGACTGGCTAAGGAGAAGGGATCGAAGAGAGAATGCTAACCCGGTACTCAAAAAATGCTTGCTGAAGTCGGATGTGTTGGACCGAAAGGTGCAAATATCACAACCAAACTGTAAACTATGACACAACGCATTCCGTTCTCTGGACTACATTCTGCTAGTTAAGCCCTTTCATGATTTGGTAGCGGGTGATTGAGAACGAACAAAGAAGAAGAAACAGTAGAAAAGACAGAGCAAATGAAGTAGCAATAAAACAGCGGCGTAAAGCCCATAAGAAACGTCCTAGGAATAATGGAGAGGTTGAAGTGACGATCGAGAAAACACAAATAGCAACCAGTCGCTTCAAGACCCACTGATCAAAGAATTAGAAGCGGGAGGAGTTAATAACTGGGATAGCTTCTCCTTCCGAGTGCTTCTAGCCTCTGTGCATTCGGCAGCAGTTTGGGGAAACATTTTTAGATACTCTCCAAAAATCCACAAAAAGTAATAATCCTGTCAAGCCTATTGTTTCGGCTTGAACTACTGAACTAATACATGACTTCCCAGACACCGTCTCCTAGTTGATAGTCAAGGATTTACCTCCATAGCTTGGGGGCATCAACCATGCCTTGGTTATTTTATCATCCACTGTTCTTTCTTTACAACGGGCCTAACGTCTCTTCCTGTTGGTTGTTTGCTCTCTTTGTAACTCAATTCATCCTGGGCAGCTACAGACCTAAGAAGTAGACCTGGGGTAATGCCGGTACTTTCGCGTATGATGTGTACGAGGGATTCCAACGTCAGCAATAGACAGTCGCCGCTGCGTTCGACCTCGAGGATGCCTATAACAGGGTTGATTTTGGTACACTGATGTGCTGTTTGAAGAACTGCGGAATACACCCGTGGCTCGTTAGCCGGATATCAGCTGCCCTGATGGAGAGAACAGTTGCACGTCGCCTGGGTTCTTGGGCATCAGAGCTAATGCGGATATGTCCAGGATTGCCCCAAGGATCGGCACTTTCACCGGTGCTGTTCAACATTTACACATTAAAAGTGGCCAACATGCAACCTACACAGCTGGGGCGGACGTTAACATTCGCAGATGATATCCTAATCTACAGGACTGGTTCTGATAGGCGTGAAATGGTTAGTTAATTTTCAAGACACCTTGCAGGTGATCTCAAAGTGGTATGGAGACTCCAGTGCACAGATTAATCCAAACAAGGCCGGTGTGATGCGGTGTTCATTGAACAACTGCATCGTGATAGACAACCTCCCTGGCATCACATTTGATGGATGTGTCATAGACAGAAGCGACACATTGAAATATCTCGGGATAACATTTGACCGCAGCCTGTCATACAAGTACCACGTCGACCAAACTATGCAAAGATGCAAGAGAGGACTGGGTGCACTCAAGACAATAATAGCTGCCAACTTTGAACAACGGCTGCTATTCATATTCTATCGCCAGTTGATTCTCTTGGTCATTGATTATGGAATGGGTATACTCACCCTATCAAGATCACAGTGTGAACGGCTGGAACGAATCCAAAATGAAGGAATGCAGCTCGTGTTGGGTTGTACCAGATACCCCGATAATACAGATGAGGGACATGCTGGGACTGCCGTCAGTAACATCCAGGCATAAAGTGGCACAGGCTACAGCTTATATGCGAGTCATAGCGGACAACAGGCATCCGCTGTACAATAACACTGGGGACATCAAGGGAACCAGAATCACAAGAGGGATGGCACAGGCAGAACTGACTATAGGAGAGGTGACTGCAGTCGAGACGATGGTCAAGGGAGAGGAATGGGTTCACACTGGGGATACACTAATAGAGTACCACACGGTCATCATAACCATATGCAGTGAATGTAGGAAAGACGAAATAGCCAGACAAAGCTCGAAGTCATCATTGTTATGGTCTAGTAGCACTCTAATTCTTAATGAGGAGCATCATCGACTCCATTAGTACGCCTACTCTCCTCCGCTTGTCTGAGCTGATTCAAAACCTTTGAATTTGTCGGTCATTTCTTAGACCAGATGAGTAGAGTTGCTATGGGCACTAAGACAGATATACCAGCTACGCCTGCCATTTTTATAGACCATTTGGAATTTCACATTTTTCTCGCTATCTGAGCTCGCTTCTTGAGATGTATGTATAGATATTACCGACATATCTGAAACGGACATCTCTAGCTTCTTTGACTTTGTCAATAATTTCAATCCACCAGTCCACTGTTCTTCTCGTATCTCTCTTACAGTCACATTTTTGGACATTACTGTCTCTATCTGGACTCTCCATCCCCGTCTACTATAAACCTACTGACACACATACAAGTGTAACTATCTCCTATACCTTTTTTTCACACCCTCAATGTTGCAGTGACTCATTCCCGTTGTCTCTATCTGGACTCTACATCCCCGTCTACTATAAACCTACTGACACACATACAAGTGTAACTATCTCCTATACCTTTTTTTCCCACCCTCAATGTTGCAGTGACTCATTCCCGTTGTCTCTATCTGCTACGCCAATGCCAGGAAAACAACGACTTTTTACAAAGGGGCCACAACGTGGCTGACAATTTCCGAATGCGTCTCTGATCTGAACCTATTCTTACCTCGGCCCTGCGGCGTGTTATTTCTATCTCTCACACCGACATTTTCAACCCTTCTCACCAGCCTCCATCTGACTATTAAACTGCTTCTTATTTGTAATACTCACACTTTCTCTGTCCGTGATATTTTTGTTCTGTCATCAATCTATGCTTCATCCTGGTTCTTTCACAGTGGGTGGTATTTTCTAATATTTCTTTGCTCCCTACAGCCGTGACAAAAACTTGTGTGACCTGTTGGACAGAAGTCGACTCAAATGTGACCTCCTGGACCATCTTGACACATTGTCTGGTGACAGCAAACGTGGAATCAAGGAAGAGCAACTTTTGAGATAAAAAAAAGGTTCAAGCAGCAGGATTTATTCCGGAGAATTGAATGCGATGTGTTGTAGTTTACATCTTGATTGTGATATTTGTACTTTTCGGTTCGACTTCAGCAGACATTTTTGGGTACAGTGTTGGCCTTCCCTCTTCGATCCCTTCTCTTTTGTCAGTCTGCTCTGTTGCAGCCTTTTATCCAGAATCACCTCATGGAGGTCTAGAAGGGTCTTGTCAACTCTGGTTCGCTTAACCTGTCGCTAGCAGTCAGCTTTAAATTGTTGACCGCTGCAGCTCGTGCAATGCTTATCATCGTGATATCTAATGTTCATATCAGACGATATACAAACACTCTAAAAGTTTATTTGAACAGTTTCTTGGTTAGTGTTGCTTCCTCTGATCTGCTGCTTTGAACCGCTCGACCTGACGCACTGGCAACACAGAGAATGCTAACATCGCTGATCAAAGAATCATTACTGATGTGCAGACAAAGCGAGCTGCACGAAAGGGCAGAATGCAAGACGGTATAATTACTAATTATGTCTACGTGTTCTTTACGTGCAGTGGAGTTCAAGAGTTTATTGTGTTCAGACCGGATTGTACAATCACATGCCGTCACATCTGAATAAACATGTCTGATGCTGGCGCCATCTTCGCTTGTGATGGGCAACTGTTATTATTACTAAAATACATATACACTTATTGATCGTCCATAAAGGAGGCCACCAAGCGAATGCCCCAGGTGAAACTGAATCTGGCGCTGAATGAACTCATCACTGAGAAGGAAGTCGACAGGGCAATCAATGCACTATCTATAGGAAAAGCCTTAGGAGCGGATGCAACACCGGCAGAGGTATATAAGACAGCTGGCCCATCCCTCACTAGAAAGATCACTGAACTCTTCTGCAACATGTGGGTGAAAGGAGTAATTCCGTAGGATATGAAGGGCGCCTCAATAGTTTACATATACAAGAGAAAATGCAAGAGGCAGGAATGCGAAAATCATCGTGGAATATCGCTACTCTCCGTAGTAGGCAAGATCCTAGCGCGCTTACTGCTCAAAGTCACCACCTCCCAGAAAGCCAATGTCGGAAGAGGAAGAGTGGACATGATCTTTGCCGCTCGCCAAGTACAAGAGAAGTGTCGGGAACAAAACCAGGCTCTATACACCACATTTATTGATTTGACAAAGGCATTGGATACAGTAAACAGAGAAATAAACAGCCTATGGATGTTATGTCCAGGTTTGGTTGCCCCAACAAGTTCATAACTATGGTGAAACAGCTACACGAAGGCATGTGTGCTAGTGTACAGGACAGAGGAGAAACTTCTAAAACTTTTCAAGTAACAAACGGAGTAAAAGAAGGATGTGTACTCGCTCTGACTTTGTTCAGCATGATGTTCACGGCCACGATGACAGACGCCTTCAAATCATTTAAGCTTAGAATACCCATAAAGTACCGCACAGATGGCAAACTACTCAATCTCATAAGAATGAAGGCCAAAACCAAAGTGGCTGGCGACATAATCAAAGAACTTGTGTTTGCTGACAACTGCGCTCTAGACAGTAACTCAAAACTGAACACGCAGGTGGGGGAGGACCGGTTCTATGTCGCATGCAAACATTTTGGTCTGACCATAAATGCCAAGAAAACATAAGTCATGTACCAACCAGCACCAGTTATGCCGTGCACAAAACCAAATACTAGTCAGAGGGCAGACGGTGAAAGTCGTTGATAAATTCACGTATCTGGGCAGCACGCTGTCGAAATCTGTCAGCCTCGATGATGAGGTGGCAAGCATAATGGTAGAACGCGCTCTATGGTGTGGGAACGTCAAGACCAAACTCAAAGGTTACCATGTCATCCTCAGTTCAACCCTTCTCTGCTCCCGCGCAAGCTGAACTGAATACTTTAGACATGCAAGGATGTTAAACCACTTCCACACATATTGCCTGGGGCGAATATTTGATGGCAAGATCGTGTCACTGACATATAGGTCTCTTGAGGGCTGACATGCCCAGCATCCATGTACTGGTAGAAAAAAGCATAATTAGGATGGACCGGACATTTCGTTCGTATGTCAGACGAACGGCTCACAAAGAAGCTACTCTGTGGCGAGCTGAGATAGGGATGGTACGAGAAAGGACGCCCAAAGAAACGTTTTAAAGACAGTCTGAGGGACTTACTGAAAAGTTGCCATATAGATATCACCACCTGGGAATGTCTTGCGCAAAACAGATCTGACTGGAAAAACGGGTGTAGCTAGCAGCGAAGACCACCGTGTTGTGAAAGACCAGAGCAGACGCGAGACCCGGAAATCACGAACAGCGGGACCTCCATCACCTTCTACTGACCTCGTGTGCCCGTTAAGCAGCAGATGTTTTCGTGCCCGCATTGGCCTGTTCGGCCACATGCGCACCCACGCTGTGATAAGAATGATGTCTGCGATCCTCATCGACAACGATGGACAGCTGTTATATATATATATATATATATATATATATATATATATATATATATATATATAAAACACTGGCGATGAAGCTAACGTCTGGTCAGATAAAACACTAATCAGAGAATGTTAGCCAGGGTCAGGAGAAATATATTGGCCAAGACCCTCACCTGACCTCGTTAGTCGTCCCGGAAACTGGCTGTTGTCGAGGCCAACAGTTTGGCTAACAATGTGAGGTTTGACGTGGTCTCCGTAGTAGTGAACGACACGCAGATGGAGCCAAGCATAGCACAACCACATGGAAGACCCCGGTCCGCCTTCATCAGCACGCTCGAGATGTTAGGAAAGCTACTGCAACCCGTTACTTAACGACTTTTTCAGGGCGCACATAAGAGTAAACCTACTCATTGTGGGCATTCGAAACAACAACATATATATAACGAGATCTTGATTACCCGTTTCTCAGCGTAGCTGCGGGCCCCATACTTTGTCTCTGGTGTACCCTGTATTGGGCTACAGAAGCCTAGTCCATTGTAAGCACTCCTCCAGATGCGTCTCAGATGGTGTTGAGAATACATACGAAACTGTACACTGGAAGAGTGAGGGCAGTTCTCGAGTATGGCATTGGCAACAGCAGCAAAGACGGACTTTGATAAAATTAGCAAACTTCAAAACCAAGCCATGAGAGTTATAACAGGAGGCACGAAGTCAACCCCAATTGTAGAACTTGAAAAGAATACAAATCTGCAATCCATGACCGACAGAAGAGACTGCAGAGTCCAGCAGCAAGCAGAGAAATTCAGAAGGCTGAGAGACCATCCAATGCATCAGAGACTAAATAGATTTGGAAAAGGGAAACTAAAGCGGAGAAACTTTGCGGAAATAGCCAAAGCAAAGATGAGCGAAGACCCTATGAACAACACCAAAGCCCATCCCTACTGTACGCAAACCCACATGGAAGCAGCATATCATTCCGGAGGTGGTAGAAAATATACCAGGTATTGGAAACAAGAACAGCCAGGCGGAAAAGGAAGAAGAGACATAACCCTGAGGTACATAGCGGAAAATTAACCAAGCATGGACTGGAACCATGCATACACCGACGGTTCTGTAACAAACACAACACAGAATGGAGGGGGAGGAGTAATCCTGAGCCTAACAAATGGTAGAAATTTAACACTGTCAGTGGCAACTGGAAACTTCTCAAGCGATTTCAAAGCGGAGGCCGAGGCACTGAAGGCTGCAGTAAAAGCAATGCTGACAGGTGAAAGCAATAAAAGCCAGATAGTCCTTTTTACAGATGCCCTGGCCGTGGTTACAGCACTAAGAAGTCAAAAAAATACTGAACTTAATGATTTAAGAGCAGTACTCTATCAACTATGCAAGCAGTCCGCACCAAAAAGAGTAGTGGTACATTGGGTTCCATCCCACTGTAACATCCAAGGCAACGAGGAGGCCGACAGATTGGCAAAAGAAGGTGAAAGATTACCACAACCAGATTCTAGTGTGACCTACGAAGAGTCCAAAAGGTTTATTAGGGCCAGATACATGGCCAAATGGGAAACAGAACATACTTGCTACACACAAAAATGATGCCTATTACCAGTTGAACAGAAGAGAGCAGGTCGTGGTCTTCAGACTCCGCACAGACCACAACAGACTAATGTACCATCTATTCAATAAACTGAAGATAGGTGGCACTGACGAATGCACCTGTGGTGTAGGGAAAATGACCGCTGAACATCTGCTGCAAAATTTACCGACATACGAGGACCAGAGAAAGCACACGTGGCCATCACCAGTGCCAACACTAGACAAGCTCTATGGCAGTGTCGACAGCCTCAGGATGACAGCTGCTTTCTTCGAACAAATTCAAGTTGACGGCTGACAGCGTACGAAGAAGAAGAAGAAGAAGAAGAAGAAGAAGAAGAAGAAGAAGAAGAAGGATGGTGTTGTGTGCATCATTGGAGGTCTTACCTAGTGTCTCTTTTTACCTCGGTGGTACCAAATTGCTGTCACAGTGTTCCATCAACCATTATTTCGTCACAATATGTGACCTGCTCATCTATGTTTTGTCTTGTCTGCATAGATTACAAAGTTTACCGCGTCATTCACCTAGGACAATCGTCGTATGTCGGAATTGTAGAGCTATTGTATACGCTGGTTTCAGAGAGTGATTCCAACCAAACGTCTCTCAAGAGAGGCGTGGGTCAATCTCAATCTGTCCTCCAATTATTTTGTGAGTGTCCATGTATCAGCATCGTAGTACATCGCAGGGAGCACAGTAGAGTTGAAGAAAGTAGCTCGTAAATCCTGGTCTGGGAAGCCGTCCACAACCGTGTTAGTGGTCAGGAAGACTGCCTAGCCGGAGCAGCAACATTTTGTCAATTCAGGTTCCAGGTTATTCTCCATATTGAGGAGGCGCCATGCGGCTAGATTATTCTAATCGCAAAGCTAGTAATTATTTCTCACTATAATAATCTCTCACGATTGACTCCATGTTCAGATTTAACGTTGTGCGAGACCCATCGGAAGTTCTCAGACAATGAATTATATATATATATATATATATATATATATATATATATATATATATATATATATATATATATATATATATATATATAATAATAATAATAATAATAATAATAAAAATAAAAATAATAATTCGATCCATCGCCGCCGAAGAGGACCACCAATATCATTACATGTCATAATGCAACCCTGAGTTTGTGTGTATACTCGTGACTGATCAAGCCACTGCAAGCCTGAAAAGGTATATGGCACGACTGGCAAACGTATTCAGCAGTTGTCTCTGAAATTTTCGCTGCTCTTGACTTCTTGATTTCACATCTAATTTGAGGTGCCTGGATACGGAGACCCTCGCTGAGTTCAATGCCGTCCGTGACCGTGCTCTTCCAAGTTAAGCTATTGTGAGCCATGTTCTCTCAGGTATTAATGATTATTTGACAGCCCTTAAGGGACTCTTGCAGACTGTCATTGAAACGCTTTTTAGGACTTCCCTGTGATCGTTCTCCTTCATTCAGTTCGCTATACAGAAGTCTCATTGGAAGCCTTTTTTCTGACATTCGAGCAAGGTGGCCAGCCCATCTCAATGTGGATTTTTGCAGAAGTGGATGAATACTTTGCATGTTGGCTCTGGATAGCAAGCACTTCAGTATCTGTGATATCGTCTTGCCAGCGTATATGCAATATGCATCTAAGATAGTTTATGTGAAAATGATTTAGCCTCCTGACGTCACCAGCGTAGACAGTCCAGCTCTAACACGCATAAAGCAGGGTGGGGAATACCAAGAATACTAAGAATACCAAGAATACCAAGTATGGCATACCAATAAAGTACCGCATATATGGTGGTCTATTCAATTTACGCAGACTGAAGGCGAAGACCAAAGTGATGCGTGATAGGATATGCGAACTCTTGTTTGCGGATGACTGTGTTTTGAACAGTAGCTCATAACGGAAAATGCAGGAAGTCATGAACCGGTTCTCTGTTGTTTGTGACAACTTTGGCTTGACAATTAGCACAAAGAAAACTGAGGTCATCTATCAACCAGCACCAAGCACATTGTATCAACAGCCAGTAGTTACAGTGAAGAGACAGCAATTACAAACGGTTGAAAAATGTGTCTACCTCGCAAACACGCTGTCGAGATCAGTGACTATTGTTGATGAACTGGCTAATATAATAGCAAGGGCCAGCTCAGCTTTTGGCCGAATGCGCTTAACAGTATGGGAACGTCGAGAAATCAACATAATGACTAAGCTGAAGGTCTACCGTGCCGCCATATATATATATATATATATATATATATATATATATATATATATATATATATATATATATATATATATATATATATATATAAAGATGGGCGGCTGATTAGCGCGGTGGTAGGGCACTCGCTTATAATGGCAAAGGTACTGGGTTCAACTCTAACTACGGCAACTGAACTGTAATTGCTTACCTAGCAAGATTAGGAAAGGAAAAGATAGTGTGGAAGGCCACCTCACTTCACAAGCTGAGACTTAGTCTTTAACGCTTCATTCCTCACCAGCGGTTAAGTCTGCTGAAGGACTTCCTTTACCATTCATATATATATATATACACATTTATATATGCGATGCGTGATGGGGTACTTGTTGCTGCATACACTTATATGTTCTTTTTTGTTTTTCCTTTCTTGTTTGGCTTGCGTTGTCCTAAGTGGCATATCCCGAATATCACATTCTTGGCCACTCTCTGGCTAACATGGCTTCCTGATTGTGTTTTGTGTACAAAACCTTGTTTATTTTGTGATTTGTTATATGTTGTCGTAGCATTTATCAACAGCCTACTGCAGATACAGGCCTTCTGACTAACGGAAAAATTCATTTGAAATATCACATTTAAAGCTAACTAAGTAACGAAACTAAATAACGAAGTATGTGTCAAATATCAGTCAGTGCAACTATTATTGTAATGGCGCCGTGTTCGGGGAAACAAAGATGGATATACAGTTGGTTTTAGGGTGGGATTAATGAAAAGATCACCCTCAACGGTGATTTGTTGTGTTTTGTACCCTGAATTTGTTTTATTTCTTCGTGCGGAGCATAGATTGAGTTTAAACCTTGCCATAATATGAGTTCTGTTATTTAGTCGGCGGTGGAATGTGACGTTTCAAGGGGTTTTCCCCGGTGAGTCAGACGACCTCCTATCTAAAGTAGTTTATCCCTAACGAAGGTCTTGTTGCTGTAACGTGGTTTCGTTTGTGTGTTTTTTTGTCCCGGTGCAGTAAATGATATACCTGGCCGTTGTTTTTATCATTTTTGTTGTTTCAGAGATGGACCTAATTGCCAATTGTTGACTCGCAGGTAATTAGCCAACGAACCGCTAATCAGGGTCGGATCACAGTAATATTATTTTCAAGTTTGGAACAACAAAATATTCACAAACTAACAATTAGTAAGTAAATATCAACAATAAAGCAAACTTTGATCTGTATCATATGCCAAATATGGTTGTAATATAATATCAACCCGTTTACTAACCTGATTTAACTGTAAAATGCTATGTTCTGTTTCTTTGAGTTTAGCATTAACAAGCTAATCAGTCAGGGTGTCCGCTTAATCTAAATGACAGTCTAAATCGTTTTCCAATAGTTTCGCCTGTTTGTAGTTTTTACTAGCGTTGGTGGTGTAGAAAGTGGCAGTATAACATTATTTCCCATACATAATTTAATAATTTAATGTATATTGTACAAGTGCATGATTCATTTAAATAATTTTCTTCAATACTATACTGTTACATTTGTTGACAGGATATATTCTATATAATAAAGTTTGTGTATTATTATCTGCATATTACATTTTGTTTAAGTTAAACTGTATTTTCACGGGAAGTCTTGTTTGACTGTAGAAATGTGATATTATATATTTAACTTTATTTCTTCTTCTTCGTACGCTGGTTACAGCGATATACGTTGCACTGTGTTACTTTGTTAAGCCTGTGGCCCAGTGCATCCGATTTCAACAGGCGTTTCTGTAGGGATGCCCTCCTTAGCCTTTGGCTGTCCCCAGCCTATCTGCAAGGCAGCAGTTATTTAACTTTATTTAACTTTTTGTAATTTTCCCAAATATTAATATTCGGGGTTCACTAATTATGTTTGAATTTATTTTTTTTTGCAGATAACTTTATAGTAGAATTCATGAATGCTTTAGATTGGTTGGTCTGACCATATTCTACTTTTGATGAGATAAAAGCAAACAAGTTTTTCAAACTACCATGGAAAACAAACAAGCAGACGGTGAGATCTTAAAACAAGAAGTAGAAACAATACAGGTAAATCATGGCCATAGTCATCAGAGAATGCATCAAAAATGTTCATATTTAGTGCATTATGAAAACTAATATAAACAGAGAATTTGTTTCTTGTGTGTGATTCTATTAATATACTTAAACATGATCAACTCTATGGAACTGATGAGAGATGTGAAGCGCTCAAGAAATGAGTGAAAAATTTAAGAAATGGTGGCTAGTTCAAATCCCACAAGTTTCAAGAATATCTTGGTTTCAAGAAAGGTCAGATCAGTGTCTTTCACATTGGAGATGAATGATAAACTTGGATGTCCTTTGTGCACATAAAATAGTCTAATCCTTGGCAGTTGAAAATTGAAAAGAGCAAACAGCCTCTTTCCAGTCCAAAATTATAAAGGTAATGAAATTCCTACCAAATGGTAACTGGTATGAAGACAATAAAGGAAAACCTCTTCATAATGCAAAGACACAACAAACCAATCCGCTGTTTTTTGTGTGCGTACACAGTTTTAAATTATTAGCTGGTTTGTCCTTTGCAGAATGTCGCTCATACAACTGCGAACCTATTTGGATGCTATAAGTTTCTTGGTAGGCATGCAGGAATGTGAGTTCCCATTACTTTCTGTACGTGTAGAAGCGATCATACCAAGAAAAAGGTCATGCTGCCACCATACGATTGTTAGAATAGCAAATAGGGATAGAAGAGGAATGACTAAGTGAAATGAGCAATTTTATCCTAGAAAAAACAAAGATTCTAAATGTTGTCATCTGCAGGCTGCACATACACACAATATATTCTTGATGAAATATTAATGTTCTCCTCATGAAGTGTCATCAAATTTTAGAAATGAGGTTTTTCTACCACATGTTAAGATATATTTTCTTTTTCTATCAGAATTTCAACACACGCTGTTTGCTAATGTATATTTTGTCTTCAATTTTCAAACTTTGTGTAACAGTTACTGCTTCTAAATCAGTGAAACTGTTGACAGTGTTCCCCCTTTGTATTCTTTGTAATGAAAAATCACTACATTGTGAGAATATATATCTGAATAAATTACTTCAGTCCAGTGAGTGAAAACATTTACATTTATAACAATGTGTGATATTTTTTTACGTGGGTTTTAATTAATCACAAGTGATGAAGACCACTCTCTTTGTTCAGCCGTGTGGACAATCATATCTCTTGCTGTGTCCGCTGAAATGGGTGACTTGCACGGTGATTTGGATTAAAGTGAAGAAGAAACTGCGCCTTTTGTCAACCTCACTCACAGAGCCTAAGCTACCTTTTGCCAGTGGCAAGACATTCATCGAGATGACTGGAGATAGCATAGGATGCAGATTTTGTCTCAGGGTTACCACCAAAGCCTTTCCGTAAACACGTAACCCACAGGGTAGAAAGGTGGGATGGCATCTAACGCAGTTTGTCGTGCCTTTTCGATAACCACAAGAGGTCGTATGGACAACACTCAGCGTGTGAGTGGGTCTGGCATCTCTCCCCAGCTGTATTCAGCTCATCATAGTAGCATCTAAAATTCCCACAAGCCAAATTAGTGAAGGTGAACAGGCAGAACTAACTCGTGAAATACGACACAGGTATAAGCGTAGTGCCATTCAGCCGGCGTCCAGACCAGGATAAACGGATAGAAGAAATCACAACAAAAGAACGAAATAACAAGTCCAGACGGAAAAAAACACCATGTTTCCGTGAACACAAGTGTAAGTCGTCGACTAGTGTGAATTCCAGGCAAATCCGTGGTCTGGCGGCATCCATAATGATCCAAAACAGTAGAGAAATGTAGACTCGCAGCCAGTTATGGCGCCATCTTTGCCACATATGTGGGTTTAGTCAATGTTAAAATATGTGTCAGTGTAATATATGTTCTAATGTGAATTGTCACTCTTTCTTTTCACCAGTCTGCAAGAAATACAGATACTAATGACTTGTATTTAGTAGTTGGAATAAAGCAGGAACTAGATAATGAGGTAAGTATGTACAAAGACAGTGCTTTGTTTTGATCGTAATTGGTTTCTGTTGTAAGTAAATATGTTATAACTAAATAATGTTTTATTTTTTAATTGAAATATTTAGATACTGTCTAATGGCTGCAGCAAAATCTGCGTGTTAATGGTCTTTTTAAGGCCTTTTCTGATGCTGAGAAAAACAGTCAATGTCAATCATTAAATGAATGCGTTTTTCAAGGCAGCGACCAACTTCTTACAATTTTTTTGGTCTGTGGTCAACCTTTTATGGTGCTGCCTCAACTGTGTCTGTGATTTAAATGTGTCATTTATGGTTGTTATCCATAATATTCAATGAATCCCCCTTAGTCAGGTTGTATGGTGAGATGACATTTAACTCATTCACTCTGACATATTTTGTACCCCTGGACCCACTTCTTTTCTTTTGTAAGTCTCGAGCACAGCATCAGTTAGATGTCACCTATTTATCTTGCGTAAATGTTTTCTGAAATGTTCCACATTATATAAACTTCTCAGAATAAATGCAGGATACAATAGAGTACATACAATTAACATGTGGAGATAAAGATTTGTGTGACAGGAATTAAAGTTGTCTAAGTTGGTTTTAAAAAAAAACGTTATTCTTCTCTTGCCTTGCGGTGTGTTATTTTTCAGGAAAGCAATCAAAATTTGTTTTAAATGTTCTCATGAAACTAAAAGCTCAAACATAGATACGCTTGTCTGTTATTTGTTGGAAGCATTTTTGGTTTTATTAAAGGTTTGTCGTTCTGGATTCTACTGATGAGGACATGTCTCTTTCAATGTCAGGCAATAGTTTTATTAGGATATATCTGGACATATTGGTGTATAAATGTGTGTGTGTGTATCTGTTTGTAATGTGTTGTGTATGTTTCACAATAGCAGTTTTGCAGTACACTAGTTTTGCAAATCCTTTCTGTATATGGATAATAGGTATATGAATGTAAGTTCGCTTGCAATTATTCCAGAAATCTGAAGAGATTACCGTCAATGAAAGTGTGTCCATGAAGACAAGAAATGTTGAGAACTTTAATGACACAATGACAGGGCATATTAAAATGGAAAACCATGATCATTGTGCAGATGAGGTATCGAGACATACAAAAGATGGTAAGTCGGTAATTCGTGACATGTCAATGGTAGGTTTGTATAAAACAGAGATGAAAGCTCTCATCTTTCATGAAATAAACGAATGAAAGTACAAAACAGTGAGTGTTCGAATCTCACAAGTTTCAGGAATTTCAGAAGTGGTGGGATAATGTGCCTTGTCGTTTTAGTAAGGATAAACTTGGAGGTCTACGTGTTGCTTAGCCATGTACAAAACATCTTGGTAAAGTAGATGAAAGTGTTATTTTTATGTTTATTCTTCATTCTCAAAATTAACTATTTTACATGTGTCCTTGACGCCAGGAAATACAGTAATTTCTCTTGATTTCCATAAGGTCTGTAATGTATTGAAAGCTCTTCTTGTCCTTTGTATTATAGTTTTGACCCCTTTATCTGTGTCTTATAATTTAACTGTATTACTACCAAGATATACAAATGATTCCACATCCTGTAGGAGGGAGTCTCCCAACTCAACTTGATTGTCATTAGTCGTATTAATTCTCAAAGACATTTCATAATGTGTCTGTTCTTTATCTCCACATGTCAGAGATGTATGCTTCCACATGGAGCTACTTTGCAGACACCAATGCTGAGAAAGTGGAAAACTCTGACAGTGATTTGGACTTACAACATGTAGGACATGATATTGTCTCAGAGAAATTACCAGACGACATTAAGAGCACTGTGAAGACCACAGGAAATCTTGGAGAAGGTTTGGAGAGACTAATAGTAAAGCAAATAAGGAAAAACTCAAGAGATGTAGTAGATGATTTAGCAGGACTACCAGAACACATACACATTGAGAAGACAAGAGATGAGGCAGTGAGTTTTGAGATGATGCAGGTACACAATGACAACACCATAATGAAAACAGAAGATCTGAGTTTGACTTCTAGAGAACAGAGACTGAATGAGTCAGTGAAAGTCAAGGAATGTCAGGAAATACTTGAAGACAATATGACTAATATCACTCATAATGATGACAGTTTGTCTTTAGAAAATGAAGATTGTAGAAATTTGTCAGAAAATGTGTACTGTGTTTCTAAGAATGAAATTAAATATAATGTCAGTAGTGTTAGTTCTGATACAATTTACAGATGTGATGTCTGTAGTGCTGTATTCACCACATGTGATAGCCTGGATGATCACAAAAGGAGACATAAGGTAAAGAAGCCTTACAAGTGTGATGTTTGTGGTAAAGCATTTGCTCAACCTAAATACCTTTATGAACACACAAAAATACACAGAGAAGAGAAACCCCACAAGTGTGATGTTTGCGGTAAAGGATTTCCTCGATCTGACACCCTTAGTGTACACAAACGAATACACACAGGAGAGAAACCTTACATATGTAATATTTGTGGTAGAGGATTCTCTCAATTTAGTAGCCTTAATAACCACACAAAATTACATACAGGAGAGAAACCTTACAAGTGTGATGTTTGTGGCAGAGAATTTACTCAAAATGGTAATCTTAACATGCACATAAAAATGCATACAGGAGAGAAACCTTACAAGTGTGATATATGTGGTAAAGGATTTACTCAATCTTACGTCTTTAATGCACACAAAATAATACATACAGGACAGAAACCTTACAAGTGTAATATTTGTGGTAAAGGATATAATCAAAGTGGCAGTCTTGGTGCGCACACCAGAAAACATGCAGGACAATAAATTATAATGTTTGAGGTAGAGGTTATACTAAAACTTGTAAACTTAATGCTAACAAAAGGATATAAGTTGAGAGAAGCTTTACATGTGGGATGTTTGTGGTTAAAGGTTTACTCTTTTTAGCACGTACTGTGGAGAAACCTTACATATGCAATGTTTGTTTTAAATGTTTGACTCAAACTAGTAGCCTTAACTCTTTAAGGATGAAAGGCCACTGTCAATGACCATTTTTGTCTGTCATTCAGGATGAGAGGTCAGGGGCTGGTGCCTTTATGATCATACTTTTTATGATACATATATTTCTGCTTGAAAAACTTTTTAGATACTTTAGAAACATAAGTGAACTCTTTAGTTTCAATTTATATAAATTTTAAAAAGTTCAAATTAAGCAGTTTTTGTTTAAAAATTATTTGCTACCTGTTTGTAATTAAATTTTTCAACTTTTTTAAACTCTGGAAAACAATCAACGCAACTAGAAGAGACAGAATGTGCAATGAAGATGTGAGAAGATTAGTTAAAGCAAGAGCCTGCTATGAATATATTGACAAGAAGAGCATCAAGTGGTTTGGCCACCTAATGAGAATGCAACCTGACCAACTACCTCTGTGCGCATATAACGCACGACATTCGGGTTTTCACAACCATGGCAGACCAAGAACTAGATGGATAGGAAATGTTGCGGATATTCTAAATCGTCATGGTATGACAACTACTTCAGCAACTCGTCTGGTCCTGGACAGAAAACTACGGCTCCCTACAATGCCTCACACCACAAATGGATAAAACAAGACAAAAGTTCCTGTGGTTGGCAATGTCTACCTGGGAGAAGGAAGGTAGCCTGTTGGGAAAGAGATTTATTGTCTTTCTAAATATGTACCTGGTCCGCAGCTACAGCCTGTTCCATTCTATTTTCAACTGTCATTTTTGTGTGTGTTTTTATGTATACAGACGACATTCGAGCATTTCATCAATCTCTGATATAATTAAAAATGATAACGCTGGTCCAATTTATTTCGTGGCTTGAAACTTGCGAGACTTAAAACCTTGCAGTTATTCGCTTTCATTTGTTCGTTTCTTTAGAGACAATTGCTTTACTTCTCAGCTATATTGGCTTCCATACTGGAAAGAAATCTTAAAAACCATTACAGATTTATTGAAACTGGTCAACTTAATGCATACGCAAAGGAGAGAAACCTTACAACTAAAATGTTTGCTGTAAAAGATATGGTACTTGTGACCTTATTAAACACACAAGAATCCATACAGGTGAGAAACCTTACAAGTGTGACGTTAGTAATAAAGAATACAATTGTAGTCTTAGCACACATAAAACATGGCACAAAGCATGTACACGAGAGAAGCTATAATTTTCTTGATAATCTAATATATATGAGAGATAAAAAAAACATGCCTTTTACAATAATCTCAGTGCAGATTTCATGAAATCACAGTGTGATAGTGATAAAAATGACTATACTAATGAAAAAAGTGAAACTGAATTAGGTTTAGTCATTTTTGTGATTTAAAACAAAACCGATTGTGAAAGGATCTCCCAATGTGAGCCATGTGGCTGCTGAAAAAACATTTTGTCACTTTTGCAGGATAGATATCAATTTTAGAACACGGAGATGACGTTTGATTATTTAAGTTTTTTGGGTTTATCTGTAGACTGTTAATGAATGTTACTTGGATTCTGTCCATTTGTGTAGATGACATTTGACATTTCAGGTATAGAATGAACCATTTGATAAAATGTGAACACATTTATAATAAAATCTTCATAAACAACAATTATTGTTGTTGAATTTGTTCATGATAATAATTTATTGCAAACGAATTTAATGTTATTTTTACTAAAAATGCTGGTATTCAATATATTTGATTATTTTTATCGTTTGATATATTTCAAAAAATTGTATTTAATATATCTATGCCGGCAAAAATAAGCTAACTCACTGCACTTTGGCATACATGACATATTTCCTGTTGCTGACAGGGTGTAAATGGTTTTAAAGAGTCTATACTGGATCTCTGCAAGTGCGGTTCTCATCACTGAAGGAATAGAAGATGAATTTAATGTCACGTTTGGAGTGAGACTGTGTAGTTTGTTCTTGGATATAAAAGGGTGACTGAAACTTTGTATGGCCTTATTGGAACTATAATTAAAAGAGAATTCTTGATTACTAATCGTGTGTCTGGCGAGAAGTGCCTTGTAGATGGTAACTATAATGCTAGGTCAAAAGATTGGGGAAATGCCACTGAAAACAGAAAAGATTGGGGAAATGCCACTGAAAACAGAAAAGGTTGGGGAAATGCCACTGAAAACAGAAAAGATTGAGGAAATGCCACTGAAAACAGAAAAGATTGGGGAAATGCCACTGAAAACAGAAAAGATTGGGGAAATGCCACTGAAAACAGAAAAGAATGGCGCAAAGCCCGTAAGAAACATCCTCGGAATATTGGAGAGGTTGACGAAATGATAAGGAAAACACCAATCGCTTCAAGGTCTTAGCCATTGAAGCAAAGAACGAGGAGGGAGAGGAGTTCCTAGTTGGTGTAGGACTTCTATCCTTCGTATATTTGACACCAGTTCTTGGAAACCATTTTCTAAACTTCCCAATAATCCACAAAAGGTAAAAATTCTGGCAGACCTATTGTTTCGGCTTGAGCTACTGAACTAATACCTGACTTCCTAGACAGCATCTCTCAGTTGGTAGTTAAGAATGTATCCCTATAGCTTTGATACAACAACCATGCTTTGATTATTTTATCATCCACTGTTCTTTTCTCCATATTGGGCCTGTCTCTTTTTTGTTTGCTTCGTTTATACCTCTTCATCCAATGCTTCTGACATAATGCGTTCTAAAAAAACATGAAGCATTGAATGAATACGTAGGGACGGTCAGTATAGGCGGACGCATACTCACCAACCTCCGGTTTGCCTGCGACATTACCGGTCTGGCTGGAACAGAACATGAACTTGCAAGGCTAGTCCCAAACCTAGACAATGCTGCCCAGAAATTTGGGATGGAATGGAAATAGCGCAGAGAAAAGTAAGAATATGGTCAACGTCCCAGAGGGTATTTTAAACCCGATTATGGTCAAAGGTGAACCGCTGGAAAGTGTTACGAGGTTCACATATCTGGGAGCAAAAATTGAATGCAGAGGGGTCTAGTGCGGAGATCCAGTCAAGAACAGCGATGTCCGTGGTTGCCTTGACCAAACTGCGAATAATCTGGAAAGACAAGAACATTAGCCTTAAATCGAAGCTGACTTTTATGTATACAATGGTCACCTCGGTATACCGCTACGCGTGTGAGACTTGAACTCTGGCGGTTGCACTTGAACGTAAAATTTGCTAAATGGAAATGAGATGCTGGCAAAGAATTCTTGTTATTTCATATCTGGATCGCGTTACAAACGAGAGTGTTCTTGACATTGTTAGGAAGGCGTTAGGCCAGGATACAAACCTACTGACTGTAGTAAAAACACAAAAATTTACATGATATAGACATATATCACAATCGGTGGGGATGACCAAGACCGTCCTGCAAGGCGTGGGACAGGGAAACCCCAAAACAAAAAGTTAGAGAATAATATAAAAGAGTAGACAAGAAGGTCTATAGCTGAAACTAATACCCTGGCGAAAAATCGAGACGTATGACGGGAACTGGTTCGACATACTGGAATAACGGTGACTCAACGACCTTCTAGGTTACGGGACTGATGATGATGATGATGCCTCTATTCCATACCTCATACTGCTGGTCTTGTAGCGCTCAAACTCTTCTTGATAAGAGCATCATCCACTCCACTACTACGCCTACTCTCCTCTGTTCGTTTGAGCTTATTCAAAACTTTTGAATTTGATGGTCATTTCTTCAACCGGAAGAGTAAAGTTGCTATGGGCACTAAGATGGAAACCAGCTACGCCTGCTTTTTTATAGACCATTTGGAATTTCACATTTTTTTACGCTATCTGAGCTCCCGTCCTGTGATGTCTGAATAGGTATTACCGACATGACTGAGGCTGACCGCTCTAGCTTTGTTGACTTTGTCAATAATTTCCATCCATCAACACTTTTCTTCTTGTTTCTCTCTTACAGTAAACTTTTTTGACATTACAATTTCTATCTGGCCTCCTGGACACTCCATCCCCGTCTACTATAAACCTACTGACACACATAACTATCTCCTTTACTTTTTTTCACAACCTCAATGTTGCCGTGACTCTCTCCTGTTGTTCCCGGTGCTACCCCTGCATTGCCTATATCAGAAAGACAAGGACTTTCTACAAAGGGCCCACAATGTGAATGAATATGTCTGCAGGCGTCTCTACTCTGAAACTATCCTTACCTCGGCCCTCGGGTGTGTCATTCACATCTCTCGTACCGACACCCTCACCTCTTCCCACCAGCCTCCATCTGACTGAAACTGATTGTTACGTTTAATCCTCTCACTGTTTTTGTATGTGATATCGTGTTCTGCCACCTATATATGCATCATCATCATGATTCTCTCACAACGGGTGGTATTTTATTATCCTTCTTTGCTGCCTACAGCCGTGACAAAAATTTGTGTGGCCTGTTAGACAGAACAGAAGAGGACTCAAATGTCACCTCCTGGGCCAACTCGACACTTTGCATGGTGACAGCAAACGTGGGATCAAGGAAAGCAACTTTTGAGAGGGGGGGGGGGGGGGGGGGCTGCAATTCACGCACTATAATCTTTTTTAGTTATTTGCAATGATTTAATACGAAATACATAGGGCAGTCTGGCCTTGACTCCATATCAGCTTCAGCCAACACGTAATAATGTTGACTCTCAGGATGCCAACTATTTCAAAAGTACTGGACACCAAGGTAATGTTAATATCTTCTTCTTCTTCGTTCTCAAACTCCTGCTACCAATCCCTGACTACGACTATACAAGCAGCAGGATGTAGTCCGGGAGTGGAATGCGCTGGGTTGTAGTTTACAGCTTGATTTTTGTATTTCCACTTTTCGGTCCGTATTCAGCAGACAATTTTGGGTACCATGTTAACCTTCCCTTTTCGATCCTTTCTCTTTTGACAGTCTGCTCTGTTGCAGCGTATTATGCAAGATTACCGCGAGGAAGTGTAGAAGTATATTGGCAGCTATATATACTTATAACTTTTAATCCTGGTATTGAATCAGACATGGTATGTCTCATGCCAGGTAGCCAAATGACGTCTAAATAAATATCTGCTGTTTGCCTTGGAGAACCACGTCATACCAAGAACTCCCTGGCAGGCCATCTCTCCATCTAATTGGTGGACGTCCTAGAGGCCATCAAAAGTTGTAACGCCACCAGTACTTAACTCTGTGTGTCTATCGGTTGTCAGACAAGCGTATAACATGACCCGCGCAGATATGTGTCCATCGGTTGTCAGACAAGCGTATAACATGACCCACCCATCTGTAATTTCTTAACAGCGCTGTATCCACGATATTGTTGCAAAAGGTCTGACGCCTAATTTCAGTGCTGTGTATGTGGTCTCGTAGTGAGACTTACAGTGTTCTTCGCTCCATTGCTCGTTGGGTCACTCGAAGTCTGTCAGCATCTGTTTTGATGCGGTTCCAGACCTGACAGCCATATATCTGGGCAGGAATGATCACGCTGTCAATTATGTCAGATCTCATTCTGTCGTGTTTCATCTGCTAAAGGATGGGTTTGATTTTATGAAAACTGTCAACCTGCTGCTTTTCTCCTAGAATTCTCACAATTCAGTTGACGATAGATCGTAATGTCCTGCCCCAGGTAGATGAAAGAAATGGCGTTTTTGATGGGAACATTTCCTATTAGTTCCTCAAGAGGACAAAATATATACAGCATGTTCTGTTTTTTTGGTCTAATATACACCACATATATTAACAGATGAGACGCTTCATGCGATCAAACGCTTCAAGACAGAAAAAGTCATAGGGCTAGTGTAGCAGAGAGAACATGGTTTTGCTCTATCTAACTTAACTAAGGCCGCTCTTCATCTACACACCTTAATCTAAAAGAATCTAACACAATTAACAATCAGTTTAGTGAAACACAAATTGTTAATTCCTTACCACACTGGCACTCTTCTATTCGCAACTCACTCACTCCTATCCAGGGATTATCTAACCTAACAATCTCTACCCCTACACTTAAACTGTTGTCAACAGTCATTTTTCCCGTTCTTGGCCTGCCGTGACGTAACGCGAGTCCGAATTATGGCCGGAACAGCGCCGGTGAGTACTTCGTGTTGCGACATCAACCCCCAGATAGATCGCCCTTGGTCTTGTTCCCTCGTTCTGCTTGTCGAATTACGTCGTGTATGTCAGGAAAAAGCTACGTCAGCAGCCACATGCTTCAATTGACGTATGTTGACCAGGGGCCGGCTGGCCACGTGATAACGTCTCGCGGGTCAGCAAACGTTCCAGATGGCAACGTTCACTCCCACAGCTGGCGATTATGGCCAACTGCTCGGAGGATCGTCCAAGTAGCTGATGCTGGTCACACCCCAGCCCAAATGAAAGGATACTCACAGGTGTAGACTTTGAATACTGGAGCTTAGGCGAGGTGGCGTCCAGTTCAAAGTAAGGTGGTCAACTCGTTCAAGGTGTCGGCCACTTGGAAACCTCGTGTAAATGCGTCAGACCTGGAAAACCATGTAATTCGCGCTGATGACCTCTTAGTGTGCTGCGCTCAACTGTCTCTCTTCAATGATTCCCTCTTCAAAAAAATCGTGTAATATTTCTGTAGATGTATCGTAGCATATCTGCTACAAATAGTGTAACATCTCTGCATGTATCGTAGCGTATCTGCTGCAGATTGTGTAACGTTCGTCTTCTCTGCGAATTCGTGTAAGGTGAGGATCCTCTTCTAAATTTCGTAAAGTTCATCCCTCCTTCAAATCGTGTTAAGGTTCGTCTTTCCTTCAAATCGTTCTCTAAATCGTCCGAAGTCTTCTCTGCAAATGTCTCCTAGTCTATCTTCTCAAATCGTTTTCTAAATCGTGTGAAGTCTTCTCTGCAAATGTCTCCTAGTCTATATTCTCAAATCGTGCAGTCTAATGCTTCGTGTTCCCAAATCGCGTATCGTAAGAAAAGCTCCTGGCCCGCCAGGCTTTTTATAACACGAGACTATTTTCTTAGTCGGCGTTACTTGCAAGATGGCGTCGCTATTACTCCGCCCTCCGTCGCGGTACTCGCCGATTGAGTGGTCAGGTCCCGGTGGGAAATCCGTGGGGAGACAAGATTTGTCTGCCCAGACTAAATCTGTCACACTAGATGGAGTCACTGCAGAGATAAGATGGAGTCACTGCAGAGATAAGATAGTCACTGCAGAGATAATTCAAGTTGGAGGAGATACACTTGCAGTCGAGCTAACTAAACTATTTAACAACTGCCTAACCGAATGACAAATACCTGAACAATGGAAAATGTCCAAAATAATTTTGATCCATAAAAACGGTAATACGAAGGACCATGATAACTACCGTACTATTCGTCTGCTAGCATTCAAGCTTTTTAAACGGGTGATTATGAACAGATTAGAAAACAAACTAGATCACGAGAGCAAGCTGGTTTCAGAGAAGACTACTCGACTAATGACCACTTATTCACCATCGATCAAATACTCGAGCGAGCTAAAGAAGTACATATGTCATTATGTCTAGTTTTTGTGGATTTTGAAAAAGCATTAATAGCATCGAAATGACTGCAGTTACAAATGCCCTTAACAATTAAGGTGTTCATGACCAATATAGAAAAAGTAAGATGGCTGCGCTTTCGACTCTTTGGTGTTTGTGTCGAGTTTTCCGATGTTTGGTTGTTCCTGCCCGGATTATATTTCACAACTCCTTCGACAGGTGGTATCACGGACTTTATTCTGTGGATTTTATATGCTTCCAATTGGTTATCCTGTTTGTTATGCTGCATTTCATGCCTGGCTCAAGAAGTCGGAGACAGTCCATGACGGAGTTCAACGTTCCGCTTAACTACACACCAGAATTCAGTCCAGATTATCACTACTCAGAGACCTTTCTGCTCGTACTGATGCCGACTTCCTCCTGCCCGCCCCTCCCTCCACCGGAGGTTACACGATAACTCTCCCAACCTCGTATTCTCAACACAGCAAGGGTCACGTTGGCCAACAGGTGAACACAGTCAGAAGCCTCGGAAGTGGGACATGTGGAAAACGAGAGTTTGTCACGCACAGACACGGAAAGCTTGACACAAACATTGGTCTAACACACTCCTCACGGCCCTCATCCCAAGACTGCGGAACACCCTGCTCCACCTGGGGAGTCTGTAGGGATTTCGGTCGACACGCTACGCATGGACATAGTCTCAGCAGATGGACATGGTAGTGGTCAATTGACGCAACAGGCCTTTGACGCCCACACGAACATTATTATTATGATTATGACCAATAAGTTCAACTGATAGCGGAGATTAATTAGAATTGCTCAACCAACATCCCACTCTTCTACCGTCCGATAAAACTACAGATTCATCGTCGCGTTCGGCAAGGTGACACAATCTCTTCCAAACTTTTCATGTGGCCCTTGAGAAAGTCTTCAAACAACTCCACTGGGAGTATCAAAGTAGACTGCGAAATGCTTAATCACCTACGGTTTGCTGATGACATAATCATCCTCAGCCACATCACCAAAGAAGCTGATACGTGCCTAAAGAAGCTAAACAAAGCTAGCGTAGCTGTAGGTCTAAGATCAAACAAACAAAAACCCAGTATGTGTGTGAGAGAGAGAGATGGTACGTGTTGCTGTATATACTCATATGTTTATGTTTTTATTTCTTGTTTGGCCTGCACTGTCCCAAGTGGCATATCTCGATTTTCACATTCTCGACTACTCTCTGGTTAAAATGGCTTCCTGGTTGCATTTTGTGTACAAAACGTTTGTTTATTTTGTGATTTGTTATACGTTGTCTTGGCCTTTATCTCTAACGAAGACCTTGTTGCTGTAACGTGGGTTTCGTCTTTCTTTTGTCCCGGTGCAGTAAACGATATATACCTGGCTGTTGTTATTATCTTTGTTGTTTCGGAGATTGACCTAGGCTAATATTGCCAAATGCCCAATCGTTGGCTAGCAAATTATTAGCCAACGAACAGCTAATCAGTGTCGGTAACGTGATTTTTAGATTTAGAACCACAAAAAGGCATTCACAAACTAGATATTTATAAGTAAATGTCGACAATAAAGTGAACTTCCATCTGTATCATATGGTTTCAACCCGTTTACTAATCTGATTATCCGCCAAGTGTCATGTTTTGTTTGTTTAGACTAACGAGTTAGTAAATCTGGATCCTAGTCATAATCTAAATGGCAGTTTAAATCGTGTTCCAATAGTTTCGCCTGTTTGTAGTTATTACTAGCATTGGTGGTGTAAAAAGTAGCGATATAACATTATTTTCCATACATAATTAAATGTATATTGCACATGTGCATACTTCATTAAAATCATGTTCTTCCATACTATACTGTCACATATGTTGACATGATATTCTATATAATAAAGTCTAGTGTCCTATCTTCGCAATACATTTTGTTTACGTTAATCTGCATGTCCACAAGAAATCATATTTGACAGTAGAAATGTGATTTTGTATATTTAACTTGATAGAAACTTTTTGTAATTGTCTAAAAATATTAATAATTGTGATTTACTAATTATATTTGTATTATTTTTTTTTGCAGATAACTTTATGGTAGAATTTATGAAAACTATTGGTCTGACCATATTCTACTTTTGATGAGATAAAAGCAAACAAGTTTTTCAAACTACCATGGAAAACAAACAAGCAGACAGTGAGATCTTAAAACAAGAAGTAGAAACAATACAGGTAAATCATGACCATAGTCATCAGAGAATGCATCAAAAATGTTCATATTTAGTGCATTATGAAAACTAATATAAACATCAAATTTGTTTCTTGTGCATGATTCTATTAATACACTTCGATATTTAACTCTATGGAACTGATGAGAGATGTAAAGCACTTGCTTCTCAAGAAATGAGTGAAAAACTTGAGAAATGGTGGCTAATTCAAATCCCACAAGTTTCAAGAATATCTTGGTTTTCTTCTTCTTCGTACGCAGTCAGACAGTAACCATTATTTTTTCGAAAAAAGCGGCGGTCATCCTGTGGCTGTCGCCACTGCCATAGAGCTTGTCTTGCAGTTCCACTGGTGATGGCCACATCGTATGTCGGGCAGTTCTGCAGCAGATGTTCAGCGGTCATTTTACCGGTACCGCTCAGTTATCTTGGTTTTAAAAAAGGTGAGATCAGTGTCTATTCCCATTGGAGATGGATGATAAACTTGAATATCCATTGTGCATACATAAAATAGTCTAACCTTTGGCAGTTTAAAATTGAAAAGAGCAAACAGTTAGCCTCGTTCCATGCAAAAATGGTAAAACTAATAAAATTCCTACCAAATGGTGGCTGGTATGAAGACAATAAAGGGTATGTTCTCCATCATGCAAAGACACAACAAACCAATTCACTGTTTTTTTTTGTGCGCAAACAATTTTTTAAAATTAGCTAGAATGTCCTTTACAGAATGTCGTTCATACAACTGTGAACCTATTTGGCTGCTATAAGTTTCTTGATAGGTATGCAGGAATGTGGGTTGCCATTCCTTTCCATACGTGTAGAAGCGATCATACCAACAACAAAAAAACTCTTTGTCTGTCAAACTGGACATGGTGGGATTTGTGCCTTGTGTGTTGGGATTGTGGAACTGAGTTTCACCCCAAGGTCATGCTGCCACCATACGATTGTTAGAATAGCAAATAGGGATAGAAGAGGAATGACTAAGTGAAGTGAGCAATTTTATCCTAGAAAAAACAAAAGATTCTAAATGTCATCATCTGCAGGCTGCACATACACACAATATATTCTTGATGAAATATTAATGTTCTTCTCATGAAGTGTCATCAAGTTTTAGAATAAGGTTTGTACCATATTTTAAGATATATTTTCTATCAAAATTTCGACACATACTGTTTGTTAATTTTCAAACTTTGTGTAACAGTTACTGCTTCTAATTAAGTGAATCTGTTGACAGTGTTCCCCCTTTGTATTCTCTGTAATAAAAATGTTCTAAATTGTAAGAACATATATCATAATAAATTACTTCAGTCCAGTGAGTGAAAGCATTGACATTTATAACAATAGGTGACATTTTTCAAATTGGTGTTGTTATAATTTTATAAATGTTATAATTTGTGTCAGTATAATTTATGTTCTGATGTGAATTGTCTCTTTTTCTTTTCACCAGAATGCAAGAAATACAGATACTAATGACTTCTATTTAGTTGTTGGAATAAAGCAGGAACTAGATAATGAGGTAAGTATGTAAATATATTGCTATGCTTTGCTCATAATTGGATTCTGTTGTAAGAAAATAAATTATAAGTAAATTACGTTTAATTTTTTCATTGACAAATTTAGATGCTATCTAATGACTGCAGCAAATGTTGCATGTTTCTGGCATATTTAAGGTCTTTTCTGAAGTTGGGAAAAACAGTCAGTGTCAATCATTAAATGAATGCACTTTTCATGGTAGCAATCAACTTCTTATAATTTGTTCGGTCTGTGGTCTACAATTATAGGGTTTTTTTTTTTTTTCTTTTGCGTTCGCCTTATTTCTCTAATCCCCAAGGCGGTGTGCGTTGCACTGCGTTTTTATTTTGCGCCTGTCGGCCCAGTGCATCCGACTTCAGCATGCATTTTATGCAAGGGTCTGCTTCCTCCTGCATTTTCTAAGGGTTTGCTTCCCCGGGGTAACGGCTGGTGCTGTGATGGGGATCGAACCCAGCACCTTTTTTTTGTGAGCCGTGTCACTTAACCACTAGGCCACGCAGTCCCCTTATAGGGTATCTTAATCATGTCTATGAACTTTAGTCTTGGTTCATGATATAGACAGGCCTAGGGAGGGCGTTTCACTGTCTAACATTTCCAAAGAATCTCATTTCCGACATGGCACCTCAGAGTATTGAAACTCAAGGTCACACTGCGGAGGGCACAATGATTTCATCTATCTTGGTAGCAGGATATCATTCGATGGGCGCAGCGGTGCTGGGGAGTTGAGGTGGATTGGACTGGCTGCGTCCGCAACCACCGACATGGGTGGAGTGGTGGCGAGATCTCTCTTGGAACAAGGGTCTGCATCTGCTGGTCCTGTGTGGTCCTGGTCCTGCTTTACGGCTCCAAGACCTGGACATTGCTTTCGTATGCGCGGCCAGCAGTGTGTTATGGGCATCCGATGGTATGACTGCACCCGCAACGTGGAGGTCTCTGTCAAAACAAGCCTCCACCCAATCTCAGAAACACTTGACTGATGCTGAGTTTCTTTGTTTGGTCATGTTGTGCGACTGGACCAGGAGGCCCACAAGATACTACACAAATCGTTATTCAGCGCCAAAAGTCTTCCCCCACCGGCTGGAGGTGCAGAAGAGGCTGTCCCCTAACAGTACTGCTCCAGCAAGTAGCAACCTCTTCCTCCATCCTGGATGAGACCTGGAACCATGCACCAGCTGTGGTTCATGGATGTGGCCAACTGATACTAAGGGCCTCAGACGCCTAAGCGAACATTATTATTATTATTAACTATGTTTATGATTTAAATTTATCTTTTATGGTTGTTTTCCATAATATTCAATGAATCCCCCTTAGTCAGGCTGTGTGGTGAGATGACATTTAACTCATTCACTCTGACATATTTTGTATCTCTGGATGCACTTGTTTTCTTATGTAAGTCTCGAGCACATCAGTTAGATGTCACCTATTTATCTTGCGTAGATTTTTTCTGAAATGCAACACATTATATAAACTGCTAAGAATTAAATGCAGGATACAATAAAGTACATACAATTAACATGTGGAGATGAAGATTTGTGTGAGAGGAATTAAAGTTGTCAAAGTATTTTTAAAAAAAAATGTTTTCTTGATCTTGCCTTGCAGTGTTTTATTTTTCAAATAGCAATCAATATTTGTTGGAGATGTCCTCATTAAACAGAAAGCTCAAACCTAGACAGCCTTGTCTGTTATTTGTTGGGAGCATTTTTGGTTTTGTTAAAGGTTTGTCTTTCTGGATTCTACTGGTATGGACATACTACTTTCAATGCCAGGCAATAGTTTTTTAGGAAATATCAGGACGTATTGGTCTCTAAATGTATAGATGTGTGTGTGTATTTGTTTGTAATGTTGTGTGTGTTCCACAATAGCAGCTTTGTAGTACAGTAGTTTTGCCAATCCTTTCTGTACATCTGGCAAAGATGGCGCCATAACTGGCTGCGAGTCTATATTTCTCTACTGTTTTGGATCATTATGAATGCCGCCAGACCACGGATTTGCCTGGAATTCACACTAGTCGACGACTTACACTTGTGTTCACGGAAACGTGGTGTTGTTTTCCGTCTGGACTTGTTATTTCGTTCTTTTTTTGTGAAATCTTCCATCCGTTTATCGTGGTCTGGACGCCGGCTAAATGGCACTACGCTTATACCTGTGTAGTATTTCACGGGTTAGTTCTGCCGGTTCACCTTCACGAATTTTGCGTGTGGAATTTTAGATGCTACTATGATGAGCTGAATACAACTGGGGAGAGATGCCAGACTCACTCACACGCTGAGTGTTGTCCATACGACCTCTTGTGGTTATCGAAAAGGCACGACAAACTGCGTTAGATACCATCCCACCTTTCTACCCTGCGGGTTACATGTTTACGGAAAGGCTTCGGTGGTAACCCTGAGGCAAAATCTGCATCCTATGGTATCTCCAGTCGTCTCGATGAATGTCTTGCCACTGGCAAACGGTAGCTTAGGCTCTGTGAGTGAGGTTGACAAAAGGCGCAGTTTCTTCCTCACTTCAATCCAAATCACAGCGCAAGTCACCCATTTCAGCGGACACAGCAAGAGATACGACTGTCCACACGGCTGAACAAAGAGAGTGGTCTTCATCACTTGTGATGGACAACTATTCTGTACATGGAGAATGAGTATATAAATGTAAGTTCGCTTGCAATTATTCCAGAAATCTGAAGAGATTACCGTCAATGAAGGTGTAACCGTGAAGACAAGACATGTTGACAACTTTAATGACACAATGACAGGACCTATCAAAGTGGAAAACCCTGATCATTGTGGAGAGGATGTATGGAGGCAAATAAAAGATGGTAAGTCAGTAATTTGTGACATGATCAATGGTAGGTTTGTATGCAACAGAGAGATAAGACACTCATCTTTCATGAAATGAACGAATAAAAGTACAAAACAGTGAGTGTTCTAATCTCACAAGTTTCAGGCATGTCAGAAGAGGTGGGATCTTGTGCCTAATCATGTCACAGACTAATTAAAAACTTGGAGGTCCTTTATAAATAACCCTCATGTAACCCTTTTTAATAATGAAAACATTTGGAAATTTATTAAATTCCAATACAAGCTGCATGGCACTGATGTAAACCTGAGGGGAGAAAATCTGCTTTCTGTGCTATATCTAGTCATCTCAATTAACACGTACAAATATATAGATGTAGTCACAAAAATTAATTCCTAAATTGGCAGACAAGGGTAGGCGAACCAACCGACAAGTAGTCATTTACAAGTTGTATATTAATATTATCAGTATTTTCACTCTCCTCAAAGGACCCTGATCTTCAGGAAACATTATTAAGTGACAAGCGAAGTCTACATTCATTACTAAAATAAACCTTGATATATCATGCCAGCTGTTTTTGTAGGCTAGGTATAAACTTACTGTGTCTTTGTATTTTAAAATACAAAATTAAGACCATAAGCTGTCAAGATGATCTCGATGTTACTCGGCCATGCACAAAACATATTGGTAAGGTAGATGAAAGTGATGAGGTGTTATTATTATCAATTTACAATAGTTTCTTTTGATTTCCGTAAGTTTTGCAATGTATTGAAAGCTCTTCTGTATTTAAATTTTGACATCTTTGTCTTATATTTTACTGGCTGTATTGCTACCAAGATATATTAATGTTTCCACATCTTGTAGAAGTGAGTCTCCCGACACAATTTATTCTTCTTCTTCTTCGTACGCTGTCAAACGTCAACCTGTATTTTTTCGAAAAAAGCAGCGGTCTTCCTGAGCAACACAATTTGATTGTCATTATTCACATTTATTCTAAAAAACATTCCATGTGTTTTTTGTTTATCTCCACATGTCAGAGACGTGCGCTTCCACGTGGAGCTACTTCACCGACTCCCATGCTGATTCTGAGATAATGGACAGTTCTCACAGTGACCTGCACTTACAACATGTAGGACATGATATTGTCTCAGAGAAACTACCAAACAACATTAGGAACATTGTGAAGACCACAGGAAATGTTAGAGAAGGTTTGAAGAGACTAATAGTAAAGCAAATAAAGAAAAATACAGGAGATGTAGTAGATGATTTGGCAGGACTACCAGAACACATACAGATTGAGAAGAAAGGAGATGAGATAGTGAGCTTTGAAATAATACAAGCACACAAAGACAATGTCATAATGAAAACAGAAAACGGGACAGGAGATCTGAGTATGACTTCTAGAGAACAGAGACTGAATAAGTCAGTGAAAGTCAGGGAATGTCAGGAAATACTTGAAGACAATACGACTAATATCACTCATAACGATAACAGTATGTCTTTTGATAATCAAGATAGTATAAATTTGTCAGAAAATGTGTTCTGTGTTTCTCGGAAAGATATTAAATATAATGTGAGTAGTGTTAGTTCTGATACAATTTATGGATGTGATGTTTGTAGTGAAGTTTTCATCACATGTGATAGTCTGAGTGATCACAAAAGGAAACATAAAGTAGAAAAGCCTTACAAGTGTGATGTTTGTGGTAAAGAATTTGCTCAACCTAAATACCTTTATGAACACACAAAAATACACAGAGAAGAGAAACCTCATAAGTGTGACGTTTGCGGTAAAGGATTTATTCGATCTGACACCCTTAATGTACACAAACGAATCCACACAGGAGAGAAACCTTACAAGTGTAATGTTTGTAGTAGAGGATTTACTCATATCAGTAGCCTTAATAACCACACAAAATTACACACAGGAGAGAAACCTTACAAATGTGATATTTGTGGTAGAGGATTTACTCAAAAGGGTAACCTTAATATGCACACAAAATTGCATACAGGAGAGAAACCTTATAAGTGTGATGTTTGTGGTAAAGGATTTACTCAAACGTACGTCTTTAATGCACACAAAATAATACATACAGGACAAAAACCTTACACATGTAATATTTGTGGTAAGGGATACAATCAAAGTGGCAGTCTTGGTGCACACATAAAAAAACATACAGGACAGAAACGTTTCAAGTGTAATGTTTGAGGTGAAGGATATACTAAAACATGTAACCTTAATGCTCACAAAAGGATACATACAGGAGAGTAGTCTTACATGTACGATGTTTGTGGTTAAAGGTTTCCTTATTTTAGAAGTCCTAATGTACATGCAAAAATACATACTGGAGAGAAACCTTACATATGGGATGTTTGTGGTAAAGAATTTACTAAAACTAGTAGCTTATATACACATAAATGATTTCATACAGGAGAAAAACCTTACATATGGGATGTTTGTGGTAAAGAATTTACTAAAACTAGTAGCTTATATACACATAAATTATTTCATACAGGAGAAAAACCTTACATATGGGATGTTTGTGGTAAAGAATTTACTAAAACTAATAGCTTATATACACCTAAATTATTTCATACAGGAGAAAAACCTTACATATGGGATGTTTATGGTAAAGAATTTACTAAAACTAGTAGCTTATATACACATAAATGATTTCATACAGGAGAAAAACCTTACATATGGGATGTTTGTGGTAAAGAATTTACTAAAACTAGTAGCTTATATACACATAAATTATTTCATACAGGAGAAAAACCTTACATATGGGATGTTTGTGGTAAAGAATTTACTAAAACTAGTAGCTTATATACACATAAATTATTTCATACAGGAGAAAAACCTTACATATGGGATGTTTGTGGTAAAGAATTTACTAAAACTAGTAGCTTACATACACATAAATTATTTCATACAGGAGAAAAACCTTACATATGGGATGTTTGTGGTAAAGAATTTACTAAAACTAGTAGCTTATATACACATAAATTATTTCATACAGGAGAAAAACCTTACATATGGGATGTTTGTGGTAAAGAATTTACTAAAACTAGTAGCTTATATACACATAAATTATTTCATACAGGAGAAAAACCTTACATATGGGATGTTTGTGGTAAAGAATTTACTAAAACTAGTAGCTTATATACACATAAATTATTTCATACAGGAGAAAAACCTTACATATGGGATGTTTGTGGTAAAGAATTTACTAAAACTAGTAGCTTACATACACATAAATGATTTCATACAGGAGAAAAACCTTACATAGGCAATCTTTTTAATAAATGTTTGACTCAAAATAGCAGCTTTAACTCTTTCAGTACGAGAGACCACTCAGGGGATGGTGCCTTTATAATAATAATTTATATGATACATATATTTCTGCATGACAGACTTTTTAGATACTTCAGAAACATAAGTTGATTCTTTAGTTTTTATTTCTATTTAAAAATAAAATTAAGCAGTTTTTATTCACAAATTATTTGCTACTTGTTTGTCATTTATTTCTAATATTGATAGCGAATCTGTATGCATGGATTGGCTCTTTTTTTCTTCACAAAAAGCACTTAGTTTCTTTGTAACTATGAAAAGGTACACTTCATTTTAGCTCTTAAGATGAATATTCTAGTGAATCTTAATAATTCTAACAGAGAAGTCAATTCTTCACAAAAAGTGGTCATGGTCGGATAAGCTGTGAGGTGTTAGCGATCTCACATTTCATAGGCTCGGCTAAATGATGGCGGTAGCCGGGTCGACCCGGGAGACATTGCAGTCTGAAAAAAACAGTTCCGCTCCAACTGGGGAATGAACCCAGGACCACTCAGATGCAAAGCTAACCACTGCGCTACATGGCTCTCCGGGATAAGGTAAACATTTATTTTATGTGGCTGGAGACAATAAATATAGATTTTTGTTTCATTTTCCGCATGATGGATGTTTTATATGACCTAGAAATGAAAGTAGATCTATTCTTCCGGTGTTTGGCTGTAAATAAACTAACGTTGACTGATGATACCTGAAATTATCATAAAATATTAAATGTTACCTGTTTAAAGTGGTGAAGTGGGCATTTCTGCCTCAGGTAACAATGATTTTCAAAATTGTCATGTGCCAGATCAATGTCATGTTAGGTCTACGTTAAATAATTTCACAAATGGATATAGTTTTGAAACAAGTGTGTCACAAATGATAAAGCATATGGATTATCAGTCTTTATTGGGTAAATCTGACATGTTGATTGTTTTTATGTGCAGTTTTGTGTATGTTGTTGAATGTTTCTTATTCCTTTACTATTTTAGGAATGGAGATATATTTATATTTTCTTATTGCTCATGCAATCCTTATTCATTCCATGTGTGGCACGGACACATCAAATGATAATGTAAAACACAGTGACACTTTAGCTGTAACACTAAATGAAAATCTTAAAGTGTGGAAAATACGCTGCACAAAACATTGGAATTTTCCTAAAAGAGGCAATGCACACACAAAAATAGATACAGGAAAGAAACCTTACAAGTGTAATGCTTCTGGTGAAGGATTGACTAAAACTATTAGCCTTCATGCACACAAAATAACACAGTGGAGAAATTTAGAAACTTTTTAAACTGAACAGTTTTTTTTCATTTCTTTTTCCTTTGAGATCCGAGTATGCTTGAAACTTGCGAGACTTGAAACCTCGCTGTTATTCGCTTTTATTTGTTTGTTTCTTGAGAGGCAACCGCTTTACTTCTCAGCTATAGTGGATTCCATACTAGAAAGAAACCTTAAAACCTATTACAGATTTGTTGAAATTGGTCAACAAAGCAGACCAAAGAAACACCTATTGGAGAGAAACCTTACAACTAAAATGTTTGCTGTAAAATATATAATAATTGTGACACAAAAGAATGCATACAGGTGAGAAACCTTACAAGTGTTATGTTTTTTAATAAAAGATACAAGTTTGTAGTCTTAATGCACACAAAACGTGGTACACAGCATGTACATGAGAGATAAGCTATAATTTTGTTGATAATCTGACGTGTATGGGAGAAGAAAAACATACCTTTTACAATAATCTTAGTGCATATTTCATGATATGACAGTGTGATAGTGATACAAATAATTACTAATGAGGAAAATGAAACTAAATTAGGTTTAGTCATTTTTGTGAATTTAAACAAAGATGATTGTGAGAGGATCTCACAATGTGAGCCACATGGCTGCTGACACAAAAATTTTGTCACTTTACAGGAAAAAATATCAACTTTAAAACATGGAGATGGTGTTTGATTATTTAAGTTTTGTGGGCTTATCTGTAGAGACTGTTAATGGATGCTAATTGTATTCTGTCCATTTTTGAAGATGACATTTGACATTTCAGATATAGAACGAACATTAATATTTGTTAAATTGAAAACAAATGTATAATAAAAATCTTCATAAATAACAATCTGTTGTGTTCAGTTATTTTTTTTTTCATGATAATAATTTAAGGCAAAGATTTCAATGGCAAAATAGGGCTTCAGAAAAAAACAGAAATTGTTAACCTAAAAAATATCAGCATCGAACTTATATATGGCCAATTGCGCTGTATGGGTCTGAAAAATGGACTTTAGCGACGAAGGATGAAAAAAGCTTGGAAGAATTTTTAATGTGGTGCTAGCGTAGAATGGAAAGAGTGAGTTGGATAGAAAGAAGATCTAATGACAATGAACTCACTGAAGTGGGTGCACAAAGACAAATATTGCATATGATACAAAAACGTTGATTGAGTTGACTGGGTCACAATATGAGACATGAAAGTCTTCTTCAGAAGATACTAGAGGGCAAGATTCAAGGGAAGAAAGGACAGAGGCAACAAAGACACACTTTTACATTTTAAGCATGCAGAGACATTAAAGGATGAACTTATGCTGCAGTGAAGAGAACTGCAGAGGTTAGGGTCAAATGGAGAGACAACTTTTACAACCAGTCTCCGGACTGATCAACCAGATGATGATGTTGATAATAATTTATTGCCAACAAATTTCATGTTATTTTATTTAAAGCTATAGCCAAGCTGGTATCAATTTATTTGATCATTTGCATTTTTTCATATATTTCAATAATTGTATCCAATAAGTGCAGTTCTCTTCAATGGAAGAATATAAGATATATTTAATACAACGCCTGAGTGAGACACACTGTCAAGTTTGTTCTTGGATATAAAATGGTGACCGCAGATTTGGTTGGCCTTATTGGAACTATAATTATAAGTGAATGCTTGATTACCAACCATGTGTCTGGCAAGAAGTGTCTTATAGCTGGCTGGCAACTACATTGTTAGGTCTAAAGATTTGGTAAACATCACTGAAATCAGAAAAGTGATGGCTCAGGCACTACTCAGCACAGACCTTGCCATCTTGAATGACGTTCTACCAACTATATTGGCGCCCCAACCTGGATATACTAATGGCGTCACCATTCTAGCAATTGTGTCCAGTGTGTTGTCGTCATTGCAAAGAGGGATAACCATGCGTCACCGGAAATCAAACAGGTTTTAAATTACCTTGCACGCATACAGATCCAGGACATTCCTGTGAAGGTATTGTGTCAGCCTATCCAACATGTTCACTAGACTTTCTGAGAGTGATGGAAACCCATAAAACAACGTCCTAGGAATGATGGTGAGGTTGAATAGACGATCGAGAAAACTCTAATAGCAACCAATTGATTAGCTAGCTAATGAAAGAACGAGAAGTAGAAGAAGTTCATAACTGGGTTATCTCCTCTTTCCAAGTGCTTCTAGTCTCCGTATATTCAACAGCTGTTCTGGAAAACCTTTTTACATGCTCGTACTATCCAAAAATCCCACAAAAAGTAACAATCCTGGCAGACCTATTGTTTCGGCTTGAACAACTGAACTAATACCCGACTTCCTAGACAGTGTCTCCTAGCTGATAGTCAAGGATCATAGCTTTGAGATACCAACCAAGCCTTGATTATTATATCATCCACTGTTTTTTCTCCACAACGGGCCTACCGTCTCTCCTGTTTGCTCCGTTTATACCTATATTTCTCATTTTGATGGTCTCGTGGCACTCTCGTTCATCTTGATACGAGCATCATACACTCCATTACTACGCATTCTCTCCTCTGTTTGTCTGAGTTTGTTGAAAACTTTCGAATTTGACAGTCATTTCTTCAACCAGAAGAGAAGAGAACCTATGGGCACTGAAATAGATACCAGCTACGCCTGCTTTTTTTATAGATAAGTTGGATTATTACATCTGTATTTCTATCTGGGCTCCCTTCTTCTGATGTCTGTATAGGTATTGCCGACATATCTGAGGCTGCCCTCTCTAGCTGCCTTGACTGTGTCAATAATGTCCATCAATGAGTACACTTTTCTTCTCCTATCTACATTACAGTCGATTTTATTCACATTACTGTCTCTATCTGCCCTCATATGCTCTTCATACCCATCTACTATAAGCCTACTGACACACATAACTATCTCCTTTACCTTTTTTTTACACCCTCAATCTTGATCGAGTTACAAATGAGGAAATACGAGATAGAATTACAACAGCAACAGGGCCTTTTGAAGACCTTTTGGTAACTGTCAAAAGAAGGAAAATTGCTTAGTACGGTCAGATATCGAGATCAAATGGTCTTGCAAATACGATCCTCCACAGAAAGGTGCAAAGCAGACGATGAATAGGCCGGCCCAAAAAGAGATGGGAGGACAACATAAAAGAATGGACCAATCTCCGACCAGAAGAGGCACAGGCAGTGGCCGTTGACAGAGAAAGGTGGCGTAGGGTTGTGAGGATGTCTTCATGTGTGCCCCAACGACCTCAACGGTTACGGGATGACCTGGCCTGAACCGACCAATCTTGCCGTGACTCATTCCCGCTGCTACCAGCTGCTACGCCTATGCCAGGACGACAAAGACTTTCTACAAATTGCCCACCATGTGCTTAACTATTTCCGCAGACGTCTTTACTCTGAAGCTATCCGTACTTTCACCCTCCGGCGTGTCATTCCTATCGCTCGTACCAACACTACCAACCCTTCCCACCAGCCTCTTCTGACTGAGAAAATGGTTCTTATGTTTAATTCTCACACTTTCTCTGTCCATGATATCTTGAACTGCCACATATCTATGCTTCATCCTATCTCTCCCATCGTGTGGTATTTTCTTATCCTTCTTTGCGGCCTTCAGCCGTGACAAAATCCTACGTGACCTGTTGGTCGGAAGCCGACTCAAAAATCACGTCCTGGACCATCTAGAACCCTTGCCTGTATCCACGAAAGAAACTTTTCAGATAAAAGTGGTGTTCATCCAAAATTCGCGCACCATAATCTAAGAAATTATTTGCATCTGATGCATTTGGAAATTTACCAGGTAGCCTGGCCTTAACAGCTTCCGGCAACACCTCACTGACATTTGTAATAATTACGTTGATCCGATATGCCAACTACATGGCTAGCCCATCTCAGCTGTGCTGCACTTATCAAGGTGTGTATACTTGTGTCAGAATCGCGTTAACGCATCATCATTTCGCACCAAGACTTTTTTAAATTGTACATTTTGTATTGTATATATTAATTGCGTGTATATATATATATATATATATATATATATATATATATATATATATATATATATATATATATATATATATATATATATCCATGCACTGCTAGAAAAAGCATGACTAGGATGGACCAGACACCTCGTCCGTATGTCAGACGAGCGGCTCCCAAAGAAGCTTCTCTACGACGAGCTGAGAGAGGGATGGCGCGAGAGAGGGCGCCAAAAGAAACGTTTTAAAGACAGTCTGAAGGACTCACTGAAAAGTTGCCAGATAGACATCGACACATGGGAATGTCTTGCGCAAAACAGATCTGACTGGAGAAGCGTAGTCAAATCGGATGTAGCTACCGGCGAAGACGGCCGTGTTGTGAAAGCCCAGAGCAGACGCGAGACCCGGAAATCCCGAACAGCGGGAACACCATCACCTTCTACAAACTTCGTATGCCCGATATGTAGCAGATGTTTTCTTGCCCGCATTGGCCTGTTCAGCCACATGCGCACCCACACCCAACAGGGAAATCTGTGACAAGGATGATGTCGGCGGTCCTCATTGACAACGATGGACAGCTATTATTATTATATATATATAATAAAAGTTGTAGTTGTCCATCACAAGTGATGAAGACCACTCTCTTTGTTCAGCCGTGTGGACAGTCGTATCTCTTGCTGTGTCTGCTGAAATGGGTGACTTGCGCGGTTATTTGGTTTAAAGTGAGGAAGAAACTGCGCCTTTTGTCAACCTCACTCACAGAGCCTAAGCTACATTTTGCCAGTGGCAAGACATTCATCGAGATGACTGGAGATAGCATAGGATGCAGATTTTGCCTCAGGGGGGTTACCACCGAAGCCTTTCCATAAACATGTAACCCGCAGGGTAGAAAGGTGGGATTGCATCTAACGCAGTTTGTCGTGCCTTTTCGATAACCACAAGAGGTCGTATGGACAACACTCAGCGTGTGAGTGGGTCTGGCATCTCTCCCCAGCTGTATTCAACTCATCATAGTAGCATCTAAAATTCCCACACGCCAAATTCGTGAAGGTGAACCGGCAGAACTAACCCGTGAAATACGTCACAGGTATAAGCGTAGTGCCATTCAGCCGGCGTCCAGACCAGGATAAACGGATGGAAGAAATAAAAAAAAAAGAACGAAATAACAAGTCCCGACGGAAAACAACACCACGTTTCAGTGAACACAAGTGTAAGTCGTCGACTAGTGTGAATTCCAGGCAAATCCGTGGTCTATCGGCATCCATAATGATCCAAAACAGTAGATAAATGTAGACTCGCAGCCAGTTATGGCGCCATCTTTGCCAGATTATATATATATAAATATATATATAAATCATGTAGCATGTCCTTTGTAGAACGTCGCTCCCATCACAGTCTGTCTGAAAGAAACTCCAGCCTTGGTCTACCCCTTCCTCTTTTGCCTGACACCATACCTTCCATCACTGTTCTCTCAAGACCGTTGTGTCTCTTGAAGACACACACACACACACACATATATATATATATATATATATATATATATATATATATATATATATATACACACACACACACTCACACACATATGAGTCAAGTGAAGTGGTACGTGTTGCTGCATATACTCATATGTTCATGTTTTCATTTCTTGTTTCGTCTACGTTGTCCTAAGTGGCATATCTCGATTCTCACGTTCTCGACTACTCTCTGGCTAACATGGCTGCCTGGTTGTGTTTTGTGTACGGATCTTTGTTTATTTTATGATATATTGTCTTTTTTGTCGCAGCCTGTAACCCCAAACGAAGGCCTTGTGGCTGTAACATTATTTTAGCTTTTGTTTTTTTGTTCAGTAAATGAGATACATCTGGCTGTATGCGTATCATCTTTTTTGACACTAATTGACTAAAAACAGTTAGATCTACTCTAGCTAGTCTAACGCCGCTAATCATCTAATAAATTGTACATGTGCCGTTTGTGCGTGCCTCATTTAATCATTTTCTTCTATACTGTCACATATGTTGGCAGGTCTTCTGTGTAATAAAGTTTAGCGTATTTTCTGCGTGCTGCATTATGTTTAGGTTAGTGTGCATTCTCAAGAACAAATACCAGACGGCAACGCGCCTCTATCTTAGATAGTTGTCCATCACAAGTGATGAAGACCACTCTCTTTGTTCAGCCGTGTGGACAGTTGTATCTCTTGCTGTGTCCACTGAATTGGGTGACTTGCGCGGTGATTTGGATTAAAGTGAGGAAGAAACTGCGCCTTTTGTCAACTTCACTCACAGAGCCTAAGCTACCTTTTGCCAGTGGCAAGACATTCATCGAGACGACTGGAGATAGCATAGGATGCAGATTTTGCCTCAGGGTTACCACCGAAGCCTTTCTGTAAACATGTAACCCGCAGGGTAGAAAGGTGGGAGGGCATCTAACGCAGTTTGTCGTACCTTTTTGATAACCACAAGAGGTCGTATCTACAACACTCAGCGTGTGAGTGAGTCTGGCATTTCTCCTCAGCTGTATTCGGCTCATCATAGTAGCATCTAAAATTCCCACACGCCAAATTCGTGAAGGTGAACCGGCAGAACTAACCTGTGAAATATGACACAGGTATAAGCGTAGCGCCATTCAGCTGGCATCCAGACCAGGATAAACGGATGGAAGAAATCACAAAAAAAGAACGAAATAACAAGTCCAGACGGAAAACAACACCACGTTTCCGTGAACACAAGTGTATGTCGTCGACTAGTGTGAATTCCAGGCAAATCCGTGGTCTGGCGGCATTCATAATGATCCAAAACAGTAGAGAAATGTAGACTCGCAGCCAGTTATGGCGCCATCTTTGCCAGATTTTCCAACATACACGTATACCTTAGATGTAACATGTGCAAAGTCACTCGCACTCCAAGAAACATTCAGTACAATGCATAACTTAGATGAGGACTACGAAAGCATAACAAGCACTATACTAGCTATAAGGAAGGCCAGCCAAACCGCAGGACCTAACCACAATACAAGCCGTATCACCACAAGCACTAAGGCTCTACTCTCCAAATACCGCCAGATGGATCGAACACCATTCAACAACAGGATATTCAATACACTTAGTAAACTCTGCAGACAGAATGTTGACGAAGACCATGCCTTTTTCTGAAGAAGACGAATCCTCAAAGCCGCAGAGTCCTGTAAAAGCATCAAACGGGCGACTCTGGATATTAGAGAACACAAACACGTCACGACAGAAAAATGAGAACACTATTAAAATCTTCTACACCGATCTATTCCAATCATCACTCCCCGCTCACCACCCCACCCAAACAAAAACCACATTACCCCTACCCTTCCTGACCTCTGAAAGTTGAAGTGCTGTAGAAAACACGCCTACAGGAAAATCCCCAGGTAGAGATACAATTACAGCTGAGATCATGAAAGCGTGCGATCTATACAGTCCTAGCCAGCAGATTCTCTCAATACTTACAGACAACAGAAATCCTGTCTCGCAGGTGACATTGTCCTCATCACAGATACACCCATAGAAGAGACAGAGATGCTGCAGTCACTAGACACAGAAGGTAGGAAAGCAGGTTTAGCTATGAACCTAAGGGAAACCAGAGCTATGTGCAACCGTTTCGCAGAGCCCAACCTAATACTCTTGAGTGAAACGCTCATAGAGAACGCTGACAAATATGTCTATCGAGGAAGGCTCCTCAACATGGAGAATAACATAAAACCTGAGATCGCTAGATGGAAACGGGCGGGCTGTGCAGCCTTAAACTCCATCATGACAGTAACAGACGCCACAAAGGACGCCAGACTACATGCAGACATCTTCGACTGAGTAGTCCTGCCAGCGCTCTGCTATGGTAGTGAAACCTAGTCTCTAACCAAAGCAGCAGAGAACCAACTGAGACCAGCACACGCATCTCTTGAAAGACATCTCGTGGGCATAACTCTCAGACAACAGCAGCAGAGCGAACTACACAATAGTGACATCCGGTGAATGTCACACATCAAGGATGTCCTACAGTACATTAACCATTCGAAACATTGCTGGGCTGGTCATATATCCAGAAGACAAGATGAAAGATGGAGTGCCATAACCACCATGTGGCACACGCACGACAAAAAGAGACCTCAGGAATGGCCCCCAACTCGCTGGCAAGATTCACTAGAACAATACAACATTCATGACTCCACAACAGACAGACTACTATCACACTGGACGACAAGTGCTCGCGACAGAAATGACTGCATCCTGAGTTGGGACACGCTCAAAGGTGACCACGTCTTAATGAAGAACAGGTCGAACTAAGAACTAAGTATTCCCACGAGAGAGTCATGTCTGCAGCCGAAATGTCAGATTGTATAATTAACTTGATAGACAATTTAGTTCATCAATTTTGTAATTGTCCAAAAATATTAATTCATGTGATTTACTAATTATAATTTTATTATTTTTTGCAGCAAACTTTCTGTTAGAATTTAGAAATGCTTTAGATTGATTGGCCTGACCATATTCTACTTTTTCTGAGATAAAAGCACTAAGTTTGTCAAGTTTTCTTGGAGAGCAAGCAAGCAGACAGTGTGATGTCTAAACAAGAACTAGAAACAACACAGGTAAACCATGGCCTTATTTCAACAAAGAAAGCATAAAAAAAGTTCATATTCAGCGTGTAATGTAAACTAAGATAAACTTAGTATTTGTTTCTTGTGAAGTGATTTCTATTGATATACTTAATACATGATCAATTCAATGGAACTGATGTATCGATGACCAATATCTTGTGTAGAAGAGATCACTTTAACAGCTCAAGAAATTTATTTAAAAAGCGAGAAATTGTGGGTGGTTCAAATCTCACAAGTTTCAAGCATACCTTGGTCTCAAGAAAGGTGAGATCAGTGTCTATTCCTATTGGAGATGAATGATAAACTTGGTGGTCCTGTGTGAACATAAAATAGTCAAACCTTTGCCATTAAAAAATTGTAAAGCGCAAACAGTTAGCTTTTTTTCAAGCAAAAATTCTGACGGTAATGAAATTCCTACCTAACGGAGCCTGACATGAAGACAATAAAGGTGGGACCCTTCCGTCATGCAAAGACACAACAAGCCAATCGGCTGTTTTTGTGTGCACATGATTGTAAAAAAATTAAGTAGCATGTCCTTTGCAGAACGTTACTCTATGTTGTCGTTACTTTCCATACGTTGAGAGGCAATTGAACCAAGAAAAATTCCTTTGTCTGCCAAACTGGACATACCAGGTTTTGTGACAGCTGCATTGGGGTTGTTGAACTGAGATTATCCCCGAGGTCATGCTGCCTTCACTCACGATTGTTAGTATAATAAATACACCTACATGGATAGAAGAGGAATGACTAAGTGAAGTAAGTAATTTATCCTAGAGCAACAAAGATTTTATATGTCATCATTTGCAGGCTGCACATACACACACACACACACAACATATTCTTGATGAAATATTAATGTTCTCTCCACGAAGTGTCATCAAGTTTTGAAATGAGGTTTCTATCATATGTTAAAATATATTTTCTTTTTTCCATCAGAATGTTGACACACTTTGTTAGATAATGTATATTTTTTTCTTCAATTTTCTAATTTTGTATGTTAGTTACTGTGACTTAATAAGTGAAAGTGTTCTCTCTTTGTATTCTTTATAATGTCCCTACTTTACTCATTGCGAGAATATAATAGCTGTCCATCGTTGTCGATGAGGACCGCCGACATCATCCTTGTCACAGATTTCCCTGTTGGGTGTGGGTGCGCATGTGGCTGAACAGGCCAATGCGAGCACGAAAATATCTGCTACATATCGGGCACACAAGGTTTGTAGAAGGGGATGGTGTTCCCGCTGCTCGGGATTTCCGCGTCTCTCGTCTGTTCTGGGCTTTCACAACACGGTCATCTTCACTGGCAGCTACACCCGATTTGACTGCGCTTCTCCAGTCAGATCTGTTTTGCGCAAGACATTCCCATGTGTCGATGTCTATATGGCAACTTTTTAGTGAGTCCTTCAGACCGTCTTTAAAACGTTTCTTTGGGCGCCCTCTCTCGCGCCATCCCTCTCTCAGCTCGCGGTAGAGAAGCTTCTTTGGGAGCCGCTCGTCTGACATACGGACGAGGTGTCCGGCCCATCCTAGTCGTGCTTTTTCTAGCAGTGCATGGATGCTGGGCATGTTAGCCCTTGAGAGAACCTCGATGTCAGTGACACGATCTTGCCATCGGATGTGGAATATTCGCCTCAGGCATCCTGTGTGGAAGTGGTTTAACCTCCTTGCATGTCCAGAGTATACAGTCCAGCTTTCGCAAGCGTATAGTAGGGTTGGAATGATGGTTGCACGGTAGACTTTGAGTTTGGTCTTGCCGCTGATGCCACGACGTGCCCAGACCATCGAGCGCATTCTACCAAAGGCTGTGCTGGCCTTTGCTATTCTGCTTGCCACCTCATTGCGAGAATATAAATCTGAATAAATTACTTCAGTTCAGTGAGTGAAAATATTAGCATTTATAACAAGTAGATAACATGTTCTGGGTGAGTTTATTAAATGTTATAATATGTGTCATTATAATATATGTTCAGATGTCAATTGTCACTCTTTAATTTCACCAGCTTGCAAGGAATACAGATACTAATGCTTATAATTTAGATGTTGAAATAAAGCAGGAACTAGATAATGAGGTAAGTATGTACAAAGATAATGCTTTCCTTTGATCGAAAATGGTTTTGTTGTAATTATAAGTAATTTTTTTTTTTATTAAAAAATTGTGGTGCTGGCTTTTTGCTGTATGATATTAGCCTTTTTAAGGCTTTTTACCGCATGATATTGACCTTATTAAGGCCTTCTCTGATGCCAACAAAAACATTCAGTGTCAATCATTAATGAATGTGGCTTTAAGGATAGCAACCAACTTCTTACAATTTCTTTGGTCTGTGGTCAACATTAATAGCCGGCCTAAACTGTGTTCATGATTTAAGCTTCTAAGATTCAATGAATCTCTCTTAGCCAGATTGTGTGTGGAGATGACATTTAACTTATTCACTACGGCATATTTTTTTACCTCTGAACACAGTTGTTTTCTTATGTAAGACTCAGTAAAGCATCACTTAGATGTCCCCTAATTATCTTCAGTAAATGTTTTCTGAAATATATTCTTTCTTTTTGCGTATCCTGTCATGCCTTTCAGAGTCAGCCTATAAAGAGATCTCTAGAACAAGTCCATCTGTGTGCCTTGTGCACGGTGGCATTAACCGCCTCAGATATTTCTGTAAGCCACCTTTTTTGTGGTCTGCTGTTTGATTTTTTGTTTTGTTTTTGCGTTCGCCTTATTTTATCTATTCCCCAAGGCGTGTGTGCGTTACACTGTGGTTTTTATTTTGCGCCTGTCGGCCCAGTGCATACGACTTCAGCATGCATTTTATGTAAGGGTCTGCTTCCTCCTGCATTTTCTAAGGGTTTGCTTCCTCGGGGTAACGGCCGGTGCTGTGATGGGGATCGAACCCAGCACCTTCTGGTTGTGAGCCGTGCCACTTAACCACTAGGCCACGCCGTCCCCTGCTGTTTGATTTGAATCCATTGTTTGTCAGAAGAGAGCAGGTCGTGGTCTTCAGACTTCGCACTGGCCACAATAGACTGAGGTACCACCTATTCAACAAATTGAAGATAGGTGGCACTGACGAATGCTCGTGTGGTACCGGGAAAATTATCGCTGAGCATTTGCTGCAAAACTGCCCGACATACGAGGAGCAGATGTGGCCATCACCAATGGCAACACTAGACAAGCTCTATGGCAGTGTCGACAGCCTCAGGATGATCGCTGCTTTTTTTGAAAAAATAAATGTCGACGTCTGACAGCGTAAGAAGAAGAAGAATCCATTGTTTGTAAATAGCATCACTTGTTGGAGGGTGCTGTGTGGTGACAGTCTTGTTACATGACCAAACCAATTTAGTTGCTGCCTTTTGATGTAGTCTCATTTTATTGTTGTTCCCACTAGTCTCCTGATGTCATCATTTCTGATCATGTCTCTTCTTGTTATGCCAAATATTTTTCGCACACATTTCATTTCTGCTGTTACGATGTAACGATTTTCATTTGATGTCTAGTTTTGATATTGACAGCCATAGTATCAGAACGTAAATTGTGTTGTATAAAGCTCTTTTGGTAGTTACTGTCATGTACTTGCAATTAAGTCTTGTCTTGTCTTTTCCACTTGTGCTATAAGGCGTCATGGGGAGCCGTAGTTTTCTGTCCAGGGCAAGACATGTCGCTGAAGTAGTTGTCATCCCATGACGATTTAGAATATCCACAACATTTTCTATCCATCTATCTCGGTCTGCCATGGTTGTGAGAACCTGAACATCGTGCGTTATAGACGCACAGGGGTAGTTGGTCAGGATGCATTCTCATTAGGTGGCCGAACCAATTGGCTCTCACTTTATCAATATATTTCAAGCAGGATCTCGCTTTAACTATTCTTCTCACATCTTCATTGGGCATTCTGTCTCTCCTAGTTACGTTGATGGTTTTTCCGGAGGCATCTCATCTCACATGCCATGATCTTTCTCTCTAGAGTTTTTGTTAATGTCCATGTTTGGCGCTGGTAACAAAGAGTTGTCATGAATATATTATTGATTAGCATTTTTTTTGTGGACATGTTTGTGTTAGGGTGTTTCAATAATGGTGACAGCTGGTATATGCAATCGCATTGGCTTTTTGGCACCTGATCTCAGTCTGTCTATCTAAACCTCCATCCTGTGTGAAAACACTGCCCAAGTACTTGAACTCCTGCACTTGTTTGATCTTGGTCTTATTTACCGTAATGTTCATGTTTTCAGGCGATCTGCTTATCTGCATAGTTTTTGTTTTGGATGTGTCAATTTTCATACTGTGTCTATCACACACAAAGTTGAGTGCAGTCAGATGTTGCTGTAGATCATCTTCACTCTCGTAAAGTAGACATAGATCATCTGCAAAAAGGAGTTTCTTTAACTGATCAGCCCCTGTCCTTTCTTCCTCTGCATTTTTTTTACAGATGCTCCAATTTAGCCGCCAGCGTTATTCTGTCCATATAAGTCTTGAAGAATAGGGGCAACAACACACACCCTTGTCTCACACCGGTTGTTATCTCCCTTATTTTGGTCAGACCATCTGTTATTCTTACTATACTTTGACACCCCTGGTACAGTACTCTAATATTCTCTAATAGCTGCATCTGTACTCCGCAGTCGTCTAGGATGGCCCATAGTTTATTTCTGTCTACTCTACCGAAAGTTTTTCCTTGATCTATGAAAGGCACGTTGAGTTTCTGATCATATTCATTGTTTGTTTTGCTTAGTTACCTCAGGGTGAATAGAGTATCTGTGCCACTCCTGTCTCATCAAAAACCAAATTGAGCCCCACTCAGCTGTGGTTCTAGAATAGGTCGAATTCTCTGCTCCAGGATTTTTGCGTACAGTTTTCATGTGTGGCTTAGAAGCGATATCCCCTGGTAGGTATCACACTCTTTTTTGTTGCCTTTGTTTTTCCAGATTGGCACAATGATAGCTTTTTTCCAGTCTTCAGAGACTATATTGCTCCAAAGCTGCTGAGAATATTCTATGTAACTATATTGATAGGGGTTGTATTTTGAATTCTATCAATGACCGCCTGAGCAGCGATACTTCAATAAGATGAGTTTCTTTAGCAATTCGCAGACTACAGAACTTTGAATTCAAATGAGGGTGGAGTGTAGTCGAGAGTATAACAGAAATGTTATCAGCCAATGAGCCACACAGTCTATCAGTATCCACAAACTTTGCTATCTACTGAGAGAGACTGAACATTTATGGGTATGCCTGAAGTCATTTTCTTGGACAGATTGAGTGTATTGCTGTTGTATATTGTCTTTAACGTTGAACATTCTACCACTTTTTGTTTGTTGACATGTTTCATCGCTGCATATTTTCAGACTAAAGACAACATCCAATCACAGCTTCCGTTCCTACAAGAAAAGTTGAAGCAGGAACAAATGTACATGGTAAGCCTGATTGTAAACATACAAACAATGACAGTTTTGATCAAGTTGCTGAAATATGTCATTATTATATCCACTGGAACATCTTTAGAAGAAGTTAGGGCTGCTTACCACATCATCATCATGTTTATGGTTCAGCACAAGATTATGGAAAATTTGTTTACATTTTTTTGGGGGCATTTAAAAACGAACTACAGCTGACCAATGCCACATTCCACCTTCACGTGACTGCCCTGGAAACAGTCTGTACTAGTCTCTAGTGTAGTCTGGCAGAGGAATAGGGATCACAGTGGGAGGGCAAAGTGGGTACTAAAAATAAACCAGCTGAAATCTGATGTTGGTCCAAATGTCACATATATCGCAGCCTCGCTTTGAACTTTGACACAACATCCGTCTCAGGACTAACACTGAAGAAGAAAGTAGTAACTTGCAGACCAATTCTGATCTACTGACCTATTATGGTCTGCAGGTCGTCATTAGTCAGTCCACAAAGGACATTGAGAAACTGGACAACAATTGCACTAATCTAATTTTAATAAACTTGTGTTATTATTAGAACTGTAATTAATTTGGGATGTGTCTAAACATCTACTTCTTCCAATGTAACTATATAATTCTTTAAGAAGTTCCAAGATTTGTTATTTATATTATCAATTATTAAGTCTCATTGACATGTGTAAAATAACTATTTGGGTACACAGTCGTAACCAAAAGTGCTTTAAAATACTGTCGCTACATGGTAAAATAGTTTTCAGTTTGCATAAAAATTTCTTCCAGCATAGTGATTTGAGCTTCAAGTTTGACCACACCTCCCTGCTAGCATCATACAGTCCATCCTATGGTCTGGCCAGGCTCTATAACCTGCTTTAATGGTTGTGTATTAGGTTAGCCACGTTTTTAATTAAGGGTACTAATCAATATTTCTTTGAGGTGTCCTTGTTAAACTGAAAGCTCAAGCCTAAATAGACTTTTCTGTTATTTATTGGAAACATTTTTAGTTTTGTTAAAGGTTTGTATTTCTGGATTCTACTGGCGAAGACATGCTCCTTTCAATACCAGACCATAGTCTTTTAGGTTATATGAGGATGTATTGATGCATAGATGCTTGTGTGTATATGTAATGGTGTGTGTGTTCCTATAGCAGTTTTGCTGGATAGTAGTTTTGCCAATTTTTTTTTGTACGTGGAGAATATATATATGAGTTCGCTTGTAATTATTACAGAAATCTGAAGAGATTACCATCAATGAAGGTGTGTCCGCGAAGACAAGAAATGTTGACAACTTTAATGACACAATGACAGGACCTGTGAAAGTGGAAAACTCTGGTCATTGTGGAGATGATGTATGGAAGCATATCAAAGATGGTAAGTCAGTAATAAGTGACATGATCAATGGTAGATTTTTATTCAGCAGAGATGTAAGGAGCTGGTCTCTCATGAAATGAATGAATGAAAGAACAAAACATTAGTTGCTTGAATCTCACAAATTTCAAGCATTTTAGAAGAGGTGGGATCATGTGTCTAGTCATATCATAGACTAATGATAAACTTGGAGGTCCCTTGCACACACTGTGTACATAGAATAACACTTGTGTGACCCGTTTGCATAAGGGTCAAAAACATTTGTAAATTAACTAAACTCACAAGTCGCATGGTCGGGGTGTAATCCTGAGGGGGAAAATCTGTCTTCTGTGCTATATCCAGTCATTTCACCTAACACGTCTTGCCACTGGTCCTTGGTTGCTTAGAACAAGTTCTCCTGTTTTGAGCCAACCACTCCAGCTCTTTCCATTTCTTCTCTATTTCCTTTATCTTTGTCTTGAGCTATCTTTTTTCAAGTGTGATTTGGTCTTCCTCTACCTCTTTTTGTTCTAGGGGTTTCAGAACAGAGACTTTTTTTGTAACGCTATCAGTTGGTTTCCTTAATCTTATAATACTATCTCAATCCCACTATTCTGCACAGGTGGCGATTTATGAAAGACTATACTTTTTTCATTGTTGTTTTTGTTGATTTCCTTGTTTCAGAGCTTACACACTGTAGCGCAGACTTCACAATTTGTGTTTTTATGTTTGATTGTATTTCTTGATGTTATAGAAGCACACATTTTAGCTTAAACAAAGTCTTGAAAATTGTACATGCCTTCTGGAGACATGAGGGTATGACTTTTGAAGAGGATGGTTATCTATGCTAGATAGTAAACTGAATGCCTATATGTGACCTTTGATTAAATGTATAAAACTTATTTAGTTAAAATAGTAAATAAATAATGTATCATAAAAATAAATACAAATATGAACGTAATCGCAAAAATTCATTCCTTAATCGGCAGACAAGGGTAGACAAGCCAACGGATAAGTAGTCATTTACATGTTCTATATAAATATTACCAGTATTTTCACTCTCTTTAAAGGACCCTGACTTTAAGGAAACATTATTAAGGGACAAACAAAGTCTACATCTAATACTATATGAATCGTGATATACTACACCAGCTGTTTTGTAGGTTAGGTGTAATCTTTGGAAGTAAACTTACTGTGTCTCTGTATTGTAAAATAAAACATTCAGAGAACACACACTGTCAAGATCATCTACATGTTGCTCTGCATGCACAAAACATCTTGGTAAGGTAAATGAAACTGATGATGTGTTATTATTATGTTTATTCTTTATTCTCAAAATTTAGCATTTTACATTTAAGGTGTGAAATTGACACCAGGAAATGTGGTAATTTCTTTTGTTTTCTATATGTTTTGCAATATATTGGAAACTCTTCTCACTTTTTGTATTATAATTTTGACATTGTTATCTGTGTCGTATAGTTTGACTGTATTGCTACCAAAATATACTGTATGAGTGAGTCTAGCAACACAATCTGTTTGGCATTAGTCATATTTATTCTCAAAGACATTTCATAATTTGTATATTCTTTACCTCCACATGTCAGAGATGTGTGCTTCCACGTGGAGTTACTTCACCGACCCCCATTCTGATGATGAGATAAAGGAAAGTTCTGTCAGTGATCTGCACTTACAACATGTAGGACATGATATTGTCTCAGAGAAACTACCATACGACATTAAGAACACTGAGGAAACCACAGGAAATGTTGGAGTTTTGGAGAGAATAAGGAAGAATACCGAAGATGTAGTAGATGATTTTGGACGACCACCAGAACACATACACATTGAGAAGAACACAGGAGATGAGACAGCGAGTTTTGAGATGATGCAGGTGCACAAAGACAATGCCATAATTAAAACAGAAAACATGACAGGAGATCTCATTTTGACATCTAGAGAACAGAGACTGAATGGGTCAGAGAAAGTCATGCAATGTCACATAATACTTGAAGACACCATGGCTAAGATCACTCATAATGATGACAGTCTGTCTTTAGATAATGGAGATTGTAGAAATTTATCAGAAAATGTGTTTTGTGGTTCTAAGAAAGATACTATACATAATTATAGTAGTATTAGTTCTAATGAAATTTATAAATGTGATGTTTGTGGGGTAATTTTCATCACATTTAATAGCCTGAGCAATCACAAAAGGAAACATAAAATAGAGAAGCCTTACAAGTGTGATGTTTGTGGTAAAGGATTTAGTCGTTCTAATTATTTTAAAGACCACAAAATAATACATACTGGAGAAAAACCTCACAAGTGTGATGTTTGTGGTAAAGGATTTGCTCATACTAGTGCATTTAATAACCACACAAAAATACATACAGGAGAGAAACTTTACAAGTGTGATGTTTGTGGTAAAGGATTTACTCAAAAATGTAGCCTTACTAAACACACAAAAATACATACAGGAGAGAAACCTTACACGTGTAATGTTTGTGGTAAAGTATTTACTCAATCTGCCCACCTTAATACTCACAAAATATTACACACAGGAGAGAAACATTACAAGTGTGATATTTGTGGTAAAAGATTTGCTCGTTCAACAGACTTAAGTGTACACAGAAGAATACATGAAGGGGAAAAACCTTTCAAGTGTGATGTTTGTGGTAAAGGATTTACTAAATCTAATTATTTAAAAGACCATAAAAAAATACATACTGGAGAAAAACCTCACAGTTGCGATGTTTGTGGCAAAAGATTTGTTAATACTAGTGCACTTAATAACCACACAAAAATACATACAGGAGAGAAAATATACAAGTGTGATGTTTGTGGTAAAGGATTTACTCAAAAATGTATCCTTAGTAACCACACAAAAATACATACAGGAGAGAAACCTTACAAGTGTGATGTTTGTGGTAAAGAATTTACTCAAAAATGTATCCTTAATAACCACACTAAAATACATACAGGAGAAAATCATTACAAGTGTGATGTATGTGGTAAAGGATTTACTCAAAAATATATCCTTAATAAACACACTAAAATACATACAGGAGAGAAGCATTACAAGTGTGATGTTTGTGGTAAAGGATTTACTCAATCTACCCATCGTAATGCTCACAAAATATTACACACAGGAGAGAAACCTTACATCTGCAGTGTATGTGGTAGAGGTTTTGCTCAGAATGCAGGCCTTATTCAACATACAAAAATACATACAAGTGTGTTTGTTGTATAGGATTTGCTCATTCTAAATAAATTAAAGGACACACAGAAATACAAACTGGAAACAAGTGTAATGTTTGTGGTAAAGGATTTACTGAAACTGAAAAGTTTAGTGTACACAAAATAATAAATACAGAAGAGAAACCTTATAAGTGAGATGTTTGTCTTAAAGAATTTACTCAAACTACTAACCTTAACAAACACCAAAGAATACATACTGGAAGTTAACCTTACAAGTGTGATGTTTGTGGTAACAAATTTACTCAAACTTATAGCCTTAAATTACACAAAACTAATACACACAGGAGAGAAACCTTTCAAGTGTGATATGTGTGACAAATCTTTTACTCAAACTATGGCCCTTAATACACACACAAAAATACATACTGGAGAGAAACCTTACAAGTGTGATGTTTGTGGTAACGGATTTACTAAAATTAGTTACCTTAACGCACACAGAATAACACATACAGTGGAGAAACTTTAGAAGTGTTTTCTTTATTCTTTTACTGCATTCATCATGAAAAAGCATAAGATAAGAATGTATACTCTCCTTGACACTCTTCAGTATAATCTTAGAAAGAATTATTATGAGTCATGCCATTGAAGATTATGTTGGCACCGTAAGAATAGAGGATAGAACGATTACCAACTTAAGCTTTGCGGATGATATTGGCGGGGACAGAGACAGAACTTTGAGAATTGTTTCAAGACTGGATGAAACAGCTTAGGGTTATGGCATGGAGTTAAACACAGAAAAGACAAACAACACTGAACAAATCAACGCTTTGATCAAAGCAAATCTGCATGAGTCAGCTCTGATGGCATCTCCCATGCCCTATCAGAACTAACACTATGCTACAGTATAACTTAGTAGGTGAGGTACTATATAATGAGGGCTTTATTCTGAAACCCTTACCAGAAACCCATCTGTATAAATGGGTCTCATATTGGACAATACACATGCACCCTCTGTGGTTAGGAAGGAACCAGCACCATGCTGAACAGAGCAGCGAAAAGAGAACCTACATTCGCCGCACCATGACAGTCGAGGCCATTCATAAAGGCACAGTGGCTCAGAACATGACGATCCAATAGTCTAGAACTTTTGGTCACAGGTCTAGAGCCTAGGAGAATTTGGCCTAACCAGTAGACAATTGGTGGCGGTGAATGAGCGCAGTGAACCCTACCGTGGCTTTGGTACCTTGTAGCGTTGCTAATGTACCCTCTCAATTACTTAATGTCAAGACAGAACATTTCTGGTTTCTGCCTGGGGTGGGAAGAAAATCCACAGACTCACCAGCCCGACAATGCCAAAATATGGGAAGTACAAAATTAAAAAATGGACTACTGGAAAAAAGCATACTGAAACAAGAAAAATTAGGAGGAAGCATGTGCAGAAACAAGATAAGAAGCTTTCATTTAATGTTCTACAGTTAAATATTTGTGGCCTGAGAAATAAGAAGCTGCAGCTTGCCAAGGTTTTGAACAGCCGCAGTGTTCATGTGGCTTTCCTGCAAGAAACTCTACACTAGGACATTGATCTGAGCCTGACAAGATGCACTAGCTATGCCTGTGAGTGCATTAACTGCCATGGCATAGTTATCTACATCCGAAATGACATTGAGGTATATGTCACATATAACAGTCCATTCCACAGACATACAGAAAACCACTATCTGGCACACTGGATCAAAATACATTATATACAACATATACAGCCCTCCATGGACGACCTGCAACCTGCCTGATCTGTACGAAACACAATGTCATAAAACACTCCTTGAAGCTATGAAGCTGAGATCACTGCACTTTAAGTCGCTTTGTACCATCTGAGGACTGTTTTTGATGCCTTTCCTTCAAAGGTCCAAACCAATGTTATTTTCACAGATTCTATGGCAGCTCTTCAAGCATTAGAAGTTTCTGGTCATTGTAGACCTGACCTTATTCAATTATCTCTAGACAATGACCACATTATCACTTCCAGTGCTGTCAAAATAGTTCTGCAGTGGATCCCTGGACACTTAAGCACACCTGGCAAAGACAAGGCAACAGACTAGCAAAGGAGGGATCAAGACAAGAACAGACCCACACAGCAACTTAACAAATAGCCCATAAGATCAGCAAACAAAGAAATTTGGCTAAACAGATGTGCCATAGGAAACATGAGAAGGAAGGTCTACAGACATATGGCAAGCCCCAGTCCAATTGACAGTGTAAATCAACTCAGAAGGAAGGTTCAGAGCACCGTTTTCCTACTGAAAACCCAACATATCCCACTAAACAAGCACCTGAACAAAATCCACCACAACACACCCCCGAGTGCCAGATGTGTACACGCCTATATGAAACCGTTGGTCATCATCTCTTTGAGTGCTCAGCGTTCAATGATTTTAGGGAAATGCTTTTTCCTCCATGGCCAGATACATAGATCACTTTGTATGGCACTAGACAACAGCTGATAAACACGTGCAGATACCATTACATGGCATTGGGTTGAAGTGCGAGAGCCTGGATGCTGCTTGATCCACAACAACAGTTGTCAAGAGGTCTTCAAAAGGCCCTATTACTGTTGTAAATTCTTTCCTGTATTACCTCATTTGTAACTCGGTCTTTGTACGTAACATTTAGAAGTCTTCAGAAACATTTTATCTCCAAGGGCTGTATCCTCCGCTACAGGTCAGCTGTAATTGTCCATGTCTCACAAGCATATATAAATATAGACAAAACCAATGTACACATTAATCTGATTTTTGTGCGTATGGCTAACCATTTATCTTGCCAGATTTTCTTAAGCTGTGCAAGTGCCGCTATTGTCTGTGCTGTATTTGGATACTGGAAATCCAGGTATTCAAACAGGCAGGTTATGTCTGCTGCCATTTGAAGCTCTCAATACAACGTTCTTCATTTGCGATTCTACTTACTATGACTTGTTAGGCCTGCATGGGGGAAGGAATGTATTGGGTTAGAAATTTATTTTCTTTCTAAATATTTGCCTGGTCAGCAGCTACAGCCTGCTCTATTTGATTTTAGATCATCAATGATTCTTTTTCGTGCACATCATGTACATGAGATCTTCAAGTATTTCATCAATCTATGATATGATAAGATGCTGGTCAAATTTCCTTTGCTACCTGAGTATCCTTGAAACTAGTCAGACTTAAAACCTCACTGCTTACAAATGCAATTTTTCCGTAAAAGACATAATGCTCTTGTGACCTTATTAAACACAAAAGAAAACATACAGTTGAGAAACCTTACATGTTTAATGTTTGTAACAAAGGATACAAGTTTCAAGTCTTAATGCACACAGCATGTATATGAGAGAAGCTAGAATTCTTTGGAAAAATGTGTGAACAAAAGACGTGCCTTTTACCATGCACAGTGCCTGATTTCAGGATATAAAGGGTGGGTCAAATAGTGATAAAAATGGCTGTACCAATGAAGAAAGGGAAACTGAATCAGATTTAGTAATTTTTGTGAATTAAAACAAAGACAATAGTGAAGGAATCTCACAATGTTAGCCACATGGCTGAGATAATAAATTGCCTCTTTCACAGAACAGATATCAACAAATGACTTTGATACATGGAGTTAGCCTTTCATTTTTTAGGTCGCTGTAAACTTATCTGCGGAGCCAATAAATGAATGCTTATTATATTGTGCCCATGTTTGCAGAAGACATTGACATTTCAGGTGTAGAATGAACAATTAATAATTGATAAAATGTGAACAAATTTATAATAAAATCTTAATGTACACCAATTATTGTGTTTAATAATATTTTGTTATGATAATAATCTACTGCAAACAAATTTAATGTTATTTTTTCTAAAACTTTAGCCATGCCGGTATTTAATTTATTTAATCATTTTAATTTGTTCATATATTTAACAAATATTTGTTTCTTCTTCTTCTGCATATGTTCTCAATCTAAAATAATTAAAAGTGATGTCCGAAAGCTCAGACAACAATACAATTAAAAGCAAAAATGTCCATTTTCCCTCACTTCCAGGCATTAGTATTGTATACACACATCCTAGTGACCCGAGTAGACCATTGTTTTTTTAATTTTGGACTGCTCATTTTGAAATGAATACGAAACAGTTGGCTAAACCAGAAAAGTGTTGGTCAGTGCACGTACTATCTTGATTTTGAAAATTATTCTGTGACCAAAACAGAAGCATTTAACAACATAAAAAAGCTTAATTCAAAAGAGACTGACAATTTAGTGAAACAGTTGGTGAGAAATGTTAAAGAATGAATCACTTCCTTTCTGTAAGAGAAAAGATAATTGTTACTGATGAAGATTTACAGAATATCATTCATTTAATCCCTATTTGAGCAGATTTTGCAGGATATTGTACATTTTCAACTATAAAGAAATTTAAATGCATGCTCTGTAAGTTGTACTTGACAGTTGATGATATTGACATGAATGTCACACAGAGCCAATATGAATTAACAGAAAAAATGGACAGAGGAGATCATCTGTATCATCAACTTGATATTTTAATACATTCATATATTATCATCCAAAAACTGGTTTCTGTTGATTTTGAAAGACTGTTTTCAAATGCAATCAGGCAACGCATATCGCTGTAACCAGCGTACGAAGAAGAAGAAATGCAATCAGTCAGCTACATCTTGTAATTATCATTGTAACAAAAATACTCCGCAAAGCGGAGATTGTGTAGAAGGGCATAGTATTAACTTTGTCACAAAATATATCATTATGACAGCCACAAATACCTTTATTAAGAACTATTGCAAAAAAAGAAATGATATAAAGAATGAACATACAGAGAAACAAAATCTTCAGACTGAAAAAGTGAATTAGTACATATGTATAACTGATAACTAGCTCTCACTCACACTATAAATATGTTGCTTGTACTCAAAATGACCCCACAAGATCTGTTTCTTGTTTGACTTAGCTTGGTTTCGTTCATTCTCAATCTCCCACTACCAAACCCTGAAAGGGCTTAAGTAGGAGAATGTAGTCCAGAGAACGGAATACGTTGTGTCGTAGTTTACAGCTTGACTGTGATATTTGCACCTTTCGGTCCAACACATCCAATTTCAGCAAGCATTTTTGAGTACCGGGTTAGCATTCCCTTTTCGATCCCTTCTGCTTAGCCAGTCTGCCCTGCTGCAGTCTGTTATCCAGGATCACCACGTGCAGGTGTAGAAGGGTCTTGGCAGCTCTGGTTCGCTGGCCCTGACGCTAGCAGTCAGCTATGGATCGCTGACCACTGCAGCTCATGAGCTACTCAGCATCTTGATCCTTTTTTCTTGTTTGACCTAGCCTTGAATTTGTCATTGTATTTATAAACCATTACCTGTTAGTACCTGTTAATTGTTATGACTTTATCACCTTATAATAAACAAGAATGCAGAGTTTGTAAAAGCTGTGCGCATCCAATCTATTCTTAAATGCTTTAATTGTCCCTGCCTCTACTACATCATGTGGCAATGCATTCCAAGCATTCACCACTCTCTGACTGAAACAATATTTTTCCTAATATCTAAGCTGCACCTTTCTTTAGTTAATTTGTAGCCATGCCCTCTTGTTAAGGTAGGTTAAGGCCCCACGACGTGCTCAACTCTTTCCTCAGGCGTCTCTTCTCTTCTCTAAAGCTATTCTTACGTCCACCCACTGGCGTGCCATTCCTGTTTCTTGTATCTTCATCCTCCATCTGACTGAGAGAATGGTTCTTACGTTTAGTCCTCACATTTCTTCTTTCTGTGATATCTTGTTATGCCACCAACCTATTCTTCATCCTGATTATCTCACAGCGGATGGTGTTTCCTTATCCTTCTTTACTGCCTACAGGCGTGACAAAAACTTGTGTGATCTGATGGTCAGAAGCCGACTCAACCGTCACGTCCTGGACCATCTCGAACCCTTGCTTGGTGACAGAAAACGTGGCATCAACAAAAGCAACTTGTCAGATAAAAGAGGTGTTCACATGAAATTCACGCACCGTTTTTCTAGGCTGTTATTTGTAATTACATCAATGTGAAATACAACGGGAAGCCTGGCCTTGAACTCCATTTCTGCTTCCACCAATACCTCACTGACAGCTACCTACACAAGGAGATCTGGGTCATGTGTGCTGGTCAGAAAATCACACGATAACGACCCTGCCATGAACCGACCAGCGGGAGAAAACGGTTTAACAGCAGTTGTGAAAACGGTCAAATATTCAAGAACACATCTCTTAGGGCTACGACTCGGTAATAGCATCATGTGCAAAAACAAACTACTCCAAAAACACATCTTGTCCGCACAAAATAGAAGGACAAGGAAGCCAAAAACCATAAGGGGAAGAAGAGGTGGAATAAGAAAGTTTAGAAAAATACACACGGTACTCGGCACTACAAAGACAGTCACAAATACCACACCGACACATACAAGAAGGAGTACTCATCACACTCTCCTTCCTCGCGGTCCCCCTCACAAGGCAGAGGAGTACAGGGTTCCCTCTTGGGATCCCACATGGATCTTGATCAACACACCCTCTGTCCAGTCAACACAGTTGTGCACAAAGTATGAGACTAAAAATAGGGTGCTATAGAGGATGTAGTCAAAGGGGAGAGTTTGGGAATTAAGTAGTGGAAAAGCAAACATTAAAATGATGCAGCAAAAGCAAAAAGTGAAAAAAACAACCAAATTACAAACTCAAATGTTTTATGCAAATGTGAGAAGCATAGTAAATAAAAGAGAAGAATTAGAACTGTATGTAGAAGAAGAAAAACCAGATATAATAGGGTTAACAGAATCATGGACATATGAGGACATTGCAGATAGTGAACTTGAAATAGAGGGATATACAATGTTAAGGAAAGATAGGATAGTTGGAGACAAGACTAAGGGAGGTGGCGTTTTATTATACTGTATAAATTCTGTTAATATAACGATCAAAGATTATTTATCATGTGGTAACAAAAATGAAAGTGTATGGGGAGAAATAGAAAGTGGTGGTTGAAAAAACAGGGATTGGAGTGTGCTATAGATGTCCATCAAGTCAAAAAGTGGAAGATGAGAAGCTGATTAGTAGCAAAGCAAAGGCAAGTGAAGGGAAATTATTATTAATGGGGGATTTCAACTTTCCAGAAATAAAATGGGATATGGCAGAAACACTTGTATGTCAAAACTCTTTGTTAATTGCATAACTGACAGTTTTTTAATTCAACGTGTAGAAGCAGCCACCAGAGGCAAAAACATACTCGACCTAGTTTTTACTACAGGAAAATATGATTGAAAACGTTACCGTTGGGGAACTGTTTGGCTCAAGTGACCATCAAATCATCCGATGGGATCTTTTTGCATGGAAAGAAGTAAACATAAACATGCGAACATATGACTACTCTCAGACAGATTTTAAGAGGATGAAAGAAGCAGCGAACCACATAATCTGGAAAGATATTATTGTAGGAACAGATGTTGAACAGGAGTGGGAAAGTTTTAAAACAGTTCTCGAAACGCTAAAAGAGGAATGTGTTCCATGTAGGGAGGTAAACCCCAAGCATAAACAGTGGATAACTAGAATTGTAGTTAAATGTGGAAGAGCTAAAAATAAAGCATGGACAAATTATATAGAGGCAGGTAAATCAAAAGTAACATATTTAAAATATTTAGACAAGCAATATATATCTCAGAAAGTGAATAAAACAGCAAAAATAGACTTCAAAAAGAAACTTGCTCAGAGGATCAAGACTGACAGTATAAGCTTCTTCTCTTATGTTAGAAATAAACAGAGATCGAAGGACAAAGTAGGCCCTCTCATAGACAGTACAGGGAAAAAAAATAAGTAAGAATAGTGAAGCAGCAAATCTACTCAATCAGTACTTTGGCACAGTCTACACAAAAGAGGACTGCTCCAAGATCCCAGAGCCTACAGATATTTTTTAAAGAGACATGGATACGCTAGGATAAAGATCAATCTGTATTACAGAGGAAATGGTTTTTAAAAAATTGGAGGGGTTGAAAGTGAATAAATGTCCAGGTCAAGATGGTATTCGTCCAAAATTGCTGTTTGAAATTAGAGACCAATTAGCAAAATCATTGGCTATATTATGTTCTCAATCACTTGCACAAGGGATTGAAAAGATGCGGGAGTGATCTCCTTATTAAAAAAGGAGATCCAGCGAATTATAGACCTGTGAGTTTGACGAGCATAGTCTGTAAATTGTTAGAGTCAATAATCAAAGAAAACATTGTAATGCATTTAGACAAATTTAATCTAATTAGAAATAGTCAGCATGGGTCTACTAGAGGGTGATCATGCTTAACAAATCTATTAGAATTCATGGAGGAAGTTACCAAAATGATAAATATAGGGGAGCCAGTGGATGTTATTTATCTAGATTTTGCAAAGGCCTTCGATAGAGTACCTCATCAAAGATTATTTCGAAAGTTACAATCACATGGAATAGGTGGGGAAGTTGCTAAATGGATTGAAAATTGGTTAACAGGAAGAAGGCAGAGGGTAGGCATAAATAAGGAGTACTCTGAGTGGAGTGAAGTGAAAAGTGGTGTGCCACAGGGCTCGGTTTTGGGACCAATTTTATTCTTGATATATATAAATGATTTGGACATAGGTATGGGATCCATTATTGCAAAATTTGCTGATGACACAAAATTATGCAGTAGTGGTATATCTAAAGCAAAAGTGGATATATTGAGGTCGGATTTAGATAAAATTCGAGAATGGTCTGTAATCTGGCAAATGGAGTTTAATGTAGATAAATGTACAGTCATCCACATGGGTAGATCCAATATGGAACATAATTACAGAATGGGAGAAAACAATATTAGAAAGATAGATAAGGAAAGGGACCTAGGGGTTATAATAGATCATACAGGTAAGGTGAGGGAGCAAGTTCAGATAGCAGTAAAAAAGGCAAATGCAATGTTAGGTATGATAAAAAGAAATATTAAACATAGGAGCAAGGAAGTGATAGTCCAACTGTATAAAGCATTAGTTAGACCTAGATTGGAGTACTGTGTACAGGTGTGGAGTCCTTATCAGAGAGGGGATATAGACATGCTGTAGAGAATACAAAAAAGAGCGACAAAGCTGATAGTGGGATTCCAGAATTACAGTTATGAAGAAAGATTAAAAAGAACTGGCCTTCAGTGTCTAGAAGAGAGAAGAATTCGTGGTGACTTAATACAGGTGTATAAGATGATCAGAGGAATGGATAAAGTGAACTATAACAAGTTTTTTAAAGTACAACCACCAACAAGGACAAGAGGGCACAGCTACAAGTTGACTAAGGAGAGGTTCAGATTAGATATTAGGAAGTATTTCTTTAGCCAGAGAGTGGTGAAGGCTTGGAATGCATTGCCAAGTGAGGTGGTGGAGGCTGGGACGGTCAATGCATTTAAGAACAGATTGGATGCGTACAGCTTCTAGAGGAAGGTGTTGTAAATGGAACTGGTTGTATACACACTCTGCAGAGTCTTCTAAACCAGTATAAAGACGTTAAGTTAAGTTAAGTTAGACCTAGATTGGAGTACTGTGTATAGGTGTGGAGTCCTTATCAGAGAGGGGATATAGACATGCTGGAAAGAATACAAAAAAGAGCGACAAAGCTGATAGTGGGATTCCAGAATTACAGTTATGAGGAAAGGTTGTTTTTTTAAACTGGCCTACAGTGTCTAGAAGAGAGAAGAATTCGTGGTGACTTAATACAGGTTTATAAGATGATCAGAGGAATGGATAAATTAGACTATAACAAGTTTTTTTTTAAAATACAGCCACCAACAAGAAAAAGAGGGCATAGCTACAAGTTGACTAAGGAGAGGTCCATATTAGATATTAGGAATTTGTAATAATTTCGTCTCTCAGGTCGCCAACCATTTCAATAGTCCTGGACACTAAGGTAATTGTTGATATCAGACGATACACCGGCACTCTAAAAGTTTCTTTGAACACTTTCTTGTATAATTTCGCTTCATGTTATCTGCTTGCTTCGAATCCCTCGGTCTGGCGCCACAAAGGGTGCTTGCGTCGCAGAGACGAGGACATTTATTGATGCGCAGAAAAATCAAGCTTCACTAAAAGATTAATGTTGGACTGCCTAATTACTAACGCTGCTCACGTGATCCCTTTTTGCGATAGAGTTTATGGTGATCAGACCGGGATGTACAGTCACATGAGGTCATCATCATGTAGCATGTCCTTTGTAGAACGTCGCTCCCATCACAGTCTGTCTGAAAGAAACTCGTTCCCTTGCCAAAACACCAGCTTCCGCCACTGTCATACTCAGGCATTCCTTGATATCTTGGTGCCATCGTCTTCTTGGTCTACCCCTTCCTCTTTTGCCTGGCACCATACCTTCCATCACCGTTCTCTCAATACCTTTGTGTCTCTTGATGTGACCAAAGTATTTGCATTTTCACATGAGGTCACATCTGAATAAACGTGGTTAACACTGCACTAAATCAGTGATCTCTTAAGTGTGTCGTTGTACCTTTTCCTCTGCCCACCGCTGGCTCTCTTGTCCTTTTGCAGATCACCACAGAGCAGCTGTTTTTTAGACGCTGATCCTACATGCGTGCCATACCACATGGCTAGCCCATCTCAGAAGCGCTGCACTTATCATGGCTCGCACACACACACACACACACACACACAGAGACAAACACACTCCCAACAAAGCTCTTTGGAACTGATGCCATGCCAGCTGAGATCTATAAAGCTGGCAGATAAAGGATGGTTGAGAAGCTTATCATTTGTTTGACGAAATGTAGAAGAAAAAGAGCATCCCACAAGAATTCAAGGACGCTCCCATGGTTCGTATACATAAGCGTAAAGGTGTTAATAACATACGTGATAACCCCAGAGGGAAATCTCTGCTGTACGTAGGAGGAAAGGTGCTTGCAGCATAAATACTTCTACGCAGAAAAAATCTTGACCTGGAGCAGGGTTTACTGCCCGAGATTCAATGTTGCTTTAGAAAGAACCATGGTACCATCGATATTATCTTTGCCACAAAGCAGATACAAGAGAAATGCCAAGAACATCGTGTTTTTTTCTATACGTGTGTGGACCTCACTAAGACCTTTGATACCGGAAATCGTAACGCAGTCTGAAGAGGTATGATCAAGTTTGGGTGCCGGGAAAAATTCGTTGCAATGTGCAAACTTTCACTATGGCTTGCATGCCCGAGTTATTGATAAGGGAAACTACTCTGCCCCCTTTACTGTCACTAACGGTGTGAAGCAGGGGTGTGTGCTGGCCCCCACTCTTTTCAGTATAATGTTTGTTTTTGTTCAATGCTGTGGAACGCCAACATCGATTATGACGTTGGAGTTGGTCTTCACTATCGCTCTGGCGGCGGGCTATTCAATCTGAGAAGGTTTTAGGCCAAAACCAAAATCCACAAGATGACTGTACCTAAAATTCAAATAAGGTGGTTGACATACAAAAATGTAGGGATCGGTTCGCAACAACGTAAAAATGTTGGCTTCGCCATCTCTATCACAAAAACATAGACCGGCCCTTGATATTGCTTATTCGGAGCCTTTAATCAAGGTACACGACCACTGTTTAAAAAATGTAAACAGATTTACGTACCTTGGCAGTACTCTATCCCAAGTTATTCACATAGATGATTAAAATAAGGCGAGGCTGCAGCGGTTCTGTGGATGTGTATAATGAGAAAAAAAACATGAAAGAAACTAGTAAAAGTTGATTACGGTTGAGCTTAATCAAAATTTAAAAATGGGTATGGTCAGATACCGCACCGAGACGAGAACACAAACAAAACCTACGTTACGACCAATAGGCCTTCATCTGTGACAACAACTCTGAATTAACAAACCCCGATGAAGGCCTATATATATAGTGAAGTGGTACGTGTTTCTGAATATGTTCATGTTTTCATTTCTTATTTGGTTCACGTTGTCCTAAGTGGCATAACACGATTCTTAAATGCTCAGCCACTCTCTGGCTAACATGGCTGCCAGGTTGTGTTTTGTGTTATTGTGTATAGAGATCCTTGTTTATTTTGTGATTTCTTGTCTCCTGTCGTAGCCTTTATACCTAACCAAATTTTTGTAGCCTTAACGTGGGTTTCGTTTTTTTGCTGTTCAGTAAATGAGATATACCTGGCTGTATTGAGTATCATATTTCTAGTTTCGGAGATGTACCCAATTCAGCAATTGACAATTGGCAACTCGCTCAGTCAGTCACAGTGCCACTAACAACACGACTAACCTATTCCTAATCATCCAATGTAGAGCAAAAATCATTCATAAACTAACTATTTGTAAGTAAATATCAACAATGTAACACGTGTTTCAATCAACAATGAAGTGAACTTTGATTTGTATCATGGCATGATATGGTTGCAACCCGTTTACTAGTCTGATTTATCTGTAAACAGTAAATTTAGAGTAAAGTGCCAAATATTATATGGCACATGTTTACTGTTTACAGTGGAGCTAGAGCTTGGCCTTATGATGGGCAGTCTCTTTTATTTTGGATATCAGTCTAATATTTCTGACTGATATAGTGCTTATCGGCTGCATGGACCTTTATTCCTCAGCACGATAAATATTCTTGATGGACCTTAGTGCTAAAAGCACACACAGTACTGAGTATTGAAAATTTAATTCAGTTGTAGCCGCCATGCCTATGACTAAGATCATATCACATGACAGTAATTTGATACAGCAAAAACAGTTATGTTTACTTGATTACTAACTAACTTGAAGTATGTTCCTTCAAGAATTGCTTCTATTTCTCTTTTATGCTGCTTAAGATTTTTATTGAGTGTAATCAGCTTTGCTGTTGTGTTTGTCTTCTTTAGTTTTCTTAGTCTTTGTACAATGAGGATTTTTGTATCGTCTGCATGTTATTTATACTGTGAACATGAACTGATACTCCTGCAATATGCTCTTTGGATTTCATCCTAAATGAAATTATACATTTTAAAATTACATCCAGGAATACAGTAGCTAAGATTATTATATCATATACTATTATAACCCCCACATTTATGTAACAATTTTCAATTTTTTTTTAGTTTTAAATTATTTTGTCCAATACTGTCACATATATTGACAGGTCTTCTGTACAATAAAGTCTAGTTTATTATCTGTGTGCTGCATTATATTTAGGTTAGTGTGCATTTCCAAGAGAGGGTCGTGTTTGACAGTAGAAATGTCAAATTGTATATTTAACTTGATATAAAATTTAGTTCTTTGATTTTGTAATTGTCCCAAAAATATTTATATTTCTGATTTACTAATTAAAATTGAATTTATTTTTGCAGATAACTTCCTGTAATAATTTAGGAATGCTTTAGATTGATTGGCCTGACGATATTCTACTTTTGCTTAGAATAAAGCAACACGTTTGTCAAATTACCATGGAAAACAAACAAGCAGACAGTGAGATCTTGAAACAAGACATAGAAACAACACAGGTAAACCATTACCTTAGTTCATTTAAGAAAGCACCAAAAAAGTTCATATACAGTGGGAAATGGAAACTAAGATAAACTTTGTATTTGTTTCTTGTAAAGGAATTTCTATTGATATACTTAATACATGATCAATTCAATGGAACTGATGTATTGATTACCAATGTGTTGTGTATAAGAGGTTACCAAAACATCTCAAGAAATTCATTTTAGAAATGAAAAATTGTGAGTGGTTCAAATCTCGCAATTTTCAAGCATACCTTGCTGTCAAGAAAGGTGAGATCATTGTCTATTGCTATTGGAGATGGAGGATAAACTTGGAGGTCCTGTGTGCACATAAAATAGTCTCACCCTTTTGCAGTTGAAAATAAAAAGTAGCAGACAGTTAGCTTCTTTCCAGGCCAAAATTCTGAAGGTAATGACATTCCTACCCAATTGTGTTTGGCATGACGAAAAAAAACGGAGGGACCCTCCATCATGCAAAGATACAGCAGACCAATCTGTTGTTTTTGTGCACATATGAGTGAAAAAAAAATTAAGTAGCATGTCATTTGCAGAATGTCACTCTTACAACTGCCAACTTACTTGACTGCTATAAGATTCTTGGCAGGTTTGCAGAAAGAGAGGTTCTCATTACTTTCCATAGATGGAGAAGCAATCATACCAAGAAAAATTCCTTTGTCTGCCAAACTGGACACAATTTCGACACACATTGTTTGCTAAGGTATATTTTTTCTTTAATTTTATTACTTTGTATGACATTTAATGTTTTAAAATAGGTAAAACTTGATATTGTTCACTCTTTGGATCTGACTCATGAAAAATTCTTACTTTACGCATTGCTAGAATATATATCGGAAAAAATGAGTGGGTGAAAACATTATCATTTATAACATATAATTGAAATTTTTTGGTTGGGTTTAATAAATGTTATAAATGTGTCAGTTTAATATGTTTTAATGTGAATTGTTACTCTTTCTTTTCACCAGTCTACAAGGAATACAGATACTAATGTCTCACATTTAGTTGATGGAATAAAGCAGGAAATAGATAATGAGGTAAGTATGTACAATTGTAATGCTATCCTTTGATCGAAATTGGTTTCTTGTTATAATTGTAGATAAAATAAAGTTGTTTTTTTATTGAACAATTTAGATGTTAACTCTTTGCTGCATGATAGTGGCCTTGTTAAGACGACTGATATCAGTAAAAGCAGACCGCTAAATCACAAATTCCCCTCGATTTTACATTTGTCCCTATCAAATTGAGCCTATGTTTGACACTGATAACATAACATAGAGATGATCAGCGTATTTATCAGCGTTTGTTTAGTGGACATGGTGACACCTGGATGTTTCAGTGTCATTGCTAGCTGGTAGTATCTTGTTTGTCTTTTGAATTCTGCATGAGCTGCAGTGGTCAGCGACTCAAAGCTGACTGTTAGCATCAGGGCCAGCGAACCACTACTGTCTAGACCCTTCTCCACCAACATGTGGTGATCCTGGATAACAGGCTGCAACAGAGCAGACTGGTTAATGAGAAGGGTTCGAAGAGGGCTAACCCTGAACCTAAAATTGACTGCTGAAGTCAAATATGTCGGACCGAAAGGTTTTGATACTGCAATCAAGCTATAATCTGTGACAAAATGCGTTTCATTCTCTGGACAACATCCTGCTACTTGTAAAGCCCTTTACAGGGCTTGGTGGCAATCTTTTAAGAAAGAACAAAGAAGAAGAATTATTTTTTAGATTTCTCTGTCCAGTCTGCTGTCATCAGTGAAGACTTTTCCCCAGGTACAGAAATTCCTGTACCTGCTGTAGGGTTTTACTGCCAGTTTAGAAACTGCACTGTATCAGTTGGTTTTTGATTTCAAAGCTTGTCTTATGACAGTAGATGTTCATGCCTTCCTCTATGCAGGCTGAGTCAAGACTGGTGAGGGCTGAGTTCAGACATGTGAGGTGTTGTTGTAAATCATCTTGTTTATTGTTGAAGAGAATCTGGTTATCTGCAAAAATCAATTTATGGAGAAATTCCTCACTTAGTTAAGTAGTTAACTAACTAACTAAGATGATGAATAATAGAAGGCATCTCACACATCCATAATGCACCCCACTCTTCAATAGAAACCAGAAAATTTGTTATTTGAAACAATTTTGCATTTATTTAGCTCGCCAGTTGATTGATTTATTCAATTTTGTAATAATCAATGAATGAAGTAATGGGTTTCCAATGAAGGTAATCTGCGTGGGAAGATGTTCAAAAAGTTTCTCCTTGTTATTTCATAAGATACAAAAAGGCTGGTTACGGTATGAGTGAATGGCTGCTGTAGAGTCCACAAGATGGTGTGGTTCTACATGTTATAATTCCTGACAAAGAAAGAGCTGGCTTGACAAGCACTTATTATGGATAGGGATTGGTATTTTGTATTCTATCAATGACTGCTTATAGAGTAACAGCACTTCAGTAGATGAATTAGCCAGCAATTCACAGAATGTAGGACTTTGAACCCTGGTCACCTGGCCTGTAAAACCCTACTCCCCTGGGCTCCTGAAGAAAAAAAGCCAAAAATGCACACCTGAACAAAACTAGTTACAATGACAAAACTAAGTGATCTGTTTCAATTATTTTATCTCAAATGGACTGACCTGATCATCTCCAATATTCCAGCTTATTATGTCAGTCCTTCCAGCCTGTAGACCCACTGACCTGACCAATATTCCAGCTTATTATGCCAGTCCTCCCAGCATGTAGACCCATCTTTTAGGCACAGATAAGTTTCACAATGTCTACACCAAAATTTTGTCTTGGCTTGTTTGAATGGTCTGTCTTTGTAGGCCATGTTTGGGAAGTCCTTGACATGCTTGTTGTTAAATTTAAATGAGCATACTACACAAACATTATTTCCTGTAGCGTTTGGAGACATTTGTGGATGATGGGAACCAACATTTTGCAGTCTCTGTTGTGCCTCGACATGGTTGTGAAGTTTTGCAGTAGCTGTTCTATAATCCCCAATGAGGGATAAACAAACTTCATTCATGAACATCCCAAATGTCCTGTAGCGTCTTCCTGTTGTATTGTGGGAACTATAATGATCCATAAGTATGTAGGCATTATTACATGCCCACATAAAGAATTTCGCAATTAGCCTCCTAGGCCAGCGATAATGCCGTCGTGTCTTGTTGAGACGACAAATTTGGTCGTTGACATCTGTGCCCCCCATGAAAGCATTATAGTCAATACAAAGTTGAGGAGTTGAAACATCTACAGCTGTTCCATCCTTTCTTCTCCTTCTAACAGTTCCAATTTCTGTTGGGTTGTGGTAGTTGGATATAACATTTACAGGTCTTTGGTCCATCCAGACAAGGCATACAATGTTGTTATGGCAAATAAATTCTGAATGACCCCTGTCCATTTTCTTCTTTCCTGCCAGTACTTTTGGATAAAATTTCCTATTTGTCATTGCTGTACCTACAGCAAGTGTACCATAATCAGTGTACAGCTTGTCAAAGAGAGTTACACTGTTATAGAATCTGTCCATAACAACAATATAGTTTTTGTTGACCAAATTCCCAGAAGTTAAAATTCTAATAACGACGCTACCAAAAACACCAAGATCTGGAATAATATTGTCTGCTTTTCCAGTGTAGATTTCAAGATTCAGAATATATCCAGAGCTTACTTCACAAGCCATGTAAGCCTTTTTTCCCCACTTTATGGGCTTTGACTTGATATACTGTTTGAAGGCAAGCCTGCTCTTCGAGGGGATCATACCTTCGTCTAAGCTCACGCGCTGTGAAGGCGAATAATAGTGCCGAAATTTTTGTAGCAACACATCCAACATAGGCCTTACTTTGTAAAGTTTATCTGCTTTATCCAAAGCCGGGTCCTCCTCATCAACAAGATGAAGAAAAGTCCAGAGAACAAGGAAGCGATCACGGTCCATCACAGTGCGGAAACCAGGAGCATGAGACACGAAGTTAGCAGACGAGCTAGACCAGTACTCCTCGTAACGTGGTTTACTCACACTGTGTTCCATTTGAAGACGCAGTCCAAAGAATGCTTTCATCTCTGGCACTACTACACTTTAAAAATTTTTTGCATAGTAGCTAGTTGGTTTCTTGCTTCTCACCTGCTCAGCATGTCGAGTTGTCTGCTCACACAAATTGTGCCAGAAATCATTATCCAGGAAAAGTTCCAAAAATTCACTGGCTTCACTTTCTGGATTAATAGTTTCTGGAATGTTCTTAGAGCCTATCTGCTCCATAAATGTTGTGTCTACTGCAGACACAGGTCTGAATATATTTATTGGAGACCAACCTGCATCAAATTTACTAGAGACACTACCTGGGAGACGCCCCTGTAAAACAGCCTGATCGCCAGAAAAATCAAGAACAGGGTAAGATGTAGCTTCATCAGAGTCTAATGAACACATGTTATCACTGAAATGATCATCTGATTCAACTTCTATATCAGTTTCAGAATAGTTGCTATCTAAATCTAATTCATCGTCCTCCGAATCATTGAGAACAATCTCGACAGCTTGTTCCATTGTAAGCCTTTTAGAACGCTCATTTACTGGTTTTTCTGCACGTCTTTTCATCATGAAAATATTGTAAAAATTTTTCGCAGTGTGATCAGTTCATGGGCGCCACGATTTTGAAGTAACATTCGGAAGTAGTATGCAAATTCAGCCGTGTCAATCCATACTATGCTCGTTCTTATAAGATACGTGTGCTCTACCGGTGACTCGGGGCGTGGGTTATGTACACACACACCGGTTCATCGGGATCACTGGTTCAAAGGGTTAAATCAAATGAGGATCGAAGGAAGTATCAGATGATGAAGCAGGAATGTTTTCAGCCAATCAGCTATGAGGACTATCAGTATCTACACACTTTATTATTTACTGAGAGAGACTGAGTACCTATTGATGTGCCTGAATTGCAGTGAAGTCGATTCCTCGGAACTGAACAGATTGAGTGTATTGCTGTTGTATATTGTCTTTAACGTTGAACATTCTACCACTTTTTGTTTGTTGACATGTTTCATCGCTGCATATTTTCAGACTAAAGACAACATCCAATCACAGCTTCCGTTCCTACAAGAAAAGATGAAGCAGGAACAAATGTACATGGTAAGGTTGATTATTGATGTACAAATAATGACAGTTTTTAATCAAGTTGCTGAAATATGTAATTACCTGTATACACTGGGATATCCTGAGATGAAACAGATGTTAGATCTCAATTCAACATCATCATCAAGTTTATGGCTCAGCTTAAGATTTTGAAACATTTGTCTAGTTATTCTTATCTAGTTTTAGAAACAAATTCATTTTTAACTACTTGAAAGTAGTGCTTCTCAAAGTAGTAGTTGCGGCCAAGAACCAGCATGAATGAGTTGACAGCAGCCAGTAACTCATATCTGGCTGTTTGCAAAAGGGTCAGCGAACCACAGCTGACCAGGACCCTATTCCACCTCCACATTATGGCCATGGAAACATGTTGCACTAGTCACTAGTGTAATCTGGCCAAAAGATAGAGATCACAGTAGGAAGGCAAACTGGCTACTAACAAAACCCAGCTGAAGAATGATGTCGGACTGAAAGGCACATATACCGCAACTTCGCTTTGAACTTCGACAAGTCCATTTCAGAACTAACACTGTAGACCAAGACTGATCTGTTGACCCATTGTGGTCTGTAAGCCTTCAGAAGCCAGTTCACAGAGGACATCAAGAAACTGGACAATACTTGCACTAACCTAATTTTAATAAACATCAACTTGTGTTATCATTAGCACTGTAGTTGAATTTGAGATATTCGTTTCTTCCAGTGTAACCATATAATTCTCTATCAAATTTGATGACTTTTTAAAAATATTCTCATTTATTAAGTCTCATTGAAATTTGTAAAATAACTATTGTTTTACACAATCATAATTAAAAGTGCTTAAAAATGCAATGGGTATATGGTAATACAGTTTTCAGTTTGCATAAAAATTGATTTCAGTAAAGTTATTTGAGCTTCAAAGTTTGACCACACTTCAGTGCAAGTGGCATGCAGTGCATCCTATGATCTATCTAGACTTTATAACTTGCTTGATTGTCTTAAATCAATTAGCATAGCGAGGTTTTTATTTTTCATGATAGCAATCAATATTTCTTTAAGAGATCCTCTTATAACTAAAAGCTCAAACCTAGGCAGTCTTTTCTGTTATTTGTTGAAAGCACTTTTGATTTTGTTAAAGGATTGTCACTCTGGTGAAGAAACACCCCTTTCAACGCCAGATGATATCAGGATGCATTGACCAGAGTATGGATACATGTGTTTATCTGTTTATAATGTGCTGTTGAGTGTGTTCCACTACAGGAATTTGCAGTAGTTTTGCCAGTCCTTTCTGTACATGGAGAATAGGTATATATGTACGTTCACTTTTAATTATTCCAGAAATCTGAAGAGATTACCGTCCATGAAGGTGTGTCCATGAAGACAAGAAATGTTGACAACTTTAATGACACAATGACAGGACCTATCAAAGTGGAAAACCCTGATCATTGTGGAGAGGATGTATGGAGGCAAATAAAAGATGGTAAGTCACTAACTTGTGACATGATCAATGGTAGGTTTGTATACAACAGAGAGGTAAGGAACTCGTCTTTCATGAAATGAACAAACAAAAGAACAAAACAGTGGGTGTCCAAATCCCACAAGGTTCAAGCATTTTAGAAGAGATGGGATCATGTGCCTAGTTCTATTAATAACTAATGATAACCTTGGCGGTCTCTTGTACACACTGCTAACAACCAAAAACATTTGGAAATTTATTAAGTTTCAATACAAGTTGCATGGTGGAGTTTAATTCGGCGGGGGGAGAGGATCTGCATCCTGTGCTTCCTCTTCTTATTTGCGTTCAGGATCTTTTGGTCCTGCTATATCTGCAGGTCAGTTGCCATGATGAAGTCTGTAGTCTCAGCTCTGCTCCGCAGGCCAGTTCTGGTATCTCATGTCCCTATGGATTGGACAGTCCTGTATCATTATTATGCTCTACCATTTTGAATGATGTTTTAATGCAGGGATCGGCATCCTGTGTCTTCAGGTTCTCTTTATCTCCTTTTTAACTTGTAGTTTGCGTTCTCGTATCAATGTTGTAGTACTCTCCTTTCTGAAAAATTCAGACAGGATGTTTCTCATTTTCTTTAATGATTGTCTTCCCATGGCTTCCTCTGGTTTCTTCATTTAAGGCCCTTGTCAGATTCCACAGTTTACTTGTATCCCTGTCAATGTTGAGGCTTTCAGTCTTCACATGGCTTCCTCTGGTTTCTTCATTTAAGGCCCTTGTCAGATTCCACAGTTTACTTGTATCCCTGTCCATGTTGATGCTTTCAGTCTTCCCATGGCTTCCTCTGGTTTCCTCATTTAAGGCCCTTGTCAGATTCCACAGTTTACTTGTATCCCTGTCCATGTTGAGGCTTTCAGTCTTCCCATGGCTTCCTCTGGTTTCTTCATTTAAGGCCCTTGTCAGATTCCACAGTTTACTTGTATCCCTGTCCATGTTGAGGCTTTCAGTCTTCCCATGGCTTCCTCTGGTTTCTTCATTTAAGGCCCTTGTCAGATTCCACAGTTTACTTGTATCCCTGTCCATGTTGAGGCTTTCAGTCTTCCCATGGCTTCCTCTGGTTTCTTCATTTAAGGCCCTTGTCAGATTCCACAGTTTACTTGTATCCCTGTCCATGTTGAGGCTTTCAGTCTTCCCATGGCTTCCTCTGGTTTCTTCATTTAAGGCCCTTGTCAGATTCCACAGTTTACTTGTATCCCTGTCCATGTTGAGGCTTTCAGTCTTCCCATGGCTTCCTCTGGTTTCTTCATTTAAGGCCCTTGTCAGATTCCACAGTTTACTTGTATCCCTGTCCATGTTGAGGCTTTCAGTCTTCCCATGGCTTCCTCTGGTTTCTTCATTTAAGGCCCTTGTCAGATTCCACAGTTTACTTGTATCCCTGTCAATGTTGAGGCTTTCAGTCTTCACATGGCTTCCTCTGGTTTCTTCATTTAAGGCCCTTGTCAGATTCCACAGTTTACTTGTATCCCTGTCCATGTTGATGCTTTCAGTCTTCCCATGGCTTCCTCTGGTTTCCTCATTTAAGGCCCTTGTCAGATTCCACAGTTTACTTGTATCCCTGTCCATGTTGAGGCTTTCAGTCTTCCCATGGCTTCCTCTGGTTTCTTCATTTAAGGCCCTTGTCAGATTCCACAGTTTACTTGTATCCCTGTCCATGTTGAGGCTTTCAGTCTTCCCATGGCTTCCTCTGGTTTCTTCATTTAAGGCCCTTGTCAGATTCCACAGTTTACTTGTATCCCTGTCCATGTTGAGGCTTTCAGTCTTCCCATGGCTTCCTCTGGTTTCTTCATTTAAGGCCCTTGTCAGATTCCACAGTTTACTTGTATCCCTGTCCATGTTGAGGCTTTCAGTCTTCCCATGGCTTCCTCTGGTTTCTTCATTTAAGGCCCTTGTCAGATTCCACAGTTTACTTGTATCCCTGTCCATGTTGAGGCTTTCAGTCTTCCCATGGCTTCCTCTGGTTTCTTCATTTAAGGCCCTTGTCAGATTCCACAGTTTACTTGTATCCCTGTCCATGTTGAGGCTTTCAGTCTTCCCATGGCTTCCTCTGGTTTCTTCATTTAAGGCCCTTGTCAGATTCCACAGTTTACTTGTATCCCTGTCCATGTTGAGGCTTTCAGTCTTCCCATGGCTTCCTCTGGTTTCTTCATTTAAGGCCCTTGTCAGATTCCACAGTTTACTTGTATCCCTGTCCATGTTGAGGCGTTCAGTCTTCCCATGGCTTCCTCTGGTTTCTTCATTTAAGGCCCTTGTCAGATTCCAGAGTTTACTTGTATCCCTGTCCATGTTGAGGCTTTCAGTCTTCCCATGGCTTCCTCTGGTTTCTTCATTTAAGACCCTTGTCAGATTCCAGAGTTTACTTGTATCCCTGTCCATGTTGACGCTTTCAGTCTTTTCATGTCAACTTTGGATCTCATCCTTCTTTTTCTCTATAAATTTTGCTGTGTTTCCCAATTTTTTTTATGTTGAAGAATTGTTTTCCTTAGTATCTCTTGCCTCGCTTAGTTCTTTGTGGATTTTCCCTAGTCTATTGCTTCAGTAGGGTTTTATAGTTTTTCACGCGGGACGGATTTCTTTGCTGCTTGAATGATAGCCTTGTTAATGATGGTGACATTATTGTTTAAATTGTTGGCATGGGATATTTTTTGACAGAGTTTATTTACATATTCTCTAAATACAGTCCAGTTTGCTTTTTTGAAATTCCAGCTTGGGTGCATATCTGGTATCTCTGTTTGTCCCATGTTATATATTTCTAAAGTTATTTAGACATAGTTGTTCCCACCCAGTTGACTGTTCTTGTAATTAGCCGTTGAAGGTTGTCTGTTGCCATGACAAGGTCTGAAGTACTCATTTTTTTCCATATTCTTGAGTAATATGCATGCCTATCGTCTGGTCTATTTATTACGATGAGCTTATTTTCTATCATCCAATCTTCTACCGCCTCATCTTTCTGGTTCATTGTTTCGTAGCCCCAACTTAGAGAGTGACTGTTCAAATTAGATGTCTCGATTCTTCAATTTTGTTTTTATACATTGCCAGAGCTGTGTCTGGTAGGCTGTAACAGTTTTTTATCATTGAGTCTCCAATCGGTAGTATGATCTTAAGTGTGATGTATTCTAGTTCATCTGGTCCTGATCTATTTGTTTCTACTGCTGGTATAGAGTTTTTGACTAGTGCTATTATTCCTCCTTTGGCTCTTTTTTTACTATCTGCACGGAAACATTTATATCCTCTGGTGGAAATTTTTTAGTGTTTTTTAATTGTGTTTTCTGGATACAAATGATGTCTATGTCGTTTTCCCCGGTTCCTGCGCCACAGCTGACACACTCCATCTTTGGCAGCCAATTGCGGTGGCTAGTGTATAGCGGTTCTTACCCGGTTTGTGTAACCGTCGTAGGACACATGGGGTATTTCAGTGGGGAAAGCAGTGCCACCTGTTGTCCGGCCCCATCCTGCTGGAATACACAGTCGTTTGGTCCACGACTGCTTGTTCGTCCTGTTATTATACCTGGCTTATATCGCAGCTGACGCTCATATCTGGATGTCATTCCACTATCCGCCACATGTGGATGTGCTTGATTGGGGTCGATCGCTCCTGTGCTATATCCAGTCATTTCAACTAACACGTCTTGCTACTGGTCCAAGGTTGCTTGGGATAAGTTCTGCTTTCTTGAGCCAACCACTCCAGCTCTATCCATGTTATCCCTATTTCCTTTATCTTTGTCTTGAGCTCTCGTTCTCAAATGTATTTTGGTCTTCCTCTACCTCTTTTGTTTTTGGGAGTTCTAGAACAGAGACTTTTTTGTGATGCTATCAGTTGGTTTCCCCTTAAGTTTATTATACCATTTCAATCCCTGTCTTCTGCAAGGGCGCAAATTTATGAAAGTCTGTACTTTTTTCATTATTGTTTTTCTTGATCTCCTTGTTTCAGAGCCCACACATTGTAGCACAGACTTTGCAATTTGTATTTTTTTGTTTCACTGTATTTCTTGATGTACTTACTTACTTTTCATATCCAAACATCATGTTATATAGCATGCATCCATTATTCAACGACAGCGATTGCCCTGTCATTTTATTTTGCCTCAAGCATGTCGGACTTATTGCTTGTTTGGAGGTGGGGCAGGTCATCAGGTGGTCTGGGTCCTGTATTGCACCACAGTTGCATGTGTCATCCTATGTGTATTTCCATCATTTCATATTTCTCTTGCACTGTGATACACCGGTTCAGAGTCTGTTCAGCGGCTTCCATGTCGTGTATGATAGATGATGTCCGGATGCAGGTTCCTCCCGAAGTTCCATCTCTGGGGCCTGCATCAGTTCGTGCCATCTATTGGTGCGGCGACTTTCGGGGTTTGTCTGTATGGGCTGTGTTGATTTTAGGAAGCTATGTCTGGATTTGAGTCTTGTACTCTGTAGCTGTCCAAATATTGGGTGCCTTGGGTCATGCTCCCGTTTTTCTCATTCTATTTTTGCTGCGACGTCTCTTCTAATCTTGAGTGGTGCTATGTCAATTATGGGGTATATTTTATAAATGGGTGTGGGTTTTAGGCACGTTGATACTATCCGAACCGCCTCATTTATTGCTATATCAAATAGTTTTGCATGGGCAGTTTTTTCAGACTGGTACAGCGTATTCAGCTTGAGAGAAATGACAGTGTGTTTTCAACCTTCTCAAACCCTTTTTCCTGGGCAGCAACTGCTGTGTCATCAGAATAGTTGAATTTCCTTGTGTCTCTGTCCATGGGTTTGTCATTAGTATATATGTTATACAGCATGGGTGCTAGGACACTTCTTTGTGCCAGGCCATTGTTTTGGTTTCGCCATCTGATGTCTGTTTTTCTCCAAAGTGGCATAGAACTGTCTGTTCTGCAGGAGACATTTTATGATTTTGATCAAACGCCAGTCTTTTGTCATGGTGTATATCTTATATAGTAGTCTCTGATAGTTTATGGTGTCATATGCTGCAGTTAGGTTAATGTAGACCACTGTGACCTGTTTGCATTTGTATCCATCTATTGATTGTGTTAGGTTAATGATTTGACTGCTGCCTTTTATTTTGGTGTTTTGGAATCACATTTTTAAACTGAAATAAGTCTTGAAAATTTGACCTGCCTTCTGGAGACAGAAGAGTATGTCGTTCGTCAATCTATGTTAACCCTAAAGAATAGTTATCTATGTTAGATAGTAAACTGAACACCTATATGTAACAACTGATTAAATGTATAAAACCCACTTAGTTAAAATAGTAAATAAACAATGTATCATAAAATTATAAATAAATATATGTAATCACAAAAATTCATTCCCATATCGACAGACTAGGGTAGACAAGCCAATGGACAAGTAGTCATTTACATGTTCTATATCAATATTACCAGTATTCTCAAAGGACCTGTACATTTAAGGGAACATTGTTGACAAACAAAGTCTACATCTAATACTATAAAAACCATGATATATCACACCAGCTGTTTTGTAGAGTAGGTGTAAACTTTGGGAGTAAACTTACTGTGTCTACTCGGATTGAATGCGAAGAGAAAGGCAGTCAGACACAGACAGGCAAGGAAAGCCGACACAAACATTGGTTCAACACACACTAATTGCTGCCCTCATCCGAAGGCTGCCGAGTACCGGGCTGCACCTGTGGAGTCTGTAGGGTTTTCGGTCGACACACTAGGCATGAACAATCCTCAGTAGTTGAACTTGGTAGTGGCCGATTGTCGCAACGGTCATTTGACGCCTAAGCGAACATTATTAGGCACAAATAATCTTAGTAAGGTAGATGAAAGTGATGACCTTGGTCATGCACAAAACATCTTGGTAGGGTAGATGAAAGTGATGACCTTGGTCATGCACAAAACATCTTGGTAGGGTAGATGAAAGTGATGACCTTGGTCATGCACAAAACATCTTGGTAAGGTAGATGAAAGTGATGAGGTGTTATTATTATGTTTGCTCTTTATTCTCAAAATTTAGCTTTTTACAATTAGGGTGTGTCCTTGACGCCAAGAAATACAATAATTTGTTTTGATTTCCATAAGTTCTGCAAAGTATTGGAAGCTCTTCTCACCTTTTGTATTCTAATTTTGACATCTTTATTTGTGTCTTATAGTTCAACTTTATTGCTACTAAGATATATGAATGATTCCATATTCTGTAGGAGTGAGTCTCTCGGCACAATTTTATTGTCAACTGGCACACTTATTCTCAAAGACATTTCATAATAATTCTGTTCTTTATCTCCACATTTCAGAGATGTGTGCTTCCACGAGGAGTTACTCTAGTGCTGATGTTGAAATAATGATAAGTTCTAACAATGATCTGCACTTACGCCATGTAAGACATGGTATTGTCTCAGATAAACTACCAGATGACATTAGGAACACTGAGAAAATCACAGGGAATGTTGGAGAACTATTTGAGAGAATAATGATGAATACCAAAGACATAGCAGATGATTTGGGAGCACTACCAGAACACATACACATTGAGAAGACCACAAGAGAGGAGCCAGTGAGTTTTGAGATGATGCATGTACATAAAGACAACACGATAATGAAAACAGAAAACAGGCAAGGAGATCTGAGTTTGACATCTAGAGAACAGAAACTGAATGAGTCGGTTCAGATCACTGATAATGATGACAGTCTGTCTTTTGATAATGGAGATTGTCGAAATTTGTCAGAAAATGTGTTCTGTGTTTCTAAGAAAGATACTATACATAATGTTAGTAGTATTAGTTCTGATAACATTTATATACCGGTATGTGATGTTTGTGGGGTAATTTGTATCACATTTGATAGCCTAAGTAATCACAAAAGGAAACATAAAATAGAGAAACATTACAGGTGTGATGTTTGTGGAAAAGGATTTCCTCAGAAATGTAGCCTTACTAAACACAAAAACATACACACAGGAGAGAAACCTTACAAGTGTGATGTTTGTAGTAAAGGATTTACTCAGAAATGTAGCCTAACTCTACACAGAAACATACATACAGGAGAGAAACCTTACATATGTGATGTTTGTGGTGAAGGATTTGCTCGAACTAATTACCTCAGTAGACATTCAAAAATACATACAGGAAATAAACCTTACAAGTGTGATGTTTGTAGTAAAGAATTTAATCAGAAATGTAGCCTTAATAAACACACCAAAATACATACAGGAGAGAAACCGTACAAGTGCGATGTTTGTAGTAAAGGATTTACTCAGAAATTTAGACTTAATAGACACACAAAAATACACACAGAAGAGAAACTTTACAAGTGTGATGTTTGTAGTAAAGGATTTACTCAGAAATATAGCCTTAATAAACACACAAAGTTACATACAGGAGAGAAACCTTATAAGTGTGATGTCTGTAGTAAAGGATTTACTCAGAAATATAGCCTTAATAAACATGCAATAATACATACAGGGGAGAAACCCTATAAGTGTCATGTCTGTAGTAAAGGATTTACTCAAATATGTAGCCTTAATAAACACACAAAAATACATACAAGAGAGAAACCTTACAAGTGGGATATTTGTGGTAAAGGATTTACTAAAACTAGTTGCCTTGATGCACACAGAATAACACATACAGTGGAAAAACTTTAGAAGTTTTTTGTTTATTCTTTTAGTGCATTCATCATGAAAAGGTGTAAGACAAGGATGTATACTCTCACTGATATTCTTCAATATATTCTTAGAAAGTATTATGAGCAATGCCCTTGAAGATTATGTTTGCACCGTAAGGATAGTGGATAGAACAATTACCAACTTACACTTTGTGGATGATATTGACGAGCTTTGGGAGTTATCTGAAGACTAGATGTAACAACATAGGGTTATGGCATGGAGATAACGCAGAAAAGACAAAGTTGACGACCAACAACACTAAAGGAATCAATGCTGTGATCAAAGCAAATGGACAGGAGCATGGAATAGTGAATCGCTTCAAATATCTTGACTCAACAAGCAGTGATGAGGGATCAAAACCAGAGATCCTGGCTAGAATAGCGCAAACAGCGGCAGCGCTTGCATGATTTAAACATTTTGGGATGATAAATGACTCCCTCGCCATAAAAGTCGAACTAATGCTCTCACTGATTCTTTCAAAATTCCTCTACGCCTGCAAAACATAGACCATTACAGCGCTCCTCCAGAGAAGAATCCAGGCCATAGAGATGAGATGTTTTAGAAGACTCCTAAATGTTACACACAAAGACTGTATCATAAATGATGAAGTATGACGAAGAATCGAGAATGCAAGTGGACTGTACGATGACCTTCTAACAACGATTAAATGGTGAATACTCTTGGCATGGCAATGTATCGAGGTCCAAGGACCTTGTAAATACCATGCAACAGGGTACAGTACAGGGCAAGCAAAAGCGAGGTTGTCTGAGAAATCAATGAGAAGACAACATTCATGAATGGACTAACCTTTGACCCGAAGAGGCACAAAAAGCAATCTCTGAAAGAGAGGGATGGCCTGGGATTGTGGAGGTGTCTCAGTGATCTCAATAGGTCAACTCGACTGAAATAATCATGAAAAGGACCTTTCTAATGTACAGTAGTTTACATTGAGGCTGCGACATGATCTACTTTTGTATAGATACATCTGATTTCAACATACCAATTCTGGGACCATGTTTGCCTTCCCTCCTCAATCCCTAATCTTTTATCCAGGCTGCATGGTCTGTTTCCAGGACTGCCACTTATAGATGGAATATGGTCTTGTTCATTGACTGTGATGAAAGCAGCCATCTATGAGTTTGTTGTCTGGCTTGCATCTTTCCATGCAGGATCGTATTTGCAAGACCATTTGATCTCGATATGTGCCCGTACTGAGTGTGTTTCCTTATTTTGACAGTTGTCAAGAGGTCTTTAAAAGGCCCTATTGCTGTTCTAATTTTTCTCATATTTTCACATTTGCAACTTAAGTCTTTGTAAATAACGCTTAGAAATCTTTGTAAACATCTCTCCAAGGCCTGTATCCTCTGCTGCAGGTCAGCTGTAATTGTCCATGTCTCACAAGCATAGAGGAACATAAACAGAACCAATGTGCACATTAATCTGATTTTTGTGCATATGGCTAACCATTTACCTTGCCAGATTTTGTTACGCTGTGCTAGCGCCACTATTGTCTGTGCTTAATTTGCATACTGGAAATCCAGGTATTCAAAGAGGCAGGTTATGCCTGCTGCCAGGTAGTTGAAGCTCTCCATACAATGTTCTTCTTCTGCGATTCTACTTCCTATGACTTGTTAGGACTGCATGGGGGAGGAATATATTGGGTAAGAAATGTATTTTCTTTCTAAATATTTGCCTGGTCAGCAGCTACATCCTGACCATCAATTTAGATCATCAATGATTATTTTGTATGCACATCATGTACATGAGATCTTCAAGTATTTATCCATCTCTGATATGATAAGATGCTGGTCCAATTTCTTTTCCTACCTGAGTATCCTTGAAACTTGTGAGACTAAAATCTCACTGCTTACAAATGCAATGTTTCCTGTAAAAGACATAGTGGTCTTGAGACCTTATTAAACACACAAGAAAACATACAGTTGAGAAACCTTACATGTGTAATGTTTGTAATAAAAGATACAAGCTTCAAGTCTTAATGCACACAAAACTTGGCACACAGCATGTAAATGAGAGAAGCTAGATATCTTTGGAAAAATGAATTAGAAAAAAAACATGCCTTTTACCATGTGCAGTGCCTGATTTCAGGATAAGACGGAAGGGTCAAATAGTGATAAAAATGGGTGTACTAATAAAGAAAGGGAAACTGAATCAGGCTTAGTCATTTTTGTAAATTAAAACAAACAGGATTGTGAAGGGATCTCACAATGTGAGCCACATAGCTGCTGAGACAATAATATGGCACTTTTACAGAACAGATATCAACAAATGACATTGATACACGGAGTTAGCATTTCATTTTTTAGGTCGCTGTGGACTCATAAGAGGTGACTAATTGTGTGATATCCTCTTCTTCTTCTTCGTACGCTGTCAGATGTCAACCTGTATTTTTTCTAAAAAAGCAGCGGTCATCCTGAGGCTGTTGACACTGCCATAGAGCTTGTCTAGTGTTGCCACTGGTAATGGCCACATCTGCTTTCTCTGATCCTCGTATGTCGGGCAGTTTTGCAGCAAATGTTCAGCGGTCATTTTCCCGGTACCGCACGTGCATTCGTCAGTGCCACCTATCTTCAATTTATTGAATAGGTGGTACCTCAGTCTATTGCGGCCAGTGCGAAGTCTGAAGACCACGACCTGCTCTCTTCTGTTCAACTGGTAATAGGCATCGTTTTTTGTGTAGCCAGTATGTTCAGTTTCCCATTTGGTCATGTATCTAGCTCTAATAAGCCGTTTTGACTCTTCGTAGGTCACACTAGGATCTGGTTGTGGTAGTCTTGCACCTTCTTTTGCCAGTCTGTCTGCCTCCTCGTTGCCTTGGGTGTTACAGTGGGATGGAACCCACTGTACCACTACTCTTTTTGGTGCGGACTGCTGGCATAGTTGACAGAGTACTGCTCTTAAATAATTTAGTTCAGGATTTTTCTGGCTTTTTAGTGCTGTGACTACGGCCAGGGCATCTGTAAGAAGGACTATATGGCTTTCACTTCTTTTGCCTGTCACCATTTCTTCTACTGCAGCCCTCAGTGCCTCTGCCTCCGCTCTGAAATTGCTTGAGTATTTTCCAGTTGCCACTGACAGTGTTATTTTTCTACCATTTGGTAGGCTCAGGAATACCCCTGCCCCTCCGTTCTGTGTTGTGTTTGTTACAGAACCGTCGGTGTATGCATGGGTCCAGTCCATGCTTTGGTAGTTTTTCGTTATGTACCTCAGGGTTATGCCTCTTCTTTCTTTTTCAGTCTGGCTGTTCTTGTTTCCAACACCTGGTATATTTTCTACCACCTCTGGAAATATATGCTGCCTCCAGGTAGGTTTGCATACAGTAGGGATGGGCTTTGGTGTTGTTAATGCGTTCATAGGGTCTTCGCTCATCTTTGCTTTGGCTATTTCTGCAAAGTTTCTCCGCTTTAGTTTCCCATTTCCAAAATTATTTAGTCTCTTATGCTTTGGATGATCAGTCAGTCTTCTTAGTTTCTCTGCTTGCTGCTGGGCTCTGCAGTCTCTTCTGTCGGTCATGGATTGCAGATTTGTAATCTTTTCAAGTTCTACAATTGGCGTTGACTTCATGCCTCCTGTTATAATTCTCATGGCTTGGTTTTGAAGTTTGCTAATTTTATCAAAGTTTGCCTTTGCTGCTGTTGTCCATGCCGCAATGCCATACTCGAGAACTGGTCTCACTCTTCCAGTGTACAGTTTCTTTAGTATACTTTCGTCTGCTCCCCAGCTTGTGCCAACAAGTTTCCTCATGATTGCCATTCTTTCTCTGGCTCTCATTCGGTTTCTTTCGATCTGACTTTTCCATGTCATGCGCCGATCAAATGTGACTCCCAGGTAGTTTGGGTTGTTGTTTAGCCGCAGATAGTTGCCGTTAAGACTTATTTTGGTGTTATGGGTTAGTTTGAAAGCGAGAATATCGTACATGTTGTTTCCTCATTTATTTTGACCAGCCATGAGTTTGCCGACTCCTCCAGCGATGTTAGGGCCTGCTGCATCCGATTACTTGCTATGGTGAGATTCTTTTCAGAGGTCCACATAGCCAGATTGTCTGCAAACATGGAGCTGTGGACTCTTCTTGGTATATTCTCTGTGATGTTATTTATATACACCAGGAAGAGTGTGGGTTACAGTACTCCCCCTTGGGGTATTCCCTGCTCAAGTGTCACCTTTTTGCTCATCTGGCCTTGTACTTGAACTCTGGCTGTTCTGTTTTTGAGGTAGTGGCTGATCCATCTGTACTTTGTCCCACAAACTTCACTTCTTCGTAGCTTGACTTTAAGTCCCTCTTTCCACACCTTGTCAAATGCCTTTTCTAAATCCACCCAAACCGCTACTGTATGCTTTTTCTCCTGGTAAGCATCCTCTATTTCCTGGGCTATGAGAGTGATCTGGTCCTCAGTGGATCTGTGCTGTCTAAAGTCTGCTTGCTGTGGAATTAGTATGTGTTTTTCTTCCAGATGCCACATCAGTCTGGTGTTTATCATACGCTCCATCAGTTTTCCTACACAGCTCAGTAGACTGATAGGCCTGTATCCATTTGGATCTGTTCTATCTTTTTCTTTCTTTGGTACTGGTATGAGTACAGCGTCTTTCCATGCCTGCAGTACAATTCTATTTTTCCAGCTTTGGTTCAGGACTGATAGTAACTTTCTCTTTGCTGATTGGCCCAACCCCATCAGCATTTCGTAGGTTACGCCATCTTTTCCGGGCGATTTCTTTTTCTTTAAAGTTCTCATGGCCTCTTCCATTTCATTCATTGTTAGTTTTGCCATCATGTGCTCCTCTGGTGCCATATTGATGTTGTCGTGTCTCTTTTGTTCTTCATTAATGTCTGTATGCCTATTTGTAGGGATATCAATGTGGTTTGCTCTGGCATAATGTTCTATAAAGGCGTTTGCTGCTTTTTTTCTAGTGAGCATGTTGTTGCCCTGCTTGATGGTAATTTGTTTGTTTGATGGAGTTTTGTCATTCATGGCTCTGACTAACTTCCATAGTTTGTTCCTATCTTTATCTAAATTGAGGTTTTTATTTTGTTTTTCCAACTTTCTCTTGTTATTTGGTTTAGTGTTCTTTTGTATTTCGCCGTGATGGCCTTGAGGGCGATATTTACCGCCATAGATTGTTCTCTCTCTGCCATGTTCCTAGCATTTGAGATGGTGATATAACACCGGCCCATGTTAGGTGGTTTGTTTACAGCAGCATAGATGGCGCTAATGCAGTGGAGTATTAAGCTGCTCGATCCTAGCTCGCTAAGCAGAAAACCCTTCTCCCAGCTACATTGTAAAAGTACAAATATCTGTATCTGTGAAAATGAGCTAACTCACTGCACTTGGGAATACATGACATATTTCCTGTTGCTGTCTTACAGTGTAAAGAGTTTTAAAGAGTCTATACTGAAACACTGCTAGTGCAGTTCTCATCAATGTAAGAATAGGAAATTGATTTAATACCACGGGTGGAGTGAGACACATTGCCATCTCTGTTCGTGGATATGAAATGGTGATCGCAAATTTAGATGGCCTTATTACAACTATAATTATAATGCTTGATTATCTTTCTTCTTTGATCAAATGATGCTAAGCTTCTAGTCTGGGGAGGTTCACGAAAGAGATTGCGTTTCAGGTCTTTGACAGTGCCCCACATATTGTCGAGCATAGTCACTCATCCGGGCGAGATCATTACCCCCTGTACAAACAGACCTGAACACAATAATTCTAAAAAGTCATGACGTCGGCAAGATTGGTCCATGACAGTTTCTGGTCAACGAACTTCAATATGTAAACATCTGTGGTCTTACCTCGTCAGCACGTTTTTATAATTTAAACGTGTTTACTATCATTTAGACGTGTCTAACATTTGATCAAAGTCATCGTTTACGATGCCTTATTGCTGTGCTGCCCTAGGCTGTCGTGATAATTATGAAAATGGGCCACATATTTCGGTTTTCAAAAGTTTGGATAAAAGTAAAACTCTAAGCAGAGAAAACTTCACTGCAACTGGTAATGCCAAAGTGAGTAAAATGTTTTAACATATTTATTTGGTCAATTCATTTGAAAGTAATTATACAACAGTGTATCTACTTGGGTGGAGAAATCAATGGTTATACAAATAGCTATGGGTGACAGGAAGAGAATAAACAAATTTAGGAAAATGTGGCCAGCTCCAAGAACAAAAGAGGAGACAGATTTATCAAATTTTATGAAGAGGACAAGCTCTGTGTATGCAATAATTGTTTAGAAATAAGGCCTAGGGCACCATAGAACAATTGTAGGTTGTGTAGATTGGCAAATGAGAAATGGATTTAGGAAAATGTCAGCATAATTGGTTGGTTAGACTACTATATTAGAAACAGAGACTGTCAACTATGCCAGCAGGCCACACCAAAAAGGGTAGTGGTGCAGTGGGTTCTATCTCACTGCAACATCCAAGGCAATGAGGAGGCAGACAGACTGGCAAAAGAAGGTGCAAAACTACCACAACCAGATACTAGTATCACATACGAAGAGTCAAAACGGCTTATTAGAGCTAGATACATGACCAAATGGGAAACTGAACATACTGGCTACACAAAAAACGATGCCTATTACCAGTTGAACAGAAGAGAGCAGGTTGTGGTCTTCAGACTTCGCACTGGCCATAATAGACTGAGGTACCACCTATTCAACAAATTGAAGATAGGTGGCACTGACGAATGCCCGTGTGGTACCGGGAAAATGACCGCTGAGCATTTGCTGCAAAACTGCCCGACATACAAGGATCAGAGAGAGCAGATGTGGCCATCACCTGCGGCAACACCAGACAAGCTCTATGGCAGTGTCGACAGCCTCAGGATGACGGCTGCTTTTTTCAAAAAAATAATGGTTACTGTCTGACTGCGCACGAAGACGAAGAAGAAACAGAGATATCAAATTATATCTGATGATGAAGATATTTCATAAAAAGTGGACAGAATATGTCAATGAACGATTCCATGAAAACACAGTACACAAGCCACAGGTACAGAATAATGAAGGATCAGATATCCTCAAATCAAAGGTATAGAAAACAAAGAATTTTCAGGGACAAGATGGATATAGACAACACCAGAAGTAAAGAATATGGATTACAGACCAACATTAGAAATGTTATGTGTATTCCTCCTTACTGTTTAGTGCTGATGAAATGTGTACAATGAATAAACAGTTGAGGAGAATTGATTCCTTGGCAGACCATAGGCAGAGAATGCTGGAAATCTACTACAGCCGACCTTCGCTGTGTAGAATTTCTGGGTCAGACAAATAATGATAGAGAAACAAAAACAACCATTAAAGTTATAAGTGAACTTCTAAATAGACTAACAAGCTCTTTACCAACAGAAAGACAAATATTAATTGATATTGTAATAGAACAACTCTCTCTTAATATTTTATGTATAGCATGGAATGTTTAATTTTTGCTAGTTTGTTTTATTCAATACAACCCCACTCATACAAAATCTTTCGGAGCTCTGGGCATATTATACTTACATATGCATGTGCTATTCACAGGGTATGCTCCACATTCAATGTAGATCCAGCCCATGAGCAATTCAATGAAAATTCTTTTGTCATATCTCAAACACTGTGTTGAAACATTGCAGCCTAAAGGCCACATTGTGTATCTAATGATGGATGAGATCTATATTAAAGCTGCTCTTGATTTCAATGGTGCTAACATTATGGGCTTTGCTTATAATGATGAAAAGTCTGGAAACTGCATATGTATTTATGATAACTAGTTTTCTATCATTCTATAAAGATGTTGTGCACATTTTGCCTGTGTTCAAAATTACTGCACAAGAGCTTTTTCTTGTCATGGGCTTGGAAGTAAAGTGCGTCAAAGGGGTGTGCGTAAGCTCAAATCACAACGCAATTAATAGCAAGAATGTCCTTTTTCCCCTCACTCCCAGGCATTAGTATTGTATACAAATATCCTAGTTACTCGAGTAGACCATTGTTTTTTTAATTTTGGACTGCTCATTTTGAAATGAATAAAACAGTTGGCTAAACCAGAAAAGTGTTGGTCAGTGCACGTACTATCTTGATTTTGAAAATTATTCTGTGACCAAAACAGCAGCATTTAACACCATAAAAAAGCTTAATTCAAAAGAGACTGACAATTTAGTGAAACAGTTGGTGAGAAATGTTAAAGAATGAATCACTTCCTTTCTGTAAGGGAAAAGATAATTGTTACTGATGAAGATTTACAGAATGTCATTCATTTAATCCCTATTTGAGCAGATTTTGCAGGATATTGTACATTTTCAACTATAAAGAAATTTAAATGCATGCTCTGTAAGTTGTACGTGACAGTTGATGATATTGACATGAATGTCACACAGAGCCAATATGAGCTAACAGAAAAAATGGACAGAGGAGATCATCTGTATCATCAACTTGATATTTTAATACATACATATATTATCATCCAAAAACTGGTTTCTGTTGATTTTGAAAGACTGTTATTAAATGCAATCAGGCAACTACATCTTGTAATTATCATTGTAACAAAAATACTCCGCAAAAATGAAATATGTATAAGCGGAGATTGTGTAGAAGGGCATAATATTAACTTACTCATAAAATATATCATTATGATGGCCACAAATACCTTTAATAAGAACTATTGCAAAAAAAGAAATGATGCAAAGAATGAACATGCAAAGAAATTAAAGTTCCAAACTGATAATGTGAATTAGTACATAAGTGTTTCTGATACCTAGCTCTCCCTCATACTATAAATATGTTGCTTGTACTCAAAATTACCCCACAAGAGCTTTTTCTTGTTTGACCTAGCCTTGAATTTGTCATTGTATTTATAAACCATTACCTGTTAATTGTTATGACTTTATCACCTTAAGATGTTTATAATAACCAAAAAAGAAACATTGTGAAATAAAACTAAAGTATTTGCAATATAAAATCTTGGTCTTATTTAACTTAACGTCTTTATACTGGTTTAGAAGACTCTGCAAGGTTTGTATACAACCAGTGTCATTTACATTTCCTTGCTCTAAAAGCTATGTGCATCCAATCTATTCTTAAATGCGTTAACTGTCCCTGCCTCCACTACTTCCTGTGGCAATGCATTCCAAGCATTCACCACTCTCTGACTGAAAAAATATTTCTTATATCTAAGCTGCACCTTTCTTTAGTTAATTTGTAGCGATGCCCTCTTGTTAAGGTAGGTTAAGGCCCCACGATGTGCTTAACTATTTCCTCATGCGTCTCTACTCTTAACCTATTCTTACGTCCACCCACTGGCGTGCCATTCGTGCCTCTTGTATCGACACCCTCAACCCTGATCACCATCCTCCATCTGATTGAGAGAATGGTTTTTACGTTTAATCCTTATACTTCTTCTGTTTGGGATATCTTGTTATGCCACCTACCTATTCTTCATCCTGATTATCTCACAGCGGATGGTGTTTCCTTATCCTTCTTTACTGCCTACAGGTGTGACAAAAACTTGTGTGACCTGATGGTCAGAAGCCGACTCAACCGTCATGTCCTGGACGATCTCGAATCCTTGCCTGGTGACAGCAAAAGTGGCATCAACGAAAGCAACTTTTCAGATAAGAGGTGTTCACACGCAATTCTCGCACTTTAATCGAGGCTCGTATTTGTAATTCCTTCAATACGAAATACATCAGGGAGCCTGGCCTTGAACTCCATTTCCGTTTCCATCAATACCTCAATTAAATTTGTAATAATTTCGTCTCTCGGGTCGCCAACCATTTCAATAGTCCTGGACACTAAGGTAATTGTTGATATCAGACGATACACAGGCACTCTAAAAGTTTCTTTAAACAGTTTCTTGATTAATGTTGCTTCATGTTATCTGCTTGCTTTGAACCCCTTGGTCTGGCACACTGCGATCACAAAGGGTACTTGCATCGCAGAGTCGAGGACATTTATTGATGTGCAGAAAAATGAAGCTTCACGAAAGGACTAATGTTGGACTGCCTAATTACTAACGCTGCTCACGTGTTCCTTTATTGCGATAGAGTTTATCGTGCTCAGATCAGACTGTATCATATAGATGTTGTTCGTCCCTCGTAATCGACGAGGATTACTTTGTCAACATTCACTGTTCGCATGAGTTCGAAGATGGCTAAATAAGCCAATCTGAGCCTGGAATTGTCTGTTGCACTTAGTACACGGAAATAGGACACACATTTCACCGAGTTGAAGAAGGGCTATGTTAGTAGACTTGCGGAACGATCGTCTCCAGATAGCCTCACTTATTATTGATGCCTCATGTCTCCGAACACTCTCCACAATAGTGCTGCACCAGTCTGTGCAATTGGGGGCAATTCCTTCTCAGTCATCATGGTCAACACTGCACTGGATCAGTGATCTCTTAAGTGTGTCCTTGTATCTTTTCCTCTGCCCACCGCTTGCTCTCTTGCCATTTTGCAGATTACAACATACCAGCTGTTTTTAGACGCAGATCCTACATGCACACCACATGACTATCCCATCTCAAAAGTGCAGCACTTATCTTGGTGCACGCACACACACGCACAGACAAACACACTCTGGATAAAACTCTGGGAACTTACGCCATCCCAGCTGAGATTACAAAGCTGGGAAACAAAGGATGGTTGAGAAGCTTACTCATTTGTTTACAAAATGTGGAAGATAAAAAGCATCCCTCAAGAATTCAAGGGGAGCCGCTTAGTGCAGTGGTTAGCGCGATGGCTTCTCATCTGAGTGGTCCTGGGTTCATTCCCCAGTTGAGGCGGTAATGTTTTTTTCAGACCACAATGGCTCCCGGGTCGACCCAGCCTTAAATGTGTACCGGTTCAGTCCGGGAAGTAAAAGCGGCGAGGGAGAGGAGATGGCTACCACCCTCATATAGCCGAGCCTTTGAAATGTGAGTTCGCTAACACCTCACACCCCTACGGCAGTAATGCTATGGGATACTTTACTTTACTTTACAAGAATTCAAAGACTCTTCCAGTATGGCTCAGAGAAGAATATAGAGATAGGAACTAGAAGTAAGGGAGATTCTAGTGGAGAAAAAGAACACAGGACAAAGAATTTTGCAGAGAAGTATGCAGCTATGAAGTAGGGTTCAGTGTTGATGGAGGATTTAATGATGAAGGAACATGGCAAGCATTTGTCAGAACAACTTAAAATGTTTGAAGAAAAAAAAACGAGAAGAATTGGAAGTGTATGTAGAAGAAAAACCACATATAATAGCATTAGCAGAATCATGGATATATGATGACATTGCAGATAGTGGACTTGAAATAGAGTGAAATACAACGTTAAGGAAAGGCAGGGTAGTTGGAGACAAGGCAAAGGGAGGTTAATAAAACTATCAGAGATTATCTATAATCTAGAAACAAAAATGGAAGTGTATGGAGAGAGAAAGAAAGTGGAGAAAAAGAAGTGGTTGAAGAATGCTACAAATATCCATCAAGTTCAAAAGGGGAAGATGAGGAGCTAATTAGTAGCATAGAAAAGGAAAGTGGAGGGAAATGATTATTAATGGGAGATTTCAACTTTCCAGAAATTAAATGGGAACTGGCAGAAGCACTTGTTGAGTCAAAACCATTTGTTAAGTGCATGTGACAATTTTTTTTTATTCAACATGTAGAATAAGCTACCAGAGGAAAAAATACACTCGGTCAAGTATTTACTACTGAGGAAAATATGATTGAAAACGTTACCGCTTGGGAACTATTTAGCTCAATTAACCATCAGATCATCCGTTGAGATCTTCAAGCAAAGAATGGAGTAAATATAAGTGCACAAACATACTCTACGACAGATGTTAGCCACATATTCTGGAAAGATATTGTTGGTAGAACAGATGTTGAACAAGAGTTGGAGATTTTCAAAATAGTTCTAGAAAAGCTAAAACATGAATGTGTTCCATGTAGAGAGGGAAACCACAAGTGCAAAAAGTGGATAACTAGATTTGTAGTTAAATGTACAAGAGCTAAAAAAAAAAAAGCAAGGAAAAAAATAGAGACAGGTAAATCAAAAGAAACATTAAAAATATTTGGACAAGAAAAACATAGAAAACGAATAAAGCATATAGACTTTCAAAAAAAAGCTTGCTCAGACGATTAAGACTGGAAGAAAAAGCTTCTTTTTTATCTAAGAAATTAACAAAAGACAAAGTAGAACCTCTCATTTTAAATTGTGTGTATATATATATATATATATATATATATATATATATATATATATATATATATATATATATATATATAATGAAGTGGTACGTGTTGCTGAATATGTTCATGTTTTCATTTCTTGTTTGGTTCTCGTTGTCCTAAGTGGCATAACACGATTCTTAAATGCTCGGCCACTCTCTGGCTAACATGGCTGCCAGGTTGTGTTTTGTGTTATTGTGTGTAGAGATCCTTGTTTATTTTGTGATTGTTGTCTCCTGTCGTAGCCTTTATACCTAACGACATCTTTGTAGCCTAAAAGGGGGTTTCGTTTTTTTCTGTTCAGTAAATGAGATATACCTGGCTGTAACATTTTCAAACTAGCCATTTGTAAGTAAATATCAACAATCATTGTTACAATGTAACGACACTACTGACTAGTAACGTGTTTCAATCAACAATGAAGTGAACTTTGATTTGTATCATGTCCTATGGTTGCAACGCGTTTACTAGTTTGATTTATCTGTAAAGACTGAAGTGCCGTGTTGATGTGGCACATGGCGACATGATTACAGTGGCGCTAGAGCTTGGTCTTATGATGGTTAGTCCCTATTGTTTTGGATATCAGTCGTCTAAGATTTCTGACTGATAAAGTGCTGGTTGACTGCAGGGACGAGCTACCTTTATTCCTCAGCACTCTAAATATTCTTAGTGGACCTCAGCACTAAAAGCACACACCGTATTGAAAGTTTAGTTCAGTTGTAGCCACCATGTCTATGACTAACATGATCATATCACATGACAGTAATTTGATACAGCAAAACAGTTATGTTTACTTGATTACTAACTAACTTGAAGTATGTTCCTTCAAGAATTGCTTCTATTACTCTATATTGCTCAAGATTTTAATTGAGTGTAATCAGCTTTGCTGTTGTGTCTGTCTTCTTTAGTTTTCTTAGTCTTCATAAAATGAGAATTCTTGTATTATCTGAATGTTATTTATACTGCGTACATGAACTGATGTTCCTCCTATATGCTCTCTGTATTTCATCCTAAATTAAATTATACATTTAAAAATTACATCAAGGAATATCATAGTTAATATTATTATATCATATAACTCCCTTCATCTCTCCCCCCCCCCCCCCCCATTTTTGTTACAGTTTTTATTTCTTTTAGACAATATCTTAAGGAAAAAAACATTAACATACCTATTTAAATGTGTAAATTGTATATGTTGCGTGCCTCATTTAATGATTTTCTTCCATACTGTCACATATGTTGACATGTACAATAAAGTCTAGTGTATTATCTGCATCCTGCATTATTTTTAGGTTAGTGTGCATTTCCATGGAAGAGTCATGTTTGACAGTAGAAATGTCAGATTTTATATTTAACTGGGTAGAAAATGTTGTTCTTTGATTTTGTAATTGTCCCAAAAATATCTATATTTATGATTTACTAATTAAAATTTTGATTAATTTTTGCAAATAACTTTCTGTTATAATTTTGGAATGCTTTAGATCGATTGGCCTGACTATATTCTACTTTTGTTGAAAATAAAGCAACAAGTTTGTCAAATTACCATGGAATACAAACAAGCAGACAGTGAGATCGTGAAACAAGATATAGAAACAACACAGGTAAACCATGGCCTTAGTTCATCAATTCCAGGAATTTCTATCGGTATACTTAATACATGATCAATTTAATGGAATAAGAGGTCAAGAAAGGTGAGATCAGTGTCTATTCCTATTGGAGATGAATGATAAACTTAAAAATCCTGTGTGCACACAAAATATTCTCACCCTTTCCAGTTGAAAATTGAAAAGATCAGCTTCTTTCCAGGCAAAATTATACCATGAAAAATTCCGTTGTCTGTCAAACCGTAACACGATGGGATTTGTTCCAGTGCATTGGGATTGTGAAACTGAGATTCACCCCTAGGTTATGTTGCCTCCACATACAATTGTTAATCAATTGTGTAATCTACACCGCCACAGGGATAGAAGAGGAATGACTAAGTGAAGTGAGTAATTTTATCCTAGAGCAACAAACATTCTATATGTCGTCTTCTGCAGATGGCACATACACACAATATATCTTCATGAAGTGTCGAGTTTTAGAAGTAGGTTTTCTACATGTTAAGATATATTTTTATTTTCATCAGAATTTCGACACGTTTGCTAAAGTATATTTTCTCTTCAATTTTCTTAATTTATATTTTTAAACATTTTATGTAAGGTCTGCTTCCTCTTGCATTTTCTAAGGGTTTGCTTCCCGGGATAACAGCCGGTGCTGTGATGGGGATCGAGCCCAACAACTTCCGGTTGTGAGCCATGCCACTTAACCACTAGGGAATGCCGTCCGCTCTTATTTGATATGATATTTACTGTTTTAAAATAAGTAAAACTGTTGATATTGTTCACCCTTTGGATCTGTCTCATTAAAAATTTTAATTTTATGCATAGCTATAATATATATACGAATAAATGACTTCATTTAATGGGTGAAAATATTATTATTTAAAACAAATAATAAAAAAAATTTTGGTTGGGTTTTTATAAAAGTTATAAATGTGTCAGTTTAAAATATGTTTTAATGTGAATTGTCACTCTTTCTTTTCATCAGTCATTTTCAATGAATGCAGATACTAATGTCTCCCATTTAGTTGTTGGAGTAAAGCAGGAAATAGATAATGAGGTAAGTATGTACAAATGTAATGCTATCCTTTGATCGAAATTAGTTTCTTATTGTAATTATAGATAAATAAAGTTCTTTTTAATTGAACAATTTAGATGTTGACTCTTTGCTGCATGATAGTGGCCTTGTCTGATGCTAGGAAGAACAGACTGCCAACCATAATGAATGTGTTTTCAAGACAGCAGCCAACTTCTGACAATCTGTTTGGTTTGAGGCCATCCTTTATAGGGTGATTTAGTCGTTTCCATTATTTAACTTTAAGCTGCTATAGTTCTTTGATTGAATCAATCTCCATTAGTAAGGCTGCTGCACTTTGTTCATGTCACATCTCAAAGGTCTCCTCAATCTTACGTTTGTGCCTATCTAATATAGCCCATGTTTGACACTGATAACATAACATAGAGATGATCAGCGTATTTATCAGCGTTTGTGTAGTGGACATGGTGACACCTGGATGTTTCAGTATCATTGCTAGCTGGTAGTATCTTGTTTGTCTTTTGAATTTTGCATGAGCTGCAGAGGTCAGCGATACAGAGCTGACTGCTAGCATCAGGGCCAGCCAACCACTACTGCCAAGACCCTTCTCCACCTGCATGTGGTGATCCTGGATAACAGGCTGCAACAGAGCAGACTGACTAATGAGAAGAGAAAAAAGAGGGATGGTTAACCCTGAACCTAAAATTGACTGCTGTAGTCAAATGTGTCGAACCAAAATGTGCAGATACTGCAGTCAAGCTATAAATTATGATACAACACATTTCATCCTCTGGACAACATCCTGCTACTTGTAAAGCCCTTTTCAGGGCTTGGTGGCAAATAGTTTAAGAAAGAACAAAGGAGAAAAAGAATTCTATTTTAGATTTCTCTGTCCAGTCTGCCGTCATCAGTGAAGACTTTTCCCCAGGTACATAAATTCCTGTACCTGCTGTAGGAATTACTGTCAATTTGGAAACTGCACTGTATCAATTGATTTTTGGTTATCATAGCTTATCTTATCACAGTAGATCTTCATGTCATACTCTATGCAGGCTGAGTCGAGACGGCGAGGGTTGAGTTCAGATATGTGAGGTGTTGTAAATCATCTTGTTTATTGTTGAAGAGAATCTGGTCATCTGTGAAAATCAATTCATGGAGAGATTCTTCACTTAGCAATTAGTTAACTAACTAACTAAGATGATGAATAATACAAGGCTTCTCACACATCCTTGGTGCACTCCATTTTGTCATTCTACATTGAACATTCTACCACTTTTTGTTTGTTGACATGTTCCATCGCTGCATATTTTCAGACTAAAGACAACATCCAATCACAGCTTCCGTTCCTACAAGAAAAGATGAAGCAGGAACAAATGTTCATGGTAAGGTTGATTATTGATGTACAAATAAGGACAGTTTTTAATCAAGTTGCTGAAATATGTAATTACCTGTATACACTGGAATATCCTGAGATGAAACAGATGTTAGATCTCAATTCAACATCATCATCAAGTTTATGGCTCAGCGTAAGATTTTGAAACATTCGTCTAGTTATTCTTCTCTAGTGTAAAAAAAAAAATACGATTTTTAACTACTTAAAAGTAGTGCTTCTCAAAGTAGTAGTTGGGGCCAAGATGCAGCATGAATCTTCTCCTTCATACGCTGTCAGACGTCAACTTGAATTTGTTCGAAGAAAGCAGCTGTCATCCTGAGGCTGTCGACACTGCCATAGAGCTTGTCTAGTGTTGGCACTGGTGATGGCCACATGTGCTTTCTCTGGTCCTCGTATGTCGGGCAATTTTGCAGTAGATGTTCAGCGGTCATTTCCCTGTACCACAGGTGCCAGTTTGTTGTGACCTGTGCGGAGTCTGAAGACCACGACCTGCTCTCTTCTGTTCAACTGGTAATAGGCATCATTTTTTATGTAGCCAGTATGTTCTGTTTCTCATTTGGCCATGTATCTAGCCCTAATAAACCTTTTGGACTCTTCGTAGGTCACACTAGAATCTGGTTGTGGTAGTCTTGCACCTTCTTTTGCCAGTCTGTCTGCCGCCTTGTTGCCTTGGATATTATAGTGGGATGGAACCCACTGTACCACTACTCTTTTTGGTGCAGACTGTTGGCATAGTTGACAGAGTACTGCTCTTAAATCATTAAGTTCAGTATTGTTCTGGCTTTTTAGTGCTGTAACCACGGCCAGAGCATCTGTAAACAGGACTATCTGGCTTTCATTGCTTTCACCTGTCAGCATTGCTTTTGCTGCAGCCTTCAGTGCCTCTGCCTCCGCTCTGAAATTGCTACAGCATGAATGAGTTGACAGCAGCCAGTGACTCATATCTGGATGTTTGCAAAAGGGTCAGTGAACCACAGCTGACCAGGACCCTATTCCACCTCCACATTATGGCCATGGAAACATGCTGCACTACTCACTAGTGTAATCTGGCCAAAATATAGAGATCACAGTAGGAAGGCAAACTGGTTGCGACAAAACCCAGCTGAAATATGATGTCGTACTGAAAGGCACATATATCGCAACTTCACTTTGAACTTCGACAAGTCCTTTTCAGGATTAACACCGAAGAAAAAAGTAGTAGTCTGTAGACCAAGACTGGTCTGTTGGCCCATTGTGGTCTGTAAGCCTTCAGAAGCCAGTTCACAGAGGACATCAAGAAACTGGACTATACTTGCACTAACCTAATTCTAATAAACATCAAGGGACGGCGTGGCCTAGTGGTTAAGTGGCACAGATCACAACCCAAAGGTGCTGGGTTCGATCCCCATCACATCACCAGCCGTTACCCCAGGGAAGCAAACCCTTAGAAAATGCAGGAGGAAGCAGACCCTTACATAAAATGCATGCTGAAGTCGGATGCACTGGGCCGACAGGCGCAAAAATAAAAACCACGGTGCAACGCATACCGCCTTGGGGAATAGAGAAATAAGGCGACGCAAAAAAAATAAAAAATAAACATCAACTTATATTATCATTAAAACTGTAGTTGAATTTGTGATGTATCTAAACAATATTTGCTTCTTCCAGTGTAACCATATGACCACTTAAAAAAATTCTCTGACTTTTTTAAAAATATTCCCATTAATTAAGTCTCTTTGAAATTTGTAAAATAACTATTGTTTTACATAATTATAATTAATAGTGCTTAAAAATACTATTGCTACATGGTTATACAGTTTTCAGTTTGCATAAAAATGTATTTCAGTATAGTTATTTGAGCTTCAAAGTTTAACCACACTTCCATGCAAGCATCATGCAGTGCAACCTATGATCTATCTAGACTTTATAACCTGCTTGGTTGCCTTAAACCATTAGCATAGCGAGGTTTTTATTTTTCATGATAGCAATCAATATTTCTTTGAGATATCCTCTTATAATTAAAAGCTCAAACCTAGGCAGACTTTTCTGTTATTTGTTGGAAGCACTTTTAGTTTTGTTAAAGGATTGTCTTGCTGGATTCTACTGTGGAAGAAACACCCCTTTCAACGCCAGATGATATCAGGATGCATTGACCAGAGTATGGATACATGTGTTTATCTGTTTATAATGTGCTGTTGAGTGTGTTCCACTACAGGAATTTGCAGTAGTTTTGCCAGTCCTTTCTGTACATGGAGAATAGGTATATATGTAAGTTCACTTTTAATTATTCCAGAAATCTGAAGAGATTACCGTCCATGAAGGTGTGTCCATGAAGACAAGAAATGTTGACAACTTTAATGACACAATGACAGGACGTATCAAAGTGGAAAACCCTGATCATTGTGGAGAGGATGTATGGAGGCAAATAAAAGATGGTAAGTCAATAACTTGTGACATGATCAATGGTATGTTTGTATACAACAGAGAGGTAAGGAACTCGTCTTTCATGAAATGAACAAACAAAAGAACAAAACAGTGGGTGTCCAAATCCCACAAGGTTCAAGCATTTTAGAAGAGATGGGATCATGTGCCTAGTTCTATTAATAACTAATGATAACCTTGGCGGTCTCTTGTACACACTGTTAACAACCAAAAACATTTGGAAATTTATTAAATTTCAATACAAGTTGCATGGTTGGGTATAATATGGGGGATCCTGTGCTTCTTTTTCTTCTTTCCGTTCAGGATCTTTTGGTCCTGCTATATCTGCAGGCCAGTCACATGAGGAAGTCTGTAGTCTCAGCTTTTGTCTCAGCTCTGCACCTCAGGCCAGGTCTGGTATCTCATTTCCTTATGGATTGGGCTTTCCTGTAGAATGTGTTCAGGGTTCTGGCATCCTGTTCCACATGGGCATTCATCGGTGTGTGTGTGATCTTTAGTCGGTATAGCTGTTCTAGTAGTCTGCAGTGACCAGCTCTCAGACAAAATAAGGTTGTTGATTTATTTTGAGTTGGTGAATTGGGTCTGGTGTACTACTTATGTTTCTGTCTTCTCTCCATTGGTGTATAAACTGATTTCTTATGATGTTCTTCATCTCTCTGATAGGTACTTGATGATTAAATTGTGCCTTTTTACTGCCATCTTTTTCTAGAGTGTCAGCTCCATTTCAACTCTGAAATATACAGGGGTATTTTTTTGTACAAGATCTTTGCCATTTAGATTAAGTTTTGCTTTCGTTGGTGTTGGACAGTGAGAAGCATGTTGTAACTGTCTTTGAGATGTTAATCTGTAATACACTTTCCAACAGTGTCCAGTGCTGTCCGACCCACCTCATTTATTGCTATATCAACTAGTTTTGCATGGGCAGTTTTTCCAGACTGGCACAGCGTATTCAGCTTGAGAGAAATAACAGTGTGTTTTCAACCTCCTCAAACCCTTTTTCCTGGGCAGCAACTGCTGTGTTATCAGCATAGTTGAATTTTCTTTTGTCTGTGTCCATGGGTTTGTCATTAGTATATATGTTATATAGCGTGGGTGCTAGGACACTTCTTTGTGCTAGGCCATTGTTTTGGTTTTGCCATCTGATGTCTGTTTTTCTCCAGAAAGGCATATTACTATCTGTTCTGCAGTCAACACTTTATGAAATTGGTCAAACGCCAGTCTTTTGTCATGGTGCATAGCTTTGATAGTAGTCTCTGATGGTTTATGGTGTCATTTGCTGCAGTTAGGTTAATATAGACCACTCCTATGACCTGTTTGCATTTGTATCCATCCTCTATTAATTGTGTTAGGTTAAGGATTTGACTGCTGTCTTTTTTTTTTTTTTTTTTTTGTGTGTGTGTTTTGGAAGCACATTTTTAAACTGAAATAAGTCTTGAAAAAATTTTACCTGCGTTCTGGAGACAGAAGGGTATGTCTTTCGTAGACATATGGTTATCTATGCTAGAAAATACACTGAACACCTATATGTGACCTCTGATTAAATGTATAAAACCTACTTAGTTAAAATCGTAAATAAACAATGTATCATAGAATTATAAACAATTCTATTGTCCTGTTGTTATGCTGCATTTTGCTGTGGCTGTGCCTGGCTTAAAATGCAAGAACAGTCCAGGATGATGTTGAACATTCCACTTTACTGCACCACAGAATTCAGCGCTTGTTTTCGCTGCTCAAGGGTCTTCCTGCTTGGACTGAAGCTGACTTCCTCCTAACCCCTTCCACAAGAGGTTACATCATACCTCTCCCAACTCCGTATTCTCAACACTACAAGTCACACTGACCAGAAGGTGGACACAATTCAGATGCCACTAAGGTGATACATGAAAAAAAAGGGAGTCGGACACAGACAGACAAGGAAAGCCAATACAAACATTGGTTCAACACACACTCTTTGTTGCCCTCATCCTAAGGCTGCACCTGTGGAGTCTGTAGGGATTTCGGTCGTCCCACTAGGCATGAACAATCCTTGGTAGTGGTCGATTGTCACAACAGGTTTTTGACGCCTAAGTGAACATTATTATGCTCAAATAATTTTAGTAAAGTAGATGAAAGTGATGAGGTCGGCCATGCACAAAACATCTTGGTAGGGTAGATGAAAGTGATGAGGTCGGCCATGCACAAAACATCTTGGTAGGGTAGATGAAAGTGATGAGGTCGGCCATGCACAAAACATCTTGGTAGGGTAGATGAAAGTGATGAGGTCGGCCATGCACAAAACATCTTGGTAAGGTAGATGAAAGTGATGAGGTGTTATTATTGTGTTTGCTCGTTATTCTCAAAATTTAGCTTTTAACAATTAGGGTGTGTCGTTGATGCCAGGAGATACGATACTTTGTTTTGATTTCCATAAGTTCTGCAAAGTATTGGAAGCTCTTATCACCTTTTGTATTCTAATTTTGATATCTTTATTTGTGTCTTATAGTTCAACTTTATTGCTACTAAGATATATGAATGATTCCATATTCTGTAGGAGTGAGTCTCTCGGCACAATTTTATTGTCAACTGGCACACTTATTCTCAAAGACATTTCATAATAATTCTGTTCTTTATCTCCACATTTCAGAGATGTGTGCTTCCACGAGGAGTTACTCTAGTGCTGATGTTGAAATAATGATAAGTTCTAACAATGATCTGCACTTACACCATGTAAGACATGGTATTGTCTCAGATAAACTACCAGATGACATTAGGAACACTGAGAAAATCACAGGGAATGTTGGAGAACTATTTGAGAGAATAATGATGAATACCAAAGACATAGCAGATGATTTGGGAGCACTACCAGAACACATACACATTGAGAAGACCACAAGGGAGGAGCCAGTGAGTTTTGAGATGATGCATGTACATAAAGACAACACGATAAAGAAAACAGAAAACAGGCAAGGAGATCTGAGTTTGACATCTAGAGAACAGAAACTGAATGAGTCGGTTCAGATCACTGATAATGATGACAGTCTGTCTTTTGATAATGGAGATTGTCGAAATTTGTCAGAAAATGTGTTCTGTGTTTCTAAGAAAGATACTATACATAATGTTAGTAGTATTAGTTCTGATAACATTTATATACCGGTATGTGATGTTTGTGGGGTAATTTGTATCACATTTGATAGCCTGAGCAATCACAAAAGGAAACATGAAATAGAGAAGGATTACAAGTGTGATGTTTGTGGAAAAGGATTTCCTCAGAAATGTAGCCTTACTAAACATAAAAACATACACACAGGAGAGAAACCTTACAAGTGTGATGTTTGTGGTAAAGGATTTACTCAGAAATGTACCCTTACTCTACACAGAAACATACATACAGGAGAGAAACCTTACATGTGTGATGTTTGTGGTGAAAGATTTGCTGGATGTAATTACCTCAGTAGACACACAAAAATACATACAGGAGATAAACCTTACAAGTGTGATGTTTGTAATAAAGGATTTTCTCAGAAATGTAGCCTTAATAAACACACAAAAATACATAAAGGGGAGAAACCTTACAAGTGTAATGTTTGTAGTAAAGAATTTACTCAGGAATATAGATTTAATAGACACACACAAATACATTCAGGAGAGAAACTTTACAAGTGTGATGTTTGTAGTAAAGGATTTACTCAGAAATGTAGACTTAATATACACTTAAAAATACATACAGGAGAGAAACCTTATAAGTGTGATGTATGTAGTAAAGGATTTACTCAGAAATCTGGCCTAAATAAACACACAAAAATACATAGAGAAACCTTACAAGTGTGATGTTTGTGGTAAAGGATTTACTAAAACTAGTTGCCTTGATGCACACAGAATAACACATACAGTGGAAAAACTTTAGTATACAATCATGTAAACTCTCCTCAACACTTTTCAATACATTTTTAGAAAGTATTAGTGATGCCCTTGAAGATCATGTTGGCACTATAAGGATAGGAGATAGAATGATTACCAACTTACGCTTTGTGGATGATTTTGGGGACAGAGACAGAACTTTGGGAATTATCTGAAGACTGGATGTAACAGCACAAGGGTTATGGCATGGAGATAAATGCAGAAAAGACAAAGATGACGACCAACAACGCTGTGACCAAAGCAAATGGACAGGAGCTTGGAATAGTGAACCGCTTCAAGTATCTTGGCTCAACAATCAGTGATGAAGGATAAAAATCAGAGATCCTGGCCAGAATAGCACAAACAACGGCAGCGTTTGCATGATTGAAACATACATTTAATGATAAATGACTCTCCCTCGCCATAAAAGTCAGACTAATGCACTCCTTTTGTATAGATACATCTGATTTCAGCATACCGATTCTGGGACCATGTTTGCCTTCCCTCCTCAATCACTAATCTTTTATCCAGGCTGCATGGTCTGTTTCCAGGACTGCCACTTATAGATGGAATATGGTCTTGTTCATTGACTGTGATGAAAGCAGCCATCTATGAGTTTGTTGTCTGGCTTGCACCTTTCCATGCAGGATCGTATTTGCAAGACCATTTGATCTCGATATGTGCCCGTACCAAGACCATTTGATCTCGATATGTGCCCGTACCAAGACCATTTGAACTCGATATGTGCCCGTACCAATACCATTTGATCTCGATATGTGCCCGTACCAAGACCATTTGATCTCGATATGTGCCCGTACCAAGACCATTTGATCTCGAAATGTGCCCGTACCAAGACCATTTGATCTCGATATGTGCCCGTACCAAGACCAAATGATCTCGATATGTGCCCGTACCAAGACCATTTGATCTCGATATGTGCCCGTACCACGACCATTTGATCTCGATATGTGCCCGTACCAAGACCATTTGATCTCGATATGTGCCCGTACCAAGACCATTTGATCTCGACATGTGCCCGTACCAAGACCATTTGATCTCGACATGTGCCCGTACCAAGACCATTTGATCTCGACATGTGCCCGTACCAAGACCATTTGATCTCGATATGTGCCCATACCAAGACCATTTGATCTCGATATGTGCCTGTACCAAGACCATTTGATCTCGATATGTGCCCGTACCAAGACCATTTGATCTCGATATGTGCCCGTACTGAGTGTGTTTCCTCTTTTTGACAGTTGTCACGAGGTCTTTAAAAGGCCCTATTGCTGTTGCAATTCTTTCAGATTTGTAACTCAAGTCTTTGTATGTGACGCTTAGAAGTCTTTGTATGTGACGCTTAGAAGTCTTTGTATGTGACGCTTAGAAGTCTTTGTATGTGACGCTTAGAAGTCTTTGTATGTGACGCTTAGAAGTCTTTGTATGTGACGCTTAGAAGTCTTTGTATGTGACGCTTAGAAGTCTTTGTATGTGACGCTTAGAAGTCTTTGTATGTGACGCTTAGAAGTCTTTGTATGTGACGCTTAGAAGTCTTTGTATGTGACGCTTAGAAGTCTTTGTATGTGACGCTTAGAAGTCTTTGTATGTTACACTTAGAAGTCTTTGTATGTGATGCTTAAAAGTCTTTGTATGTGACGCTTAGAAGTCTTTGGAAACATCTCATCTCCAAGACCTGTATCCTCTGCTGCAGGTCAGCTGTAATTGTCCATGTCTCACAAGCATAGATGAATATAAACAAAACCAATGTACACATTGATCTGATTTTTGTTCAAAATCTTGTCAGATTTTGTTATGCCGTGCAAGCGCCGCTATTGTCTGTGCTATATTTGCATACTGGGAATCCATTTATTCAAAGAGGCAGGTTATGCCTGCTGCCAGATAGTTAAAGCTATCCATACAATGTTCTTCTTCTTCGATTCTACTTGCTAGGACTGCATGGGGGAGGGAATGTATTGTGGTAAGAAATTTATTTTCTTTCTAAATATTTGCCTGGTCAGCAGCGACAGCCTGCACTATTTGATTTTAGATCATCAATGATTCTTTTTCGTGCACATCATGTACATGAGATCTTCATGTATTTCATCAATCTATGATATGATAAGATGCTGGTCCAATTTCCTTTGTTACCTGAGTATCCTTGAAACTTGCAAGACTTAAAACCTCACTGCTTACAAATGCAATGTTTTCTGTAAAAGATATAATGGTGGCATGACCTTATTAAACATACAAGAAAACATACAGTTGAGAAACCTTACATATGGAAAGTTTGTAATAAAAGATACAAGCTTGAAGTCTTAATGCACACAAAACATGGCACACAGCATATATCTGGGAGAAGCTAGAATTCTTTGGAAAATGTGTGAGAAAAAACATGTCTTTTACCATATGCAGTGCCTGATTTCAGGATAAGACGGATGGGTCAAATAGTGATAAAAATAGTTGTACTAATAAATAAAGGGAAACTGAAATAGGCTTAGTCATTTTGTAAATTAAAACAAACAGGATTGTGAAGGGATCTCACAATGTGAGCCACATAGCTGCTGAGACAATAAATTGTCCCTTTCACTGAACAGATATCAACAAATGACATTGATACATGGAATTAGCATTTCATTTGTTTGGTCACTGTGGACTTATAAAAGGCGACTAATTGCATGATGTAACACCATCGTTAGGTGGTTTGTTTACAGCAGCATAGATGGTGCCAATGCAGTGGAGTATTAATATATTCGAGCTTAGCACGTGAAGCAGAAAACCCTTCTCCTGGTTACATCCAATTCATATTAGAAGTGAGATCTGCACAGGGGCATCTGCCCTTATAAAAGTACAGAGTGTGTAAGATATCTGTATCTATGAAAATGAGCCAACTCACTGCACTTGTGAATATATGACATATTTCCTGTTGCTGTCTTAGGGTATAAAGGGTTTTAAAGAGTCTATACTGAAACACTGCTAGTGCAGTTCTCATCAATGTAAGGATAGGATATTGATTTAATACCACGGGTGGAGTGAGACACATTGCCATCTCTGTTCGTGGATATGAAATGGTGATCGCAAATTTAGATGGCCTTATTACAACTAAAATTATAATGCTTGATTATCTTTCTTCTTTGATCAAATGATGCTATGCTTCTAGTCTGGGGAGGTTCACGAAAGAGACTGCGTTCCAGGTCTTTGACAGTGCCCCACATATTGTCGAGCATAGTCGCTCAGCCGGGCCAGGTCAATACCCCCTGTATATACGGACCTGAACACAATAATTCTAAAAAGTTGTGACGTCGGCAAGAGGGGTCCATGGCAGTTTCTGGTCTACGAACTTCAATATGTAAACTTCTTCTTCTTCTTCTTCTGCGTACACAGTCAGACAGTAACCATTATTTTCTCGAAAAAAGCGGCGGTCATCCTGAGACTCTCGCCACTACCATAGAGCTTGTCTTGCAGTTCCACTGGCAATGGCCACATCTGCTCTCTCTGATCCTCGTATGTCGGGCAGTTCTGCAGCAGATGTTCAGTGGTCATTTTACCAGTACCGCACGGGCATTCGTCGGTACACCCTATCTTCAATTTGTTGAAGAGGTGGTACCTCTGTTGTGGCCAGTGCGAAGTCTGAAGACAACGACCTGCTCTCTTCGGTTCAACTGGTAATAGGCATCGTTTTTGGTGTAACCAGTATGTTCGGTTTCCCATTTGGACATGTACCTGGCTTTGATAAGCCGTTTTGACTCTTCGTACGTCATACTGGTATCTGTTTGTGGTAGCCTTGCACCTTCTTTTGCCAGTCTGTCTGCCTCCTCGTTGCCTTGGATGTTGCAGTGTGACGGAACCCACTGTACCACTACCCTTTTTGGTGCGGACTGCTGGCACAGTTTGCAGAGTGCTGCTCTTAAGTCATTAAGCTCAGTGTTTTTCTGCAATATGTAAACATCTGTGGTCTTTCTTCGTCAGAACGTTTTTATAATTTAAACGTGTTTAGTATCATTTAGACGTGTTTAACATTTGATCGAAGTCATCGTTGATGATGCCTTATCGCTGTGCTGTCCCAGGCTGTCATGATAATAATAAAAATGGGCCACATGTTTTGGTTTTCAAGTTCCCAGATGATGCACAACTTCGAATAGATTGGATAAAAGTAAAACTCTAAGCAGAAAAAACGTCACTACAACTGATAATGCCAAAGTGAGTAAAATGTTTAACCAAATTTATTTGGTCAATTCATTTGAAAGTATGGCACAAATGTCACACAAAGTCAATATGAGCTAACAGAACAGATGGACAGATGAAGTTATATGTTTCCTCAACTTGATGCACTTGATATTGTAATACATACATATACATCCAAAAACTGGTTTCTGTTGATTTTGAAAGACTGTTTTTAAATGCAATCAGGAACGGGACGGCGTGGCCTAGTGGTTAAGTGGCACGGCTCACAACCAGAAGGTGCTGGGTTCGTTCCCCATCACAGCACCGGCCGTTACCCCGGGGAAGCAAACCCTTAGAAAATGCAGGAGGAAGCAGACCCTTACATAAAATGCATGCTGAAGTCGGATGCATTGGGCCGATAGGCGCAAAATAAAAACCACAGTGTAACGCACACCCGCCTTGGGGAATAGAGAAATAAGGCGAACGCAAAGAAAAAAAAAAAAAAAATGCAATCAGGCAACTACATCTTGTAATTATCATTGTAACAAAAATACTCCGCAACAAATAAATATGTATAGGCGGAGATAGTGTATAATGGCATTGTATTAACTTACTGACAAAATATATCATTATGACAGCCACATATACATTTATTAAGAGTGAAATGAGCAAAAAAAGAAATGATGCAAAGAATGAACATGCAAAAAAACAAAAACTTCAAACTGAAAAAGTGAATGAGTACAATTTCTGATACCTAGCTCTCACTCATACTATAAATATGTTGCTTGTACTCAAAATTACCCACAAGAGCTTTTTCTTGTTTGACCTAGCCTTGAATTTGTCATTGTATTTATAAACCATTACCTGTTATTACCTGTTAATTGTTATGACTTTATCACCTTAAAATATTTATAATAAAAAAAAAGAAACGTATTGTGAAATAAAACTAAATTATTTGTAATATAAAAGCTTGGTCTTAACCTAACGTTTTTATACTGGTTTAGAAGACTCTGCAGCATCTGAATGCTACCAGTTTCATTTACATTTCCTTGCTCTAAAAGCTATGCACATTAAATCTATTCTTAAATGCATTAATTGTCCTTGCTTTCACTACTTCCTGTGGCAATGCATTCCAAGCATTCACAACTCTCTGACTCAAATAATAATTATAATCTGGATTTTTGTTTAGTTAATTTGTAGCTATGCCCTCTTGTTCTTGTAGGGGGTTGTATTTTGAAAAACTTGTTTTAGTCTAATTTACCTAATATGTTATTGTTGTTATTTGCATTCGTCCAGTGGTTTGAAATGTTGCAGTCTGAAGACCAGATTGTATGTCTAATGATGGAAAAGATTCATATTAAAGTTGCTCTTGATATCAAGATTATCCTAATTATTTTCTCTTGAAAATCGAGTACGATTCCATACCAACTTTTCTGGGATTTACTTAATTATTAGTCATATTTTTTTTTAAAGTAAATAAAAGTATTAATAACATAATATAATAACATAATAATTTATTCCTTCTATATTTCACTTTCAGTTAAACAATTCCTAAGGCAACCATACGCATCAAAATAAATTATCCCTTTCTAAAATTTCGCTTTCAATTAAACAAGTGACGCCCTTTACATGTTCTCTTATTGCGATAGAGTTTATCGTGCTCAGACCAGGCTGTACAGTCAAATGAGGTCACATATGAATAAACAGATGAGATGCTGGCGCCATCTTTGCTTGCGATGGGCAACTGATAGTATTGCCATCATATAGATATTGTTCATCCATCGTAATCAACGAGGATTACTTTGTCAACATTCACTGTTCGCATGAGTTCGAAGATGGCTAAATAAGCCAATCTGAGCCCTGAATTGTCTGTTGCACTTTGTACAAGGAAATAGGACACACACCCTGCCGAAGACGGATGTGTTGGAACGAAAGGTGCAAATATCGCAGTCAAGCTGTAAACTAGTGACACAACACATTCCGTTCTCTGGACTACATTCTGCTACTTGCAAAGCCCTATTCAAGGCTTGGTATTGAGAATGAACGCAGAAGAAGAAGAAGGACATACATTCCACAGAGTTTGAAGAAGGGCTACGTTAGCAGACTTGCGGAACGATCATCTCTAGATAGCCTCACTTATTCTTGATGCCTCATGTCTCCGAACACTCTCCACAATAGTGCCTCGCCAGTCGGTGTGATTGATGACGATTCCTTCCCAGTCATGGTTAAAACACCACTGGATCAGTGATCTTTTATGTGTGTCCTTGTACCTTTTCCTCTGCCCACTGCTTGCTCTCTTTCCCCTTTGCAGATGACCACAGACCAGCTGCTTTTTAGATGCTGATTCAACAAGGCTAGCCCATCTCAGAAGCGCTGCACTTATCATGGTACATACACACGCACATATATATAAAATATATCACATACATATCAAATCAGTCACACTCTATGTAGTTCATTATGCATTTTTCCCTACCAGCGGTGATATGTGTATCATGACAACGTGAAACGCTTTTCTGAATGTGTCCTCCGTCGTTTTGGAGTATTATGCTTGTATAAGTATCTACATGTGTTGAGAATTACAAAATTTTGTCTACATGAACGACAGGAGCTAGGGAGTACCATGACGTCACCATTCTAAAATAATGGCTTTGACTGGTCTGCTAAAATACGCGGGGTGGGGGTGGATGGTCACCCAACCCCTGCCAACTGACTTAGTGCCGCTGGTGGAAGACACACATGATCACCATAATTGACAACGGCTCGGAAGGCAATAGCTGGACCAGCCTGGTATCGGGCTTAGGGCACACCGGGGAACAGAAGTGGAATAGCGGCCAGAACCATACTGATAGCAATGGCAAACTACTGTATGTAAATTGTCAAGAAAATCATGACAGCTAAATATAAGACAACACAAAAATTCGATGGTGAGACCCCCATGCCAGCCAGATCAAGTAGGCACAGTGAGGATGAGCACAATGCCAGGTCAAGTACAAGTATTAGTGATGACGGCCAAAAACCAGTGAAAAATTACAGTGAAAAATCTTGGTGCTAGTATGAACAAAAAACTCTGAATTGGGACATGAAACCCAAGAAGCCTATATCAAGGAAAACTTCTCATGATTGAGAAGGAAATGGAGGAAACACAAGTAGACATATTAGGTATCTCGGAACAGGTGGGCCGGCAGGGTGCCTTGTATTCTCAGTGAGAGGAATGAGTGGTTATAGCAGATTTGGTTTCCTTTTATCAAAAAGAGCGTCTGCAGCACTGCGTGGTTACAATCTGGTTAATGATCGGGTCTTTAAGATCAGATTAAACAGGAAAAACAGAAACATCACACAAATAGAAGTGTAACAACCCATTGCAGCAGCAGTATAAGATGAGATAGACGAGTTTTACAATGATTTACAAGAGACAGTAAATAAAGTAGAGACGAGACATGATAATCATAGGAGATTTCAATGCGAAAATACGAAGCAAAAGAGTAAAGGAAGAAGAGAGAATACATGGACCCTTTGGATTAGGGTTCAGAAATAAAAGTGAAGAAGAGATAATGGAATTGTGTATGGAAAACAATCTCTTCATTGCAAATATGCTCTTTAAACAACACCCCAAGGGACTGTATACGTGGATATCACCGGGAAACGCAGAAATCAAATGGACTACATTCTAATGCCACAACGATGGAGATCAGGTGAACATGTGCAGACTACCAGCTACTAGTCGCAGACATCAAGATAAGACTGAAAAAGCTGGTGAAATACGCCAGACCAATTCAATATGTCTACCTAATACCACTAGAATACACAGTAGAGGTAATGAATAAGTTTGCAATGCTCATGTCAGTGCACAAAGACATGACACCCGATGAACTCACAATACCTGCAAGAAATCATCTCATCTACAGGTAACATTGTACCTAGAAAACGGCACACACAACAGTTACATCACTGAAAAGACCATGAGACATAGCAGAAAGAAAAAAGTTAAAACAATCTGAGATAGAGCGCAGTGGTGACAAATACTTCTTTTGCGTTCGTTCTCAATCTCCCGCTACCAAGCCCTGAACAGTGCTTTGCAAGTAGCAAGATGTAGTCCGGAGAATGGAAGAGTTGTCACTAGTTTACAGCTTGACTGTGATATTTGCACCTTTTGGTCGGACACATCTTTCTTCGCGACAAATACAGAAACAGCACAAGTGAGCGTAGAAGAGAGATTCCGAAGGACAAGAAACGACACATATTGAACACATGTATAAATGAATGAAAGCATAGGTGATCCTCCGGCAGAGCAGGAAACAAGATGGTGATCCTCCGGCAGAGCAGGAAACAAGATCCTCCGGCAGAGCAGGAAACAAGATCCGCCATTGATCTCCTCTCAAACTTCTTCTTCTTCTTCATCGTACGCTGGTTACAGCGATATACGTTGCACTGTTTTATTTTGTTAAGCCTGTGGCTCAGTGCATCCGATTTCAACAGGCGTTTCTGTAGGGATGCCCTCCTTAGCCTTTGGCTGTCCCCAGCCTATCTGCAAGGCAGCAATTGTTTTTGGTCAGAGTTGTCTCTCTTAGGGAAGTTGTCTTGCAGGACTATCGAGTCTTCCCCACTCGTGTCTATAGGGTTTGGCAATGATGTGATATGATGGACTATGTACTAGTTTGTACTATCCCGGAAGAGAGGCAGTCCAGTGTGACTGTCTCAGGATCGTCACGTCCTGCCAGAAACATAGCATATGCATGTGAGTGAGGTATCTCTTTGCTCCCTTTATTATCTCGGCTCATCTGCAGTGATGGCACGCCTAGCATTCCCCGCCACCTGGGACGTTGTCACAATCTCTTCTCAAGCAACAAAGCTCCGGGAACTTATGCTGGCAGACAAGGGATGGCTGAGAAGCTTACTCATTTGTTTGGCAAAATGTGGAAGATCATGCCACAAGAAATTAAGGATGCTTCCATTGCTTGTATACATAATCGTAAAGGTGGTAAATAAATGTGTGATAGCCCCAAAAGGTTATCTCTGGTATTCGTTGGAGGAAAGGTGCTTGCAAAAATACTTCTCTGCAGACTAAATCTTCACCTGCAGCAGGGGTTACTAACTAAGACAGATTTAGGTACCTTGGCAGTACTCTATCTAAAGTTATTCACATAGATGATGAGGTGAATACAAGAATAGATAGGGAAAGGGTGGCACTTGGTAGACTTCGCAGTAAGATGTGGGGCAGGCGAGGGATTAGGACTCATTAGGGGGGACATAAAACGCGGAACAAAATAGGAAAGAAGCAAAGGAAAATTGAGGAAGTTTTGAAAAAACTGCAAATGGGTAGTCGAGTTGACAAGGTAAAACCATTGTTATCAGCTATGTATGGCTCGAAGAAGAAAATGTAAATAGGAAGTAGAAGAAAGGGAGGTTCTAGTGGGGAAAAAAAACACAGGACAGGGATTTTTGCAAAGAAGTATGCAACTATAAATGAGGGTTCAGTCTTGATAGTAGGGGATTCAGTGGTGAGGGAGGTTGGTAAACATTTGTCAGAACAACTTAAAATGTTTGAAAAAATATATAGCGGGGGTGCTAATATTGTGGATATATAATGGGAAATAAAGTTGATAGGTGACAGAGTAGCAGTCATGTTGTGGTAATGGTAAAGAGAAAATTATGCTAAACTACAAGAGTCTGGTGATAACCTGATGAAAACAATAAAAGAAAGAAAGTACAGGAAGGTCACCATGATGGATATTTTAGGCAGAACGGTTGGGTCAGATTATTTCTTCTTCTTCTTAACGCTGTCAGACGTCGACCTTTATTTTTTTCGAAAAAAAGCAGCGGCCATCCTGAGGCTGTCGACACTGCCGTAGAGCAGATTATTTAAATAGTAAGAAAATAGGCATCAACCTCAGGTTACAGGTGATGTCAGCAGATATGGGTATAGAGTTTATTGAGGAGAAAATAGACGAACATAAAATGCTAGACGTGAAAGAATTACATCTAAATAAGAAAGGACAGCATACGGTAGCGAAGTATGTTTCATCACTGTGTTAAAAATGTTAACTAGTAAGGCCTATGAAGTATAAAACCAAAGATAAGCCTACAACAGAATGTCATAGAGGAGACAGTCAAATGGAAGAGATAAGATTAGGGAAGAGTGAAATCAGTTAGTTGAGAAGTAACAATAAAATTGATAAAGCAAAAGCAGAAATTGGAAAAACAACAAAATAAACTAAAATGTTTTTATGCAAATGTGAGAAGCATAGTTAATAAAAGAGGAGAATTTGAAGTGTATGTAGAAGAAGAAAAACTAGATCCGATGGAGTTAGCAGAATCATGGGCATATGAGGACATTGCAGATAGTGAATTGAAATAGAGGGATATATATAATGTTAAAGAAAGACAGGGTATTTGGAGACGAGGGGAATAAAACTATCAGAAATGATCTTTCATCTGGAAACAAAAAGAAAGTGTATGGGGAGAAATAGAAAGAGATGGAGAAAAACCAGTGGCTGGAGTATGTTACAGAAGTCGATCAAGTCCAAAATAAAAAGATGAGGAGCTGATTAGTAGCATAGAAAAGGCAAGTGGAGGGAAATTTTTATTATTGGGGGATTTCAACTTTCCAGAAATTAAATGGGAACAGGCAGAAGCACATAGAAATATATATATATAGACAATTAAATCAAAAGAAACATTTTAAAAATATTTGTAAAAGCAGAAGTTAGCTCAGAAAACGAATAAAACAGCAAAAATTGACTTGGAAAAAAAATAACTTGCTCAGAAAATCAAGACTGATAGTAAAAGCTTATTTTCTTATGTAATAAATAAACAAAGAATGAAAGACAAAGTAGGCCCTCTCATAGACAGTACAGTGAAATAATAAGTGAGAATAGGGAAGCAGCTAATCTTCGAAGTACTTTGGCATAGTCTACACAAAAGAGGACTGCTCAAAGATCCCAGAGCCTTTATATTTCTTTCAAAGAGACGTGGATACAGCGGGTTTAAGATCATTCTGTATTACAGAGGAAATGATTTTTTTTTAAATTGGAGGGATTGAAAGTGGATAAATGTCCAGGTATCTATCTATATCTTGGTGCCATTATCATCTTGGTGCCATCATCTACTTGGTCTACCCCTTCCTCTTTTGCCTAGCACCATACCTTCCACCATTACCGCATAAAAGAGAAGAATTGGAACTGTATGTAGAAGAAGAAAAACCAGATACAATAGGGTTAACAGAATCATGGACATATGAGGAGATTGCAGATAGTGAACTTGAAATTGAGGGATATACAATGTTAAGGAAAGATAGGATAATTGGAGACAAGACTAAGGGAGGTGGCGTTTTATTATACTGTATAAATTCTGTTAATATAACGATCAAAAATTATTTATCATGTGGTAACAAAAATGAAAGTGTATGGGGAGAAATAGAAAGTGGGGGTGAAAAAACAGTGATTAGAGTGTGCTATAGATGTCCATCAAGTCAAAAAGAGGAAGATGAGGAGCTGATTAGTAGCATAGCAAAGGCAAGTAAAGGGAAATTATTATTAATGGGAGATTTCAACTATCCAGAAATAAAATGGGATATGGCAGAAGCACTTGTAGAGTCAAAACCTTTTGTTACGTGCATAACTGACAATTTTTTAATTCAACATGTAGAAGCAGCCACCAGAGGCAAAAACATACTCGACCTAGTTTTTACCACAGAGGAAAATATGATTGAAAACATTACCGTTGGGGAACTGTTTGGCTCAAGTGACCATCAAATCATCCGTTGGGATCTTATTGCAGGGAAAGAAGTAAACATAAACACGCGAACATACGACTACTCTAAGGCAGATGTTAAGAGGATGAAAGAGGCAGCGAACCACATAATCTGGAAAGATATTATTGTAGGAACAGATGTTGAACAGGAGTGGGAAAGTTTTAAAACAGTTCTAGAAACGCTAAAAGAGGATTGTGTTCCATGTAGGGAGGTAAACCCCAAGCGTAAAAAGTGGATAACTAGATTTGTAGTGAAATGTAGAAGAGCAAAAAATAAAGCATGGCAAAAATATATAGAGGCAGGTAAATCAAAAGAAACATATTTAAAATATTTCGAGAAGCAGAACATATCTCAGAAAGCGAATAAAACAGCAAAAATAGACTTTGAAAAAAAACTTGCTCAGAGGATCAAAACTGACAGTAAAAGCTTCTTTTCTTATGTTAGAAATAAACAAAGAACGAAAGACAAAGTAGGCCCTCTCATAGACAGTACAGGGAAAATAATAAGTGAGAATAGGGAGGCTGCTAATCTGCTCAATCAGTACTTTGGCACAGTCTTCACAAAGGAGGACTGCTCCGAGATCCCAGAGCCTATAGATATTTTTCAAAGAGACATGGATACAGCGGGATTAAGATCAATCTGTATTACAGAGGAAATGGTTTTTAAAAAATTGGAGGGGTTGAAAGTGAATAAATGTCCAGGTCAAGATGGTATTCACCCAAAATTGCTGTATGAAATTAGAAATCAACTAGCAAAACCATTGGCTATATTATGTTCTCAATCACTTACAAAAGGGATTGTTCCACGGGATTGGAAAGATGCAGGAGTGATCACCTTATTAAAAAAAGGCAAAAAATCAGATCCGGCAAATTATAGACCGGTGAGTTTAACGAGCATAGTCTGTAAATTGTTAGAGTCAATAATCAAAGAAAACATTGTAATGCATTTAGAAAAATCTAATCTAATTAGAAATAGTCAGCATGGGTTTACTAGAGGGAGATCATGCTTAACAAATCTATTAGAATTCATGGAGGAGGTTACTAAAATCATAGATAAAGGGGAGCCAGTGGATGTTATTTATCTAGACTTTGCAAAGGCCTTTGATAGAGTACCTCATCAAAGATTATTTCGAAAGTTAAAATCACATGGAATAGGTGGCGAAGTTGCCAAATGGATTGAAAATTGGTTAACGGGAAGAAGGCAGAGGGTGGGCATAAATAAGGAGTACTCTGAGTGGAGTGAAGTGAAAAGTGGTGTGCCACAGGGCTCGGTTTTGGGACCAATTTTGTTCTTGATATATATAAATGATTTGGACATTGATATGAGATCCATGATTGCAAAATTTGCTGATGACACAAAACTATGCAGTAGTGTCTCATCTAAAGCGGAAGTGGATATATTGATGTCGGATTTAGATAAAATTCGAGAATGGTCTGTAAGCTGGCAAATGGAGTTTAATGTAGATAAATGTACAGTCATCCACATGGGTAGATCCAATATGGAACATAATTACAGAATGGGAGAAAACAATATTAGAAAGATAGATAAGGAAAGGGACCTAGGGGTTATAATAGATCATACAGGAAAGGTGAGTGAGCAAGTTAAGGTAGCAGTGAAAAAGGCAAATGCAATGTTAGGTATGATAAAACGAAATATTAAACATAGGAGCAAGGAACTGATCGTTAAACTGTATAAAGCTTTAGTTAGACCTAGATTGGAGTACTGTGTACAGGTATGGAGTCCTTATCATAGAGGGGACATAAACATGCTAGAAAGAATACAAAAAAGAGCGACAAAGATGATAGTGGGATTCCAGAATTACAGTTATGAGGAACGACTCAGAAAAACCGGCCTACCGTGTCTCGAAGAGAGAAGAATTCGTGGTGACTTAATACTGGTTTATAAGATGATCAAAGGAATCGATAAATTAGATTATAACAAGTTTTTTAAAATACAGCCACCTACAATAACACGAGGGCATAGCTACAAGCTGATTAAAGAGAGGTCCAGGTTATATATTAGGAAATATTTTTTTAGTCAGAGAGTGGTGTCTGCTTGGAATGCATTGCCAGGGGAGGTAGTGGAGGCAGGGACAGTTAATGCATTTAAGAATAAACTGGATGCGCATAGATTTTTGAGCAAGGTGATGTAAATGTAACTGGTTGTATACAGACTCTGCAGGGTCTTCTAAACCAGTATAAAGACGTTAAGTTAAGTTATATATGTTGTATAGAAAAGGGAGAGGATACATCCCTGTCTTACTTCCTTTTATATTGCAAATCAATCTGATGTTTACCCACATACTCGGACAGCAAATTGTTGATCTTGGTATAATGTTTCAATGAGATGAATAATATGCAAAGGAAACCCCATTTCCTTCATGATTCTCCACAGATTTTGATCTATTACCGTATCGAATGCCATGGGATAATCAATGAAACATGTGTGTGTGTGTGTATATATACATAAATAGTGAAGTGGTACTTGTTGCTGCATATTCACGTATGTTCATGTTTTCATTTTTTGTTAGGTCTACGTTGTCCTAAGTGGCATACCCCGATTCTTAAATGCTCAGCCACTCTCTGGCTAACATGGCTGCCTGGTTGTGTTTTGTGTTATTGTGTGTAGAGATCCTTGTTTATTTTGTGATTTGTTGTCTCCTGTCGAAGCCTTTATATATAACAAAATTTGTGTAGATTTAACGTGGGTTTCGTTTTTGTTTTCTGTTCAACTTAACTTATTGTCCTTATACTGGTTTAGAAGACTCTGCAGAGTCTGTAAATGAGAAATATTCTCGGTGGACCTACTACCAGGCTACCGCAGCAATAAGAGTAAACACCGAAATGAAAGTTTATTTGAGTTGTAGCCACCATGCCTATGACTGACATGATCATATCACATGCCAGTAATTTCATACAGCAAAACAGTTATACTTAACTTAACTTAACGTCTTTATACTGGTTTAGAAGACCCTGCAGAGTCTGTACACAACCAGTTACATTTACATCACCTTGCTTGCTCTAAAAGCTATGCGCATCTAGTTTATTCTTAAATGCATTAACTGTCCCTGCCTCCACTACCTCCCCTGGCAATGCATTCCAAGCAGACACCACTCTCTGACTAAAAAAATATTTCCTAATATCTAATCAGGACTTCTCTTTAGTCAGCTTGTAGATATGCCCTCGTGTTATTGTGGGTGGCTGTATTTAAAAAAACTTGTTATAGTGATAGTCCAATTTATCCATTCCTCTGATCATCTTATATACCTGTATTAAGTCACCACAAATTCTTCTCTCTTCGAGACACTGTAGGCCGGTTTTTCTGAGTCGTGCTTTAACTTGCTCACTCACCTTTCCTGTATTATCTATTATAACCCCTAGGTCCCTTTCCTTATCTATCTTTCTAATATTGTTTTCTCCCATTCTGTAATTATGTTCCATATTGGATCTACCCATGTGGATGACTGTACATTTATCTACATTAAACTCCATTTTCCAGCTTACAGACCATTCTCAAATTTTATCTAAATCCGACATCAATATATCCACTTCTGCTTTAGATGAGACACTACTGCATAGTTTTGTGTCATCAGCAAATTTTGCAATCATGGATCTCATATCAATGTCCAAATCATTTATATATATCAAGAACAAAATTGGTCCCAAAACCGAGCCCTGTGGCACACCACTTTTCACTTCACATCACTCAGAGTACTCTTTATTTATGCCCACTCTCCGCCTTCTTCCCATTAACCAATTTTCAATTCATTTGGCAACTTACCCACCTATTCCATGTGATTTTAACTTTCAAAATAATCTTTGATGAGGTACTCTATCAAATGCCTTTGCAAAGTCTAGATAAATAACGTCCACTGGCTCCCCTTTATCTATGATTTTAGTAACCTCCTCCATGAATTCTAATAGATTTGTTAAGCATGATCTCTCTCTAGTAAACCCATGCTGACTATTTCTAATTAGATTAAACTTGTCTAAATGCATTACAATGTTTTCTTTGATTATTGACTCTAACAATTTACAGACTATGCTCGTTAAACTCACCGGTCTTTAATTTGCTGGATCTGATTTTTTGTCTTTTTTGAATAAGGGGATCACTCTTGCATCTTTCCAATCCCGTGGAACAATCCCTTTTGTAAGTGATTGAGAACATAATATAGCCAATGGTTTTGCTAGTTGGTCTCTAATTTCATACAGCAATTTTGGATGAATACCATCTTGACCTGGACATTTATTCACTTTCAACCCCTCCAATTTTTTAAAAACCATTTCCTCTGTAATACAGATTGATCTTAATCCCGCTGTATCCATGTCTCTTTGAAAAATATCTATAGGCTCTGGGATCTTGAAGCAGTCCTATTTTGTGTAGACTGTGCCAAAGTACTGATTGAGTAGATTAGCTGCCTCCCTATTCTCACTTATTATTTCACTGTACTGTCTATGAGAGAGCCTACTTTGTCTTTCGTTCTTTGTTTATTTCTAACATAAGAGAAGAAGCTTTTACTGTCAGTTTTGATCCTCTGAGCAAGTTTTTTTTCGAAGTCTATTTTTGCTGTTTTATTTGCTTTCTGAGATATGTTCTGCTTGTCCAAATATTTTAAATATGTTTCTTTTTATTTACCTGCCTCTATATGTTTTTTCCATGCTTTATTTTTCACTCTTTTACATTTCACCATAAGTCTAGTTATCCACTTTTTACGCTTGGGGTTTACCTCCCTACATGGAACACATTCCTCTTTTAGCGTTTCTAGAACTGTTTTAAAACTCTCCCACTCCTGTTCAACATCTGTTCCTACGACAATATCTTTCCAGATTATGTGGTTCGCTGCCTCTTTCATCCTCTTAACATCTGCCTTAGAGTAGTCATATGTTCGCGTGTTTATGTTTACTTCTTTCCCTGCAATAAGATCCCAACGGATGATTTGATGGTCACTTGAGCCAAACAGTTCCCCAACGGTAACGTTTTCAATCATATTTTCCTCCGTAGTAAAAACTAGGTCAAGTATGTTTTTGCCTCTGGTGGCTGCTTCTACATGTTGAATTAAAAAATACACAAGCAATTTCAGAGCGGAGGCAGAGGCACCGAGGGCGGCAGTGGAAGAAATGGTGACACATAAAGAAAATGAAAGCCATATAGTCCTGCATACAGATGCTCTCGCCGTAGTCACAGCGCTAAAAAGCCAGAAAAACACTGAGCTTAATGACTTAAAAGCAGCACTCTGCAAACTGTGCCAGCAGTCCGCACCAAAAAGGGTAGTGGTACAGTGGGTCCCATCACACTGCAACATCCAAGGCAACGAGGAGGCAGACAGACTGGCAAAAGAAGGTGCATTACTACCACAAAAGGATACTAGTATGACGTACGAAGAGTCAAAACGGCTTATCAAAGCCAGATACATGACCAAATGGGAAACCGAACATACTGGTTACACCAAAAACGATGCCTATTACCAGTTGAACCGAAGAGAGCAGGTCGTTGTCTTCAGACTTCACACTGGCCACAATAGACTGAGGTACCACCTATTCAACAAATTGAAGATAGGTGGTACCGACGAATGCCCGTGCGGTACCGGTAAAATGACCGCTGAACATCTGCTGCAGAACTGCCCGACATACGAGGATCAGAGAGAGCAGATGTGGCCATCACCAGTGGAACTGCAAGACAAGCTCTATGGCAGTGGTGACAGCCTCAGGATGACCGCCGCTTTTTTTGAAAAAATAATGGTTACTGTCTGACTGCGTACGAAGAAGAAGAAGAAGAATTAAAAAATTGTCAGTTATGCATTTAACAAAAGGTTTTGACTCTACAAGTGCTTCTGCCATATCCCATTTTATATTTACTTGATTACTAAATAACTTGAAGTATGTTCCTTCAAGAATTGCTTCTATTTCTCTATTATGCTGCTTAAGATTTTAATTGAGTGAAATTGACTTCTATCTTCTTTAGTTTTCTTAGTCTTCGTAAAATGAGAATTCTTGTATTGACTGCATGTTATTTAGGCTCCGTCCATGAACTCATACTCCTGTTATATGCTCTTTGTATTTCATCCTTAATTAAATTATGCATTTTAAAATTACATAAAATTAGCTAATATTATATCACATAAACCTCCACATTTGTAGAACAGTTTTTAATTCTTCTAGACTATATCTTACAGAAAAAACATTATTTAACATAATTAAATGTAAATTGTATATGTTTGCATGCCTAATTTAATGATTTTCTTCCATACTGTCACAAATGTTGATAGGACTTATGTACAATAAAGTCTAGTGTATTATTTGCATACTGCATTATGTTTAGGTTAGTGTGCATTCCAATGAGAGAGTCATGTTTGACAGTAGGAATGTCAGATTGTATATTTAACTTGATAGAAACATTTTTTTCTTTGATTTTGTAATTGTCCCAAAAATGTTTATATTTGTGATTTACTAATTACAATTTTATTATTTTTTGCAGATAAAGTTCTGTTAAAATTTAGGAGTGCTTTAGATTGATTTGTAAGACCAAGTTATACTTTTGTTGAGATAAAATCAACACGTTTGTCAAATGACAATGGAAAACCAACAAGCAGACAGTGAGATGTTTCAACAAGAAGTAAAAACAACACAGGTAAACCATGGCCGTAGTTCAGCAAAGAAAGCATCAAAAAAGTTTATATTCAGTGTGTAATGGAAACTAAGATAAACTTTGTATCTGTATCTTGTGAAGGGATTTCTATTTATATACTTAATTCATGGTCTATTCGTTGGAACTGATGTATCGATGACCAATGTTTTGTGAATAAGAGGTTGCTATAACATCTAAAAAAATTAATTTTAAAAGCGAGAAATGGTGGGTGGTTCAAATCCCACATTTTAAAAGCATACATTGGTCTCAAGAAAGGTGAGATTAGTGTCTATTCCTATTGGAGAGGGATGATAAACTTGGAGGTCCTGTGTGCACATAAAATAGTTTCACCCTTGGCAGTTGAAAATTGAAAAGAGCAGACAGTTAGCCTCTTTCCAGGCAAAAATTCTAAAGGTAATGACATTCCTACCCAATGGTGTCTGTCATGAAGACAAAAAAGGAGAGACCCTCCATGACGCAACAGGCAAATCTGCTGTTCTTGTGTGCATATGAGTGTGTAGCGTGTCTTTTGCAGAACATCACTCTTACAAGTACCAACCTATTTGACTGCTATAAGATTCTTGACAGGTATGCAGGAAGAGAGGTTGTCATTACTTTTCATAGATGGAGAAGCAATCGAACCAAAACAAATTCCTTTGTCTGCCAAACTGGACAAGATGGGATCTGGGCCAGAGTGTTGGGATTATGAAACCAAAATTCTCCCCTATGTCATGTTGCCTCCACACACAATTGTTAGTATAACAAATACATCTAAACTTATAGGGGTAGAAGAGGAATAACTAAGTGAAATAAGTAATTTTATCCTAGAGCAACATAGATTCTATACGTCATCTTCTGCAGACTGCACATGCACACAATATATTCTTGATGAAATATTAATGTTCTCTTCATGAAGTGTCATCAAGTTTTAGAAATATACTTTCTAACACATGTTAAGATATATTTTTTTCCATCAGAATTTCGACACATTGTTTCCTAAGGTATATTATTTCTAACTTTGTCTGACATTTACTGCGTTTAAATAAGTCAAACTGTTGATATTATTTACCCTTTGGATCTCTTTAATGAAAAATTCCTACATTACGCAGTGCTAGAATATATATTGGAATAAATTACTTCAGTCCAGTGGGTGAAACATCATTTATAACAAATAATTGACATTTTTCATGTTGGATTAATAAATGTTATAATATGTGTCAGTATAATATATGTTCTAATGTGAATTGTCACTCTTTCTTTTCACCAGCCAATAAGGAATACAGATACTAATGTCTCCCATTTAGTTGTTGGAATAAAGCAGGAACTAGATAATGAGGTAAGTATGTACAAATGTAATACTATTCTTTGATCGAAAATGATTTCTTTTTGTAATTATAGATACATAAAGTTATTTTTTTAATTGAACAATTTAGATGTTGACTCTTTGCTGCATGATAGTGGCCTTGTCTGATGCTAGGAAGAACAGACTGCCAACCATAATGAATGTGTTTTCAAGACAGCAGCCAACTTCTTACAATCTGTTTGGTTTGAGGCCATCCTTTATAGGGTGATTTAGTCGTTTCCATTATTTAACTTTAAGCTGCTATAGTTCTTTGATTCAATCAATCTCCATTAGTAAGGCTGCTGCACTTTGTTCATGTCACATCTCAAAGGTCTCCTCAATCTTACGTTTGTGCCTATCTAATATAGCCCATGTTTGACACTGATAACATAACATAGAGATGATCAGCGTATTTATCAACGTTTGTGTAGTGGACATGGTGACACCTGGATGTTTCAGTATCATTGCTAGCTGGTAGTATCTTGTTTGTCTTTTGAATTTTGCATGAGCTGCAGAGGTCAGCGATACAGAGCTGACTGCTAGCATCAGGGCCAGCCAACCACTACTGCCAAGACCCTTCTCCACCTGCATGTGGTGATCCTGGATAACAGGCTGCAACAGAGCAGACTGACTAATGAGAAGAGAAAAAAGAGGGATGGTTAACCCTGAACCTAAAATTGACTGCTGTAGTCAAATGTGTCGAACCAAAATGTGCAGATACTGCAGTCAAGCTATAAATTATGATACAACACATTTCATCCTCTGGACAACATCCTGCTACTTGTAAAGCCCTTTTCAGGGCTTGGTGGCAAATAGTTTAAGAAAGAACAAAGGAGAAAAAGAATTCTATTTTAGATTTCTCTGTCCAGTCTGCCGTCATCAGTGAAGACTTTTCCCCAGGTACATAAATTCCTGTACCTGCTGTAGGAATTACTGTCAATTTGGAAACTGCACTGTATCAATTGATTTTTGGTTATCATAGCTTATCTTATCACAGTAGATCTTCATGTCATACTCTATGCAGGCTGAGTCGAGACGGCGAGGGTTGAGTTCAGATATGTGAGGTGTTGTAAATCATCTTGTTTATTGTTGAAGAGAATCTGGTCATCTGTGAAAATCAATTCATGGAGAGATTCTTCACTTAGCAATTAGTTAACTAACTAACTAAGATGATGAATAATACAAGGCTTCTCACACATCCTTGGTGCACTCCATTTTGTCATTCTACATTGAACATTCTACCACTTTTTGTTTGTTGACATGTTCCATCGCTGCATATTTTCAGACTAAAGACAACATCCAATCACAGCTTCCGTTCCTACAAGAAAAGATGAAGCAGGAACAAATGTACATGGTAAGGTTGGTTATTGATGTACAAATAATGACAGTTTTTAATCAAGTTGCTGAAATATGTAATTACCTGTATACACTGGAATATCCTGAGATGAAACAGATGTTAGGTCTCAATTCAACATCATCATCACGTTTATGGCTCAGCGTAAGATTTTGAAACATTCGTCTAGTTATCCTTCTCTAGTTTTTAAAAAACAAATGCCATTTTTAACTACTTAAAAGTAGTGCTTCTCAAAGTAGTAGTTGGGGCCAAGATGCAGCATGAATGAGTTGACAGCAGCCAGTAACTCATATCTGGCTGTTTGCAAAAGGGTCAGCGAACCACAGCTGACCAAGACTCTATTCCACCTTTTTAAATTATTAACTACTTAAAAGTAGTGCTTCTCAAAGTAGTAGTTGCGGCCAAGATCCAGCATGAATGAGTTGACAGCAGCCAGTAACTCATATCTGGCTGTTTGCAAAAGGGTCAGCGAACCACAGCTGACCAAGACTCTATTCCACCTTTTTAAATTATTAACTACTTAAAAGTAGTGCTTCTCAAAGTAGTAGTCAGGGCCATGATGCAGCATGAATGAGTTGACAGCAGCCAGTGACTCATATCTGGCTATTTGCAGTAGACCAAGACTGGTCTGCTGACCCGTTGTGGTCTGTAAGCCTTCAGAAGCCAGTTCATGGTTATACACTTTTCAGTTTGCATAAAAATTGATTTCAGTATAGTTATTTGAGCTTCAAAATTCTATGACTTTTTTAAAAATATTCTCATTTATTAAGTCTCATTGAAATTTGTAAAATAACTATTGTTTTACAAAATCATAATTAAAAGTGCTTAAAAATGCAATGGGTATATGGTAATACAGTTTTCAGTTTGGATAAAAATTGATTTCAGTAAAGTTATTTGAGCTTCAAAGTTTGACCACTTTATAACCTGCTTGATTGTCTGAAATCCATTAGCATAGCGAGGTTTTTCATGATAGCAATCAATATTTCTTTGAGAGATCCTCTTTTAACTAAAAGCTCAAACCTAGGAAGTCTTTTCTATTATTTGTTGGAAGCACTTTTAGTTTTGTTAAAGGATTATCTCTCTGGATTCTACTGGTGAAGACACACCCCTTTCAATGTCACATGATATCAGGATGCATTGACCAGTGTATGGATGCGTGTGTTTATCTGTTTGTAATGTGCTGTTGAGTGTGTTCCAATACAGTCATTTGCAGTAGTTTTTTTTGCCAGTCCTTTCTGTACATGGAGAATAGATATATATGTAAGTTCACTTTTAATTATTCCAGAAATCTGAAGAGATTACCGTCCATGAAGGTGTGTCCATGAAGACAAGAAATGTTGACAACTTTAATGACACAATGACAGGACCTATCAAAGTGGAAAACCCTGATCATTGTGGAGAGGATGTATGGAGGCATATAAAAGATGGTAAGTCAATAACTTGTGACATGATCAATGGTAGGTTTGTATACAACAGAGAGGTAAGGAACTCGTCTTTCATGAAATGAACAAACAAAAGAACAAAACAGTGGGTGTCCAAATCCCACAAGGTTCAAGCATTTTAGAAGAGATGGGATCATGTGCCTAGTTCTATTAATAACTAATGATAACCTTGGCTGTCTCTTGTACACACTGCTAACAACCAAAAACATTTGGAAATTAATTAAATTCCGATGCAAGTCGCATGGTGGAGTTTAATTCGGTGGGGGGAGAGGATCTGCATCCCGTGCTATATCCAGTCATTTCAACTAACTCGTCTTGCTGCTGGTCCAAGGTTGCTTGGGATAAGTTCTGCTTTTTTGAGCCAACCACTCCAGCTCTGTCCATGACATTCCTATTTGCTTTATCTGTCTTGAGCTCTCTTTCTCAAATGCGTTTTGGTCTTCCTCTACCTCTTTGTCATTGGGGTTCTAGAACAGAGACTTTTTTGTGATGTTATCAGTTGTTTTCCTTAATCTTATTATACCATTTCAATCTCTCTCTTCTGCACTGGATCCAATTTATGAAAATCTGTATCCTTTTTCATTATTGTTTTTCTTGATCTTGTTTCAGAGCTCATATTGTAGCACAGACTTTACAATTTGTATTTTTTTGTTTGACTGTATTTTTTTATGTACTTACTTTTTGTGTCCAAACACCACGTTATACAGTATTCAGCGACATGAATTGCCCTGTCATTTGCCTCAAGTATGTCACACTTATTGCATGTTTGGACATTGGGGCAGGTCGTCAGGTGGTCTGGGTCCTGTATTTTGCTACAGTCGCATGTGTCATCATCTGTGTATCTCCATCATTTCACATTTCTCTTGCACCGTGATACACCGGTTCTAAGTCTGTTCAGCGGCTTCCATGTCATGTATGATAGATGATATCCGGGGGCAGGTTCCTCCTAAAGTTCCATCTCTGGGGCCTGCATTAGTTCATGCTATCTCTCGATGTGGCAATTTTCAGGGTTTGTCTGTATGGGCTGTGTTAATTTTAGGAAGCTATGTCTGGATTTGAGTCTTGTACTCTGTAGCTGATGTCCAAATATTGGGTGCCTTGGGTCGTGCTCCATTTTTTCTCATTCAATTTTTGCTGCAACGTCTCTTCTAATCTCGGGTGGTGCTATGTCAATTATGGGATATATTTTATCAATGGGGGTGGGTTTTAGGCACCCTGATACTATCCGACCTGCCTCATTTATTGCTGTATCAACTAGTTTGTGGAGCCGCGTAGCGTAGTGGTTAGCGCGCTGGCTTGGCATCTGAGTGGTCCTGGGTTCATTCCCCAGTTGAGGCGGTAATGTTTTTTTCAGACCGCAATGGCTCCCGGGTCGACCCAGCCTTAAATGGGTACCGGTTCAGTCCAGGAAGTAAAAGCGGCTAGGGAGAGGAGATGGCTACCGCCCTCATATAGCCGAGCCTTTGAAATGTGAGTTCGCTAACACCTCACACCCCTACGGCAGTAATGCTAAGGAATACTTTACTTTACTTTGCTTTGCTTTGCTTTGCTTTGCTTCGCCTCGCCTCACCTCACTTTACTTCACCTCACCTTACCTTACCTTACTTTACCTTACTTTACTTTACTTTTCTTTACTTTACAACTAGTTTTGCATGGGCAGTTTTTTTCAAAACTGGTCTAGCATATTCAGCTATAGAAAAACAAAAGGGTAAGTGCAGATGTACAAGGACTGATAGCTATTTCTTATTATATATTATTTCTTGTGTGTATCTTACACTTTTGTTTCCTGGCATTGCGTTATGTAAGACAATGTGCGGTCTAACTTCACACCTAGATATTTGAGTGCCGTGCAGTGTTGAAGCTCCTGCCCTTGCCACCTAATCTGAAAGTTTTACTTGGATTTGGTTTAAGATGATTATTGTGGTAATATTCTGCAAGGGCTGTGAGAGAAAATGACAGCGTGTTTTCAACTTCCTCAAACCCTTTTCCCTGGGCAACAACTGCAGTGTCATCCGCATAGTTGAATTTTTTTGTTTCTGTGTCCATAAGTTTGTCATTAGTATGTATGTTAGATAGCATGGGTGCTAGGACACTTTCTTGTGACAGGCTGTTATTTTGGTTTTGCCATCTGATGTCTGTTTTTCTCAAAGGTGTCTGTTCTGCAGGAGACATTTGATGATATTGGTCAAACGCCAGTCTTTTGTCATGGTGCATAGGTTTGATAGTAGTCTCTGATGGTTTATGGTGTCATATGCTGCCCTTAGGTCAATATAGACAACTCCTGTGACCTGTTTGCATTTATATCCATCTATTGATTGTGTTAGATTAAGGATTTGACTGCTGCCTTTTTTTGGGTGTTTTGAAGCACATTTTTAAACTGAAATAAGTCTTGACAATTTTATATGCATTCTGGAGACATAAGGGTATATCCTTCGTAGACCTATGTTAACCCCAAAGGATGGTTATCAATGCTAGATAGTAAACTGAACACCTATATGTGACCTCTGATTAAATGTATAAAACTTACTTAGTTAAAATAGTAAATAAATAATAATCATAAAAATAAAAATAAATATATATGTAATCACAAAAATTAATTCCCATATCGACAGAGTAGGGTAGACAAGCCAACTGACAAGTAATCATTTACATTCAATATTACCAGTATTTTCACTTACATTTAAGGGAACATTATTGACAAACAATGTCTATATCCAAAACTATAAAAACCTTGATATATCACACCAGCTGTTTTGTATGCTAGGTGTAAACTTTCAGAGTAAATTAACTCTTTTGTCTCTGTATTGTGCTTTTGTGTGGTTATCCTGTTGTTGTGCTGCATCTTGCTGTGGATGTGCCTGGCTTAAACCATGAGAAAACAGTCCATGATGTTGTTAAATGTTTCACTCAACTGCACCTTAGAATTCAGCGCAGGTTTTCACTACTCAAAGGCCTTCCTGCTTGGACTGAAGCTGACTTCCTCCTAGCAAAATTCACCAGAGGTTACATCATACCTATCTTAACCCTGTATTCTCAGCACAGCAATGGTCATGCTGACCTGGAGGTGGACACAATTCAGAGGCCATTGAGGTGGAACGCGAAGAAAAAGTAGTCAGACATGGACAGACAAGGAAAGCTGACACAAACATTGGTTCAACAAACACTCCTTACTGCCCTCATCTGGAGGCTGCAGGGTACCTGACTCTACCTGGAAAGTCTGTAGAGATTTTGGTCGGCACACTATGCATGAACAATCCTCAGTAGCTGGACTTGGTAGTGGTCGATTGTTGCAACATGCCTTTGACAGCTAAATGAACATTATTAGGCACAAAACTTCTTAGTAAAGTAGATAAAAGTGATGACCTCGACCATGCAAAAAACATCTTAGTTTAGTAGATGAAAGTGATGAGCTCGACCATGCAAAAAACATCTTGGTAAGGTAGATGAAAGTGATGAGGTGTTATTATTATGTTTGTTCTTCATTAGCATTTAACATTTTACAATTGGGGTGTGTCCTTGACGCCAGGAAATACGGTAATCTGTTTTCATTTCCATAAATTCTACAATGTATTGGAAGCTCTTCTCACCATTTGTATTATAATTTTGACATCTTTATCTCTGTCTTATAGTTTAACTGTATTGCTACTAAGATATATGAATGATTCCACATCCTGTAGGAGTGAGTTTCTCGACACAATTTGATTTCATTAACCACATTTATTAAGACATTTCATAATTTGTCTGTTCATTATCTCCACATATCAGAGATGTGTGCTTCCACAAGGAGTTACTTCACCGACTCCAGTGCTGATGTTGAGATAATTAATAGTTCCAAGAGTGATCTGCACTTACACCATGTAATACATGATATTGTCTCAGAGAAACTATCAGATGAGATTAAGAACACTGAAAAAACCAAAGGAAATGTTAGAGAATTTGTGGAGAGAATAATGAAGAATACCAGAGATGTAGTAGATGATTTTGGAGGACTACCAGAACACATACATATTGAGAAGACCACAGGAGATGAGGCAGTGAGTTTTGAGATGATGCAGGTACACAAAGACAAAACAATAATGAAAACAGAAAACAGGGCAGGAGATCTGAGTTTGACATCTAGAGAAATGAGACTGAATGAGTCTGTGATAGTCATGGAATGTCACGTAATACTTGAAAAAACCATGGCTAAGATCACTCATAATGATGACAGTAAGTCCTTAGATAATGAAGATTGTAGAAATTTGTCAAAAAATGTGATCTGTGTTGCTAAGAAAGATACTATACATAATGTTAAAAGTATTAGTTCTGATAAAATGTATACATGTGATGTTTGTGATAAAGTATTTGCTCGATCTAAATACCTAAATAAACACACAAAAATACATTCAGTAGAGAAACTTTTCAAGTGTGATGTTTGTGGTAAAAGATTTGCTAATACTAGTGCACTTAATAACCACACAAAAATACATACAGGAGAGAAACTTTACAAATGTGATGTTTGTGGTAAAGGATTTACTCAAAAATGTAGCCTTACTACACACACAAAAATACATACAGGAGAGAAACCTTACAATTGTCATGTTTGTGGTAAAGTATTTACTCAATCTGCCCACCTCAATAATCACAAAATATTACATACAGGAGAGAAACATTACATGTGTGATATTTGTGGTAAAGGATTTGCTCGATCGACAGACCTTAGTGTACACCAAAGACTACATACAGGAGAGAAACCTTTCATGTGTGATGTTTGTGGTAAAGGATTTACTAAATCTAATTATTTTAAAGACCATAAAAAAATGCATAATGGAGAAAAACCTCACAAGTGTGATGTTTGTGGCAAAGGATTTGCTAAAACTAGTACACTTAATAACCACATAAAAATACATACAGGAGAGAAACTTTACAAGTGTGATGTTTGTGGTAAAGGATTTACTCAAAAATGGAGCCTTACTAAACACACAAAAGTACACACAGGAGAGAAACCTTACAAGTGTGATGTTTGTGGTAAATTATTTACTCAATCTGCCCATCTTAATAATCACAAAATATTACACACAAGACAGAAACATTACAAGTGTGATATTTGTGGTAAAGGATTTGCTCGATCGACAGACCTCAGTGTACACCGAAGAATACATACAGGAGAAAAACCTTTCAAGTGTGATGTTTGTGGTAAAGGATTTACTAAATCTAAATATTTTAAAGACCATAAAAAAATCCATACTGGAGAAAAATATCACAAGTGTGATGTTTGTGGTAAAGGATTTCCTAATGCTAGTGCACTTACTAACCACACAAAAATACATATAGGAGAGAAACTTTTCAAATGTGATGTTTGTGGTAAAGGATTTACCCAAAAACGTATCTTTAATAACCACATGAAAATACATACAGGAGAAAAACCTTACAAGTGTGATGTTTGTGGTAAAGGATTTTCTAAAAAATATATCCTTAATAACCACACTAAAATACATACAGGAGAGAAACCTTACAAGTGTGATATTTGTGGTAAAGGATTTACTCAATCTAACCACTGTAATGCTCACAAAATATTACACACAGGGGAGAAACCGTATATATGCAGTGTATGTGGTAAAAGTTTTGCTCAGGCTGCAGGCCTTACTCAGCACACAAAAATACATACAAGTGTGTTTGTTGTATAGGATTTATTCATTCTAAATACCTTAAAGAACACACAAAAATACATACTTGAGACAAGTGTAACGTTTGTTGTAAAGGATTTACTCAAACTGAAAGGTTTAGTGTACACAAAAGAATACATGCAAAAGGGAAACCTTATAAGTGTGGTATTTGTGGTAAAGGATTTACTCAAACTTATAGCTTTAAATTACACAAAATAATACAGAAGAGAAGCCTTATAAGTGTGATGTTTGTGGTTATAAAACTAGTTACCTTAATACACACAGAATAACATTTACAACGGAGAAACTATAGAATTTGTATGTTTTTATATTTTACTGCATTCATCATGAAAAGTCGTAAGACAATGATGTATACCCCGACACTCATCAATATACTCTTAGAAAGTATTGTGAGTGATACCTTTGAAGATCATGTTGGACCAAAAGGATATGGGGAAAAAATTATTACCAACTTACGCTTTGCGGATGATATTGATGGAGTAGTGGGGACAAAGACAGAACTTAGGAAATTGATCTTCAGACTGGATCTAACAGCACAGAAACATGGCATGAAGATAAATGCAGAAAAAACAAAGCTGATGACAAACAACACTGAACAAATCAACTGTGATCAAAGCAAATTTGACAGGAGCTTGGAATGGTGAACCGCTTCAAGTATTTAGGCTAAAAAATCAGTGATGAAGGATCAAAACTAGAGATCCTTACCAGAATAGCACAGACAGTGGCATCGTTTGCATGTTTGAAATATAGATGGAATGATAAATGACTATCCCTTGCCAGAAAGGTCATTCTAATGCACTCACTTGTTCTGTTAATATTCTTCTACACCTGCGAAACATAGACCATTGCAGCAGACCTCCAAAGTCCAAAGAAGAATCCAGCCTTGGAGATGAGATGTTTTAGAAAACTCCTAAATATTACATAATAGTTGTCCATCACAAATTATGAAGACCACTCTCTTTGTTCAGCCGTGTGGACAGTCGTATCTCTTGCTGTGTCCGCTGACATGGGTGACTTGCGCGGAGATTTGGATTAAAGTGAGGAAGAAACTGCGCCTTTTGTCAACCTCACTCACAGAGCCTAAGCTACCTTTTGCCAGTGGCAAGACATTCATCGAGACGACTGGAGATAGCATAGGATGCAGATTTTGCCTCAGGGTTACCACCGAAGCCTTTCTGTAAACATGTAACCCGCAGGGTAGAAAGGTGGGATGGCATCTAACGCAGTTTGTCGTGCCTTTTCGATAACCACAAGAGGTCGTATGGACAACACTCAGCGTGTGAGTGGGTCTGGCATCTCTCCCCAGCTGTATTCATCATAGTAGCATCTAAAATTCCCACACGCCAAATTCGTAAAGGTGAACCGGCAGAGCTAACCCGTGAAATACGTCACAGGTATAAGCGTAGTGCCATTCAGCCGGCGTCCAGACCAGGATAAACGGATGGAAGAAATCACAAAAAAAGAACGAAATAACAAGTCCAGACGGAAAAGAACACCACATTTCCGTGAACACAAGTGTAAGTCGTCGACTAGTGTGAATTCCAGGCAAATTCGGCAAATATTACATACAAAGACTATTACCTACAAAAACTGTATCACAAATGAAATACAGCGAAGAATCGAGAATGCAAGTGGACTGTATGATGCTTTCCTAACAACAACCAAAAGGCAAAAGCTGACTTGGAATGGCCACGTCCTGAGGTTCAAGAGCCTTGCAAATACCAAACTACATGGCACAGTACAGGGCAAGTGAAGGTGATGCCGTCCGAGAAAATGATGAGAAGACAACATCCATGAATGGACTAATCTACAACCCAAAGAGGCACAAAAAGCAAACACTGACAGAGAGGGATGACACAGGATTGTGGAGGTGTCAGCAGGGGTGCCCCATTGATCTCAAGAGGTCACCGGATCATGTAACGTGTAGTAGTTTACATTGAGGCTGCAACATCATCTCCTTTTGAATAGACAAATCCGATTTCAGGGACCGTGTTTGCCTTTCCTCCTCAATCCCTATTTTTGTATCCAGGCTTCATGGTTCCAGTCTGTTTCCAGGGCTGACACTTGTAGATCAAACATGGTCTTGGTCAGTGACTGTGATAAAAACAGCCTGCTATGAGTTACTAGCAGCTCATTCACTGTAACATATTCAGTCCCATTTATTGGTTGTGGCAAACGATTTATTTAAGCTAGTAATCTTAATGCACACAAATTAATTTATACAGGAGAGAAACCTCACAAGAGTGATGCTTGTGGGAAAGGATAAATGCACACAAAATAATATTTATTTCTGGTCAGTTCATCCTGTAACCAGTGGTGTCGTTGGGACACACATGAAGACATCCCCACAACTCCATGCCATCCCTCTCTCTCAGAGGCCGATGCTTGTGCTTCCTCTATTTGAGATTTCTCCATTCTTTTATGTTGTCCTCCCACCTCTTTTTTGAATGACATCTTCATCGTCTGCCTTGCACCTTTCCGTGCAGGATCATATTTGCAAGACCATTTGATCACGAAATGTGACCGTACCAAGCAAGTTTCCTTTTGACAGTTGCCAAGAGGTCTTCTCGAGGCATTATTACTGTTGTAATTATTTCCTTATTTGTAACTTGGTTATTGAACGCGACGTTGTGGTGAAGTGGTCCAGCCGTTTGCCTCATGTTCAGACGGTCTGGGTTCGAAATGGAGCTGGAGCCCTCGGTTCATGATGTCAATTTTTTCAAAGATCCCTGGGTTCATTGCTAGAGCTACAGAGTTCATGCTTTGTGCGATGCTCATGGTAGGTGGGATACCTTTCAGCTGAGAGAGACCAAGCCATATGGGGAAACCGGAGGTGATGAAGTCGACCCCTTGCCTTAAACATCACATTCAGAAGTCTTCAAAAATCTCATCTCCAAGGTCTGTGTCCTCCCCTGCAGGTCAGCTGTAATTGTCCATGTCTCACAAGCATAGATGAATATTGACAGAACCAATGTACGCATTAATCTGATTTCTGTGCATATGACTAATCATTTATCTGGCCAGATTTTGTTTAGCGGTGCATAAACACCAATTTTTGTTTAATTATTTTTTTTATCATAATTATTTATTGCAAAACAAATTTAATGTAATTTTTTTTAAAACTCAAGCCATGCCGGTATCCAATATATTTCTTCTTCTTCGTTCAGCCTCATATCCAGGTCCCGGTTTCTCTTACAAAGGATACCGTTGTTTATAAGGCTGCCTTTATCTCCATACAGCTTTTGTCTCGCGAGGCCAGTATTGCTCTCTCTTTTCCTGCATCAGCGTACAGCTTTACAGGATGTGTTCCACGGTCATGGTATGCTCCCCATATGGACACCTGTCATATGTCCCTCATTTTGTTGTAAAGATGACCCTTGAGTCTGTTATACCCAGTTCTCAGTCTGAAGATGATGACTTGCTCTTCTCTAGTTAAGTTAAAGTAGCTGTCCTCTTTTCGGAAGTCGAGGTATTGATCAGCCCATTTTACCCTGAAGTTGGCTTTAATTATGGTCTTGGCCTCATTATATGTGATACTCAGATCTGTTTGTGGGGATGCTCCTCCACACTTTGCTAGTTTGTCTGCAGCTTCATTGCCTTTAATATTGCAGTGCAATGGGATATACCTTGGGTATTCTGCTGAGAGCTGTGTCAGAGAGAGCATACATTGCTTGAGATCTTCATCTTTGTGTTGTTTTAGCGCTGCTAATACTGACACGGCATCAGTAAGTTTTACTACGCTTTCTTGGTGGATATCTATCTTGGATTGCAAGCTCAGCTGCGGCCTTCAGTGCCTCTGTTTCTGTATTGAAGTTATTTGAATATGTTCCTGTTGTTAATACTTGTGTTTTGTCTTCTCCATTCCTTAGTCTGTAATAGACCCCTCCACCTCCACAACACTAGAAGATAGACAAAAGAATATGTATTAGAGACCATCATTAGAAATGTTATGTATATTCCTCCTTACTGTATGGTGCTGCTGAAATGTGGACGATGAATAAACAGTTGAGGAGAATTGTTGCCTTTGAAAACCATAGATGGAGAACGTTGGAAATATATTACAGCCGACCTTCGCTGCGTAACTTAACTTAACGTCTTTATACTGGTTTAGAAGACCCTGCAGAGTCTGTATACAACCAGTTACATTTACATCACCTTGCTCTAAAAGCTATGCGCATCCAGTTTATTCTTAAATGCATTAACTGTCCCTGCCTCCACTACCTCCCCTGGCAATGCATTCAAAGCAGACACCACTCTCTGACTAAAAAAATATTTCCTAATATCTAACCTGGACCTCTCTTTAGTCAGCTTTTAGCTATGCCCTCGTGTTATTGTAGGTGGCTGTATTTTAAAAAACTTGTTATAGTCTAATTTATCGATTCCTCTGATCATCTTATAAACCTGTATTAAGTCACCACGAATTCTTCTCTCTTCGAGACACTGTAGGCCGGTTTTTCTGAGTCGTTCCTCATAACTGTAATTCTGGAATCCCACTATCATCTTTGTCGCTTTTTTTTGTATTCTTTCTAGCATGTTTATGTCCCCTCTATGATAAGGACTCCGCACCTGTACACAGTACTCCAATCTAGGTCTAACTAAAGCTTTATACAGTTTGACGATCACTTTCTTGCTCCTATGTTTAATATTTCGTTTTATCATACCTAACATTGCATTTGCCTTTTTCACTGCTACCTTAACTTGCTCACTCACCTTTCCTGTATGATCTATTATAACCCCTAGATCCCTTTCCTTGTCTATCTTTCTAATATTGTTTTCTCCCATTCTGTAATTATGTTCCATATTGGATCTACTCATGTGGATGACTGTACATTTATCTACATTAAACTCCATTTGCCAGCTTACAGACCATTCTAGAATTTTATCTGTGTAGAATTGCTGGGTCAGACAAATAATGATAGGGAAACAAAAACAACCATTAAAGTTATAAGTGAACTTCTAAATAGACTAACAAGCTCTTTACCAACAGAAAGACAAATATTAATTGATATTGTAATAAAACAACACTCTCTTAATATGAGAGGAAAGCATCCTTTTATGTATAGCATGGAATGTTTAATTTTTACTAGTTTGTTTTATTCAATACAACCCCACTCATACAAAATCTTGCAGAGCTCTGAACATATTATACTTACACATGTGTATACTATTCACAGTGTATGTTCCGCATTCAATTTAGATCCAGCCCATAAGCAATTCAGTGAAACGTTTTTTGTCCATATGCCAAACACAGGTTTCAAACATTGTAGCCTAAAGACCACATTGTGTATCTAATGATGGACGAGATCTATATTAAAGCTGCTCTTGATTTTAATAGTGGTAACATTGTGGGCTTTGTTTATAATGATGAAAAGTCTGGAAACTGCATATGTATTTATGATAACTCTAATTTTCTATCATCCAAGATGTTTTGCATATTTTGCCTGTGCTAAAAATTAATTGACAAGAGCTTTTTCTTGTCATGGGCTTGGAAGTAATTGGTTTCAAAGTGATATGCATAAGCTCAGACAACAATCCAATTAATGGCAAAATAATGTCTTTTTTTCCTCACCGCCAGGCGTTGGTATTGTATACAAACATTCTAGGGACCTGAGTAGACCATTGTTTTGTATTCTGAACCCTGCGCATATTTTTGAAATCCATACGAAACAGTTGGCTAAATCAGAAAAGTGCTGGTCATTGCATGTACTATCTTGAATTTGAAAATTAATCTGTGACTAAAACAGCATTTAACACCAAAAAACACAAAAAAGCCTAATTCGAATGAGACTGGCAATTTAGTGAAATAGTTGGTGAGTTTAGAAAAAAAGTTAAAGATGAATCACTTTCTTTCTGTATGTACAAAAATTATTGTTACTGATGAAGATTTGCAGAATGTCATTCATTTGTTCCCTGTTTTAACATATGTCACAGGATATTGTACATTTTCAACTATTTAAAAAAATGTGAAATGCATATTCTGATAGTTGAAGATATTTATATGAATGTCACACAAAGCCAATATGAGCTAACAGAAAAGATGGACAGAGGAGGTCTTCTGTATTCAACCTGATTTACTTGATATTGTAATACATACATATACATCCAAAAACTGGTTTCTGTTGATTTTGAAAGACTGTTTTTAAATGCAATCAGGAAGGGGACGGCGTGGCCTAGTGGTTAAGTGACACGGCTCACAACCAGAAGGTGCTGGGTTCGATCCCCACCACAGCACCGGCCGTTACCCCGGGGAAGCAAACCCTTAGAAAAGGCAGGAGGAAGCAGACCCTTACATAAAATGCATGCTGAAGTCGGATGCACTGGGCCGACCGGCGCAAAATAAAAACGCAGTGCAACGCACACCGCCTTCGGGATTAGAGAAATAAGGCGAACGCAAAAAAAAAAACAAAAAAAAAATGCAATCAGGCAACTACATCTTGTAATTATCATTGTAACAAAAATACTCTCCAGATAAGAAATATGTCGATGCAGAGACTGAGTAAAAGGGCTTAGTATTGACTTAGTCACAAAATATATCATTATGACAGCCACATATACATTTATTAAGAACGAAATGAGCAAAGAAAGAAATGATACAAAGAATGAACATGCAAAAAAACAAAAGCTTCAAACTGAAAAAGTGAATTAGTACAATTTCTGATACCTAGCTCTCCCTCATACTATAAATATGTTGCTTGTACTCAAAATTACCCCACAAGAGCTTTTTCTTGTTTGACCTAGCCTTGAATTTGTCATTGTATTTATAAACCATTACCTGTTATTACCTGTTAATTGTTATGACTTTATCACCTTAAAATATTTATAATAAAAAAAAGAAACGTATTGTGAAATAAAACTAAAGTATTTGTAATATAAAAGCTTGGCCTTAGCTTAACGTCTTTATACTGGTTTAGAAGACTCTGCAGAGTTTGTATACAACCAGTGCCGTTTACATTTCCTTGCTCTAAAAGCTATGCGCATCCAATCTATTCTTAAATGCGTTAATTGTCCCTGCCTCCACTGCTTCCTGTGGTAATGCATTCCAAGCATTCATCACTCTCTGACTGAAAAAATATTTCTTATATCTAAGCTGCACCTTTCTTTAGTTAATTTGTAGCCATGCCCTCTTGTTAAGGTAGGTTAAGGCCCCACGATGTGCTTAACTATTTCCTCATGCGTCTCTACTCTTAAGCTATCCTTACGTCCACCCTTTGGCGTGCCATTCCTGTCTGTTGTATCGACACCCTCAACCCTTTTCTCCATCTGACTGAGAAAATGGTTCTTACGTTTAATCCTTACACTTTTTCCTTCCGTGATATCTGGTTTGCTACCTAGCTGTGCTTCATCCTGATTATCTCACAGCGGATGGTGTTTCCTTATCCTTCTTTACTGCCTACAGACGTGACAAAAACTTGTGTGACCTGATGGTCAGAAGCCGAGTCAAACGTCACGTCCTGGACCATCTCAAACCCTTGCCTGGTGACAGCAAACGTGGCATCAACGAAAGCAACTTTTCAGATAAAAGAGGTGTTCACACTCAATTCACACACCTTAATCGAGGCTGTTATTTGCAAATGCTTCAATATGAATACACCAGTGAGCCTGGCCTTGAACTCCATTTCTATTGTCGTCAACCATTTCAATAGTCCTGGACACTAAGGTAATTGTTGATATCAGACGATACACAGACACTCTAAAAGTTTCTTTCAACAGTTTCTTGATTAATGTCGCTTCATGTTATCTGCTTGCTTCGAACCGCTCGGTCTGGCGCACTACCATTATAAAGGGTGTTCGCATCGCCTAGCCGAGGACATTTATTGATGCGCAGAAAAATTGAGCTTCATGAAAGGACTAATGTTAGACGGCCTTATTACTAACGCTGCTTACGTGTTCCCTTAGTGCGAAAGAGTTTATCGTGCTCAGACCAGGCTGTACAGTCACATGAGGTCGCATCTGAATAAACATGTCTGATGCTGGTGCCTTCTTTGCTTGCGATGGGCAACTGATAGTATTGCCATCATATAGATATTGTTCATCCATCGTAATCAACGAGGATTACTTTGTCAACATTCACTGTTCGCATGAGTTCAAAGACGGCTAAATAAGCCAATCTGAGCCCTGAATTGTCTGTTGCACTTAGTATAAGGAAATAGGACACACATTTCACCGAGTCTGAAGAAGGACCACGTTAGCAGACTTGCGGAACGGTAGCCTCACCTATTCTTGATGCCTCCGAACACTCTTCGCAATAGTGCTGCACCAGACAGTGCAATTGGTGGCAATTCCTTCCCAGTCATCATGGTTAAAACCTTACTGGATCAGTGATCTCTTAAGTGTGTCCTTGTACCTTTTTCCTCTGCCCACCGCTGGCTCTCTTACCATTTTGCAGATCATTACAGACCAGCTGTTTTTAGACGCAGTTCCTACATGCTGATCTCATAGCGTTGCACTTGTCATGGTACACACACACACACACACACACACACACATATATATATATATACATTTTCAAATAAGTCGCAATCTGTGTAGTTCATGATGAATATTCCCCTACTATTGGTGATATGTGTATCGTGACAACGTGAAACGCTTTTTTGAATGTGTCCTTCATCATTATGGAGCATTATGCTTGTATAAGTATCTAAATGTGTTGAGAATTACATTCTGTCTTCATGAACGACAGTAGCTAGGGAGTGCCAAGACGTCACCATTCTAAAATAATGTCTTTGACTGGCCTGCTAAAATACGCGAGGTTAACCTCTCTCTCTAAGGGGACGGCGTGGCCTAGTGGTTAAGTGGCACGGCTCACAACTAGAAGGTGCTGGGTTCGATCCCCATCACAGCACCGGCCGTTACCCCGGGGAAGCAAACCCTTAGAAAATGCAGGAGGAAGCAGACCCTTATATAAAATGCATGCTGAAGTCGGATGCACTGGGCCGACAGGCGCAAAATAAAAACCACAGTGTAACGCACACACGCCTTGGGGAATAGATAAATTAGGCGAACGCAAAAAAAAACAAAAAAAAAAAAAAAAACCTCTCTCACCCCCACCCCCCACCCCTCCACCAACTGACTTACTGCCGCTGGTGGAAGACACACATGATCACCATAATTGACAACGGCTTGGAAGGCAATAGCTGGACCAGCCTGGTATCGGGCTTAGGGCACACCGGGGAACAGAAGTGGAATAGCGGCCAGAACCATACAGATAGCAATGGCAAACTACTGTATGTAAATTGTCAAGAAAATCATGACAGCTAAATATAAGACAACACAAAAATTCGATGGTAAGACCCCCCATGCCAGCCAGATCAAGTAGGCCCAGTGAGGATGAGCACAATGCCAGGTCAAGTATAAGTATTAGTGATGACGGCCAAAAACCAGATGGGATTACCGTGAAAAATCTTGGTGCTGGTCTGAACAAAAAACTCGGAATCGGGACATGGAACACAAGAAGCCTATATCAAAGAAAACTTCTCCTGATTGAGAAGGAAATAGAGGGAACAAAAGTAGACATATTGAGTATCTCGGAACAGGTGGGCCGGCCAAGGTCATTTCAGTACCCACACAGCAGGGTGCCTTGTATTCTCAGGGAGAGGAAGGAGTGGTTATGGCAGATTTGGTTTCCTTTTATCGAAAAGAGCGTCTGCAGCACTGCATGGTTACAATCTGGTTTATGATCGGGTCTTTGAAATCAGATTAAAAAGGAAAAACAGAAACATCACACAAATAGAAGTGTAACAACCCATTGAAGCAGTGGAAGATGAGATAGACGAGTTTTACAATGATTTACAAGGGACCGTAAACAAAGTAGAGAAAAGAGACATGATAATCATGGAAGATTTCAATGCAAAAATAAGAAGCAAAAGAGTAAAGGAAGAAGAGAGAATACATGGACCCTTTGGATTAGGGTTCAGAAATGAAAGTGAAGAAGAGATAATGGAATTGTGTATGGAAAACAATCTCTCCATTGCAAATATGCTCTTTAAACAACGCAGGCTACTGTATACGTGGATTTCAATGGGTGGGAAAAGCAGAAATCAAATGGACTACATTCTAATGCCACAATGATGGAGGTCAGGTGAAGATGTGCAGACTACCAGCTACTAGTCGCAGACATCAAGATAAGACTGAAAAAACTGTTGAAATACGCTAGACCAATTGGCCATGACGTCAGCCTAATACCACAATAATACACAATAGAGGTAACGAATAAGTTTGCGATTCCCATGGAAGTGCAAGAAGACATGACACCTGATGAACTCGTAACACGTGCAAGAAGTATTCTTATCTCATCTGCAGGTAGTATTATACCTATAAAACGGCACGCACAACAGTTACATCACTGAAAAGACTATGAAACGCATAGCAGACAGAAAAAAGTCAAAACAATCTTAACTTAACTTAACATCTTTATACTGGTTTAGAAGACCCTGCAGAGTCTGTATACAACCAGTTACATTTACATCACCTTGCTCTAAAATCTATACGCATCCAGTTTATTCTTAAATGCATTAACTGTCCCTGCCTCCACTACCTCCCCTGGCAATGCATTCCAAGCAGACACCACTCTCTGACTAAAAAAATATTTCCTAATCTGGAATAGAGCGCAGTGGTTACAAATACAGAAACATCACTAGATAAATTAGAAGAGATATCCAGAACGACAAGAAACAGCACATATTGGACACATGTAGAAATGAATGAAAGCATAGGTGATCCTCCGGCGAAGCAGAAACGAGGGCCGCCATAGATCTCCTCTCAAACGACAAAGCTTCGGGAACTGACGCAATCCCAGCTGAAATCTACAGAGCTGGCGGACAATGTATAGTTGAGAAGCTTACTCGTTTGTTTGGAAGATAAAGAGCATCCCACAAGAATTCAGAGACGCTTCCATTGTTCGTATACATAAGCGTAAAGGTGGTAAACAAATATGAGATTACCCTATATGAATATATCTGCTGTGTGTGGGATGAAAGGTGCTTACAAAAATACTTCTCTGCAGACTAAATCTTCGCCTGGAGCAAGGGTTACTGACTAAGACAGATTTATGTACCTTGGCAGTACTCTATCTCAAGTTATTCACATAGATGATGAGGTGAATTCAAGAATAGATATGAAAATGGTGGCATTTGGTAGACTTTGCAGTAAGATGTGGGGCAGGCGAGGGCTCAGGACTCAAACTAAAATGAATGTATACACTGCAATTGTTCTTCCTACCTTCTTAACTTAACTTAACTCAACTCAACTCAACTCAACTCAACGTTTTTATACTGGTTTAGAAGACCCTGTGAGTTATATGCATGTGAGACCTGGACCGTCTATAGTCGTCATGTCAGGAAATTAAACCACATGCACTGCCTGGGGAAACTACTGAGGATTAGATGGCAGGAAATGGGGCCAAATACAGATGTGTTAGCGCCATAGGGCATGTCAAGTATACATATCATGATCTGATCAGCACATCTGAGGTGAGCTGGCCATGTAATACGCATGTCAGATTAACGTCTACCAAAAACGAATGAGAAGAGATTAGGGGGTTGCTCTATTGGGTGGGAGGGGAGAGATAAATGAGAGGCAGAACAAAATAGAAGAGAAGCAAAAGAAAATTGAGAATGTTTTGAAAAAACTGCAAATGGGTAGTCGAGTTGACAAGGTAAAAACATTGTCATCAGCTAAGTATGGCTCGAAGAAGGAAATATAAATACGAAGTAGAAGTAAGAGAGGTTCTAGTGGGGAAACGGAACCCAAGACAGAGGTTGGCAGACATGGTGAGGGAGGTTGGCAGACATGGTGAGGGAGGTTGGCAGACATGGTGAGGGAGGTTGGCAGACATGGTGAGGGAGGTTGGCAGACATGGTGAGGGAGGTTGGCAGACATGGTGAGGGAGGTTGGCAGACATGGTGAGGGAGGTTGGCAGACATGGTGAGGGAGGTTGGCAGACATGGTGAGGGAGGTTGGCAGACATGGTGAGGGAGGTTGGCAGACATGGTGAGGGAGGTTGGCAGACATGGTGAGGGAGGTTAGTAAACATTTGTCAGAACAACTTAAAATGCTTGAAAAAATTAATATTGTGGATGCTGATATTGCGGATATATAAGGAGAAATAAAGTTAATAGGTGACAGAATCACAGTCTTGTCGTTGTAATGGCAGAAACGAATAATCTAAAGCGATATGGTAAAGAGCAAATTATGCTAAACTACAAGAGTCTGATGAGAAGGATTGAAGATAGAAAGTACAGGAAGGTCACCATGATGGATATTTAAGAGAGATCGGATGTGTCAGATTATTTAAACAGCAAGAGAATAGGCATCAACCTCAGGTTACAGGTTATGTGAGCATATATGGGTATATCGTTTTTTGAGGAGTAAATAGACAAACGTAAAATGCTAGACGTGAAAGAATTACATCTAAATGAAATAGTACAGCATACGGTAGCGAAGTATGTTTCATCACTGTGTTAAAAATGTTAACTAGTAAGGCCTATGAAGTATAAAACCAAAGATAGGCCTACAACAGAATGCTATAGAGGAGACAGTCAAAAGGAGAGAGATGGGATCAGGGAAGAATTAAATCAGTAACGAAGAGGCAACAATAAAATGATAAAGCAAAAGCAGAAACTGAAAAAGAAACAAAATAACAATCTAAAATGTTCATATCCAAATGTGAGAAGCATAGTTACGGTAATAAAAAAAATGGGACGGCGTGGACTAGTGGTTAAGTGACACGGCTCACAATCCGAAGGTGCTGGGTTTGATCCCATCACAGCACCGGTCATTGCCTCGATGAAGGAAACACTTTATAAAATGCAAGAGGAAGAGGACCCTTACATAAAATGCATGCTGAAGTTGGATGCACTGGGCCGACAGGCGCAAAATGAAAACCGTGGTACAACGCACACCTCCTTCGGAAATAGAGATATAAGGCGAACGCAAAAAAAGAAGAATTGGAATTGTATGTAGAAGAAGAAAAACCAGATATAATAGGGTTAGCGGAATCATGGACATATGAGGACATTGCAGATAGTGAACTTGAAATAGAGGGATATACAATGTTAAAGAAAGGTAGGGTAGTTAGAGACAAGGCTAAGGTAGGTGAATAAATCTATCAGAAATGATCTTTCATCTGGAAACAAAAATAAAAGTGTAAGGGAAGAAATAGATAGAGATGGAGAAAAATCAGTGGCTGGAGTATGTTACAGAAGTCCATCAAGTCCAAAATAAAAAGATGAGGAGCTGATTAGTAGCATAGAAAAGGCAAGTGGAGGGATATTTTTATTATTGGGGGATTTCAACTTTCCATAAATTAAATTAAAACTGGCAGAAGCACTTGTTGAGTCAAAAGCATTTGTTAAGTGCATAACTGACAAATGTTTGATTCAACATATAGAAGAAGCTACCAGACTCAAAAACACACTCGGCCTAGTATTTACTGCTGAGGAAAACATGACCGAAAACGTTACCGTTTTTGGAATTATTTGGCTCAAGTAACCATCAGATCATCCGTTGGGATCTTATAGCAAAGAAGGAAGTAAACATAAGTACACAAACATACAACTACTCTAAGACAGATGTTAACAAGATGAAAGCAGCAGCGAGTCATATAATCTGGAAAGATATTTTTGATAGAACAGATGTTGAACAAGAGTTGGAAAGTTTCAAAACAGTTCTAGAACAGCTAAAAGAGGAATGTGTTCCATGTGGGGAGGTAAACCACAAGCCCAAAAAGTGGATAACTAGATATGTAGTTAAGTGTAGAAGAGCTAAAAATAAGGCATAGAAAAAATATATAGAGACAGGTAAATCAAAAGAAACATATACAAAATATTTTGACAAGCAAAACATAGCTCAGAAAACAAATAAAGCAGCAAAAACTACCAAAAAAGCTTGCCCAGAGGATTAAGACTGAAAGATAAAGCTTCTTTTTTTTCTATATAAGAAATAAACAAAGAACGAAAGACGAGCCCAACTGCAAGGTAGAACATTTCATATTTTTTTAATTTTTTTTGCGTTCGCCTTATTTATCTATTCCCCAAGGCGTGTGTGCGTTACACTGTGGTTTTTATTTTGCGCCTGTCGGCCCAGTGCATCCGACTTCAGCATGCATTTTATGTAAGGGTCTGCTTCCTCCTGCATTTTCTAAGGGTTTGCTTCCCCGGGGTAACGGCCGGTGCTGTGATGGGGATCGAACCCAGAACCTTCTGGTTGTGAGCCGTGCCACTTAACCACTAGGCCACGCCGTCCCCTCATTTCATATTGAATTGTATATATTAATTGTGTGTTTATATTATAATGATGTTCATATATATATATAGTGAAGTGGGAAGTGCTCCTGCATATGTTCATTTTAATTTCTTGTTTGGTCTATGTTGTCCTAAGTGGCATACCACGATTCTTAAATGCCCGGCCACTATCTGGCTAACATGGCTGCCTGGTTGTGTTTTGTGTTATTGTGTGTAAAGATCCTTGTTTATTTTGTGATTTGTTGTCTCCTGTCGTAGCCTTCATACCTAACGAAATTTTTGTAGCTTTAACGTGGGTTTTGTTTTTGTTTTCTGTTCAGTATAAATGAGATATACCTGGCTGTATGAGTATCATCTTTTTTGTTTCGGGGCCGGGTGATGTAATTGTACCCAGTTGGCTACTCTGGCTACTGAAGAATACTCTAGTCACTGGTCCCTAGTCTGGGTCCTAAGTTAATAACAACGGCTAGCCTAATCCTAATCATCTAATGTAGAGCAAAAAACGATAAAAACTAGCCACGTGTAAGTAAATATCAACAATGTAACATGTGTTTGAATCAACAATGCATCGAACTTTGATTTGCATCATATTTTGCAACCCGTTTACTAGTCTGATTTATATGTAACGTGTCATTTTGACGTGGTACATGTTTAGCGTGAAGCTAGAGCTTGGCCTTATGATGGCCAGTCCCTATTGTTTTGAATATCAGTCTGAGATTTCTGACTGATAAAGCGCTGGTCAGCTGAAGGGACGAGCTACCTTTATTCCCCAGCACTATAAATATTCTTGATGAACCTCAGCACTAAAAGCACACAAAATATTGAAAGTTTAGTTCAGTTGTACTTTGTAGCCACAATGCCTACGACTAACATGATCATATCACATTGACAGTAATTTGATACAGCAAAAGTTATGTTAACTTTATTACTAACTAACTTGAAGTATGTTCCTTCAAGAATTGCTTCTATTTCTCTATTATGCTGCTTAAGATTTTAATTGAGTGTAATCAGCTTTGCTGTTGTGTCTGTCTTCTTTAGTTTTCCTAGTTTTTTGTAAAAATGAGGATTCTTGTATCGTCTGCATGTTATTTATACTGCATACATGAACCGATACTCCTGCTATATGCTCATTGTATTTCATCTTAAATCAAAGTATACATTTTAAACATACATCCAGGAATATCATAGCTAAATTTATCAGATATAACCCCCATATTTGTGTAACAGTTTTTAATTCTTCTAGACTATATCTTACATAAAAAAACATTAACATAGTTAATTAAATGTAAATTGTATATGTTGCGTGCCTGATTTTTAATGATTTTCTTCCAAACTGTCACAAATGTTGCCAGGTCTTCTGTACAATAAAGTCTAATGTATTATCTGCGTCCTGCATTTTGCTTAGGTTAGTATGCATTCCCATGAGAGAGTCATAATTCACAATAGAAATGTCAGATTGTATATTTAACATGATAGAAAATTTTGTTCATCGATTGTGTAATTGTCCAAAAGTATTAATTCATATTATTTACTAATTATAATTTTATTATTTTTTGCAGATAAATTTTGGTTTGAATTTAGGGATGCTTTAGATTGATTGACCTGATCATATTCTACTTCTGTTGAAATAAAAGCAAAAAGTTTGTCAAATTACCATGGAAAACAAACAAGCAGACAGTGAGATGTTTAAACAAGAAGTAGAAACAACAGAGGTAAACCATGGCCTTAGTTCATCGTATAATGTACCAAAAAGTTCATTTCCAGTATGTAATGAAAACTAAGATAAACTTTGTATCTGTTTCTTGTGAAGGGATTTCTATTGATATACTTAATACACGATCGATTCAATGGAACTGATGTATCGATGACCAATATCTTGAGTAGAACAGGTCGCTATAACATCTCAAGAAATTAATTTTAAAAGGCAGAAATGGTGGGTGGTTCAAATCCCACAATTTTCAAACATACCTTGGTCTCAAGAAAGATGAGATCAGTGTCTTCCCATTGGCAAGGGACAATAAACTTGGAGGTCCTGTCTGCACATTAAATAGTTTCACTCTTGGCAGTTGTAAATTGAAAGGAGCAGACAGTTAGCCTCTTTCCATGCAAAAATTCTTAACGTAATGAAATTTGTACCCAACGGTGGCTGGCATAAAAACAAAAACGGAGGGACCCTCCACCATGCAAAGACACCTCAGGCTAATCAGCTGTTTTTGTGCGCGCATGATTGTAAAATAATAAAGTAGCACGTCCTTTGCAGAACGTCATTCTTACAACTGCCAACCTATTTGGCTGCGATAAGATTCTTTACAGGAAGGGTGGTTGTCATTACTTTCCATAGATGGAGAAGCAATCGAACCAAGAAAAATACCTTTGTCTGCTAAACTGAACACAACAGGATTTGTGCCAGTGCAATGGGATTGTGAAACCATGATTCACCCCTAGGTCATGTTGCCTCCACTTGCGATTGTTAGTATAACAAATACATTTACACACCTACATGGAAAGAAGAGGAATGATTGAGTGAAGTAAGTCATGTTATCCTAGAGCAACAAAGATTCTATAAGCCATCATCAGCAGACTGCACATGCACACAATATTTTCTTGTTAACTCTTTTAGGACTTGATTATTTTTAGGTTTGGACCAAATTAATTTTCAGCTGTAGCAAAATTTCACTGCATCCCTGTTACAACTGACTATTACACACCATAGCATAGACAAATATAGTACTCATTATATAGCATTGTCAAGAAAAAAGGGTACAGAAAAAGAAAATATCAGTAAATTGCTGATATTTCATTATTTGAAAAAATAATTATGTTGTACAAACAAACAAATTTAAAGGGTAGACAATTTATAAGTCAAAATATTGTAACTCACCATCATTTTTCATTGGCCTGAATTGTTGATTTCAATTTGTCTGGTAATTTTGCAGAATAGTATCCAAAGTCTCTCAAAACACTGTTTATTTGATGCATTTATCTAAAAAAAATTTGAAATTATGTACAATTTTCCTCAATGACCAAAATCAATAAAAATATTAAAAAATTCACAGCTCCCGTTATTTTAGGCATCACGCCACCCATCACCAGGCCTAGTAGTCCTCAGTGGTATAGAATTTGCTTTTCTCCTTGCAGAATTGCCAGGCATTATCACCATCAACTCTAGACGTACCTGTTATATCCTCTAAATCAGTCACATCGCTGCTGCTTGATGATTCAGGAGCACTGATAGTCCCTGACTGGAAGCAACCACCAACTAACCCTAAGCCAGACCGTTTGATTTCTTAGCACTAGGTCTACTAGTACTATCACTGTAATCGCTATTCTTTGAATCTTCTAATTCTGTATCAGAATCACTAACTAATAAGTTTTAAAACACAGCTATAGCTTGTTCTGCACTATATCTTTTTGGTCTAGTAGAAGCAGCGGGCGTTGTCATTATTTTTTAGGAATCAACAACACAGTTTAGCTACTTCAAAATGCAAATATTTCACTTATTCAGTACCATAACACACATGGCTCGACTCAAATGTTACGAACGGAAGCTGTTCTAGTTCTGGTTGTAATTTTTAAGTAGTTTGGTTAACACAAAACCCGAATCACGACTCTACAAAACAAAAATCCGATTTATCGCTTAATGGTCCTCTAGAGTTTAAATAACAATCCGTTATATCGGTCATTGGTCCGGAATGTGTTAATATATATTTGTTCTTCAATTTTCTAACTTTGTGTGACAGCTACTGCTTCTGAATAAGTGACAATGTTCTCACTTTTGGATTCTCTTTAATTAAAAAATACCTTCTTTACTTATTGCAAAGATATATATTTGATTAAATTACTTCAGTCCAGTGAGTGAAAAAAATTGTCACAAGTAGGTGACATTTTTCGGGTGGGCTTAACTCATTGACTCCCGCAAGCCAATACATCAGCTTTCGGATTTTTCCAGAAAACTCAGGACCCGATATATCGGATTTTGTGACTGTATTCATAAAGTGTTCACAAAATCACATATTTTCCCATTCCTAGATCTGCTAAATGTTTTATTTTGGTTATTGACGAAATCCAGATGTTGTACTTTTCATTTCCAGAAGAGTTAGCGTGTGTATCGGTAAAAAAAATGTTTATTTTCATACTTTTAAAGCAATTTTTTTTTTTTTTTTGTTTTGTTTGTTTGGAAAGCAGCCTTGAATCTAGCTCATGCCACTTTAGTCAGACCATATTGTATTTTTACAGTACAAACTTGGTAATAGTTAGATTATATTGTTGCTAACGGTAGTGATGATGATGCAATACCAGAGAAATGCAAATAGAAATAAAGAAAACAAAACACATGTAACCCAGAGTGGGGGATGCATACAAGATAAGAATGGTGCCATTTTGATGGATGAGAATGACATGTCGAACAGATGTGCGAAATATTCCGGGGAGCTTTTTGAGGACAGACACGGTGCCAAACCATCAATATCATAATGAAGGACAGGAAATAAAAGATGCCTACCAGGAGCAAAAACATCAGTAGCGGTCTGGGCGGACCTGGAAAAGGCATTTGACAAAGTCTGGAAAGAGGGACTTAAGAGTCAAGCTAAGAAGAAGTGAATTCTGTGGGAAAATGTACAAATGGATCAGTCACTACCTCAAAAATAGAACGGCCAGAGTTCAAGTACAAGGGCAGATGAGCAAAAAGGTGACACTTGAGTGTACCCCAAGGGGGAGTACTGTCACCCACACTCTTCCTGGTGTATATAAATGATATAACAGAGAATATACCAAGAAGAGTCCATATCTCAATGTTTGCAGATGATCTGGCTACGTGGATCTCTGAAAAGAATCTCACCATAGCAAGAAATCAGATGCAGCATGCCCTTACATCGCTGGAAGAGTGGGCGAACTCATGGCTGGTCAAAATAAACGAGGACAAAATGACATGTACAATATTCTCGCTATCAAACAAATCCCAAAACACCAAATTACGTCTTAACGGCAAATACCTGCAGCCAAACGACAACCCAAACTACCTGGGAGTCACATTTGATCGGCGCATGACATGGAAAAGTCAGATCGAGAGAAACCGAATGAGAGCCAGAGAAAGAATGGCAATCATGAGGAAACTTGCTGGCACAAGCTGGGGAGCAGACGAAAGTATACTAAAGAAACTGTACACTGGAAGAGTGAGACTAGTTCTCGAGTATGACATTGCGGCATGGACAACAGCAGTAAAGGCGAACTTCAATAAAATTAGCAAACTCCAAAACCAAGCCATGAGAGTTATAACAGGAAGCATGAAGTCAACGCCAATTGTAGAACTTGAAAAGATTACAAAACTGCAATCCATGACCGACAGAAGAGACTGCAGAGCCCAGCTGCAATCAGAAAAACTCAGAAGACTGACTGACTATCCAATGCACAAGAGACTAAACAATTTCGGAAATGGGAAACTAAAGCGGAGATACTTTGCAGAAATAGCCAAAGCAAAGATGCACGAAGACCCAATGAACGCACTAAACACCAAAGCCCATCCCTACTGTACGAAAACCTACCTGGAGGCAGCATATATTTCCAGAGGTGGTAGAAAATATACCAGGTATTGGAAACAAAAACTCAAAATAAACGAGGAGAAAACCACGTGCACAATATTCTCGCTCTCATTAAAACCCCAAAGTACCAAATTAAGCCTAAATGGCAAAATCCTGCAGCCAAACGACAACCCAACCTATCTGGGAGTCACATTTGATCGGCGCATGACATGGAAAAGTCAGATTGAGAGAAACCGAATGAAAGCCTGAGAAAGAATGGCGATCATGAGGAAACTTGCTGGCACAAGCTGGGGAGCAGACGAAGGCATACTAAAGAAACTGTACACTGGAAGAGTGAGACCAGTTCTCGAGTATGGCATTGCGGCATGGACAACAGCAGCGAAGGCGAACTTCGATAAAGTTAACAAACTTCAAAACCAAGCCATGAGAATTATAACAGGTGGCATGAAGTCAACGCCAATTGTAGAACTTGAAAAGATTACAAAACTGCAATCCATGACCGACAGAAGAGACTGCAGAGCCCAGCTGCAATCAGAAAAACTCAGAAGACTGACTGACTATCCAATGCACAAGAGACTAAACAATTTCGGAAATGGGAAACTAAAGCGGAGATACTTTGCAGAAATAGCCAAAGCAAAGATGCACGAAGACCCAATGAACGCACTAAACACCAAAGCCCATCCCTACTGTACGAAAACCTACCTGGAGGCAGCATATATTTCCAGAGGTGGTAGAAAATATACCAGGTATTGGAAACAAAAACTCAAAATAAACGAGGAGAAAACCACGTGCACAATATTCTCGCTCTCATTAAAACCCCAAAGTACCAAATTAAGCCTAAATGGCAAAATCCTGCAGCCAAACGACAACCCAACCTATCTGGGAGTCACATTTGATCGGCGCATGACATGGAAAAGTCAGATTGAGAGAAACCGAATGAAAGCCTGAGAAAGAATGGCGATCATGAGGAAACTTGCTGGCACAAGCTGGGGAGCAGACGAAGGCATACTAAAGAAACTGTACACTGGAAGAGTGAGACCAGTTCTCGAGTATGGCATTGCGGCATGGACAACAGCAGCGAAGGCGAACTTCGATAAAGTTAACAAACTTCAAAACCAAGCCATGAGAATTATAACAGGTGGCATGAAGTCAACGCCAATTGTAGAACTTGAAAAGATTACAAAACTGCAATCCATGACCGATAAAAGAGACTGCAGAGCCCAGCTGCAGTCAGAGAAACTCCGAAGACTGACGGACCATCCAATATACCAGAGACTAAACAATTTGGGAAATGGGAAACTAAAGCGGAGAAACTTTGCAGAAATAGCCAAAGCAAAGATGCACGAAGATCCCATAAACGCACTAACAACACCAAAACCTATCACTACTGTACGAAAACCTACTTGGAGGCAGGATATATTTCCAGAGGTGGTAGAAAATATACCAGGTATTGCAAACAAAAACTGCCAGAGTGAAAAAGAAAGGAGAGACACTACCCTAAGCTTCATAACGAAAAGCTACCCAAGCATGGACTGGACCCATGCATACACCGACGGTTCTGTAACAAACACTACACAGAACGGAGGGGCAGGAGCATTCCTGAACCTACCAAATGGCAGAAAAATAACACTGTCATTCGCTACTGGTAAGTACACAAGCAATTTCAGAGCAGAGGCAGAGGCACTGAGGGCGGCAGTGGAAGAAATGGTAACACACAGTGAAAATGAGAGCCATATAGTCCTGCTGACAGATGCTCTCGAAGTAGTCACAGCGCTAAAAAGCCAGAAAAACACTGAGCTAAATGACTTAAGAGCAGCACTCTGCAAACTGTGCCAGCAGTCCGCACCAAAAAGGGTAGTGGTACAGTGGGTTCCGTCACACTGCAACATCCAAGGCAACGAGGAGGCAGACAGACTGGCAAAAGAAGGTGCAAGGCTACCACAAACAGATACCAGTATGACGTACGAAGAGTCAAAACGGCTTATCAAAGCCAGGTACCTGACCAAATGGGAAACCGAACATACTGGTTACACCAAAAACGATGCCTATTACCAGTTGAACCGAAGAGAGCAGGTCGTTGTCTTCAGACTTCGCACTGGCCACAACAGACTGAGGTACCACCTATTCAACAAATTGAAGATAGGGTGTACCGACGAATGCCCGTGCGGTACTGGTAAAATGACCACTGAACATCTGCTGCAGAACTGCCCGACATACGAGGATCAGAGAGAGCAGATGTGGCCATTGCCAGTGGAACTGCAAGACAAGCTCTATGGTAGTGGCGAGAGTCTCAGGATGACCGCCGCTTTTTTCGAGAAAATAATGGTTACTGTCTGACTGTGTACGCAGAAGAAGAAGAAGAAGGAAACAAAAACTGCCAGACTGAAAAAGAAAGAAGAGATACTACCCTGAGTTACATAACGGAAAACTACCTAAGCATGGACTGGACCCATGCATACACCGACGGTTCCGTAACAAACACAACACAGAACAGAGGGGTAGGAGCATTCCTGAACCTACCAAATGGCAGAAAAAAAACACTGTCATTCAATACTGGAAAATACACAAGCAATTTCAGAGCGGAGGCAGAGGCACTGAGAGCGGCAGTGGAAGAAATGGTGACAGGTAAAAGGAATGAAAGCCATATAGTTCTGCTTACAGATGCCTTGGCCGTAGTCACAGCACTAAAAAGCCAGAAAAATACTGAACTTAATGATTTAAGAGCAGTACTCTGTCAACTATGCCAGCAGTCCGCACCAAAAAGGGTAGTGGTGCAGTGGGTTCCATCTCACTGCAACATCCAAGGCAATGAGGAGGCAGACAGACTGGCAAAAGAAGGTGCAAAGCTACTATAACCAGATACTAGTGTGACATACGAAGAGTCAAAACGGCTTATTAGAGCTAGATACATGACCAGAGGGGAAACCGAACATACTGGCTACACAAAAAATGATGCCTATTACCAGTTGAACAGAAGAGAGCAGGTCGTGGTCTTCAGACTTCGCACTAGCCACAATAGGCTGAGGTACCACCTATTCAACAAATTGAAGATAGGTGGCCCTGACGAATGCCCATGTGGTACCGGGAAAATGACCGCTGAGCATTTGCTGCAAAACTGCCCGACATGCGAGGATCAGAGAGAGCAGATGTGGCCATCACCAGTGGCAACACTAGACAAGCTCTATGGCAGTGTCGACAGCCTCGGTATGACCGCTGCCTTTTTTGAAAAAATAATGGTTACTGTCTGACTGCGTACGATGAAGAAGAAGAAGATAATGAAGGACACAGCATCCTAAGATCAGAGGTGGTAAATGTGATAAAAACTATGAAGAAAGGGAAAGCAGCAGGGTCGGACTCCATAAACATAGAAATGATTAGAGGCCCTAGAGGAATTTGGTATAGATATACTTACTGATCTGTGTAATGACATACAATACTGGATGCATACCAACAGACCTGAAAACATCTACGTTTATAACACTCCCGAAAAAATCTCATGCAACAGAGTGTTCAGACTTTAGAACAATAAGTCTAATGAGTCACACAATTAAAATCTACTCTACATCACACAAGAGAGAATAAGAGGTAAAATAGAGAGGGAAGTTTCAGAAGAACAATTTGGTTTTTGAAAGTTTAATGGAACAAAGAAAGCAATTTTCTGTTTGCTAACTTTGACAGAAAACGACATAGAAATACATAATGACATTTATTTTTGCTTGATAGACTACCAGAAGGCTTTTGACATAGTCCAACAAGATGCTGATTGGTGCTTTTATTTCAGAACACGTTTTCAACTTCACATGCCTTCAGTAAAATATATATACTGTGAAAACAACTGCGCCAAATTAGGTATAACTTTCAGAACATCTTCCCTTGTGGATTACCGTCAATAGAAAGTAATTACGTTATTCGTGTATTGGTTTACAGCTGAATAATGTGTTGATGCGAGGAAACATTGTTTTCATAATTCTTACAAATAAAAACGATTATGCAACTATAATCCCTCATACACAAATGTTCTCCATTTGTTAAATATGTGTATTCCATTGTATCCTGGTTGCAATTGTGACCAGTTTGATATATAATATGTGTTATTTCAGGGAACTTTTATTGCAGATAAACAGATTAAAATTAAGTGATGTTGTGTTTTGAGTTTTATATTAGATAGAAATCGGGTCTAGAAGTCCAAAATATGTGGCAGTGAATGAGTTAATAAATGTTATAATATGTTTCAATTTAATGTATGTTCTAATGTGAATTGTTACTCTTTCTTTTCACTAGCTTGCAAGGAATACATATACTAATGTCTCATATTTAGTTGTTGGAATAAAGCAGGAACTAGATATTGAGGTAAGTATGTACAAAGATAATGCTTTCCTTTGATAGTAAATAGTTCTGTTGTAATTTTAAATAAATAACTTTTTTTAAATTAAAAAATGTAGATGCAGACTCTTTGCTGCATGATAGTGACCTTATTAAAGCCTTGTCTGATGACAGGAAAAATAGTCAGTGCCAGTCATTAATGAATGTGTCTTTCAGGACAGCAATCTGCATCTGTTTGGTCTGAGGCAAACCTTTATAGGGAGCCTCAACTGTCTCCAGGATTTAACTTTAAGTTAATATGGATCTTTGTCATAATTTTCAATGCATCTCTCTTAGTCGGGTTGTATGGCAAGATGACATTCAACTCATTCAATTCCGCATTTTTTTTACCTCTGGACGCATATTTTTGCTATTGTAAGACTTGAGCACAGCATCAGTTAGAGGTCATCTATTGAATCAACATCGCACACTCTAATAGCGACATAGATAACCGCTCCAGGCAAGTTGGAGAGGCATGTCCCAATTTCAGAGCAGAAGCAACAGATGAACATGCAATCATACTCCAAGCCATCTCAAGCCCCAAACAGGACAGACTCTCACACAAAATAAAATACAACATTGATGTCCAAAAAAACAGATCTCGTCCTAAAGTGGATTCCAACCGACTTTGGAAACGAGAGGGAAGATGAACTTGCCAAAACCAGAAGTGGGGAAGTCTTGGCCTACCAAAGCTTATTCTTCTTTTTTTTTTTTTTTTTTTTTTTTTTTTGATCAACTGATTCTATGCTATGCTTTTAGTTTGTTGAGGTTTATGAAGGAGACTGCATTTCAGGTCTTTCGTCTGTATAAGTGGGACAGTCCTGAAAAATATATTCTGGTGTTTGCTTGGTGCTTCACAATTACAAGTGGCGGTGTCTCTAAGAGTCATTCTGGGAAAGTAAGCCTTGAGTCGGCAATGTCCCGTTCTAAGCCTGGAGGCACAATGAGCACACCCTTCTCCATAGAGGAATGGAATAATGCAATAAATCAAATGAGAAACAATAATGCTGGTCCCGGTGAACAAATTAAAAAATTCAAACCAGAAACTACCAAATAGCTGCTGTAGGTCATGAACACAAGCATTCACAAAATGCATATTCCTTAAATCTGGAGGAGAATTTCTGTCCAGTGTCGCTTCTATGTCACATGTATAAGGTTTTTAAAAGGCTGATCCAGAATCGCATCTCCCACTTCATAGACAAGAAGCTGATCAAGGAACAAGCTGGTTTCAGACCTGGAAGATCTTGCAGCAGTCAAATCCTTAACCTAACACAATTAATAGAGAATGGATACGAATGCAAACAGGTCACATGAGTCGTCTATACTGACCTAAGTGCAGCATATGACACCATAAACAATCAGAGACTACTATCAGAGCTATACACCATGACAAAAGTATGGCGCCTGACCAATATCATCAAATACCTCCCGCAAAACAGACAATTCTATGTCACTTTGTGGAAAAAAGACAGCAGATGGCAAAACCAAAACAACAGCCTGGCACAAGGAAGTGCCCTAGCACCCATGGTATATAACATTTATACTAATTTCCACTGCATGGACACAGACACACAAAAATTCAGTTATGCTGAAGACATAGCAGTTGCTGCCCAGGGAAAAGGGTTTGAGGAGGTTCACAACAAATTGTCGAGTTCTCTCAATAACCTTGCAGAATACTTCCACAAGAATCATCTTAAACGAAATCTCAGTAAAACAGGTATATGCCTACCACCTCAGAAACAGAGAGGCAAAAAGACAATTTCAGATTAGGGTGCATGACTCCCAAATATCTAGATATGAAGTTAGACTGCACATTGTCCTACATGACGCACTGTCAGAAAACAAAATGTAAGATCATCATCATGTAGCGTGTCCTTTGTAGAAGGTCGCCCTCATCACAGCCAGCCGATATGAATCTCAGTCTGCAGTCAATCTTCCCGCCTGCTCCATGTTCATGTTTAGAGTATCCTAGATATCTTGTATCCACCTTTGCCTTAGTCGATCCCTGCATCACTTTCCAGGTACCATGCCTCCATGACCGTTCTTTCAAGTCCGTTATAATGTTTGACATGGCCTGAAAAATTAAATTTCCAAAACATAACATTGTTTATGAGCCAGTTTTCTTAAACATTCACGTCTTCTAAGATGGTTTTATTTGTCACTTTCTTTATCCAAGGAATTTTTAAGATTCTTCTGTAACATTTTTCAAACGCTCCAAATTTTGTCATTGCTGCTTGTGTCTCGCACCTGTACATTGCTACAGAGAACATGCATGTTCTCAGGATCTTCAGGTTTAGTTGCTTGTTAGTTAATTAATAGCTGTCCATCGTTGTCGATGAGGACCGCCGACATCATCCTTGTCACAAATTTCCCTGTTGGGTGTGGGTGCGCATGTGGCTGAACAGGCCAATGCGAGCACGAAAACATCTGCTACATATCGGGCACACGAGGTTTGTAGAAGGGGATGGTGTTCCCGCTGCTCGGGATTTCCGCGTCTCACGTCTGTTCTGGGCTTTCACAACACGGTCATCTTCACCAGCAGCTACACCCGATTTGACTGCGCTTCCTCCAGTCAGATCTGTTTTTCGCAAGATATTCCCAGTTGTCGATGTCTATCTGGCAACTTTTTAGTGAGTCCTTCAGACCGTCTTTAAAACGTTTCTTTGGGCGCCCTCTCTCGCGCCATCCCTCTCTCAGCTCGCCGTAGAGAAGCTTCTTTGGGAGCCGCTCATCTGACATAAGGGTGAGGTGTCCGGCCCATCCTAGTCGTGCTTTTTCTAGCAGTTCATGGATGCTGGGCATGTTAGCCCTCGAGAGAACCTCGATGTCAGGGACACGATCTTGCCATCGGATGTGGAATATTCGCCTCAGGCAACCTGTGTGGAAGTGGTTTAACCTCCTTGCATGTCCAGAGTATACAGTCCAGCTTTCGCAAGCGTATAGTAGGGTTGGAATGATGGTTGCACGGTAGACTTTGAGTTTGGTCTTGACGCTGATGCCACGACGTGCCCAGACCATCGAGCGCATTCTACCAAAGGCTGTGCTGGCCTTTGCTATTCTGCTTGCCACCTCATCATCTAGGCTGACAGATCTCGACAGCGTGCTGCCCAGATATGTGAATTTGTCTACGGCATTCAACGTCTACCCGCTGACTGTAGTCTCTGGTTTTGTGTACGGCATGCCTGGTGCTGGTTGGTACATAACCTCTGTTTTTTTGGCATTTATGGACAGGCCAAAATTTTCGCATGCGGCAGAGAACTGGTACATTCCTTGTACACCACATTTATTGATTTGACAAAGGCATTTGATACAGTAAACAGAGGAGGGCTGTGGATGATAATGTCTAAGTTTGGCTGCCCCAACAAGTTCATAACAATGGTGAAACAGCTACACGAAGGCATGTGTGCTCGTGTTCTGGACAGCGGTGCAATCTCTAAAACGTTTCTAGTATCAAACGGAGTAAAACAAGGATGTGTACTCGCCCCGACTTTGTTCAGCATGATGTTCGCGGCCACGATGACAGACGCCTTCAGATCATTGGAGCTTGGAATACCCATAAAATACCGCACAGATGGCAAGTTACTCAATTCCAGAAAAATGAAGGCCAAAACCAAAGTGGCTGGTGACATAATCAGGGAACTTGTATTTGCTGACGACTGCGCTCTAATGAGCAACTCAGAACTGAACATGTTGCTTGTTAGTATTATGCCATAAATGTGCATGCTGTTTAGCTTCTACGTCAACATGGCCAAACGCCTTCTAATTTCTTTTAAAGTCTCCATCGTTGGATACATAGAGCCACTTGGGTCTACATCTTTTCACTTCAGCGGTTAAAGTTTTCATTCTGGATGCCTTCATAGACAGAATGCTGTAACCTTTCTTATGTGCTCTGCCTGCCTATATTTTCTATTCAGGCTTTGTTGTCTTAACCTCTGATCTTTCTAAAAACTTCCACAAGACATCATTGATTTGGCCTATTATGTAGCCTTCATATGGATGGATATAGGATGCAAGCAAGGATTGAGACAAAAAATGCATTGAACCCATGAATTGGGGATGGACTGATGCGGACCAGAGCATGTGTACCACTCGATATAGATGATGAATAATAAAGGGGATATTGCACATCCTTGATGCACCCCACTCATCAATGGGAACTAAATAAGTTGTTCTTTGTAACAATTTTGAATTTTTTTGTACTTACCAGTTAATTTATTCTATTTTATAACAATACATGAATGAAGCAATGGCTATCCATTGAAGGTAATCTGCATGGGAAGATGTTAATAAGTTTCTCCTCTTTATTTCGTAAGATACAGAAAGACTGGTTAAGCTCAACGAGCTGGTGTGGATCTACTGTCCTGGTCATGTTGGCATTCCAGACAATGAAAGAATTAATATATTGGCTTCACAAGCACTCATTATGGGCAGTTAGGATATAAATAGGGCTGGTATTTTGTCTTAGATCAATGACTGCCTATTGAATGACAACACTTCAATAGATGAATTAGCCAGCAATTCACAGACTGCAGAAATTTGAAATCAAATGAGTGTTGAGTGAAGTCAGGGGCATAAGAGAATGATACAGGAATATTTTCAGCCAATGAGCTACAAGGACTATGAGTATCCACACACTTTGTCAGAAACTGAACACCTTTGGACAGAGGTTTTCACATTTTTTTGGTCCGCCGCTCACTTGACCTGTGCGTGAATCACACCAGCTCATCTTTATACTACATATAAGCATAAACTTGACCTGTGCGTGAATCATACCAGCTCCTCTTTATACTACATATAAGCATAAACTTGACCTGTGCGTGAATCACACCAGCTCATCTTTATACTACATATAAGCATAAACTTGACCTGTGCGTGAATCATACCAGCTCCTCTTTATACTACATATAAGCATAAACTTGACCTGTGCGTGAATCATACCAGCTCCTCTTTTTACTACATATAAGTATAAACTTGACCTGTGCGTGAATCACTACATATAAGCATAAACCTCGGCTCATAATATCGAGCCCAACACTTTCCCCCAAGCCACCGCATGCACAGTTTGGAAACCTCGAACTTAGGGTATGCCTGAATTCAGTGAAGTTGGTTTTCTCAGAACAGAACAGATTGAGCGTTTTGCGATTGTATATTGTCTTTAAAGTAAACATCTCTTGTTTGTTGACATGTTCCATCATTGTCTATTTTCAGACTAAACACAACATCCAATCACAGCTTCCGTTCCTACAAGAAAAGATGAAGCAGGAACAAATGTACATGGTAAGGTTGGTTATTAACAAACAAACAATGACAGTTTTTATCAAGTTATTGAAATATGTAATAACATTTATCCATGGGACATCCCTAGAAGAAAATGATGTTAGATCTCAATACCACATCATCAAATTTATCTCAGGACAAAATTTTGGAACAATCATCTATTTTTTCTGTAGTTAAAAAAAAAATTATTATTCACCTACTTAACAGTAGTGTTTCTCAAAGTAGTAGTTGGGGCCAACATGCAGCAGGGAATGATTTGACAGAGGCCAGCGACTCATAACTGGCTGCTTGCATCAGGGTCAGTGAACCAATGCTGACCAAGACCCTATTACATCTCCACATGGTAAGGGATGGTGTGGGCTAGTGGTTAGGGGACACGGCTCACAACCAGAAGGTGCTGGGTTCGATCCCCATCACAGCACTGGCCGTTACCCCGGGGAAGCAAACCCTCAGAAAATACAGGAGGAAGCAGACCCTTACATTTAATGTATGCTGAAGTTGGAGGGACGCAGTCAACAGGTTCAAAATAGAAACATAGTGCAAACCTTAAGAAATAGAGATATAAGGCGAACGCAAAAAAAATGTAATTTGTGTAGTCTAGCCAAGGGATATAGATCACACTGGGAAAGCAAACTCGGTACTAAAAAATACCAAGCTAAAGTCTGATATGTCAGATCGAAAGACATATAAATCGCAGCCTCGCTTTGAACTTCGACCCAACGTCACAGCATCCATTTCAGGACTAACAACAAAGAAGAAAGTAGTTTGCTGACCAATTGTCGTCTGCAAGCCCTCAGTAGACAATCCACAAAGGACGTCAAGAAGCTGAACATGAATCATGCTAATCTAATTCTAATAAACATTAACTTGTTTTGTCAATCGAGCTATAGTTGAATTTATGATGTGTCTAAACCATATCAGCTTCTTCCAATGTAACTATATAATTCTCTATAAAGTTCCAGGAGGCTATGTAGCCTAGGGGTGAAACTTGCTTGGTTTTCACAATCCCAACATTACGGATTCGATTCCCACTTGTGTCCAGTTTGGCCGACACTGGATTTTTTCTCAGACAAATGCTCCTCCGCGTACGGAAAGTAATGGCAACCTACCTTACTGCACACTTGCCAATAAACTTGTAACAGTCAAATAAGCGGCGTTTATAAGAAGCTACGTTCTGTACAGGACATACTACTTTCTTTAAAGTTCCAAGATTTGTTTTTTATATTCTCATTGAAATTGATACAATAACTATTTTTTTGTACACAGTCGTAACCAGAAGTAATTTAAAGTACTGTCGCTACATGGTAGTATACGTGGAATTATATAGTTAAGTATGTATACAAATGTATTCCAGTATATTGATTTGAGCTTCAAAGTTTGACTACACCTCTCTGCAAGCATCATGCAATCCATCATATGATCTGTCTAGACTCTATAACCTGCACTTAATCATTGTTTTAAAGCCATTAGCATAGCCAGGTTTTTATTATTAAGGATAGCAATCAACATTTCTTTGAGATGTCTTCTTTAAATTAAAAGCTCAAACCTAGACAGACTTTTCTGTTATTTTTGGAAGCATTTTTAGATTTGTTAAAAGTTTGTCTTTCTGGATTCTACTGGCGAAGACACGCCCCTTTTAATACCAGGCCATAGTCTTGTAGGTTATATGAGGATGTAAAGATGCATGTGTGTATCTGTTTGTAATGTGTGTATTCCACTATAGTAGTTTTGCCAATCGTTTTTGTACATGGTGAGTAGATATATATATATAAGTTCGCTTGTAATTATTAAAGAAAGCTGAAGAGATTACCGTCAATGAAGGTGTGTCCGTGAAGGCAAGAAATGTTGACAGCCTTAATGACACAAAGACAGGACCTGTCAAAGTGGAAAAGTCTGATCATTGTGGAGAGGATTTATGGAGGCATGTAAAAGATGGTAAGTCAGTAATTTGTGATATGGTCAACGGTAGGTTTGTATTCAACAAAGAGGTGAGGTGCTGGTCTCTCATGAAATGAGCGAATGAAAGAACAAAGCAATAGTTGTTTGAATCCCACAAGTTTCAAGTATTTCAAAAAGGTGGGATCATGTGTCTAGTCCGATCATAGACTAATGATAAACTTTGAGGTCCTTTGTACACGATAGAATCAAATAGTGGGTGTCCAAATCCCACACGTTTCAAGCATTTCAGAAAAGATTAGATCATGTATGCAGTCCTATCATAGAGTAAAGTAAAGATCCTGTCACGCCATGCAGCATATAGGAAATATGGTGTTAGGCACATAGTGGATGATGTGGTTGGTAACACGCCGGCCGTCTTTACTTCCCAGATTTTTCTGGTACCAAATTTCTGTGACTGTGTCGACCACAGGAGCCGGCTTGCAATAGGAAGAAATAAAACGCACCCACGGCTCCCTATCATAGACTAATGATAAACTTGGAGGTCCCTTCTACACACTGTGCATGAAGAATAACCCTTGTGTGACTCTTTTGAATAACTAAAAACATTTGGAAATTAACTAAATTCTGATACAAACTGCATGGCCTTGGTGTAAATCTGAGTGGATCAAATCTGCATCCTGTGCTTAATCCAGTCAGCTCAACTAACACGTCTTGCCACTGATCCAAGGTTGCTCAGGACAAGTTCTCTGTCTTAAGCCAACCACTCTAGCTCTGTCCATGTTTTTCCTATTTTCTTTGTCTAGAGCTCTTTTTCAAAGTATATTTTGGTCTTCCTCTACCTCTTTTACCCTGGCGGTTCCACAACACATACTTTTTTGTGATGCTACCAGTTGGTTTGCTTAATGTGGGTCCTAGCCAATACCAGAGTCTTCTATTTACATCATGCCACTGATATTTTGTCTAGTTCTATCCAACAGTTCCACATTAGTGATCTTATTATATAATTTTAATCTCTCACTTTTGTGTAGGGACCCTGTTTTGAAACTCTGTACTTTTTTCATTGTATTTTTGTAGATCTCCTTGTTTCATAGCCCATACATTGAAGCACAGACTGTGCAATAGATGGAGAGAGTACTGCAGAACCATGTACGGAGATAGCACAAAGCGCTCAGTTACAATCCTGCCAAAGGATGAGAAAGAACCTGAACCAACATTGGAAGAAGTACGCTCTGCAATTAAAAGCCTGAAAAGGGGAAAGTCCCCAGGATGCGATGATATCCCAGCAGAGCTAATACAAGCAGGAGGAGAGGCGTGTGCTCGAGTCTATCACAAGCTGTGTAAACAGATATGGCACAGTGCAGAGTGGCCAGAAGCATGGAAGAAATCAATTTATATTCCCTGCCCCAAAAAAGGCAACCTGAAGCTGTGCACGAACTACCAAACTATCGCGCTGATCAGCCACGCTAGCAAGATACTCTTGCGAATCCTATTAAGAAGGATAGAGAAAAGGTTTGAATCTGAAATTGACGTAGTCCAGGCAGGTTTTAGGAAAGACAGAGGGACCTGGGACCACATATTCAATTTAAGGAATATCTATGAAAAATGTAGAGAGTTTAATGTAGACCTGTACACATGTTTCATTGATTACACTAAGGCCTTCGACACGGTAAAACATTCAAATCTGTGGAGAATCATGAAGGAAATGGGGTTTCCTTTGCATATAGTCCATCTCATTGAAACATTATACCAAGATCAACAAGCCGTTGTCCGAGTATCTGGGAAAACATCAGATTGGTTTGCAGTACAAAAGGGAGTCCGACAGGGATGTATCCTCTCACCTTATTTGTACAACATATATGCAGAATGTATAATGAGAAATGTTCGAGAAGATGAGAACATTGAAAGTTTCAACCCATTTACGATTGGGGGGTATGAGATTCCAGAGTTACGATATGCAGATGACACAGTGATACAATCAAGAAGTGCAGAAGGGCTAGAGCAGCTACTTTCAGCCGTTAATGGACATAGTAAAGTTCAAAATATGTTCATAAACATAAACAAAACAAAGATAATGACCACCGATAAAACACAATGTCAGCATAAATTTACAGTGGGTGGTGAGGAAATAGATCAGGTCACACATTTTGAATATCTGGGCTCCAGAATTGACAAAAATGGTGACTGCTCGAAAGAAATCAGAAGAAGACTAGCTATGGCAATGCAGAGACTGAACAGCCTGAAGAAATTATGGCAGGGCACCAACAAAATGATAAAAGTAAAAGTCTTGAGAGCCTGTGTTTTTCCTGTGGTAGCTTATGGCTGTGAAGCATGGACGATTACCAAAACTTCTAGACAAAGAATCGAATCCTTCGAGTCAAAATGTTACAGAAAGATCCTCAGAATACCCTGGAGAGAGAAAAGAACAAATGTAGACATTCGGCAAGAGCTGAGCATAGAGGAGAACTGGTTTATCAATTCCATTTTGGCTAGAAAATGCAAATACTTTGGTCACATCAAGAGACACAATGGTCTTGAGAGAACGGTGATGGAAGGTATGGTGCCAGGCAAAAGAGGAAGGGGTAGACCAAGAAGACGATGGCACCAAGATATCCAGGGATGCCTGAGTATGACAGTGGCGGAAGCTGGTGTTGTGGCAAGGGAACGAGTTTCTTTCAGACAGACTGTGATGGGAGCGACGTCCTACAAAGGAATATGCTACATGATGATGATGATGAGAGCTCTTTTTCAAAGTATATTTTGGTCTTCCTCTACCTCTTTTACCCTGGCGGTTCCACAACACATACTTTTTTGTGATGCTACCAGTTGGTTTGCTTAATGTGGGTCCTAGCCAATACCAGAGTCTTCTATTTATATCATGTTCCACTGATATTTTGTCTAGTTCTATCCAATAGTTCCACATTAGTGATCTTATTATATAATTTTAATCTCTCACTTTTGTGTAGGGACCCTGTTTTGAAACTTTGTACTTTTTTCATTGTCATTTTTGTAGATCTCCTTGTTTCATAGCCCATACATTGTAGCACAGACTGTACAATTTGTATTTTTGTGTTAGAATTAATGTAGTTTTGGGTGTTATGGAAGCACATTTTTTACTTGAAATATGTCTTGAAAATTTATCATGCGACCTGGAGACTGAAGGGTAAATTTTTGGGTAGATCTAAGCTAACCCTAAAGAATGGTTCAATATTAAAAGTATTTTCATTCTCGTCAAAGGGCCCTGTATTTAAGGGAACATTATTAAGTGACAAACGAAGTCTACATCCAATACTATAAGTACCTTGATTAACCACACCAGCTGTTTTGTAGGCCAGGTGTAAACTTTGGGAGTAAACTTACTGTGTCTCTGTATTGTAAAAGTTAACATTCAGACCATAAGCGGTCAAGATGATCTACATATTGCTCAGGCATACACAAAATAGCTTGGTAAGGTAGATGAAAGAGATGAGGTGTTATTATTATTATTTTTGTTCTTTATTCTCAAAATTTTGCAATTGGGGTGTGTCCTTGAGGCTAGGAAATATCATAATTTCTTTTTATTTCCATTAGTTCCGCAATGTATTGAAAGCTCTTCTCGCCTTTTATATTTTAATTTTGACATGTGTATCTGTGTCTTATAGTTTGACTGTACTGCTACCAATATATGTCCCATATATGAATGATTCCACATCCTGTAGGAGTGAGTCTCCCAACACAATCTGATTGTCATTAGTCACATTTATTCTCAAAGACATTTCATAATGTGTCTCTTCTTTATCTCCACATGTCAGAGATGTGTGCTTCCACATGGAGTTATTTCACAGACTCCTATGCTAATGTTGAAATAATGAAAAGTTCTAACACTGATCTGCACTTACAACATGTAGGACATCATATTGTCTCAGAGAAACTACCAGATGACATTAAGAACACCGAGAAGACCTTCGGAAAGGTTGGAGAACTTTTGGAGAGAATGAGGAAGAATACCGGAGATGTAGTAGATGATTTGGTAGGACTACCAGAACACATACACATTGAGAAGAACACAGGATATGAGGCAGTGAGTTCTGAGATGATGCAGGTACACAAAGACAATGCCAAAATAAAAACTGAAAACGGGACAAGAGATCTATGTTTGACATCTAGAGAACAGAGACTGAATGAGTCAGTGAAAGTCATGGAATGTCATGTATTACTTGAAGACCAAATAACTGAGATCACTCATAATGATGACAGTCTAGTGTTAGATAATGGAAATTGTAGAAATTTGTCACAAAATGTGATCTGTGTTTCTAAGAAAGTTACTATACATGATGTGAGTAGTGTTAGTTCTGGTGAAATTTATAGATGTGATGTTTGTGGGGTAGTTTTCATCACATTTGATAGCCTGAGCAATCACAAAAGGAAACATAAAGTAGAGAAGCCTTACAAGTGTGATGTTTGTGGTAAAGGATTTAATCGATCTGACACCCTAAGTGTACACAAACGAATACACACAGGAGAGAAACCTTACAAGTGTAATGTTTGTTTTAAAGGGTTTAATCAAACTAGCAACTTTATTGCACACAAACGGATACATGTAGGTCAGAAATATCAGTGTGATGTTTGTGGTAAAGGATTTACTCATATTAGTGGCCTTATTACACACAAAATAATGCATACAGGAGATAAACCTTACAAGTGTGATATTTGTGGGAAAGGATTTGCACATACAGGAAAACTCAATGCGCACAAAACAATACATTCAGGAAAACAGCCTTACATGTGCGATGTTTGTGGTAAAGGATTTACTCAGAAAAGTACCTTTAATACACACACAAAAATACATACGGGAGAGAGACCTTTCAAGTGTGATGTTTGTGGTAAAGGATTTACTCAATCTAATTATTTAAAAGACCACCAAAAGAAACATGCTGGAGAAAATCCTCACAAGTGTGATGTTTGTGGTAAAGGATTTGCTCGTTCAAGGGCACTCAATGAGCACACTAAAATACATACAGGAGAGAAACCTTACACGTGTGATGTTTGTGGTAACGGGTTTACTCAATCTACCCACCTCAGTGCTCACAAAATATTACACACAGGAGAGAAACCGTACATTTGCAGTGTATGTGGTAAAGCTTTTGCTCAGACTGCTGGCCTTAATAGACATACAAAAATACATACAGTAGAGAAGCCATTCAAGTGTGATGTTTGTGGTAAAGGATTTAGTCAAACTAGTTACTTTAATAAACACTCACAAATACATACAGGAGAGAAACCTTACAAGTGTGATGTTTGTGGTAAAGGATTTACTCAAAAAGGTAACCTTAATATGCACACAAAAATGCATACAGGAGAGAAACCTTACAAGTGTGATGTTTGTGGTAAAGAATTTACTCAATCTACCCACTTTAATACTCACAAAATATTACATGCAGGAGAAAAACCGTATATCTGTAGTGTATGTGGTAAAGGTTTTGCTCAGACTGCTGCCCTTAATAGACACACAAAAATACATACAGGAGAGAAGCCTTTCATGTGTGATGTTTGTGGTAAAGGATTTAGTGAAACTAGTAGCCTTAATAAACACACAAAAATACATACAGGAGAGAAACCTTACAAATGTGATGTTTGTGGTAGAGGATTTACTCAAAAGTGTAATCTTAATATGCACATAAAAATACATACAGGAGAGAAACCTTACAAGTGTGTTGCTTGTGGTAAAGAATTTACTCAAAAGCGTGACCTTAATGTGCATACACAAATGCATACGGGAGATAAACCTTACAAGTGTGATGTTTGTGGTAAAGAATTTACTCAAACAAATAGCCTTAGAGCACATAAAAAGAGACATGCAGATTGGAAAGGGATTTAATCAAATTTATAGCCTTAAATTACACGAATACACACAGTAGAGAAACCTTACTAGTTTGATGTATGTGGCAAATTTTTTCCTCAACCTAGAGCCTTTAATTCACACACAAAAATGCATACACGAGAAAAACCATCCAATTGGGAAAATTGTAGTAACGGATTTACTAAACCTAGTAACCTTAATGCACACAGAATAACACATACAGTGGAGAAACTTAAAAGTTTTTTGTTTATTCTTTTTCTGCATTCATCATGAAATGGACGTTTGTGACGTGTAGTAGTTTACGTTGAGACTGCCACATCCTATGTCAGCATATGAATTCTGGGACCGTGTTTGTCTTCCCTCCTCAATCTCTAATCTCTTATGCAGGCTGAATGGTTCCAGTCTGTATCCAGGACGGACACTTGTAGATGGAATATGATCTTGGTCAGTGACTGTGATACAAGTAGCCAGCTATGAGTTCGGTTCATTCACTGCTGCATATTCTGCCCCATTTGTTTTTGTGGCAAAGGACTTACTCAAACTAGTAACCTGCATTAGCACACAAAATTATTTATACATGAGAGAAACCTTACAAGTGTAATGTTTGTTATAAAGGATAAAAGTTTGTAGTCTTAATGCACACAAAACATGGCACACAGCATGTACATGAGAGAAGCTAGAATTCTTTGGAAATCAGACATGTCTGAGAAAAAAACATGGATTTTACAATTCTCAGTGCCTGGTTTCCTGATATAACATATGGGTTAAATTGTGACAAAATGACTGTGCTAATGAAGAAAGTGAAACTGAATCACATTTTCTCATTTGTGTGAAGTAAAACAAAGACGATTGTAAAAGAATCTCACAATGTGAGCCACATTGCTGCTTAGACAATAAATTGTCACTTTCACAGAACAGATATCAAATGATTTTGATACATGGAGTTAACATTTGATGTTTTAGATTGTTGTGGACTTATCAGTAGTGTCATTTAATTAATGTTTATTGTATTCTGCTCATTCGTGCAGGGGACATTGATATTTCATATATAGAATGAACTGTTAATATGTGATCAAATGTGAACACATTTATAATAAAACCTACTTAAACCAATTATTCTTTACAATTTTTGGTTATTTTTGTCATGATAATAATTTTATTGCAACCTAATTTAATGTTATTTTTTCTAAAGCTTTTGCCAGGCTGGTATCCAATATATTTGATCATTTTATTGTGTTCATATATTTCAATAATTTTGTTAATACAACTATGTCTGCGCAAATGAACTAATTCACTGCGCATGGGAATACATGATATATTTCCTGTGATACACACTGTCAAGTTTGTTCGTGGATATGAAATAGTGACCGGGATCAAGATGCTGAGCAGCGCATGAGCTGCAGCGGTCAGCGACCCATAGCTAACTGCTAGGATCAGGGCCAGCGAACCAAAGCTGCTAAGATCCTTCTACACCTCCATGCGGTGATCCTGGATAACAGGCTTCAGCAGGGCAGACTGGCTAAGGAGAAGGGATCGAGGAGGGAATGCTAACCCGGTGCTAAATAAATGCTTGCTGAAGTCAGATATGTTGGACCAGAAGGTGCAAATATCACAGTCAAGCTGTAAACTATGACACAACGCATTCCGTTCTCTGGACTACATTCTGCCACTTTAGCCATTTCAGGGTTTGGTAGTGGGAGATTGAGAACGAACGAAGCCAAGCCATGAAATAGTGACCGCAGATTTGTATGGCCTTATTGCAACTATAATTATAAAAGAATGCATGATTACCTTTCATCTTCTTCTTCGATCAACTGATGCTGTGCTTCTAGTCCGGTGAGGTTCACGACCAACTGATGCTGTGCTTCTAGTTTGGTGAGGTTCACGATCAACTGATGCTGTGCTTCTAGTCCGGTGAGGTTCACGACCAACTGATGCTGTGCTTCTAGTTTGGTGAGGTTCACGATCAACTGATGCTGTGCTTCAGGTTCGGTGAGGTTCATGATCAACTGATGCTGTGCTTCTAGTTTGGTGAGGTTCACGACCAACTGATGCTGTGCTTCTAGTTTGGTGAGGTTCACGACCAACTGCTGCTGTGCTTCTAGTCCGGTGAGGTTCACGACCAACTGATGCTGTGCTTCTAGTTTGGTGAGGTTCACGATCAACTGATGCTGTGCTTCTAGTTTGGTGAGGTTCACGATCAACTGATGCTGTGCTTCTAGTTTGGTGAGGTTCACGACCAATTGATGCTGTGCTTCTAGTCCGGTGAGGTTCACGATCAACTGATGCTGTGCTTCTAGTCTGATGAGGTTCACGATCAACTGATGCTGTGCTTCTAGTCCGGTGAGGTTCACGATCAACTGATGCTGTGCTTCTAGTCCGGTGTGGTTCACGATCAACTGATGCTGTACTTCTAGTCCGGTGAGGTTCACAAAGGAGACTATGCGTTTCAGGTCTTCGGCAGTCCCCCACATATTGTCAAGCATAGCTGCTCATCTGGGCCAGATCAATACAGCCTGTATGTACAGGCCTGAGCACAATAATTCACAAAAGCCATGACATCAACAAGAGTGGTTCGTGACAGTTTCCTACGTGGAAACTTCAACATGTCATCTGTGGGTTTACCCCGTCAGATCGTTTCTGTCATTTAAACGTGTTTAGTGTCTCGTAGTCGCCCCCTAGTCATCTTGTCCTTGACTTGCCACTGGGGTCGGGCGGCATGAGACGAGAGAGTGAGGATAAAAAGTAGCGCAGTTAATCCTTACTAAAAATAGCACTAGCAAAATAAATTATACCATTATCGTCTACGATGGACATCGGCCTTTGCCTTTATTTGGTGGTAAATTTCTTGTTGCTCTCTGTGCTTCTTGCCTTTTGTCTGGGACATGATATCTGTCTTTAATCTCACTGATGTGGTGGAGGACTGACTTTTGTCTGGGACGTGATATCTGTCTTTAATCTCACTGACGTGGTGGAGGACTGACTTTTGTCTGGGACGTGATATCTGTCTTTAATCTCACTGACATGGTGGACTGACTGCCTTTTGTCTGGGACGTGATATCTGTCTTTAATCTCACTGACGTGGTGGAGGACTGACTTTTGTCTGGGACGTGATATCTGTCTTTAATCTCACTGACATGGTGGACTGACTGTCTTTTGTCTGGGACGTGATATCTGTCTTTAATCTCACTGACGTGGTGGAGGACTGACGTTTGTCTGGGACATGATATCTGTCTTTAATCTCACTGATGTGGTGGAGGACTGACTTTTGTCTGGGACGTGATATCTGTCTTTAATCTCACTGACGTGGTGGAGGACTGACTTTTGTCTGGGACGTGATATCTGTCTTTAATCTCACTGACGTGGTGGAGGACTGACTTTTGTCTGGGACGTGATATCTGTCTTTAATCTCACTGACATGGTGGAGGACTGACTTTTGTCTGGGACGTGATATCTGTCTTTAATCTCACTGACATGGTGGACTGACTGACTTTTGTCTGGGACGTGATATCTGTCTTTAATCTCACTGACATGGTGGACTGACTGACTTTTGTCTGGGACGTGATATCTGTCTTTAATCTCACTGACATGGTGGACTGACTGACTTTTGTCTGGGACGTGATATCTGTCTTTAATCTCACTGACATGGTGGACTGACTGACTTTTGTCTGGGACGTGATATCTGTCTTTAATCTCACTGACATGGTGGACTGACTGACTTTTGTCTGGGACGTGATATCTGTCTTTAATCTCACTGACATGGTGGACTGACTGACTTTTGTTTTATTCTCTGCTTTTGTTGCCATTTTCCTACAAGCCTTCTATTGGGGTGGTCTTTGGTCATCCTTTCAGTTCTCTCATAAACTTTCAAAGCAGCCACATCTTTTTGCATCTCAATGGGTTCTACATTCACGTGAATTTGACATGCCGCAGTGGGAGTTGACCTCATTGCTCCACTAATAAGGTACAGGGCATTGTTCAGCACTCTGTCCAGGGACTCTACATTAGTCTGTGAGCATGTTGTCAGGAGTGCACTGCTGTATTCGAAAGCACAGCATACATTTTCAAGATATAGGCCTCTCAGTGTCCTTGTCTGATCCCCATGATATACCAGCAAGCCTCTTCAATAACTGTAGCCGCCTCAACCCTTTTTTAAAAAACATTTTGGACATGTTTCTTGAGGCTGAGCTATCAGTCAAGTGTGACTCCAAGATATGTAAGCTCTTCCTTTCTGGGCAATTTCTGTTTGCCGAATCTCAGACGGATATTTTTCTTGACTATTTTTGGTAAATATAGTGCAAAGTCTTTTCACAGTTTATCTTCAGTTTCCAAATTTGGCAATACTCATGCAGTCTTCTCAGGTCTCCATTTAACCTTTGTGCTGTACTTTCTACATCTTTATTGCTTTGCCATATTGCCAGATCATCAGTGTACATGGCTAACTTTCCTTGAGAAAAACAAAATCCTAGATAAGTGCCAGTCTGGCTATAGAAAATTCAGGAGTACCGACGACCAGACCACATATCTGACCCAGGAAATCGAAGATGCCTTTCAGAGGAAATGCAAACTATTGGCCACCTTCTTTGACCTGACTAATGCTAAAATTAGCAGAAGAAGGGGAGAAATGCTTGATTGGATCAAAGGCTACATCCCCTCACGATGTGTGAGAGTCAGGCTAGAAGAACACAGAAGCAAAATGGTCAAACTACAGGGGGGGTGGGGGGGTTTCCCCTTTTCCCAAGGAGGATCACTATTCCCCTACCTTGTTTATCCTCTTCATTAATGATCTGCTAAACCAGTTCCGATCACACATCCACAAGGCACTCCATGTGGACGACCTGGCCATATGGACCCAAGCAGAAAACATTAGAACCGCACAAGCAAGAATGCAGGAAGTAATTAATGCAGTAAAGAAATGGGCAGACTCATAGGGTGTCACAATAAACAAAAGCGAGACCCTCTCAACACTCTTTTCGCTTTCTACAAAACCAGAGCAGGTCGACCTATATTTAGTAAACAGCCTACTTCATAGAGAAGACAATCCTACACACCTAGGAAAGATATAACAAAATATTAACATGGGGCCCATACAAAGAGGACACTCAAAATAAAGCCACACTCAGACTAAGGCTGATGAAAAAACTGGCAGGGACAAATTGGGGCGCAGATGCAAACAGTCAGACAGGTCTACACTGGATACGTACGACCAACACAGTCAGACAGACCTACACTGGATACGTACGGGCAACACAGTCGGACAGACCTACACTGGACACGTACGGCCAACACTGGAATATGGCATGGGTGCCTATGCAACAGCGGCAAAGACCAACCTACAGAAACTAGACAAGGCACAGAATACTGGACTCAAAATTATTACCGGAGGTCTGCGAAGCATCCCAGTCAGAGAACTCGAAGCGGTAGCAGGCCTCCAGAGCCTCTGTGAGCGCAGAGAAGGAAAAATGCTAAACCTGACAGAAAAATACAAGCGCACGAATAAACATCCAATGCAGGAAAAAGTCAATGAATTAACAAAAAACCGCATAAAAAGAACAAGCTGCAATCATATATCAAAAGCCCTAACAGCAAGAAACAGTGACATCATATCAAAATGTCCAACGACATAGGAAATGATACAAGTATATGAAAATACAGACCAACAGCTCAACATCTCCCGTGGAAGCGAAAATACCAGGTATCGATAAAAAGGGGGAAGAATCAGCCCATGCATTGAGAGAAAAAAACCTCTCTCTAGTCAGAACGGCCCTACCGTCTCTTCCTGTTGGATGTTTGCTTTAGTTATCCATCTGTTCTTCATTCTGATGGTTGCGTGGCACTCTAATTGAAAGGGGTATTGTCCACTCTATTACTATGCCTTACATTACTAGAACTTTCGAATTTGACGGTTATTAAATCGACCAGATGAGTAAAGTAGCTATGGGCTCAAAGATGGGTCCCATCTACTCCTTTTTTTTGTATAGACCATTTGGATTATCACATTTTTATCGCTTTCTGGGCTTACTTCCTTTGATGTGCTACCGATACATCGATATCTGTACAGGTATTACCGGCATGTCTGAGACTTACCTCTAGCGTCTTTAACTTTGTCAATAATATCCATCCATCAACACACTTTTCTTCTCGTATCTCGCTTACAATCAATTTTTGTACATTTCTGTTTCTATCTATTCTCCTGGACATTCCATCTCAGTCTACTACAAACCTACTGACACACATAACTATCTCCTTTACCTTCTAACACACCCTCAACGTTGATATGTCTCATTACCCTAGCTCACAGCTACTGTACCTACGTCACCTATGTGAGGAAGACAAGAACTTTCTACAAATAGCCCATGATGTGGCTGAGTATTTCCCCAGGCGTCTGCTCTGAAGCTTTTCTTACTTCCGCTCTCCGGCGTATCATTCTTATTTCTGGTACCGACACCTTGACCCACTTTTTGTCAGCCTCACCTGACTGTGAAAATGTTTCTTACGTTTAATGCTCTCACTTTTTCTGTCGACGATGTCTTGTTCTGCCACCTAACTATGTTTCATCCTGATTCTCTCACATCAGGTTTTATTTTCTTATCCTGCTTTGCTGACAACAGCCGTGACAAAAAACCCGTGTGACCTGTTCGACAGAAGTTGACTCAAATGTGACCTCCTGGACGATCTCGACACCTTGCCAGGTGACAGCAGACGTGACATCAACAAAGGCAACTTTGTATATGAATGGTGCTATTCGCGCACCATAATGTAAACAATTATTTGCAACTGCTATAATACGAAATACATCAATAAGCCTGGTCTTGAACTCCATTTTCGCTTCGGCAAACACCTCAATTACATTTGTAATAATGTCATCTCAGGTCGTCATCCATTTAAAAGTCCTGGACACTAAGGTAATTGTTATTAAACGATACACAGACACTCCAAGGGTTTCTTTAAACAGTTTCTTGAATAATGTCGCTTGCTGTGATCTGCCTGCGTCGATCCGCTCGACCTGGCGCACTGCTCTCACACAGTGTGCGCGCTTCACTGAGTAGAAAACCCATTACTGATTTGCAGACAAAGAGCACTGTACGAAAGGACAGAATGCAAGACGAACTAATTACAAACGTTGTTCACATGTTCCCTAAGTGCAATAGAGTTTGTCGTGTTCCTACCGGACTGTACAGTCACATAAGGTCACATTTGAATAAGCATATCTGATGCTGACGCCATCTTCGCTTGCGATGGACAACTGTTATTGTAACTATCATACGCACACACACACTATGTATATATATATATATATATATATATATATATATATATATATATATATATATATATATATATATATATCTTCATGTAGCATGACAGAACGTCGGTCTCATCACATCCATTCGATAGGAATCTTGATCAGCATTCAGCCTACCCGCCTGCTCCATGTTTAGGGTGTTCTTGATGTCTAGATCAGCAGTCAGTCTACCCGCCTGCTCCATGTTTAGGGTGTCCTTGATGTCTCGATCAGCATTCAGCCTACCCGCCTGCTCCATGTTCATGTTTAGGGTGTCCTTGATGTCTCGATCAGCAGTCAGCCTGCCTCATGTTCATGTTTAGGGTGTTCTTGATGTCTCGATCAGCAGTCAGCCTACCCGCCTGCTTCATGTTTATGGTGTTCTTGATGTCTTGATCAGCAGTCAGCCTACCCGCCTGCTCCATGTTTATGGTGTTCTTGATGTCTTGATCAGCAGTCAGCCTACCCGCCTGCTCCATGTTTATGGTGTCCTTGATGTCTTGATCAGCAGTCAGCCTACCCGCCTGCTCCATGTTTATTGTGCTCTTGATGTCTCGATCAGCAATCAGCCTACCCGCCTGCTCCATGTTCATGTTTAGGGTGTTCTTGATGTCTTGTGTCCATCTACGCCTTGGTCGACCTCTGCCCCCTCTTTCTGGAACAATGCTCTCCAGAACTGCCTTTTACAGTACGTCAGGGCGCTTGATGTGGTCGAAAAACCTGTTTCCTGGATATAATGTGGTTTATAAGCCAGCTCTCTTTGACACTCAGATCTTGCATTATGGCTTTATTTGTTTTGTTTTTTTACATAATGTATTTTAAGGATTCTTCTTTTTTTTTAATGCTAAGATGTTTGCCTCACTAGTTTCTACTGGCGGAGGCGCGCCATCTTCCACACCAGACCGTAGTCCATTGGGCGATATCAGGACGCATAAATCAGTGCTTGGATGAATGTGTGAGTCTGTATGTACGTATGCTAGGTTTGTGCGCCCTCAGTAGCTAGCCCAACCAAAGTGCAATGGAAGAGCCTCACCATCCATTTTGTCTCAAAAGGCCCGATCCTCTTTCTTAATATACGTGTGATGGTTCGTGTCTCGCTTCCGTACATTGCCATCGGAAATACGCATGTTCTGAGGATCTTCAATTATAATTCTTTGTTAGTATTGTGCCACACGTTTTTCATATTATTCAGTTTCTGCATTGCTATTGAAAATCTTCTCTTTATTTCCCGTGCACAGTCCCCGTCATTTGTTATCATAGAAGGTATTCAAAGTAATCCATGTGTTCAGTTTCTTCATTATCAATTGTGATCTCGGGTTGGGATCTGTGTGTGCCAATGGACATTATCTTTATTATATATTACTTATATATATATATATATATATATATATATATATACATTCATTCATCAGCTTTGTGAAAACCTTGGAAGAGGATAAGGCCACGGGAGTAAGCCCAGGCATAAAATCCGAAGTGATAGCATCCAAGGCTGTTGGTTTACAATTGTGAACCCCGGCAGCTCCCGCTGATGAGATAGTGTTAAATTTGTTATGCTTTGCATTATCTTTATTACAGCAGTGAGACCAATAGGAGGATCCTTCAGTTTGGGCAGCCACGGATCTCCATAATCTGCCCCCTGGAGACCTCAAGGCGCTACATACATGGTCTACACTGATATATATATATTCCATCAATCGTTCATAGTTCGTAGTTCACCTGTACTTCTACATAGACAGATGTCCCTGTGCAGGTCCCAGCTTTGGTATTAGCTGGATGTAGTTAAGAGAAGGATTTCCTGCTTAGTGGACTAGGCTCGAGGAGCATATTACTCCACTGCATTTGGAAAACTGCTGCGGAGGGTGGTTAAACGATGTGCGAGTCCATCGTAATAGACTCAAACACTAGAGCAAAGTAGACCCGCAGCCAGTTAAGCGCCATCTATGCTGCTCTAAACAAACCACTTAACCATGGCTGTCGTTATGCCATATAACACAGTTAGTCTCCTCTTACGACATGTTCTCTCTGAGGCAGTAGTGCTATTCGTGTCCTTGTCATGCACAAAGACCCCGGAGGACCACTCAGGACTTATATATGCATGGATATGCATGAAGTGGTACGTATTTACGTTCATATGTTTTTCCTTTCCTGTTTGGCTTTCGTTGTCCTAAGTGACATACCACGATTCTCAAATTATCTGGCCATCATGGCTGCCTGGTTGTGCTTTGGGTAGAGACCCTTGTTTATGTTGTAATTGTTGTCTCGGTTATAAGCAACAATAGAGACTGCCTGAATGAAGCTAGGCAGAGAATAGCCATGGCAACGCAGAGGTTAGATAAAAAGATAAACGTATAACAGAACACTGGTAAAATTATGTGAAATGTGGACCACCACACAAACACTTTTGACTTAGGAAGAAGAAGATTGCATTTTTTGAACAACATGCTACAGAAGTGTGATCAAAATACCACAGATAGCGGAAAAGATTAAATGTAGATATCCTAAGAGTAAGAGAACTGGGTATCGAAGAAAATTGGCAAGTAAACAATATCTTGTTTAGGCAACTAAACTGTTTTGGCCTCATCAAATGCCACATTCGCTTGGAGAGGACGATACTGGAGCGTATGGTACCTGGAAATATGAGCAGAACCAGGCCTAGGAGAAGATGGGCACAAGATATTACAGAGGTTCAGAAGATGACAGAGGCGGGAGTTCTGGCTAGATATCGAGAGTCTTACAGATCGGCTGTTGTGAGAGCAACATATTGTTGTTAATTGTAAAGGACAATGGACATGCTATATCAATGATGAAGTTGTCGTCTTTATTTATACCTAACGAAGATCTTGTGGCTGTAACGTGGGTTTCATTTTTGTTTCTGTCCCAGTGCAGTAAATGAGGTATACCTGGCTATATGCGTTGTTTTTATCATATTTCTTGTTTTGGAGATTGACTCAATTGGCTAGCTAATTAACAGATAATCATCATCTAATGTGCTTTTCAGATTTAGAACACACAAAAAAACATTCACAAACTAGCCATTTGTATGTAAATATCAACAATGTAAAATGTGTTTAAATCAACAACAAAGTTAACTTTGATCTGTATCAAATGGTTGCAACCCATTTACTAGTCTGAAATCTGTTAAGTTACTAGCCAAGATTAACGTGAAGCTAGAGCTTGATCTTGCGATGACTGGGTCTGAGTGTTTTGGATGTCATTCTAAGTTTTCTGACTGCTTGTTGACTGCATGGGCGAGCAATTTTTATTCCTCAGTACTTTAAAATATTCTTGGTGGACCTCAGCATTAAGAAGAGCACATGCCGTATTGAAAGTTTTATTTGTAGCCATCATAGCTATGTCTAACATGATCATATGACAGTAGACTATTTCTATGAGGGCAATCTGAAAAGTTTTGCCTTTGATGAAATAATTTCATTAATATGCAAGATTTACACATGAGCTATGCATTTCCTTAAAGTTTGGAATGTCATTTAAGTGTTCTGACCATCCTGGTCCACACACACAAACGCTAACTTTGGACAAGTTGTTGCATACCATTTAGGACAAAAATACAATGTCTTCTCCAGAAACCAGGTACGCACAGCTGCTTGCACCTCATCATCAGAAATGTAACACACTTTCCTATACCCAAGCAGGTGATTGGCTCACTCAGTTAAATTCATAAATGTTGCATCGTTTTCTTTCTGATTGACATGAGTCCATACAAGATTGGTGCTGGTCATCCGCTGAGAGCCTTGTCATGCAGATTCGTTGTGGCCTGATTATCACCTTTTACAGTCCCTGCCCACCTCTTGACAGTATCAACATCCACAAAGCTGTTGTTGTATACTGTAGTCATTTTTTTATGGGCTCACACAATTCCACCATTAGGATTTTAATCACAGCATGTTACTTCAACAATATTTCCATGTAGGCCGCCATTTTACTGTCTGCTGTACACATGAGTCACACTGCAGGAGCATGCCACTATTTTCCCGTAAAGTCACTTCATTAGAGATTAGTTTTACATAAGTGTCACAAGGCTTTGAGCACTGTAGTAATAGTAAGGCGCTAGAGATAAAACTTTTTAAATAGCTCTTGCAAGTTTAAGTAAATAGTTTAGTACTGGAAAAAATTTAGTTTACTTGATAACTGATAACTAACTTGAAATATGTTTCTTAAACCAATTGTTTCTATTTTTCTCATATCCTGCTTAAAGATTTTAATTTAGCATGATTGACTTGACTGTCATGAGGTGTTCTGTTGATCTTTAGTCTTGTTCTTAGTCTTTGTAAAATTAGAATTCTTGTATCGTCAGTATCTTATTTATGCTGTGTCAATAAACTGATGCTCCTGGTAAATACTCTTTGCATTTCATCCTAGAATGAAATTATACATTTTAAAATAGATCCAGAAATACTGTAGCTAAGATTACTATATCATATAACCTCCACATTTGTGTAGTAGTTTTTAATCCTTTTAGATTATATCTTAGAGAGAACACATTATTTTACATATCTGATTAAATGTATATTGTACATGTGCATGCCTCATTAAATACTTTTCTTTCATACTGTCACATATGTTGACAGGTCTTCTGTATAATAATGTCTAGTGTATTATCTGCATTATGTTTAGGTTAGTCTGCATTTCCATGAGAGAGTCATGTTTGCCAGTAGAAATGTCAGATTGTATATTTAACTTGATAGTAAATTTAGTTCATTGATTTTGTAATTGTCCATAAAAATTAATTTTTGTGATTTACTCATTTCAATTTTATTATTTTTTTGCAGATAACTTTCTGTTAGAGTTTTGGAATGCTTTAGATTGATTGGTCTAACCATATTCTACTTTTTCTGAGATAAAAGCAAAAAATTTGTCAAATTACCATGGAAAACAAACAAGCTGACAGTGGGATTGTGAAACAAGAAGTAGAAACAACAAAGGTAAATCAAAGAAAGCACCAAAAAAGTTTATATTCAGTTTGTTGTGGAAACTAAGATAAACTTAGTATTTGTTTCTTGTAAAGTAATTCTATTGATTTACTTAATACATGATCGGTTTAATGGAACTGATTCATCGATGACTATCAACACCTATTGTGGAGATGGAGAAAATGGGAAGGATACAAGCACTAAGAGAGCGCAGAGACACAAAGATATTAACACAGGCAGAAAAGTTCCACTGCATGCCGAGCCATCCAATGAAAGACAGATTTAAAAATTTAGCAATGGGAAGACTGAAAAGAAGTAGTTTTATGCATCAGGCGAAACGACTTCGCAGGCAAATTATGGATCTACCTGAAGTTGACATCCCCCTAAAGTCTGTGCCAGAACAAACCCCTTGGAGAGAGGAGCACGGACTATCAGTATGCATTCAAACAAAAGTGAAAGGAATATTAGACAAGGATGAACAGAACAGTGTGCAACGTAGGACAGGGATCCTCAATTTCTTGAATGAAGAATACCCACAGGACCTCTGGATCAGAGTATACACAGATGGGTCAGCACAGAATGCAGTAAAGAATGGTGGAGCGGGAGTGTACATAGAATACCCAAACAACATTAGGGATACAGTCAAAGTACCAACTGGGAAATTCTGTCATATATATGATGCAGAAATACAGGCAATCAAGGTGGCAACTGAGAAACTGTTGAACACCAATGTCGGTCCACAACCTGTAGTATTTCTTACAGATGCACAATCAGCACTCCAAGCACTTAAATTTGAGAAACTGCCAGATCTACAGGCTCTACTGTCTGAACTGAGCAACCAGCGCAAGATTGTCATGCAGTGGATACCTTCTCATTGTGGAATACCAGGAAACGAGAGAGCAGATCGACTGGCAAAGGAGGGTGCTGCAGACGAGCAACCAGATGTGCCAGTTACATACCAACAGAAGATAAGGATGATCAAATCAATCAGAAAGCCACCAACAGTAACACCAGACGATTACCATAACATGAACAGACAAGAGCAAACTGTTGTGTTGCGCCTTAGAACAGGACACAACCGACTCCGCAGCCACATGTACACAAAAATGAAGATTGGCAACTCAGCCATGTGTACATGCGGACAGGCGCCCCAGACAGCAGAGCACATACTGTAAAACTGCCCCGAATATGAAATACAGAGAAAATCTCACTGGCCCATAGAAACAACACTGGAAGAGAAACTTTATGGACCTGTGTTTGAACTACAAAAGACAGTGAAGCTTATACAAGAGACAACATTGCAGATATAGACAATATTTTGAAGCGAACGAAAGAAGAAGAAGAAGAATCGATGACTAATGTGTTATAGAATAGGTTGCTATAGCTGAGAGGTAAGGTACTCACCTCTCAAGGAATGAATGAATGAACGATACTCTATCACAGGCCTGTTGTGAGTCGAAGAAGATTGCTACTGTATGTTTCTAAAACCCATCGTTTATTTTCTGTTTTAACATGAAAGCTGGTCTTCTATGCAACTACCTTTTCTGGATCCTACCTGTTTATGGCAAAGGATTTCTGAACTCTCAAGGAACCAGGCGTGCATTTACCATTCTTTCTGCTAATTTTCCAAGGCATGATGTTAACGAGATGGGACGGTAGCTTTTTGGTTCATCTGGAGGTTTGTTGCCTTTCAGGATCGGGATAACATGCGCGTTCTTCCAGTCTTTTGACAGTTGTCCTTTTCTCCAAGTCATGTTGATTAACTTGAGGACTGGTTCTTTCCCCAATGCACCCAGGTGAGTTATCATTTCATTATGGATCATGTCTGGCTCAGGTGAGTTATCATTTCATTATGGATCATGTCTGGCCCAGGAGACTTTCTAGGTTTTAATTTCTTCAGACCTTGTTGAAATTCTTGCATACTGAAGTCAGCTTTAAATATGGAGGCACTAGCGGTTGAGGCCTGCTCTTGCCATCTGAAGTATCCTAGACGTTCTTTGTCCAACTCAGAAAGTTTTCCTGCTCTGTTCACAGAGGCAAAGTACTGGTTGAAGTGCTCTGCTTTTCTCTGGTCTTAATTTATTATTCCTCTACCGTCTATCACTGGCTTCGGATATGTTCTTCTCCTGTTTCCAGACAAATTGTCCGTCAATGCCCAGGCTCTCTTCCCATTGTGCTTTAGGTCAAGTTTCGCACATGTTGATGACCATTTTTCTTGTTTTGCTTTCTTAACTATGAGTTTGACTGTTGTAGATAATTTGTTGTAGAAGATCTTTGCTTCTTGTGATGGTGCTCTCTTGAGGGCTGTTCTTGCTTCGTTTCTTTCAGATATGCCAGCTTGTATTTCTTTGGTATAGAATGGTTTGTACACCTTCCTACTGCCCTTTAGGATGCTTTGTGATGCTGCATTCAGTATAGCTCTTGTCCTCTCATTATTGAGTGTTTCTACACTGCCGCTGTTGATATTAGCAAGCAGGTAGTCCGGTGATTTCTGGAAAAGTCTCCAGTCAGCTTGACTAAAGTTCCAGCGAGTTTTCTGTTTGTAGCATGCTTTACTGGGAATGGTTATGGCGGTGAGGATTGGCTTGTGATCCCTCCCGATGTCATCAAGAACTTGTAGGGGGCAAGAGTCTGTTAGGTCAGATGAACAAATAGTCAGGTCAGGTCGACTAAGTGATAAGTGGGCCCTATGCATGAGTGTTGGTGCAGACCTTGCATCCTGTAAGACTGACAGGTTGGTTGTTTCAGAGAGCTGTTCTAAAAATTGTCCTGTCCTGTTGCGATCTTAGTAACCCTAACGGGGTGAGTGTTCATTGAAATCACCAGCACAAGTAGAGTTTTGTGGTACTGTGTCTCATGTAGCTCTGATAGGTTGCTTGTTGTCTGAGGTGGAATGTATATGTTTTAAATTGTGTATTTTCATTCAGTGTGCCTGATGGTCGCTTTCTGTACATGTGTGGGATGGGCAGTTAGCTGTGTGACATACCCCTGGATGTCATTTTGTATGTTTGTAACTATGCCACGGCAGTCAGTGCACTTACATGCATAACTGGTGTATCCTGACACATGCAGTTCACTGTCTTTATGTATAGTTGCCTGAATGAGAGCCACGTGTATCTTGTGGGTGTCAAATAATTTGGCAAGTTCAAGTTTTTTATTTTATATGCCGCAAATGTTTAATTGAAGAATGTTAAGGGAAGGTTTGCATTTATGGTAGTCGTGGCTCTGCTCGTTCTTCCTCCAAGGTCTTAATGTTCTAGTGTACTTGAGAGTATGATGTCTGTTGTATTTTCCAGTAGTTCATTTTCTGTACAGAGCAGCCTGGTCTCCCACTGCCTGTCATGGACCTTCATTACCAAGACGTCGTCCAAGCTGGGTTTTTTTTCTATTTTGTTGTGCTGACATTCTGTTGCTGGTATGTCTGTGGATTTTCTACCCACCCAGGTCTGAAGCCAGATAGGGACTGTCACATCAGTGTGGGACATAAGTTAACAGTTAACAACTATGCTCCCCTCCGAGATACTGTAGCCAAGATAGGGTTCACTGAGCTCTTTCCTCGCCACCAATTGCCTGCTGGTTATGCCGAACTCCTCTTAAGCTCAAGGTGTGTAACCAAAAGTTTAAGACCAAGAGGGGTCGTCACATCCTGAGCCACTGTGCCTTTATGATGGATTTTAGACACAAGAATGCGGTGTAATTTGCCTCCTCCTCTCCAGGGCTGGGCAGTTCATTTCTGGTTCCTTTCCAACCTTAGATGGAGCATGCATCATGTCCAATAGGAGACACATTTGTACAGGTGGGTTACTCGTAAGATTTTTAAGAATAATAACCTCACCATATAGTACATCATCTACTGGGTTCTACTGTAGCGTGGTGTCAAATTTGATAGGTCATAAGGAGGCCATCACAGGTGACTCATGCTTGCATGTCTTCGTCATCCATGGGGATAACTGATAGAGGACAACAAATAAAAGAATGAGACAATGGATTCTGCAGCTACACCAATAGGGCTTAACCTGCTCCGCAGCCCTTTTCTCTGACCCCTCTCCAATGACCTGTTCTGCTTGGGTGCCCCTGCCAGGAGTAAAACTCTTGCCGGCATAGCTCCTGGGATCATTGCGGCGCATAAGCTCTCAACCTCGGCAAGTTAGACTTATGCATAGAGAGGGTAGGTTTCCTCTTCTTCTTCTTCTTCTTCGTTTGTTCTCAATCTCCCACTACCAAACCCTGAAATGGTTAGTAGCAGAATGTAGTCCAGAAAACGGAATGCGCTGTGTCGTAGTTTACAGCTTGGCTGCGATATTTGCACCTTTCGGTCCAACACATCCGACTTCAGCAATCATTTTTTGAGTACCGGGTTAGCATTCCCTCTTCGATCCCTTCTCCTTAGCCAGTCTGCCCTGCTGCAGCCTGTTATCCAGGATCACCGCGTGGAGGTGTAGAAGGGTCTTGGCAGCTATTGGTCGCTGACCACTGCAGCTCATGCGCTGCTCAGCATCTTGATCCCGAGGGTAGGTTTAATAAATGTTATAATATGTGGCAGTATAATATATGATCTGATGTGAATTGTCACTCTTTCTTTTCACCAGCTTGCAAGGAATACAGATACTAATGTCTCACATTTAGTTGTTGGAATAAAGCAGGAACATGATAATGAGGTAAGTATATAAGAAGATAATGCTATCCTTTGATCCAAAATGGTTTCTGTTTTAACTTTTATTTTTCATTGAATTAATTTAGATGCTGACTCTTTGTTGCATAATAACGTCCTTTTTAAGGCTTTATGTGATGCCAGAAAAGACAATCAGTGTCAATTATTAATGAATACGTCTTTCAGGACAGCAACCAACTTCTTACAATTTGTTTGCTCTGTGGTCATTCTTTATTGGGCTGTGTCCATGATTCAACTTTAAGCTTTCATGGTTCTTTGATTCAGTGAATCTCCCTTAGTCAGGATGTGTGATGAGATGAGATTTAAGTCATTCACTCCGGCATGTTTTGAACCTCTAGATGCACTTTTTTTCCTATGTAAGACTCGAGCTCAGCATCAGTTAGAGATCACCTATTTATCTTCAGTGAATATTTTCTGAAATACCACATATTATATACCAAACTGCTCAGAATACAATGGAATACAGCCATTTAACCTGTGGAGATGAACATTTGTGCGAAAGGTATTACAGTTGCCTAAGTTTTTGTTTTCTTTATTTTATCCTGCTCTTGCGTTGCTGTGTCCCAAAGAGAAGGTATGCATAGACTTCTGGTTTGTACTAGGTATGAGGCTTGTGCTACCAACATGTTGAACTGTTGGAGTGTTTCTTTGATCCCTATATCAATTGTTGCCGGGGTCAACCGTTTGCTCGTGGCCCTGAAACCTCCATATCGTAGAAGTTTGCTGCAGATTGATCACACTGCATCCTTGCCAGATGTCCAAACCACTTTAGCTTCTGTGTGTCAATATAGTAGTTAACCGATGCAGCCACCATCAAATTCTTCAATGTGTAATTGAGATTTGCCTATCCTGCTGCACTTTGTTCACATCACATCTGACAGGTGTCTTTGATCTAACGTTTGTGGTTATCTAATATGGCACAAGTATGGCACTGATAACATAATGTAGAGATGACCAACATGTTTACCAGCATCTGTTTAGTGAACATAGTGACACTGCCAGTGTGAAAGCTGCACTGAATTAGTTGACATTTGATTGTCATATCTTGTCTTATCACAGTAGATCTTCATGTCACACTCTATGCCGGCTGAGTCAAGACAGGTCAGGTGTTCTTGTAAATCTTGTAGAAGAGGCTATAGTCATTTGCGAAAATCAATTCATGAAGTGATTCCTCATGGTGATTGACTATTCGGGTGATTTTAGCCATATAGATGATGAATAATAAATGGGATATATTCGGCACACCCCATTCCTCAATGGGAACCCAAAAAGTAGTTTAATTTTTTTTGGTTAAAAAAAGTTAAGATCCCGTCATGCCATGCGACGCATAGGAAATATGGTGTTAGGCCCATATTATTTTGTACCCAATGGCATGTATTGGATAATGTGGTCAGCATCACACCGGCCGCCTCTACTTTCCATATTTTTCTGGTACCCAATTTCTATGGCTTGGTCGACCACCTGGGTTTGTGACCTTGATCACCTGACTGGGAAGTCAGTGCACTAACCCATGCGCTACCGCAGTCCCTGGTAATTTTGGTACTTGTCCATTAATTTATTCAATTTTATAGCAACACAGCAATGGCTTTCCATTAAAGGTAATCCACATGGAAAGATGTTCAAACAGTTTCTACTCTTTATTTCGTAAGATACAGAAAGGCTGGTTAAGGCATAAGTGAATGGCTACTGTAGAGATCTTACGCCTCAACGAGATTGTGCAGATTTACTATTCTGGTCAGGCCAGGGGTTCCAGGTAATGAAAGAGCTGACAATCTGGCTTCACAAGCACCCATAATTGGCAGTTAGGATATGAATTGGGGTTGTATTTTGAATTCTATCAATGACCACATATTGAGGTACGACACTTTGAAATCAAATTAGGGTAGAGTGAAGTCGGGAGCATGAGAGGATGAAACAGGAATGTTTTCAGTCAATGAGCTACAAGCACTATCAGTATCCATACACTTTGTCATTTACTGAAAGAGACTGAATACCTATGGGTATGCCTGGAGTGCAGTGAAGTCATTTCCTCAGACAAATTAAGTGTATTGCTGTTGCATATTGTCTTTAACATGAGCATTCTGCCATCTTTTGTCTGTTGACATGCTCTACCACTGTCTATTTTCAGACTAAACACAACATCCAGTCACAGCTTCCGTTCCTACAAGAAAAGATGAAGCAGGAACAAATGTACATGGTAAAGTTGATTATTAACATACAAACCATGACAGTTTTTATCAAGTTGCTGAAATATGTAATGACAAGTATATACTGGGTCACCCTTAGATCAAACCAACATTAGGGTTCAATACCACATCATCATCATGTTTATTATGTATTTCATCTTATAGAATATTTTTCCAGTTCTTTTTCGCATGTTTACAATTTTTTTTTTAATTGTTTATATACTTAAAAGTAGTGCTTCTCACAATAGTAGACAGAGCCAAGATGCAGCAGTGAATGAGTTTTCAGCAACTCATAGCTGGCGCCTTGCATAACTTAACTTGACATCTTTATACTGGCTTAAAAGACTGCAGAGTCTGTATACAACCAGTTTTGTTTACATTACCTTGCTCTAAAAGATATGCGCATCCAGTTTATTCTTAAATGCATTAATTGTCCTTGCCTCCACTACCTCCTGAGCAATGCAGTCCAAGCATTCACCACTCTCTGACAAAAAAAATATTTCCTAATATCTAATCTGGATCTCTCTTTAGTTAATTTTTAGCTATGTTCTCTTGTTCTTGTAGGTGGCTGTATTTTGAAAAACTTGTTTTTGTCTACTTTATCCGTTCCTCTGATCATCTTATAAACCTGTATTAAGTCACCTTGAATTCTTCTCTTTTCTAGACACTGTAGGCCGGTTTTTCTCTTTCCTCATAACTGTAATTCTGGAATCCCACTATCAGCTTTGTCGCTTTTTTTGATATTCTTTCCAGCATGTTTATATCCCCTCAATGATAAGGACTCCACACCTGTACACAGTACACTAATCTAGGTCTAACTAATGCTTTATACAATTTGACTATCACTTGCCTTTTTCACTGGTACCTGAACTTGCTCACTCACCTTACCTGTATGATCTATTATATCCTCTAGGTTCCTATCCTTATCTATCTTTATAATATTGTTCTTGCCCATTCTGTAATTATGTTCCATATTGGATCTACCCATGTGGATGACTGTACCTTTATCTACATTAAACTCCATTAGCCAGCTTACATACCATTCTCAAGTTGTATCTAAATCCGACCTCAATATATCCACTTCTGCTTTAGATGAGACACTACTGCATAGTTTTGAGTCATCACCAAATTTTGCAATCATGAATCCCACATCAATGTCCAAATGGTTTATATATATCAAGAACAAAAGTGGTCCCAAAAGAGAGCCATTTGGCACTCCATTATTCACTTCACTCTACTCAGAGTACTCCTTATTTATGCCCACCCTCTGCCTTCTTCCCGTTAACCAATTTTCAATCCATTTGGCAACTTCCCCACCTATTCCATGTGGTTTTAACTTTCGAAATAATAAATTATGACGTACTCTATAAACAACGTTTGCAAAATCTAGATAAATAACATCCACTGGTTCCCCTTTATCTATCATTTTAGTAACCTCCTCCATGAATTCTAATAAATTTGTTAAGCACGACCTCCCTCTAGTAAATAAGGGTCAACGATCCACAGTTGACCATGACCATATTCCACCTTCACATGACAGACCTGGAACAGGCTGAACTAGTCTCTAGTGTAGTCTGGCCAAGAGATAGGAATCACAGAGGGAAGGTAAAGTGGGTACTAAATAAAACGCACCTGAAATCTGATGTTGACCTTTGACACAATATCCTTTTCAGGACTAACACTGATGAAGAAAGTGGTAGACTGCAGATCAATTCAATGGTGTGCAAGCCTTCAGTAGCCAATCCACAAAGGACATCAAGAAACGATAATAATCGCATTAATCTAAATCTAATAAACATCAACTTTTGTTATCATTTTGAACTACAGTTAAATTTGTGATGTGTCTAAACCATATCCACTTCTTCCAATGTAACCAACTTTTTTGTTATTTGTTGGAATATATTTGGTATTGAGAAAGGTCTCTCTTTCTAGATTTTACTGGTGAAGATATGCCCCTTTCAATACCAGACTATAGTCTTTTAGTTTTTATCAGGATGCATTTACCAGTGCATGAATGCGTGTGTGTATCTGTTTGTAATGTGTGTTCCACTATGGCAGTTCTGCAGGACAGTAGTTTTGCCAATTTTTTATGTACGTTGAGAATAGATATTTATGTAAGTTCACTTGTAATTATTCCAGAAATCTGAAGAGATTACCGTCAATGAAGGAGCATTCGTGGCGACAAGAAATGTTGACAGCCTTAATGATACAAAGACAGTGCCTGTCAAAGTGGAAAACTCTGTTCATGGTGGAGAGGATTTATGGAGGCACATAAAAGATGGTAGGTCAATAACTTGTGATATGATCATTGGTAGGTTTGTATGGAACAGAGATGTAACGTGCTAGTCTTTCATGAAATGAGAAAATGAAAGAACAAAACAGTAGGTGTTTCAATCTCACAAGTTTCAAGCATTTCAGAAGAGGTGGGATCATGTGTCTAGTCCTTTTGTAGACTAATGATAAACTTAGAGGTCCTTTGTACACACTGCATGAAGAATAATCTTTGTGCAGCCCTATTAAATAACTAAAACATTTGGAAATTAACTAAATTCTGATACAAACTGTATGGCCTTGGTGTAAATCTGAGTGGATCAAATCTGCATCCTGTGCTATATCCAGTCAGCTCAACTATCATGTCTTGCCACTGGTCCAAGGTTGCTCGGGACAAGTTCTTATGTCTTGAGCCAACCATTCCAGCTCTGTCCATGTTTTCCTATTTTCTTTATCTTTGTCTCGAGTTCTCTTTTTCAAGTGTGTTTTTATCTTCCATAACCTCTTTTGGTTTGGGGGTTCCAGAAAAAAGACTTTTTTGTGATGCAATCAGTTGGTTTTCTTATTGTATGTCCTAGCCAATGCCGGAGTCCTCTCCTCATATGATGTTCTACTGATATTTATCTGGTTCTATTCAACAGTTCCACATTAGTGATCTTATTATACCATTTCCATCTCTCACTTCAGCGCAAGCACCCAGTTATGAAAATCTTTTTCATTGTTGGTTTTTGTTTATCTCCATGTTTCATAGCCCACACATTGTTTGTATAGACTTTACAATTTGTGTTTTTATGTTCTTACTGTAGTTGTTGGTGTTAAGGAAGCACATTTTTTTACTTGAAATAAGTCTTGAAAATGTATCATGCATTGTGAAGACATTTTTTAGTAGACCTATGCTAACTCTAGAGGATGGTTTTCTATGCTAGATAGTAAACTGAATGCTTATATTTTTTTTTTTTTTTTTTTTTTTTTTTTTTGCGTTCGCCTTATTTCTCTAATCCCCAAGGCGGTGTGCGTTGCACTGTGGTTTTTATTTTGCGCCTGTCGGCCCAATGCATCCGACTTCAGCATGCATTTTATGTAAGGGTCTGCTTCCTCCTGCATTTTCAAAGGGTTTGCTTCCCCGGGGTAACGGCCGGTGCTGTGATGGGGATCGAACCCAGCACCTTCGGATTGTGAGCCGTGCCACTTATCCACTAGGCCACGCCGTCCCCTGAATGCTTATATATAACCTCAGAATTAAATGTATAAAACAATACTATATAATATCCTTGACTTCAGTCCGGCAGATGTGCCGTATGTGAGGTAGCTAACAATGTTCTGTATGCAGTCCGATCTTTCACTGTGTCGTACCATTTCTGACCTAGGTCTCTCATCATACCATCTCGCCATCGTATGGGTGGGCGGCTGCGTGGTAGTATATAATCATATGGCCACGAAAATGTCGTTCTGAGGGTCCATCTGTTATCTGGCATGCCCAGCCCAGTGGTATTTGCGAAACAACACAGCCTCCACAACATTTCGAAATAGTGTGCGTTTTCTTATTTCAGCATTGTGGATTCGATCTCTGATCGAGATCCCAAGGATGCGTCATTCCATTGCTCGCTGGGTAACTCATAGTTTCTCTGCATCCGCGTTGCATGATTCAATACTTCTTATCTGTAGATCATGACTGGTATGACCACGGAATTGAAAAGGTGCACTCTTGCCAAGGTCTCTTTCAGCTGCAGGAGTATAGACTTTATTTAAGCTATACCAGGCTGCAGCTTTTTGTCTTGAGATTTCTCAATCTATAAAACATACTTTGTTAAAATAGTTAATATGCAATGTATTATAAAAAATATAAACAAATATATATATTTAATCACAAAAATTCATTCCCATATCGGCAGACAAGCCAATTGACAAGTAGTCATTTATATGTTCAATATCAATATTACCAGTATTTTCACTCTCCTCAAAAGACCCTAACTTTAAGGGAGCATTATTAAGTGATAAACGAAGTCTACATCCAATACTGTATAAACCTTGATATACCACACCAGCTGTTTTGTAGACTAGGTATAAACTTTGGTAGTAAACTTACTGTGTCTCTGTATTATAAAAGAAAACATTCAGACCATAAGCTGTCAAGATAATCTACATATTGCTCAGCCACGCACAAAATAGCTTGGTAAGGTAGATGGAAGTGATGAGGTGTTATTATTATTTCTGTTCTTTATTCTTAAAATTATGCATTTTACAATTGGGGTGTGTCCTTGATGCCAGGGAACACAGTAATTTCTTTTGATTTTCGTAAGTTTGTAATGTATTTGTTCTTCTTGCCTACCGGTAATTTTTGCTACTAAAATATTCGAATGATTCCACATCCTGTAAGAGTGAGTCTCCCAGCACAATTTGATTGTAATTAATCACATTTATTCTCAACGACATTTCATAATGTGTCTCTTCTTTATCTCCACATGTCAGAGATGTGTGCTTCCACGTGGAGCTACTTCATCGACTCTCATGCAGATGTTGAGAAAATGAAAAGTTCAGACAGTGACCTGCACTCACAACATTTTGGACATGATATTGTCTCAGAGAAACTACAAGACGACATTAAGAACACTGAGAAGACCACAGAGAATGTTGGAGATGGTTTAGATAGACAAATAGTAAAACAAATAAGAAAACGTACAGGAGATGTAGTAGATGATTTGGGAGGACTGCCAGAACACATACACATTGAGAAGAACATAGGATATGAGACAGTGAGTTCTGAGATGATGCAGGTACACAAAGACAATGCCAAAATGAAAACAGAAAACGAGACAGGAGATCTGAGTTTGACATCTAGAGAACAGGGACTAAATGAGTCAATTCAGAGACTGAATGAGTCTGTGAAAGTCGGAGAATATCAGGACATACTTGAAAAAAACAAAACTAATTTCATTCATAATGATGACAGATTGTCTTTAGATCATGGAGATTGTAGAAATTTGTCACAAAATGTGATCTGTGTTTCTAAGAAAGATACTATACATGATGTGAGTAGTATTAGTTCTGATGAAATTTATAGATGTGATGTTTGTGGGGTAGTTTTCATCACATTTGATAGTCTGAGCAATCACAAAAGGAAATACAAGGTAGAGAAACATTACAAGTGTGATGTTTGTGGTAAAGGATTTACTCATAATAGTGGCCTTAATAAACACACAAAAATACATACAAGAGGGAAACATTATAAGTGTGATGTTTGTGATAAGGGATTTACTAGATCAGATATGCTTAGTGTACACAAGAAAATACACACAGGAGAAAAACCTTACAAGTGTAATGTTTGTGGTAAAAAGTTTACTCAAACTAGTATCCTTAATAGTCACACAAAATTACATACAGGAGAGAAACCTTACATGTGTGATGTTTGTGGTAAAGGATTTATTCATAAACGTAGCCTTAATAAACACATTAAATTACATTCAGGAGAGAAACCTCACAAGTGTGATGTTTGTGGTAAAGGATTTAATAAAAAAAGTTGCCTTAATAAACACATAAAAGTACATACAGGTGAGAAACCTCACAAGTGTGATGTTTGTGGTAAAGGCTTTACAAAATCTGTTAATATGGAAGAACATAAAATAATACATACTGGAGAAAAACCTCATAAATGTGATATTTGTGGTAAAGGATTTACTCAAAATAGTAGCCTTTATCAACACACAAAAATACATACAGGAGAGAAACCTCACAAGTGTGATATTTGTGGTAAAAAATTTACTAGGTCTGTTCATTTGAAAGAACACAAAATAATACATACTGAAGAAAAACCTCACAAGTGTGATGTTTGTGGTAAAGGATTTACTAGATCTCTTAATATGGAAGAACATAAAATAATACATACTGGAGAAAAACCTCACAAGTGTGGTATTTGTGGTAAAGGATTTTCTTATAAAAGTAGCTTCAATAAACACATAAAAATACATACAGGAGAGAAACCTCACAAGTGTGGTGTTTGTGACAAAGGATTTGCTCAAAAAGCTAACCTTAAAGCACACACAAAACTGCATACAGGATAGAAACTTTACAAGTATAATGTTTGCGGTAAAGGACGTACCCAATTTAAAACCCTTAATGCTCACAAAATATTACACACACAATAGAAATCATACATGTGCAGTGTATGTGGTAAATGTTTTTTTGAGACCGGTAGCCTTAATATTCATACAAAAATACATACAAGAGAGAAACTTTATAGGTGTGATGTTTAATGTAAAGGATTGACTCAATCTAAATACCTTAAAGAACACACACAAAACCATATTGTGGTAAATGTTTTATTCATACTAGCATCCTTAGTGCATATAAAAGGATACATGCAGGCCCTAAGCCTTACAAGTATGATGTTTACAGTAAGGGATTTACTCAAACATATTCCCTTAAATTACACAAATGAATACAAACAGGAGAGTAACCTTACAAGTGTGATGTTTGTGTCAAATCTTTTACTCGATCTTGTGCCCTTAATACACACACAACAAATATATACCGGATAGAAACATTACAAGTGGGATCTTTGTGGTGAAGACTTCACTAAATTAGTTACCTTAATGCATACAGTGGAGAAACATTGAAACTTTCAATATTTTATGTTTATTCTTCTTTCTCTGCATTCATCATGAAAATGACATTCTGTAGTAGTTTACATTGAGACTGCCACATCAGTTCCTTTTGGATAGACACATTAAATTTCAGTATACTTCTTCTTCTTCTTCATCGTACGCTGTTTACAGCGATATTTACGTTGCACTGTTTTATTTTGTTAAGCCTGTGGCTCAGTGCATCCGATTTCAACAGGCGTTTCTGTAGGGACGCCCTCCTTAGCCTTTGGCTGTCCCCAGCCTATCTGCAAGGCAGCAGTTATTTTTGGTCAGAGTTGTCTCTCTTAGGGAAGTTGTCTTGGAGGACTAACGAGTCTTCCCCACTCGTGTCTATAGGGTTTGGCAATGATATGATATATGTACTAGTTTGTACTATCCCGGAAGAGAGGCAGTCCAGTGTGACTGTCTCAGGATCGTCACGTCCTGCCAGAAACGTAGCATATGCATGTAAGTGAGGTATCTCTTTGCTCCCTTTATTTTCTCGGCTCATCTGCAGTGATGGCACGCCTAGGGATGTTGGCACAATAGGGCAGAGGTGCAATGTCCGCTGGACTGCATCTCTTCTGCGTCCATTGGGATGGCTGATAGCAGACAGAGGTAAAGAGCGAGGCAGGAGTGCATTTGGCCAGGTGCATTTCTGCGGCTCGACTGGGCCAGGCTGAGACGCGAGCCCCGGGTCCCAACCATATCGTGGCCTCCCATCACAGCGGTGCTGAGATTTAGAGCGAGATTCTGGCTTAGAGGCGTTTGGCCGTAGTCCCTCAGGTGGTAGCTTCGCAGCATTGGCTTATCAGCCAAGCACGTAGACCAAATGTCAGCGACCTGTAATTCCTCTCGAAGGAGTGCATTTAACCAGGCGACAAACCTGGTAATGGCACGGAGATGTTGTTCGCCTGGTGTACGGACATATCTCATGATCAAGGGGTTGCATCTCAACAGTTCGCAGTGAGGTGGCTGCTCTACTGCTTACGACACCCCGACCGAGAACTAAGTCTTCTACTAATTTCAGTATACCAATTCTGGTATCGTGTTTGCCTTCCCTCCTCAATTTCTAATCTCTGATGCAGGCTGCATGGTTCCAGTCTGTATCCAGGACTGACACTTGTAGATGGAATATGATCTTGGTCAGTGACTATGATACAAGCAGCCAGCTATGAGTCACTGGCTGCTGTCAGCTCATTCACTGCTGCACATTCAGTCCAATTTGTTGTTTGTGACAAAAGATTTACTCAAACTAGTAACTTTAATGCACACAAAATTATTTATACAGGAGAGAAACCTTACAAGAGTGATGTTTGTTGGAAAGGATTAATGCACACAAAATAAAACATATTTAGATACTTGAAATCCAGGTATTCTTCTTCTTCTTCTTCATACGCAGTCGGACAGTAACCTTTATTTTTTCGTAAAAAGCAGCCGTCATCCTGAGGCTGTCGACACTGCCATAGAGCTTGTCTGGTGTTGCCACTGGTGATGGCCACATCTGCTCTCTCTGATCCTCGTATGTCGGGCAGTTTTGCAGCAAGTGCTCAGCTGTCATTTTCCCGGTACCACATGGGCATTCGTCAGTGCCACCTATCTTCAATTTGTTGAATAGGTGGTACCTGAGTCTATTGTGGCCAGTGCGAAGTCTGAAGACCACGACCTGCTCTCTTCTGTTCAACTGGTAATAGGCATCGTTTTTGGTGTAGCCAGTATGTTCGGTTTCCCATTTGGTCATGTATCTAGCTCTAATAAGCCGTTTTGACTCTTTGTATGTCATACTAGTATCAGGTTGTGGTAGTTTTGCACCTTCTTTTGCCAGTCTGTCTGCCTCCTCATTGCCTTGGATGTTGCAGTGAGATGGAACCCACTGCACCACTACCCTTTTTGGTGCGGACTGCTGGCATAGTTGACAGAGTACTACTCTTAAATCATTAAGTTCAGTATTTTTCTGGCTTTTCAGTGCTGTGACTACGGCCAATGCATCTGTAAGCAGACTATGTGGAAAATCCAGGTATTCAAACAGGCAGGTTATGCCTGCTGCCAAAATCTGTCAAAAAAAGTCAAAATAACACATAACATTACTGTCGTAGGGGTGGGAAGTGTTAGCGACCTCACATTTCAAGGCTCGGCTATATGAGGGCGGGTGCCACTCCTCTCCCTCCCCGCTTTTAACTTCCCGGAATGAACTGGTACCCATTTAAGGCTGAGCCGACCCGGGCTGAGTTGCAGTCTTGAAAAAACTTAGGAAATGAACCTAGGACCATTCAGATGCGAAGTCAGCACGATAACCACTGCACTACTCAGCTCGCTACTTATCTGTAGCTTTAACTTATCAGTAGAGCCATTTAATTAATGTTTATTGTATTCTGTCCCTTTGTGCATAGGACATTGATAATTCATGTATAGAATGAACTGTTAATATTTGATCAAATGTGAACACATTTATAATAAAATCTTTAAAAGCTTTAGCCAGGCTGGTATCCAATATATTTGATCATTCAATCATTTTTTTTAAATACAACTATGTCTTCGAAAATGAGCTTACTCACTGCACTTGGGAATATATTTCCTGTTGTTGACTTGGAGTGTAAACGGTTTTAAAGAGTCTATACTGAAACACTGCAAGCTAAGTTCCCATCAATAGGAGATTGGTTTAATACCACGATTGTAGTGAGACTCACTGTCAAGTTTGTTCATGGATATAAAAAGGTGACTGCAGATTTGGATGGCCATATTGCAACTATAATTATAAGAGAATGCTTGATTACCTTTCTTCTTCGATCAACTGATGCTATTCTACTCCGGTGAGGTTCTTGAAGAAAACTGCGTTTCAGGTCTTCCCTGACCTCTTTGGTCTGGTAAGTTGGGCAATCCTGCAGGAAATGTTCTGGTGTTTGATGGGTGCTCCACCACAATCGCACGAAGCGGTGTCTGTGAGACTCATTTTATAGAGATGGGCCTTGAGTCTGCAATGTCCCGATCTGAGTCTGAAGATCTTTGTCTGCCCATCTCTCCCAAGTTTATCTATGCTGTCATTTTCTGGCTTGTATTGTTTGTGCCGATTCACTCTGAAACAATTGGCACAAAGAATACAGAGTGAATCGGACATGTATTGAATGCCCATGTGTAATTCAGATTTTATGATCATTGGCCTTATGAAAAAAAAAGTTATTTCTCAGCCTTCGGAGTCTAAATTCCCACTCCAGAAAAACATAACCTTATTATATTCACAATATGGGAATGGCATGGGCTAGTGGTTAAGTGACATGGCTCACAAACCGAAGGTGCTGGGTTCGATCCCCATCACAGTACCAGCCGATACCCCAGGGAAGCAAACCCTTAGAAAATGCAGGAGAAAGCAGATCTTTACATAAAATGAATGCTGAAGTCGGATGCACTGGGCTGACAGGCGCAAAATAAAAACCATAGTGCAACGAACACCACCTTAGGGAATATAGAAATGAGGCGAACACCCAAAAAAATATTCACAATATTGATCTGTTATAAGATAAACTACATTAAAAGAAGGTGCTCATGCAGTAGAAATTCTGTCACATCCAGATCATCGTAGCTAAATGCCACAGTGGAAAACTGATGCTATATACCAATTCCTACCAAATTAGACTGATGATTTGTGCATCAACCATTCCGACAAATATGGACTGTAAAAAGTTCAACATCTCAAAGCACCCGATATATGCAATACTTATATAATAAAAAGGAACTAGTCACCCAATTCAGTATAATGAAGTTTGTAACACTTCATCCTCAAATAGCAGCATTTACAACGAAAAGTGATGGCTTTGAGCCAGACTCTACTCAGCACAGACCTTACCATTTTGAATGACGTTCGACCGACGAGATTGGTGTCCCGACCTGGGGATGCTGACAGTGGCATCGATCTAGCGCTTGCCTCTAGTGCTGTCGCTCCATCCACACAATGGGACGTAGGACAATGACCGCCTCTTTAGTGCTGTCCTCATGATAACCATACGACACCGGAAATAATAGTGTGGTTTGGTTTCAATTACCATGAACGTGCACCTGTCCAGGACATTCTGTGCAGGTATTTCGTCAGTCTATCAGGCACAAGTCTACTAGGTCATCTGTCGTACAGCCCCCCCCCCCCCCCCCCCGCCTCCCGATCGAATGAAATAGTAGAAAAACCATTGACATCCATCGAAAGTAGCAACAAAAGAGTGACGGAAACCCCCTTAAAACATCCTAGAATTCATTGCGAGGTTGAAAGGCTATCGAGAAAACACCAACAGCAACCAATTGCTACAAGGCCTTAGTCAAGGAATCAAAGAACGAGGAGTTCGCTACTTGGGTAGCTCCTCTCCCCGAGTGCTCCTTGGGTAGCTCCTCTCCCCGAGTGCTCCTTGGGTAGCTCCTCTTCCCGAGTGCTCCTTGGGTAGCTCCTCTCCCCGAGTGCTTCTTGCCTCTGTATATTCGATAGGCGTTTGGGGACACATTTTTACATGCTCTCCAAAAATGCACACAGAAATCCTGGCAGTCCTATTAACTTAACTTAACGTCTTTATACTGGTTTAGAAGACTCTGCAGAGTCTGTATACAACCAGTTCCATTTACAACACCGTCCTCTAAAAGCTGTACGCATCCAATCTGTTCTTAAATGCATTGACCGTCCCAGCCTCCACCACCTCACTTGGCAATGCATTCCAAGCATTCACTACTCTCTGGCTAAAGAAATACTTCCTAATATCTAATCTGGACCTCTCCTTAGTCAACTCGTAGCTGTGCCCTCTTGTCCTTGTTGGTGGTTGTACTTTAAAAAACTTGTTATAGTCCACTTTATCCATTCCTCTGATCATCTTATACACCTGTATTAAGTCACCACGAATTCTTCTCTCTTCTAGACACTGAAGGCCAGTTCTTTTTAATCTTTCTTCATAACTGTAATTCTGGAATCCCACTATCAGCTTTGTCGCTCTTTTTTGTATTCTCTCCAGCATGTCTATATCCCCTCTCTGATAAGGACTCCACACCTGTACACAGTACTCCAATCTAGGTCTAACTAATGCTTTATACAGTTTGACTATCACTTCCTTGCTCCTATGTTTAATATTTCTTTTTATCATCCCTAACATTGCATTTGCCTTTTTTACTGCTACCTGAACTTGCTCCCTCACCTTACATGTATGATCTATTATAACCCCTAAGTCAGTTTCTTTATCTATCTTTCTAATATTGTTCTCTCCCATTCTGTAATTATGTTCCATATTGGATCTACCCATGTGGATGACTGTACATTTATCTACATTAAACTCCATTTGCCAGATTACAGACCATTCTCGAATTTTATCGAAATCCGACCTCAATATAGCTACTTCTGCTTTAGATGAGACACTACTGCATAGTTTCGTGTCATCAGCAAATTCTTTCAGCTTGAACAACTAAACTAATACCAGACTTCCTAGACAGCGTCTCCCAATCGATAGTCAAGGATTTACCCCCCATAACTTCGAGACACCAACTACGCTTTAATTGTTTTATCGCCCACTGCCCACTCGCGGGAACAGACCTACCGTCTCTTCCTGTTGGATGTTTGCTCTTGTTATCCATCTATTCTTCATTTTGATTGTTTCGTGGCACTCTAATTGAAAGGAGTATCATCCACTCTATTACTATGCCAACTTTTCTCGGTTTGTCTGAGCTTGTTCAGAACTTTCGAATTTGACGATCATTGAATCGACCAGATGAGTAAAGTAGCTATGGATCCCAGCTACTTCTGTCTTTTGTAAAGACCACTTGGACTATCACATTTTGATTGCTTTCTGGGCTTACTTCTTTTGATGTGCTACCGATACATCGATATCTGTACAGGTATTACCGGCATGTCTAGCGTCTTTGACTTTGTCAATAATATCCATCCATCAACACACATTTCTTCTCATTTCTCTAACAGTCAATTTTTGGACATTGCTGTTTCTATCTATCCTCCTAGACACTCCATCCCCGTCTACTACAAACCTACTGACACACATAACTATCTCCTTTACCTTTTTTCACACCCTCAATGTTGCCGTGACTCGATATTCTAGCCCACAGCTGTTATATCTAAGCTGCCTATGCCAGGAAGACAAGGACTTTCTACAGATGGCCCATGATGTGGCTGAATATTTCCACAGGCGCCTCTGCTCTGAAGCTTTTCTTACTTCGGCTCTCCGGTGTGTCATTCTTATTTCTGGTACCGACACCTTGAACCACTTCTTATCAGCCTCATCTGACTGAAAATGTTTCTTACTTTTAAATGGACATTTCTTCTGTCCGTGATATCTTGTTCTGTCACCTAACTATGTTTCATCCTGATTCTCTCACATCGGGTGGTTTTTATCTTATCCTGTTTAGCTGACAACAGCTGTGACAAAAACATGTGTGACCTGTTGGACAGAAGTTGACTCAAATGTGACCTCCTGGACCATCTCGACACCTTGCCTGGTGACAGCAGACGTGACATCAACAAAAGTAACTTTGTATATGAATGGTGCTATTCGCGCACCATAATGTAAGCAATTATTTGCAAATGCTATAATACGAAATACACAAATAAGCCTGGTCTTTAACTCAATTTCCGCTTCGGCAAACACCTCAATGACATTTGTAATAATTTCGTCTCTCAGGTCGTCATCCATTTTAAAATTCCTGGACACTAAGGTAATTGTTATTAGACGATACACAGACACTCAAAAGATTTCTTTGAACAGTTTCTTGATTAATGTCGCTTGCTGTGATCTGCTTGCGTCGATGCGCTCGACCTGGCGCACTACTCTCACACAGGGTGCTCGCTTTGCTGAGCAGAAAACCATGACTGATTTTTAGACAAAGCGCACTGTACGAAAGGACAATGCAAGACGACTTAATTACTAACGTTGTTAACGTGTTCTCTATGTGCAATAGAGTTTGTCGGGTTAAGACCGGACTATACAGTCACGCGAGGTCACATCTGAATAAGCATGTCTGATGCTGGCGCCATCTTCGTTTGCGATGGGCAACTGTTATTGTTACTATCATACACACACTTATACACACACACACACACACACGTATATTTATATCATCATCATCATGTAGCACATCCTTGACAGAACGTCATTCTCATCACAGCCATTCGATAGGATTCTAAATCAGCAGCCAGTCTACTCGCCTGCTCCATGTTTATGTTTAACCTTAAGGTGTCCTTGATGTTTTGTGTCCATCTACGTCTTGGCCTCTATCTCGTCTTCCAGGAACAATGCCCGCCAGAGATGCTTTTTCCAGTCCGTCAAGGCACTAGATGTGGCCGAAAAACCTGTTTCCGGGATATAATGTGGTTTATAAGCCAGTTCTATTCGACTCTCAGATCTTGCAGGATGGCTGTATTTGTTATTTTCTTTACCCAAGGTATTTTGAGGATTCTTCTGTAGCACTTAGTCTCGAAAAACTGTTTGGCTCAAGTGACCATCAAATCATCCGTTGGGATCTTATTGCAGGGAAAGAAGTAAACATAAACACGCGAACATATGACTACTCTAAGGCAGATGTTACGAGGATGAAAGAGGCAGCGAACCACATAATCTGGAAAGATATTGTCGTAGGAACAGATGTTGAACAGGAGTGGGAAAGTTTTAAAACAGTTCTAGAAACGCTAAAAGAGGAATGTGTTCCATGTAAGGAGGTAAACCCCAAGCGTAAAAAATGGATAACTAGATTTGTAGTGAAATGTAGAAGAGCAAAAAATAAAGCATGGAAAAAATATATAGAGGCAGGTAAATCAAAAGAAACATATGTAAAATATTTGGACAAGCAGAACATATCTCAGAAAGGGAATAAAACAGCAAAAATAGACTTTGAAAAAAAACTTGCTCAGAGGATCAAGACTGACAGTAAAAGCTTCTCTTATGTTAGAAATAAACAAAGAACGAAAGACAAAGTATGCCCTCTCATAGACAGTACAGAGAAAAAATAATAAGTGAGAATAGGGAGGCAGCTAATCTACTCAAACAGTACTTTGGCACAGTTTTCACAAAGGAGGACTGCTCCGAGATCCCAAAGCCTATAGATATTTTTCAATGAGACATGGATACAGCGGGATTAAGATCAATCTGTATTACAGAGGAAATGGTTTTTAAAAAAATTGGAGGGGTTGAAAGTGAATAAATGTCCAGGTCAGGATGGTATTCATCCAAAATTGCTGTATGAAATTAGAGACCAACTAGCAAAACCATTGGCTATATTATGTTCTCAATCACTTACAAAAGGGATTGTTCCACGGGATTGGAAAGATGCAGGAGTGATCCCCTTATTCAAAAAAGGCAAAAAATCAGATCCAGCATAATTATAGACAGGTGAGTTTAACGAGCATAGTCTGTAAATTGTTAGAGTCAATAATCAAAGAAAACATTGTAATGCATTTGGACAAATCTAATCTAATTAGAAATAGTCAGCATGGGTTTACTAGAGGGAGATCATGCTTAACAAATCTATTAGAATTCATGGAGGAGGTTACTAAAATCATAGATAAAGGGGAGCCAGTGGATGTTATTTATCTAGACTTTGCAAAGGCCTTTGATAGAGTACCTCATCAAAGATTATTTCGAAAGTTAAAATCACATGGAATAGGTGGGGAAGTTGCCAAATGGATTGAAAATTGGTTAACGGGAAGAAGGCAGATGGTTAGCATAAATAAGGAGTACTCTGAGTGGAGTGAAGTGAAAAGTGGTGTGCCACAGGGCTCGGTTTTGGGACCAATTTTGTTCTTGATATATATAAATGATTTGGACATTAATATGAGATCCATGATTGCAAAATTTGCTGATGACACAAAACTATGCAGTAGTGTCTCATCTAAAGCGGAAGTGGATATATTGATGTCGGATTTAGATAAAATTCGAGAATGGTCTGCAAGCTGGCAAATGGAGTTTAATGTAGATAAATGTACAGTCATCCACATGGGTAGATCCAATATGGAACATAATTACAGAATGGGAGAAAACAATATTAGAAAGATAGATAAGGAAAGGGACCTAGGGGTTATAATAGATCATACAGGAAAGGTGAGTGAGCAAGTTAAGGTAGCAGTGAAAAAGGCAAATGCAATGTTAGGTATGATAAAAAGAAATATTAAACATAGCAGCAAGGAAGTGATCGTCAAACTGTATAAAGCTTTAGTTAGACCTAGATTGGAGTACTGTGTACAGGTGTGGAGTCCTTATCATAGAGGGGACATAAACATGCTCCCACTACCAAACCATGAAACGGCTTAAGTAGCAGAATGTAGTCCAGAGAACGGAATGCGTTGTGTCGTAGTTTACAGCTTGGTTTCGATATTTGTACCTTTCGGTCCAACACATCCGACTTCAGCAAGCATTTTTTGAGTACCGGGTTAGCATTCTCTCTTCGATCCCTTCTCCTTAGCCAGTCTGCTCTGCTGCAGCCTGTTATCCAGGATCACCGCATGGAGATGTAGAAGGGTCTTGGCAGCTATGGTTCGCTGGCCCTGACGTTAGCAGTCAGTTATGGGTCGCTGACCACTGCAACTCATGCACTGCTCAGCATCTTGATCCCCCAAGGTATTCAAAGTAATCCATTTGTTCAATTTCTTCATTACGAATTTTAATAAAGATCTCTGATTGGGGTCTATGTGTGCCAATGGACATATCTTCTTTATATATATACAGATATATATATATATATATATATATATATATATATATATATATATATATATATCGACCTGTTCTTCAACAAGGTGGTTGGCCGTGTGTTGGTCCCATGTCTGTTTCCATTCGTTGCGGTCGAAGCGTTGAAGTTGACCAGTGGATGTTGATTTTGCTTGTTCCCGTGCATAGTGTTCTCGCTGATCTTGAGTTTCGTAAAATTCATAATGGCACTGCCTATAAAATTGCTGCGAGGGAGGGGGTGGGATGATGTTATGTAAGTTAGTAGTCGCCTGTAAACGGCATTCCTGCTTAGCGGGACAGGATAAGTTCAAACATAGTCGTTTCGGTGTTTGAGCTTCCCTCCCCTCCTTATATTCGTTCGTTCATAGTCGACCTGTACTTCTACAGTGACGGATGTCCCTGTAGACGGTCCCAGCTTTGGTACGAGATGGATGTAACTAGGAGGAGGATTTCTTTCTTAGCTGGCTAGGCTCGAGCAGCGTATTACTCTGCTGCATTTGGACAAGTGCTACGGAGGGTGATTAACCTATGTCCGAGTCCATCTTAAAAGACTCAAATACTAGAGAAAAGTAGACCAGCCTGTTAGGCGCCATCTAAGCTGCTCTAAACAAATTACATAACCAAAGCTGGTGTTATGCCATGTCACACAGTTAGTCGCCTCTTACGACATGCACTCTGTGAGGCAGTGGTGCTATTCTTGTCCTTGTCATACACAAAGACTCCGGAGGACCACTCTGGACTTATATATACATGGGAATGAGTGAAGTTTTACATGTTGCTGCATAAACTCATATGTTCATGTTTTTCCTTTTTTTTTTGGCCTTCGTTGTCCTAAGTGGCAGACCACTTTTCTCAAATTCTCTGGCCAACATGGCTGCCTGGTTGTGCTTTGGGTGGAGTGTTGATTTGTTGTCTCAGTTATAAGCAACAATAGAGACTGTCTGAAGGAAGTCAGGCAGATAATAGCTATGGCAATGCAAAGGTTAAATAAAATGATATATGTATGGCAAAACACTAGTAAAATGACAAAAACAAAAATTCTCATCTCAGAACTTGCTTCTACCTGGTGATCACATGAATGATGATGGATAGACGAGAAGCGACAAACGAAACGTGGAACCACCACACAAACACTTAAAAAGAAGATTGCATTTTTTGAATAAAAATGCTACAGGAGTGTGATAAAAATACCATAGATAGCGAAAAAGAAAAATGTAGATATCCTAGGAAAACCGGGTATCGAAGAAAATTGGCAAGTAAAAGAAGAGCCTAGATTTAGATGGCGCTCTAGCTAGTAGCTGCACGGGTCTGTGATTTGCTCTGGTGTTGGCCCATCAGAACTGTCGCCAGGCCCACGAATTTGATTAGAATTATGTTTGGATGACTTCTGCTTAAATCCACGGAATCCTGTTGTATTAATGTAGTTTTTCCATTGGATTGTTTGTAGTTTTGTGGTGTTTTCCTGTCGAGTACTCTGGCAAGGTCATCGCTCGGCTGTTCGAGGTAGTGACGGTCAGCATGTATAACAACCGTTGTTAACTGTCCAGTGCAAAGGTATGAACATAAAGAAAGTGATTGACGCCCTTCCCCTGTTTGATGTCCATGCCGGTTTTATTTGGAGTAGAAAGGTTAAAAACACTTGTTGGACACAGTACAATGGGAACAGCCAGTCAGTTCGTCTATAGCACTGAGCCTACTCATCAACAATTATTTTGAAAGTAGAATTCACATGGAATAGGTGGTGAAGTTGCCATTTGAATTGGATAGAAAATTGGTTGTTGGGCAAAAGGCAGAGAGTTGGCATAAATAGGGAATATTCTGACTGGTGTGATGTAATAAGTGATGTGCCCCAGGGATCGGTATTGGAACCAATTTTGTTCGGATGAGCAATTTTTATTCCTCAGTACTTAAAATATTTTCTTGGTGGACCTCAACATTAAAACGAGCACACGCCGTATAGAAAGTTTATTTTATTCGTAGCCATCATGGCTATGTCTAACATAATCATATGACAGGAGACTATTACTATGAGGGTGATTTTAAAAGTTTTGCCTTTGATGAGATAATTTCATTAATGTGCAAGATTTACACAAGAGCTATGCATTTACTTAAAGTTTGGAATATCATTTTAGTGTTCTGACCATTCTGGTCACTCACACAAATGCCAACTTCGGACAAGTTGTTGCATCCTGTTTAGGAAAAACATCAAACGTCTTCTCCTGAAACCAGGTACGCACAGCTGCTTGCACCTCCTCAGAAACGTAACACACATTCCTATACCCAAGCAGGTGATGGACTCACTCAGTCAAATTCATAAGCGTTGCAGCGATTTCTTTCTGTTTGACATGGTGATTGACACAAATCAGTTCGCCCACACGAGCTTGGTGCTGTGCATCCACAGCTGTGATCGGTCATCCACTGACAGTCTTGTCATGCTGGTTCATCATGGCCAGATTGTCACCTTTTACAGTCCCTGCCTACATCTTGACAGTATCAGCATCCACAAAGCTGTTGCTATATACCACAGTAATTCTTTGATGGGCTCACACAATTCCCCCGTTAGGAATTCAATCACAGCACGTTGCTTCAACAATATTTCCATGTAGGCCGCCATTTTACTGTCTGCTGTGCACATCAGTCACGCTACAGGCGCATGCCACTATATTCCCCATAAGTCACTTCATTAGAGATTATTTTTACATAAGTGTCACAATGCTTTGAGCACTGTTATTATAGTAGGGCGCAGGAGGTAAAACTTTTCAAAACGCCATTGGAAGTTTAAGTAAATAGTTTAGAACAGGACAAAAAAATGAAGTTTGCTTGATAACTGATAAGTAACTTGAAACATGTTTCTTAAACCAATTGTTTCTATTTTTCTCATATCCTGCTTAAAGATTTTAATTTAGCATGATTGACTTGACTGTCATGAGGTGTTCTGTTGATCTTTAGTCTTGTTCTTAGTCTTTGTAAAATTAGAATTCTTGTATCGTCAGTATGTTCTTTATGCTGTGTCAATAAACTGGTGCTTCTGGTATATACTTTTAGTATTTCACTCTAGAATGAAATTATACATTTTAAAATACATCCAGAAATACTGTAGCTAAGATTATTATATCATATAACCTCCACATTACTGCCGTAGGGGTGTAAGGTGTTAACGATCTGACATTTCAAAGGCTCAGCTATATGAGGGCGCTGCTGCTTTTACTTCCTGGACTGAACCGGTACCCATTTAAGGCTGGGTCGACATTGGAGCCATTGTGAACCCAGGCCCACTCAGATGCGAAGCCAATGCGCTAACCATTGCGTTACATGGTTCCCAATTTGTGTAGCAGTTTTTAATCCTTTTATGTTATATCTAACAGAGAACACATTATTTTATATATCTGATTAAATGTATATTGTGCATGTCCCATTAAATACTTTACTTCCATACTGTCACATATGTTGACAGGTCTTCTGAATAATAAATTCTAGTGTATTAAATGCATTATGTTTAGGTTAGTGTGCATTTCCAAGAGAGAGTCATGTTTGACAATAGAAATGTCAGATTGTGTATTTAACTATAGGAAATTTAGTTCATTGATTTTGTAATGCTCTCCAAATATTAATATTTGTGATTTACTAATTCCAATTTTATTATTTTTTTGCAGTTAACTTTCTGTTCGAATTTAGGAATGTTTTAGATTGATTAGTCTGGCCATATTCTACTTTTTCCGAGATAAAAGCAAAAAGTTTGTCAAATTACCATGGAAAACAAACAAGCTGACAGTGGGATTGTGAAACAAGAAGTAGAAACAACAAAGGTAAATCAAAGAAAGCACCAAAAAAGTTCTGTTCAGTGTAATTGTAAAGTAATTCTATTGATATACTTAATACATGATCGGTTTAATGGAACTGATGCATCGATGACCAATTTTTTGTCGAAGGTGTTGCTATAGCTGAGAGGTAAGATACTCGCCTCTCAATGAATGAATGAACAAAAGCGAGAGATTCTGGGTAGTTCAAATCAAACAAGTTTTAAGCATACCTTGGTCTCAAGAAAGGTAAGATCAGTGTCTATTCTCATTGGAGATGAATGATAAACTTGGAGGTCCTGTGTGTACATAAAATAGTCTAAAGCTTGGCAGTTGAAAATTGAATAGAGCAGAGAGTTAGCCTTTTTTCCAGACAAAATTCTAAAGGTAATGAAATTCTTACCCAATGGTGGCTGGCATGAAGACAAAAGAAGTGCCCTTCATCATGCACAGACACAATAGGTCAATTGGCTGGAGTTTGTTTTGTGCACACGATTGTTAAAAAATAAATAGCATGTCCTTTGCAAAACGTCATTCCTACAACTGCCAACCTATTTGGCTGCTATAAGTTTCTTGGCAGGTATACAGTAAGGGAGGTTGTCATTACTTTCTGTACGTGGAGAAGTAATTGTACCAATAAAAAATTGTTTGTCTGCCAAACTGGACATGAAGGGATTTGTGCATTGGCATTGTGAAGCCGAGTTTCACTCCTAGATCACACTGTCTCCACACCCTATTAATGGTATAACAAATATGTCTACACCCCCAAAAGGGGTAGAAGGGGAAAGACTAAGGGAAGCGAGTAATTTTATCCAAGAGCAACAACGATTCTAAATGTCGTCTTCTGCAGACTACACATGCACATAATATATTCTTAATGAAATATTGTTCTCTCCATGAGTTGTCAAGTTTTAGCAATAGGGTTTCTACCATATGTTAAGATATATTTTCTTTTTCCATCAGAATTTTGACACATGTTTGCTAATGTGTATTCTTTCTTCACTTTTCTAACTTTGTGTGACAGTGTTCCCCTTTATATTTTCTGTTAGAAATAATTCCTACTTGGCACATTACTAGAATAAATACCAGGTATCTTGATCTTGATGACCTGTTTCTCAGCGTAGCTGCGGATCCCAACTTTGTCTCCAGCGGAACCTGTTTTGGGCCACGAAAGTCCAGTGCGTGGTAAGTGCTCCTCTAAAAGCATCTCAGTTATTGCAGCGTACAGCTAGGGAGTCTGACCAACGCATTGGAGGTCTTCCTCGATGTCTCTTTTTACCTTCTTGTCTTTCTTTGATCTCCATTGTTAATTATTACCGAGATAAACCTTTTGCTCGTGGCCCTGAAACATCCATATCGTAGAATTTTGCTGCAGGTTGATCACACTGCATCCTTGCCAGATGTCCAAACCACTTTATCTTTTGTGTGTCAATATAGTAGTTAACCAATGCAGCCACCATCTAATTCTTCAATGTGTAATTGTGATTTGCCTATCCTATGGATAGGGGTTTTGAATTCTATCAATGACAGTGTATTGAGAGACAACACTTTGAAATCAAATGAGGGTTTAGTGATGTCTGGAGCATGAGACGATGAAACTGGAGTGTTTTCAGCCAAGAACTATCAGTATCCACACACTTTGTCAGTTACTGAGAGAGAATGATCACATATGGGCATGCCTGAAGTACAGTGAAGTCATTTCCTCAAACAGATTGAGTGTACTGCTGTTGTATATTGTCTTTAGCATGAGCATTCTACCATATTTTGTTTATTGAAACGTTCCATCACTGTCTATTTTCAGACTAAACACAACATCCAATCACAGCTTCCGTTCCTAGAAGAAAAGATGAAGCAGGAACCAATGGGCATGGTAAGGTTGGTTATTAACATACAAACAATGACAGTTTTTATCAAGTTGCTGAAATATGTAATGACATGTATATACTGGGATACCCTTAGATCAAACCAACATTAGGGTTTAATACCACATCATCGTCATGTTTTGGCTCAGCACAAGATTTTGTAACATTTGTCTAGTTTTGTATCGCAAGTTTAAAAATGTTTAAAAAATCTTTTGTACATACATAACAGTAGTGCATCTCAAAGTAGTAGTCAGAGCCAAGATGAGTTCACAGCAACCAGTGACTCATAGCTGGCTGCTTGCATAAGGGTCAACAAACCACAGCTGACCAAAACCATATTCCACTTTCACATGACGGCCCTGGAAACAGGCTGGTCTAGGCTATTCTCCATTTTGAGAAGTTCAAGATAAATGTACTCGCTGTCATCCTCTAATCGTACTTCGCTAAGGAAGACTGGATCACAAGCGACGAAGCGATTGCACAACACTTTGGTCTTCGAGACATTGATCTCCAGACCCATTTTCTTCCCCTCTCCATCGAGTAGTTGCATGATTTATAATAAATATGAATAAATATCAGTGAGTGAAAACATTGGCATTTATAACAAGTAGGTGACATTTTTCAGGTGGGTAGATGTTATGATATGTGTCAGTATAATATATGTTCTGATGTGAATTGTCAATATTTCTTTTCATCAGTCTGCAAGGAATACAGATACTAATGACTCGTATTTAGTTGTTGGAATCAAACAGGAACATGATAATGAGGTACGTATGTACAAAGATAATGCTATCCTTTGATCCAAAATGGTTTCTGTTTTAATTATAAGTAAATAACTTTTATTTTTAATTGAATTAATTTAGATGCTGACTCTTTGTTGCATAATAACGTCCTTTTTAAGGCTTTATCTGATGCCAGAAAAGACAATCAGTGTCAGTTATTAATGAAAACGTCTTTCAGGACAGCAACCAACTTCTTACAATTTGTTTGCTGTGTGGTCATCCTTTATTGGGCGTCTCAACTGTGTCCATGATTCAACTTTAAGCTTTCATGGTTCTTTGATTCAGTGAATCTCCCTTAGTCAGGATGTGTGAAGAGATGACATTTAACTCATTCACTCGGCATGTTTTGTACCTCCAAACACTTTTTTTCCTACGTAAGACTCGAGGTCAGCGTCAGTTAGAGATCACCTATTTATCTTCAGTGAATGTTTTCTGAAATACCACATATTATATACCAAATTACTCAGAATTAAATGCAGAATACAATGGAATACAGCCATTTAACCTGTGGAGAGGAACATTTATGTAAAAGGTATTACAGTTGCCTAAGTTTTTGTTTTCTTTATTTTATCCTGCTCTTGCGTTGCAGTGTCCCAAAGAGAAGGTATGCATAGACTTCTGGTTTGTACTAGGTATGAGGCTTGTGCTACGAACATGTTGAACTATTGGAGTGTTTCTTTAATCCCTATATCAATTGTTGCCGGGGTCAACCGTTTGCTCGTGGTCCTGAAACCTCCATATCATAGAAGTTTGCTGCAGGTTGATCACACTGCATCCTTGCCAGATGTCCAAACCACTTTATCTTTTGTGTGTCAATATAGTAGTTAACCGATGCAGCCACGATCAAATTCTTCAATGTGTAATTGAGATTTGCCTATCCTGCTGCACTTTGTTCACATCACATCTGACAGGTGTCTTCGATCTTACGTTTGTGGCTATCTAATATGGCACAAGTATGGCACTGATAACATAATGTAGAGATGACCAACATGTTTATCAGTATCTGTTTAATGAACATAGTGACACTTGGATGTTTGAGTATCAGTGCTAGCTGGTAGTGGACCTTGTTTGTCTTTTGACTACTATTTTCTATTTCTCTGTTCAGTCTGCTGTCGTCAGTGAAGATTTCCCCAGGTACATAAATTCATGTATGTGCAGTAAGGTGTTTCTGCTAGTGTGGAAACTGCACTGTATTAGTTGACGTTTGATTGTCATATCTTGTCTTATCACAGTAGATCTTTATGTCACACTCTATGCCGGCTGAATCGAGACAGGTCAGGTGTTCTTGTAAATCTTGCTTATTGTAGAAGAGGCTATACTCATCTGCGAAAATCAATTCATGAAGTGATTCCTCATGGTGATTGGCTATTCGGGGGATTTTATCCATATAGATGAAGAATAATAATGGAGATATATTTTTAGTGCATCATATTCCTCAATGGGAACCAAAAAAGTAATATGAAACAATTTTTAATTTTTTTGGGTACTCACCAGTTAATTTATTCAATTTTATAACAATGCATGAATGAAGTAATGGCTTTCCATTGAAGGTAATCCACATGTGAAGATGTTCAAAAAGTTTCTCCTTTTTATTTTGTAAAATACAGAAAGGCTGGTTAAGGCGTGAATGAATGGCTACTGTAGAGACCTTAACCCTCCACGAGATTGTGTGAATCAACTGTCCTGTTCAGGCTGCGGTTCCAGGAAATGAAAGAGCTGACTTCACAAGCATCCATTATGGGCAGTTAGGATATGGATATAGTTTTTCAATTTTATCAATGACCGTAAATTGAGGGACGACACTTTGAATTCAAGTGAGGGTTTAGTGAAGTCCGGAGCATGAGAGGATGAAACAGGAATGTATTCAGTCAATGAGCTATAAGCACTATCAGTATCCACACACTTTGTCATTTACTGAGAGAGACTGATCACCTATGGATATGCCTGGAGTGCAGTGAAGTCATTTCCTCAAACAGATTGAGTGTACTGCTGTTGTATATTGTCTTTAGTGTGAGCATTCTAAAATATTTTGTTTGTTCACATGTTCCATCACTGTCTATTTTCAGACTAAATACAACATCCAATCACAGCTTCCGTTCCTAAAAGAAAAGATGAAACAGGAACAAATGTACATGGTACGGTTGATTATTAACATACAAACAATGACAGTTTTTATCAAGTTGCTGAAATATGTAATGACATGTATATACTGGGACACCCTTAGATGATACAGATGGTAGGGTTCAATACCACATCATCATCATGTTTTGGCTCAGCACCAGATTTTGTAACATTTGTTTAGTTTGTTTATCGCAGTTTAAAAATGTTTTTAAAAATTTGGTTTCATACTTAACAGCAGTGCTTCTTAAAGTAGTAGTCAGGGCCAAGATGCAGCAGTGAATGAATTCACATCATCCAGCAACAGCTAGCTGGTTGCTTGCATAAGGCTAAACGAACCACAGCTGACCAAGACTATTCCACATTCATATGACGGCCCTCGAAACAGGCTGTACTAGTCTGTAGTGTAGTCTAGCCGAGAGATAGTAATCACAGTGGGAAAAGGGGGTACTAAATAAAAAACCAGCTGAAATCTGATGTCAGACCGAAATGCACATATATCGCAGCCTCGTTTTGACGCAACATCCTTTTCAGGACTAACACCGATGAAGAAAGTGGTAGACTGCAGATCAATTCTATGGTGTGGAAGTCTTCAGTAGCCAATCCACAAAGGACATCAAGAAACGATAATAATCGCATTAATCTAATTCTAATAAACATCAACTTTTGTTATCATTTTGAACTGCAGTTAAATTTATGATGTGTCTAAACCATATCCACTTCTTTCATTGTAACCAACTGTTTTGTTATTTGTTGGAATATATTTGGTTTTATTAAAGGTTTGTTATTCTGGATTCTTTTGGCAAAGACACAACTCTTTAAATACCAGACCATAGTCTTTTAGGTTTTATGATAATGCATTTACTAGTGTATGAATGCTTGTGTGTGTGTATCTTCTTCTTTTTCTTCGTACGATGTCAGATGTCAACTTGAATTTGTTCGAAGAAAGCAGCTGTCATCCTGAGGCTGTCTACACTGCTATAGAGCTTGTACCACAGGTGCATTAGTCAGTGCCACCTATCTTCAGGTATCAGTTTATCTTCAGTCTGTTGTGGCCTGTGCGGAGTCTGAAGACCATGACGTGTTCTCTTCTGTTCAACTGGTAATAGGCATAATTTTTTGTGTAGCCAGTATGTTCTGTTTCCCATTTGGTCATGTATCTGGCCCTAATAAACCTTTTGGACTCTTTGTAGGTCACACTACAATCTAGTTGTAGTAGTCTTGCACCTTCTTTTGCCAGTCTGTCTGCCTCCTCGTTGCCTTGGATGTTACAGTGGGATGGAACTCACTGTACCACTACTCTTTTTGGTGCGGACTGCTGGCATAGTTGAGAGTACTGCTCTTAAATCATTAAGTTCAGTATTTTTCTGGCTTTGTAGTGCTGTAACCACGGCCAGGGCATCTGTAAGCAGGACTATTTGGCTTTCATTGCTTTCGCCTGTCAGCATTGCTTTTACTGCAGCCTTCAGTGCCTCTGCCTCCGCTCTGAAATTTTTATCAGGATGCATTTACCAGTGCATGAATGCGTGTGTGTATCTGTTTGTAATATGTGCTCCACTATGGCAGGACAGTAGTTTTGCCTATTTTTTCTGTACGTGGAGAATAGATATTTATGTAAGTTCACTTGTAATTATTCCAGAAATCTGAAGAGAATACCGTCAATGAAGGAGCATTCGTGGCGACAAGAAATGTTGACAACTTTAAACACACAATGACAGGACCTGTCAAAGTGGAAAACTCTGTTCATGGTGGAGAGGATTTGTGGAGGCACATAAAAGATGGTAAGTCAATAACTTGTGATATTATCAATGGTAGGTTTGTACGCAACAGAGATGTAACGTGCTAGTTTTTCATGAAATGAGTGAATGAAAGAACAGTAGGTGTTCGAATCCCACAAGTTCCAAGTATTTTAGAAGAGGAATGGATCATGTGTCTAGTCCTTTTGTAGACTAATGATAAACTTGGAGGTCCCTTCTACACACTGTGCATGAAGAGTAACCCTTGTGTGACCATTTTGAATAACTGAAAACATTTTGAAATTAACTAAATTCTGATACAAACTGCATGGCCTTGGTATAAATCTGAGTGGATCAAATCTGCATCCTGTGCTATATCCAGTCATCTCAACTAACACGTCTTGCCACTGATCCAAGGTTGCTCGGGACAAGTTCTCCTGTCTTGAGCCAACCATTCCAGCTCTATCCATGTCTTTCTTATTTCCTTTATCTTTGTCTCGAGCTCTCTTTTTCAAGTGTTTTAATCTTCCATAACCTCTTTTGGTTTGGGGGTTCCAGAAAAAAGACTTGTGATGCAATCAGTTGGTTTCTTTAATGTATGTCCTAGCTAATGCCAGAGTTTTCTCCTCACATGATCTTCCACAAATATGTGAATGATTCGACATCCTGTAGGAATGAGTCTCCCAACACAATTTTATTGTCATTAATTGCATTTATTCTCAACGACATTTCATAATGTGTCTCTTCTTTATCTCTACATGTCAGAGATGTGTGCTTTCACATGGAGCTACTTCACCAACTCTCATGCTGATGTTGAGAAAATGGAAAGTTCTAACAGTGATCTGCACTTACAACATGTAGGACATGATATTGTTTCAGAGAAACTACCAGACGACATTAAGAACACTGAGAAGACCACAGGAAATGTTGGAGATGGTTTGGAGATACAAATAGTACAGCAAATAAGGAAGAGTACAGGAGATGTAGTAGATGATTTGGGAGGCCTACCAGAACACATACACATTGAGAAAAACACAGGAGTGAGTTTTGAGACGATGCAGGTACACAAAGATCTGAGTTTGACATCTAGAGAACAGAGACTGAACGAGTCTGTGAAAGTCAGAGAATATCAGTATATACTTGAAGATAAAATAACTGAGAACACTCATAATGATGACAGATTGTCTTTAGATAATGGAGATTGTAGAAATTTGTCACAAAATGTGATCTGTGTTGCTAAAAAAGATACTATACATGATGTGAGTAGTATTAGTTCTGATAAAATTTATAGATGTGATGTTTGTGGGGTAGTTTTCATCACATTTGATAGCCTGAGCAATCACAAAAGGAAACATGAGGTGGATAAACATTACAAGTGTGATGTTTGTGGTAAAAGATTTACTCATAAACGTAGCCTTAATAAACACACAACAATACATACAAGAGGGAAACAGTATAAATGTGATGTTTGTGATAAAGGATTTACTCGATCTGACATGCTAAGTGTACATAAACGAATACACACAGGAGAGAAACCTTACAAGTGTAATATTTGTGGTAAAAGGTTTACTCAAACTAATATCCTTAATAGCCACACAAAAGTACATACCAGAGTGAAACCTCACAAGTGTGATGTTTGTGGTAAAGGATTTACTAAATCTGTTAAATTGGAAGAACATAAAATAATACATACTGAAGAAAAACCTCACAAATGTGATGTTTGTGGTAAAGGATTTACTCAGAATAGTGTCCTTAATAAGCATAAAAAAATACATGCAAGAGTGAAACTTTACAAGTGTGATGTTTGTGATGAAGGATTTACTGGACCTGACTCCCTTAGTGTACACAAACGAAAACACGCAGTAGAGAAATCTTTCAACTGTAATGTTTGTGGTAAAGGATTTACTCGTAAACGAAGCCTTAATAAACACACAAAATTACATACAGGAGAGAAACTTCACAAATGTGATGTTTGTGGTAAAGGATTTACTCATAAAGGTAACCTTAATAAACACATAAAATTACATACCTGTACAGGAGAGAAACCTCACAAGTGTGATGTTTGTGGTAAAGGATTTAATAGAGCTGTTAATATGGAAGAACATAAAATAATACATACTGGAGAAAAACCTCACAAATGTGATGTTTGTGGTAAAGGATTTACTCATAATAGGAGCCTTAATAAACACATACAAATACATACAGTAGAGAAACCTCACAAGTGTGATGTTTGTGGTAAAGGATTTACTAGATCTGTTGATTTGAAAGGACACAAAATAATACATACTGGAGAAAAACCTCACAAGTGTGATGTTTGTGGTAAAGGATTTACAAGATCCGTTGATTTGAAAGGACACAAAATAATACATACTGGAGAAAAACCTCACTCGTGTGATGTTTGTGGTAAAGCATTTGCTCGTAAAAGTAGCCTTATTAAACACATAAAAATACATACAGGAGAGAAACCTTACAAATGTGATGTTTGTGGTAAAGGATTTTTTCATAAAAGTAGACTTAATAAACACATAGAAATACACACAATAGAGTAACCTCACAAGTGTGATGTTTGTTGTAAAGGATTTACCCCATCTTCTTCTTCGTACGCTGTCAGACGTAAACTTGTATTTGTTCGAAGAAAGCAGCGGTCATCCTGAGGCTGTCGACACTGCTATAGAGCTTTTCTAGTGTTGCCACTGGTGGTGGCCACATGTGCTTTCTCTGGTCCTCGTATGTCGGGCAGTTTTGCAGCAGATGTTCAGCGGTCATTTTCCCTGTACCACAGGTGCATTCGTCAGTACCACCTATCTTCAGTTTATTGAATAGATGGTACCTCAGTCTGTTGTGGCCTGTGCGGAGTCTGAAGACTACAACCTGCTCTCTTCTGTTCAATGGTAGTAGGTATCATTTTTTGTTTAGCCAGCATGTTTCCCATTTGCTCAAAAAGCTAACCTTAAAGCACACACAAAACTGCATACAGGATAGAAACTTTACAAGTATAATGTTTGCGGTAAAGGACTTACCCCATTTAAAACCCTTAATGCTCATAAAATATAACACACACAAGAGAAATCGTACATGTGCAAGGTATGTGGCAAATGTTTTTTTGAGACCGGTAGCCTTAATATTCATTCAAAAATACATACAAGAGAGAAACTTTATAGGTGTGATGTTTGTTGTAAAGGATTTACTCAATCTAAATACCTTAAAGAACACACACAAAACCATACTGTAGGGAATCCTCAAGAGTGTGATGTTTGTGGTAAAGGATTTACTCAAACTATTAACCTTAATGCACACACATACAATTTCATACTGTAGGGAATCCTCAAGAGTGTGATGTTTGTGGTAAATGTTTTATTCATACGAGCATCCTTAGTGCATATAAAAGAATACATGCAGGTCCTAAGCCTTACAAGTATGATGTTTGCAGTAAGGGATTTACTCAAACATATTCACTTAAATTACACAAACGAATACAAACAGGAGAGTAACCTTACAAGATAAGGAAAGGGACCTAGGGGTTATAATAGATCATACAGGAAAGGCGAGTGAGCAAGTTAAGGTAGCAGTGAAAAAGGCAAATGCAATGTTAGGTATGATAAAAAGAAATATTAAACATAGGAGCAAGGAAGGGATCGTCAAAATGTATAAAGCTTTAGTTAGACCTAGATTGGAGTACTGTGTACAGGTGTGGAGTCCTTATCATAGAGGGGATATAAACATGCTAGAAAGAATACAAAAAAGAGAGACAAAGATGATAGTGGAATTACAGTTATCAGGAACAACTCAGAAAAACCGGCCTACAGTGTCTCGAAGAGAGAAGAATTCGTGGTGACTTAATACAGATTTATAAGATGATCAGAGGAATGGATAAATTAGACTATAACAAGTTTTTTTAAAATACAGCCACCTACAATAACACGAGGGCATAGCTACAAGCTGACTAAACAGAGGCCCAGATTAGATATTAGGAAATATTTTTTTGGTCAGAGAGTGGTGTCTGCTTGGAATGCATTGCCAGGAGAGGTAGTGGAGGCAGGGACAGTTAATGCATTTAAGAATAAACTGGACGCGCATAGCTTTTAGAGCAAGGTGATGTAAATGTAACTGGTTGTATACAGACTCTGCAGGGTCTTCTAAACCAGTATAAAGACGTTAAGTTAAGTATGATGTTTGTGGTAAAGGATTTACTAAATTACTTACCTTAATGCACAGAGGCATAACACATGCAGTGGAGAAATCTGGAAACTGTCAATGTTATATTTCTATTTTTCTTTTTTCGCATTCATCATGAAATGGAAGCTTGTGACATTGTGTAGTAGTTTACATTGAGACTGCCACATCAGCTCCTTTTGGATAGACACATCGGATTTCAGTATACCAATTCTGGGATCGTGTTTGCCTTTCCTCCTCAATTTCTAATCTCTGATGCAGGCTGCATGGTTCCAGTCTGTATCCAGGACTGACACTTGTAGATGGAATATGATCTTGGTCAGTGACTATGATACAAGCAGCCAGCTATGAGTCACTGGCTGCTGTCAGCTCATTCACTGCTGCACATTCAGTCCAATTTGTTGTTTGTGATAAAAGATTTACTCAAACTAGTAACTTTAATGCACACAAAATAATTTATACAGGAGAGAAATCTTACAAGAGTGATGTTTGTTGGAAAGGATTAATGCACACAAAATAAAACATATTTAGATGCTTGAAATCCAGGTATTCAAACAGGCAGGTTATGCCTGCTGCCAAGTAACCAAAAGCAATCCTTACAACGTTCTTCTTTCGCAATTCTACTTCCTGTGGCTTACTAGGTCTGCCTGGGGGAAGGAAGGTATGGTATTGGGTATGAAATTTATTATCTTTTTAATTATTTGCCTGGTCAGCAGCTACAGCCTGGTCAGCAGCTACAGCCTGCTCTGTTCAAATTGAAACTGCCAATGGTTCTTTTATGTGCACATCATGTACATGGGATCTTTCACTATTTCATCAATCTCTGATATGATAAGACGCTGGTCAGATTTCTGTTGTGACCTGAGTACGCTTGAAATTTGCGAGACTTAAAACCTCACCGTTTCAAGCGTTCATTCGTTTCTTGACAGGCAAGCTCTTTGTTTTGAGCTATAGCCATAGCAACTTCTATACTGAAGAGAAGTCATTAAATTTATAGGATAGAAAGCTTATAAATGCAATGTTTGCTGTAAAGATATATTGGTACATGTGATGTTTGTAGCAAAGGACACAAGCTTGTAGTCTTAATGCACACAAAACATGACACAGCATGTACATGAGAGAAGCTAGAATTTTTTTTAATCTGAAAGGAAAAAACATGCATTTTTCCATGCTCAGCGCATGATTTCAGGCTATGACAGATGGGTCAAATAGTGATATTGACATAAAAATAACTGTACTTATGAAGAAAGTGAAACTGAATCAGGTTTAATCATTTTTTTGTGAATTAAAACAAAGACGATTATGTGAATCACATTGCTGCTGAGATAATAAATTGTCAGTTTCAAAGATATCAACAAATCAATTTGAAATATGGAGTTAGCATTTGATTATTTAAGTTATGGACTTATTTGTAGAGCCATTTAATTAATGTTTATTGTATTCTGTCCATTTGTGCAGGGAATATTGACACTTCATGTATAGAATGAACTGTTAATATTTGATCAAATGTGAACACATTTATAATAAAATCCTCTTAAACACTAATTGTTTAATTATTTTTTTCATGAAAATAATTTATTGCAAACAAATTTTAAGTTATTTTATCTAAAACTTTTGCCATGCTGATATCCAATATATTTGTTCATTTTAATTTGTTAATATATTTCTATAATTAAAAAACACATAACTGTATATATATATATAAATATGTCATCTGGTTGATCAGTCCAGAGACCGGTTGTATGAGTATGTCTCTCCATTTGACCCTATCCTTTGCAGTTCTCTTCATTGCAGCATAAGTTGATACTTTAATATCTCTGCATGCCTAAGATGTAAAGGTGAGTCTTGGTTGCACCGGTCTTCTGTTTCCTTGAATTTTGCCCTCTAGTATCTTTTATAGAAGACTTTTATGTCTCATATTGTGATCCAGCCAACTCAACCGACATTTTTGAATCATATACAATATTTGTCTTTGTGTGCCCACATCATTGAGTACATTGTCAGATCTTCTTTCTGTATAACTCTCTTTCTATTCTACGAAAGCACATTTCAAACGCTTCCAAACTTTTTTCATCCTTTTCCAAAGTCCATGTTTCACGCCCATACAGTGCAATTGGCCATTTATGAGTGGCTATTATTCTTTTCCTCAGTTCTATCCTGATATTCTTTGAGGTTAACCATTTCTGTTCTCTAAGCTCTTTTTTGCCATTGCAGTCCTTGTCTGAATTTGTGTCTCATGGGCATCTTCTGTTATGGTTTGTCCCAAATATGTAAACATCTGTACTTGTTCGATTATTTCTCCATCAATGGATATATTTATGTGCCTATGTTGCTTAGATATTACCAAAGTCTTTGTCTTCGATGTGTTTATTTTCATGCCAAAATCTTTGGCAGTGCTATTAATTTTATCATGTGGCATTTGCAACGTTGCTACTGATCCTCCCACTATCGCTTGGTCATTGGCAAATTTGATGGCATTAACTTTGATAGCATTTGACACCCCTATTACAACTTTGCATAACTTTGTCCATCATTATCTCAGAATATGCATTATAGAGACTCAGTAAAAGCAAGCAGCTCAATCATACTCCATGTTTTATGGATACTGGATCCATGAGACCTTCTGTGATTGAAATAATCACCTCTTGATTTTCACACAGGTTCTGGATTAACTTAATGAGTGATCTTTCTGTACCTATTTACTGCAAAAGCTTAAATAGTTTGCTCCAGGGAACCCGATGAAAGGCTTTCTTGTAGTCAATAAAACAGATAAACAATTGATCAATCATTCTTTCTGTGATAAGCCGCAATGATCCGATGGCATGCCGTGTTTCTCTGGCCTTGCAAAATCCAAACTGAATTGACCGCATTCTATAGCATTTTATTTTTTTGGCAAAGGAATTAATATTGCAGTTGTGTGATCTTTTTGATGAAACAGCTCTTGACTATGGTATGGAGATATACGCTGGAAAGACAAAATCAATGACTAACAACGTCGAGGGCTTCAACAGCAGGATAAAAACTAATGGTTAGGAACTCGAAGTGGTTGACCGTTTTAAATATCTAGGGTCGATTGTCAGTGATGAAGGATCAAAATGTGAGGTGTTGGCCAGAATAGCACAGACAATATGGGCGCTTGCACGGCTTAACAAAATCTGGCAAGATAAAAGGTTAGCACTATGCACAAAAATCAGATTAATGCGCACACTGGTCCTGTCAATATTCCTCTATGCTTATGAGACATGGACAGTTACAGCTGACCTTCAGCGAAGGATACAGGCCTTGGAAATGAGATGTTTCCGAAGACTTTTAAACGTTACATACAAAGATCGAGTTACAAATTAGGAAATACAAGATAGAATTACAACAGCAATAGGGCCTTTTGAAGACCTCTTGGCAACTGTCAAAAGAAAGAAGCTCGCTTGGAACGGTCACATATTGAGATCAAATTATCTTGCAAATACGATCCTACGCAGAAAGGTGCAAGGCAGATGACGAAGAGGCCGTCCCAAAAAGAGGTGGGAAGACAACATAAAAGAATGGACCAATCTCTGACCAGAAGAGGCACAGGCAGCGGCTGCTGACAGAGAAGGGTTGCATGGTGTTGGGAGGATGTCTTCATGTGTGCCCCAATGACCTCATCGGTTATGGGATGACCTGACCTGATCTTTTAGCCATATTACCTCGATGTAAATGCTATTAACATGTTGAAAAAGTAAATCATGTAAAGTCACTCTCGCTGCTTTCAGTAACTTGATTGGTAATTCATCTATCCCTGGCGCCTTGTTGTTCGGGATTAAAGAAAGTGCCTTATTAAACTCTTCTCTGAAACTCAGAAGACTGACTGACCATCCAATGCACCAGAGACTAAACAATTTCGGAAATGGGAAACTAAAGCGGAGAAACTTTGCAGAAATAGCCAAAGCAAAGATGCCCATGAACGCACTAACAACACCAAAGCCCATCCCTACTGTACGAAAACTTATCTGGAGGCAGCATATATTTCCAGAGGTGGTAGAAAATATACCAGGTATTGGAAACAAAAACTGCCAGACTGAAAAAGAAAGAAGAGATACTACCCTGAGCTACATATAAAAAAACTACCCAAGCATGGACTGGACCCATGCATACACCGATGGTTCTGTAACAAACATTACACAGAATGGAGGGGCAGGAGCATTTCTGAACCTATCAAATGGCAGAAAAATAACACTGTCATTCGCTACTGGAAAATACACAAGCGATTTCAGAGCGGAGACAGAGGCACTGAGGGCGGCAGTGGAAGAAATGGTGACAGGTAAAAGGAATGAAAGCCATATAGTCCTGCTTACCGATGCCTTGGTCGTAGTCACAACGCTAAAAAGCCAGAAAAATACTGAGCTTAATGATTTAAGAGTAGTACTCTGTAAACTATGCCAGCAGTCCGCACCGAAAAGGGTAGTGGTACAGTGGGTTCCATCCCACTGCAACATCCAAGGCAATGAGGAGGCAGACAGACTGGCAAAAGAAGGTGCAAGACTACCACAACCAGATACTAGTATGACGTACGAAGAGTCAAAACGGCTTATTAGAGCTAGATACATGACCAAATGGGAAACCGAACAAACTGGCTACACAAAAAACGATGCCTATTACCAGTTGAACAGAAGAGAGCAGGTCGTTGTCTTTAGACTTTGCACTGGCCACAATAGACTGAAGTACCACCTATTCAACAAATTGAAGATAGGTGGCACTGACGAATGCCCGTGTGGTACTGGTAAAATGACCGCTGAGCATTTGCTGCAAAACTGCCCGACATACGAGGATCAGAGAGAGCAGATGTGGCCATCACCAGTGGCAACACTAGACAAGCTCTGTGGCAATGTCGACAGCCTCAGGATGACCGCTGCTTTTTTCGTAAAAATTAAGGTTTGATGTCTGACTGCGTACGATGAAGAAGAAGAAGTAACTCTTCTCTGGTTATAGATAATCTCTCTTCTGTCAATAGTAAATTATTTAGTGGTGTGTTATCTTGATACAGGTCTCTATCATCGTACAGGCCTCCATCTGTTTATCATTTCATATGTTACTGATTTCTTGTTTTCAGCTTTCTGTTTACCCGATGATATTTCTGCTGCCTCCTTTACGGCCTCTTTTATATTCTGCCACTGGTGATCTATATCTTCAGAAACATGTTTTTCCCTAAAGCAGGAGTCACCGAGTTTTGGAATTCAACTCTTTTCTCCAACTCATTTAAAGCACTTAAATTCCACTTTGCTATTTGTTGTGATTTTCCTGGTTTCTTCCATTGTAGTTGGCATTTCATAATAAGCAATTTATGATCTGAATCAGCATCCGCACCAGGGTAAGAAAATGATTTTTTAATTTGGTTCTTATATCTTGTTTTCACCATGATGTAATCTATTTATCTCCCCTTATCCCCAAGACTTTTCCATGTGTATTTCCTTCTATCTGGAACTTGATTCCAGGTATTTGTTATTATGTAGTTCCCCTTGTGGTAGAAGTCTACTAGCCTTTATCCTCTTTCATTCATAGTACCTAGCCCATTGTTCCCAACTATGTCCAGCTCAGAGCTCATGCCAACATTCTTAGTACCCAGCCCATTGTTCCCAACTATGTCCAGCTCAGAACCCATGCCAACATGCCTAGTACCCAGCCCATTGTTCCCAACTATGTCCAGCTCAGAACCCATGCCAACATTCCTAGCACCCAGCCCAACTATGTCCAGCTCCGAACCCATGCCAACATTCCTAGTACCCAGCCCATTGTTCCCAACTATGTCCAGCTCAGAACCCATGCCAACATTCCTAGCACCCAGCCCAACTATGTCCAGCTTAGAACCCATATCAACATCCCTAGCACCCACCCCAACTCTGTCCAGCTCAGAACCCATGCCAACATGCCTAGTACCCAGCCCATTGTTCCCAACTATGTCCAGCTCAGAGCCCATGCCAACATGCCTAGTACCCAGCCCATTGTTCCAAACTATGTCCAGCTCAGAACCCATGCCAACATGCCTAGTACCCAGCCCATTGTTCCCAACTATGTCCAGCTCAGAGCCCATGCCAACATTCCTAGTACTCAGCCCAACTATGTCCAGCTCAGAACCCATGCCAACATCCCTAGCACCCAGCCCAACTATGTCCAGCTCAGAACCCATGCCAACAATCGCATTCCAGTCTGCCATTATCACGACACATTCTATGGTCTTTGTTGTCCTTAGTATTTGTCTCATCTTCATTGTGCGCTGATGTGGGCATGTATTTTTGTATTATCACTGTGTCTACCGGATGAGAAGCCATTCTCAATGACAGTAATCTGTGATTGTGTATGATCACCTCTCTCAGCGCAGCTGTTGACTTATTATCCTGAATGCAGGATGATCTAGGTGTCGTGCTCAGCACGAGAGGAAGCAAGGCTTCTCGGGTCATCATCAAACGAAATCCTTGTTTCAATATAGGTACGTGGAACGTTCGTACAATGATGAAGACGGGAAAGTTGGAGAACATCACAATGGAGATAAGACTGCACATAAATATACTTAAGATTGAGTGAGACGTGTTGGAGAGATAAGTGGGAATATCAAAGTGAGGAATATAATATAAATATATATATGTACCAGTAAATATGTAAATTACATCTGTGAAAATGATATCAATGCAATTGGGAACACATGACATAATTCCTGTTGCTGACTTAGGGTGTAAATGGATTTTGAGAGTCTATACTGAAACACTGCTTGTGTCATTCTCATCAATGAAAGAAAAGCAGATTGGTTTAATACCACAGTTGTAGTGAGACACACTGTCTAAGTAATTCTTCTATATAAGATGGTGACTACAGATTTGGATCGCCATATTGGAACTATAATTGTAAGAGAATAATTGATTACCAATCATGTGTCTGGCAAGAAGTGTCTTATAGCTGTGACTATAATGCTAGATCCAGTTTTGGGGAAACTCCAAGGAAAACAGAAAAGTGGTGGCTTTGAGCCAGGTACTACTCAGCACAGACCTTGCCATCTTGAATGATGGTCGAACAACGAGATTGGCGTTATCAATCTAGAATTTGTCTCTAGTGGTGTCGCTTTCTCCACACAATGTGACGCATTGGGGGCCATCTCCCAGGTGCTGTCTTCGTGATAACCACGCGGCCCCGGAAATCAAATTGGGGGTTTCAACTACCATGCACGTGTTACGGTCAAGGACACTCCCGTCCAAGTATTGCGTCAGTCTATCCGACATAAGTCCACTAAATCCTCTGCCGTTCAACCCCCCTGGTCGAATGAAATAATAAAACAAGGCATGGACATCAACAGAAGTAGCAGCAAAAGAGTGATGGAAAGCCAATACAAAAAACGTCCTAGGTTGAACAGGCTATCGAGAAAATAGCAAACGATCACTTCAAGACCTTAGCCATGGAATCAAAGAACAAGAGCTAGGAGGCGTTCATAACTGAAATAGCTCCTCCCTCCCCGTGCTTCTAGCCTCCGTATATTCAACAGCCGTTTGGGGAAACATTTTTATATACTCCCCAAAAATCCGTAACCAAAGCAAAGTAAGAATCTTAGTAGACCTATTGATTTGGCCTGAACTACTGAACTAATACCGAACTTCCTAGACTTTCTTCCAGTCGAAAGTCAAGGATTTACTCCAATATTTTTGCGACATAAACCCCGCCTTGATTATTTCCTCTTCCACTGTTCTATTGCCAGAACGGGCCCACCGTCTCTTCCTGATGGTCTCGTAACATTCTAGTTCTACTTTGATAAGAGCATTATCCACTCCATTACTACGCCTACTCTCCTCCGTTTGTAGGAGCTTGTTCAAAACCTTCGAATCTGACGGTCATTTCTTTGATCATATGAGTAGAAAAGCTATAGACACTAAGATGGATCCCAACTACGCCTGTCTTTTGTATAGACCATTTGGATTATCACATTTTTCTCGCTTTCTTAGCTGAATTTCTCTGATGTACCAGCAGGAGAAAACTAGTAAATCAAGCTACCGACCAATTAGCTTACTTAGCTGTCTGGGCAAGCCCATAGAGAGAATGGTCAACACGAGACTGCTGACACATCTGCTCACAATCTGCTTATATGAAAACCCGAAGTGCCAAAGATAGCTAGTATATCTAGCCCAGGAAGTAGAAGATGCTTTCCAAGAGACGAAAAAAGCACTGGCTGTCTTTTTTTACTTTTTGACCGATCCAGCAGTAGACCTGACCCAATCTACCAGCTCCAACAGTAGACCTGACCCAATCTACCAGCTCCAGCAGTAGACCTGACCCAATCTACCAGCTCCAGCAGTAGCCATGGCCCAATCTACCAGCTCCAGCATTAGCCATGGCCCAATCTACCAGCTCCAGCAGTAGCCATGGCCCAATCTACCAGCTCCAGCAGTAGACCTGACCCAATCTACCAGCTCCAGCAGTAGCAATGGCCCAAGCTACCAGCTCCAGCAGTAGACCTGACCCAATCTACCAGCTCCAGCAGTAGACCTGACCCAATCTACCAGCTCCAGCAGTAGACCTGACCCAATCTACCAGCTCCAGCAGTAGACCTGACCCAATCTACCAGATCCAGCAGTAGCCATGGCCCAATCTACCAGCTCCAGCAGTAGACCTGACCCAATCTACCAGCTCCAGCAGTAGACATGACCCAATCTACCAGCTCCACCAGTAGACCTGACCCAATCTACTAGCTCCAGCAGTAGACCTGACCCAATCTACCAGCTCCACCAGTAGACATGACCCAATCTACCAGCTCCACCAGTAGACATGACCCAATCTACCAGCTCCACCAGTAGACATGACCCAATCTACCAGCTCCACCAGTAGAGATGACCCAATCTACTAGCTCCAGCAGTAGACCTGATAAAATCTACTAGCTCCAGCAGTAGACCTGACCCAATCTACCAGCTCCACCAGTAGACATGACCCAGTCTACCAGCTCCACCAGTAGACATGACCCAATCTACCAGCTCCAGCAGTAGCCATGGCCCAATCTACCAGCTCCAACAGTAGACATGACCCAATCTACCAGCTCCAGCAGTAGACATGACCCAATCTACCAGCTCCACCAGTAGAGATGACCCAATCTACTAGCTCCAGCAGTAGACCTGATAAAATCTACTAGCTCCAGCAGTAGACCTGACCCAATCTACCAGCTCCACCAGTAGACATGACCCAATCTACCAGCTCCACCAGTAGACATGACCCATCTACCAGCTCCAGCAGTAGCCATGGCCCAATCTACCAGCTCCAACAGTAGACATGACCTAATCTACCAGCTCCACCAGTAGACCTGACCCAATCTACCAGCTCCACCAGTAGACATGACCCAATCTACCAGCTCCAGCAGTAGACCTGACCCAATCTACCAGCTCCACCAGTAGACATGATCCAATCTACCAGCTCCACCAGTAGACATGACCCAATCTACCAGCTGCACCAATAGACATGACCCAATCTACCAGCTCCAGCAGTAGCCATGGCCCAATCTACCAGCTCCAACAGTAGACATGACCCAATCTACCAGCTCCACCAGTAGACATGACCCAATCTACCAGCTCCACCAGTAGACATGACCCAATCTACCAGCTCCACCAGTAGACATGACCCAATCTACCAGCTCCAGCAGTAGACATGACCCAATCTACCAGCTCCAGCAGTAGACCTGACCCAATCTACCAGCTCCAGCAGTAGACCTGACCCAATCTACCAGCTCCAACAGTAGACATGACCCAATCTACCAGCTCCAGCAGTAGACATGACCCAATCTACCAGCTCCACAGACACTTGGAATCTTGGAACTATTCCAACCTTTGAGCACGATAAAAAATCTCTTCCTAGAAAAACGAGAGCAGATGGATTATAATGTAGAAAACTGGACCAGAGTTAAGGAAAAACTGTATATCCGCTCTCGAGATGAACTTTTGCGACCTGATTTTCATAATGAGACATCGAGATAGCAGAGTGAACTAATGATGAGGCTGACTAGGACGCAGTGTAAATGTGCACATACGTTGATATTGGAGCTTCGTGTATTTCCTGTATGTACTTACAATTGTCAAAAATATAAATAAATGTTGAGATGGCATTTTATTAGTTAATATTAACAGTTGTAAAAGAAAGTCTAGCCTTGGACTACAAAGATGATGTTAATATAACGAATAGGAAATCTGTTTATTAAAATAGTGGTAATTCAAGAGTTTACAGAACTTATGTTAATATAATTTTTAAGATACTCTATTTATTCAAGAGTTTACAGAATTTATGTTAAAATGTAGGCTAAGTTATGTGTACCTTTCCCCAGGTCGTTTGTTGTGCAGCTATATATGGCACCTAACTGTCTGCGGGTCTACTTAGCTCTAGTGTTTGAGACTATTAAGATAGATTTGCATATCGGTTAAACCATTCTCCAAAAAACTGGTTGTATACAGACTCTGTAGAGTCTTCTAAACCAGTATAAAGACGTTACGTTAAGTGACTGCCCATGTGGAACCGGAGTCCAGATCCCCGAATACATTCTACAGGACTGCCCAATACACAGAGACCTAAAATGCCAAACTTGGGCAGAGGGAGCAGAGATGTCGTAGAGGCTGTGGAGCTGCCATCTGTATCTGGAGAAGACTGTGGACTTGTTCTAGCGACGGGACTACAGATCTAGCATGACCAAATAGTCTGAACGCAGAAGAAAAATTAGATATGTTGATAATACAGTGTTAATGGCAGTGAATTTAGACCATTTGCAGAACTTATGGATAAAATAGACAGCAAGAGTTAGCAATGTGAGCTGGAAATCAACATCAAAAAGGCTAAAGTTATGGTGTTCACCAAAAGGAAAGAATGTCCACAAGTTGACATCCACATAAATGAAGAAAGTCTGAAACAAATATCAAGCTACCAATACCTTGGCCAGCGAATAACGGAGTATAATACATGCGAAATTGAGATTATTAAGAGAACTGCAATGGAGAAGAACATATTTAACATCATGAAACATACACTTAAGTCAAAGTAGATATCTCAGAAACTAAAAATGAGAATCGGTAAATGCTATGTGCATCCTGTTTTATTATATCGTGTAGAAATCTGGTCTCTGGTTTTTAAAAATGGAGAAGAAAATTGAAAGTTTTGAAATGTGCGTCATCAGAAGACTTGGTCTAGTTTCTTGAAAAAAGTAAGAAAATAATTAAGGAGGTTCTGGAAAATCTCAAGGTAGAGAAGACACTTCTGAAGGAAATAAAAAGCAGAAAAACAAAATATTTTGCACAAGTCAAGAGACATGACAGTCTACGGAAGGTTATATTGGAAGGAAGAGTGGAGTGAAGTATATACAAAGAGTGGCAGAGATACATATAAGCAGACAACATCAAGATAGGGTCGGACCAGTGGCATAGCGTGGGAGTGCCACATGGGTGGTTGCCCTGACCGCAAAATTTCAACATTTAAAAATAAAAGTATTATTAATCATTTTTCTTTAAAATAACACATCGAAAATTCCCTAATGTTCGAACATTCTACAGTTTTTCAGCGTGACAAAACAAACAAAGTGGAGAAGATTATTCTATCAATGAACGAATTGAGCACGCGATAACTACATAAAGTTGAATACTGCAGCCATGATCACCTAAATAAATTGTATTTGGCTCCACATTGTTTTGTATAAGGAAGCCAATCCCGATGAATAGATTGCTAACTGGACAGTTTTGGATTTGCTTTGGTGGGTGTACAGGAGGAAGCTGCATATGAGTTTGACTAACTATTGAACAACATGCGATACATACTAACATCCAACCAGATAAATCATAATTTGAAAATGAGAATTGGCAGGTGGTATGTATGCTCGTCGCTGGTTTATGGCGCAGAAACATGGACAATGAATAACAAGTTGGAAAAGAGTATTGAAGCCATCGTGATGTGGGTATATAGAAGATTGAGTCGCATTTCTTGGAAAGGGAATAAAACAAATTTGGAGGTTTTGAAAAAGTTGGTGGTGAAAAGAGAATTAATGACCGAAATCATCTAGACAGTTACGTTATTTTGATCATATAACAAGTCATACCTCCTTGTTGAAAACCATACTGGAGGGTAGGGTAGAAGCTGTCGTTCAAGAGGCAGGCAACATTGTAAGTGGGCGGATAACATCAGGAGATGAACTGGGAAAAGCATCTCAAATTGCACCATTACGATAAGAGATAGAGTACACTTGAGATACATTGCAACCGATCTTCGATGCGGAGATGGCACTTGAAATGAACGAAACTTTGTTGGGATATTCACAATCTCTTTTTGTTATTTCAACTGAAAGCTGTAAAAGAAGTTTCTCGAAACTTAAATCAATCAAAACGTATCATAGATAGAATTACAATGAGCCAAGACTGAAACACTTAGCAGTAACCAAACTAAGGGAGAGAGATTTCAATGTAGATTTAAATACTGTATTACTAGAGTTCATTCAGGCACATTTTGTGCCCTATGCCCGGTAGCCAAATGTCGTCTAAACTCATCTCTGTCTTTTATCATTAAGTACCACGTCGGATCAATGTTTTGTCCCAGGCCATCTCTCCATCTCATTGGTGGACGTCCGAGGCGACGATTGTAGGTGTAGACTTCCCCCCCCCCCCCTGACGTCACTTTTCGTGCTTATCTATTGTTAGGCATGCTTACCACGTGGCTTGCCTACCTGTACTTTCTTATCAACGCCATATCTGCGACGTCATTGGAGCAGGTTTGACTCCTGATGGCGATGTTGCGGATGTGGTCTCGTAGTGATAGTGACAGTGTTCTATGCTCCATCGCTCGTTGAGTAGTTTGGAGCCGGGCCATGTCACTTTTTCGTAGGTTCCCCACCTGGTAGCCATCTACCATGACTGAAATGACCAGGCTGTTGAAGGTGTGAGCTCTCGCTTTGTTGTTTTTCATCTGTCTTGATGAAGTTGAAGCCGAACCACCCTGCAGCTAACCTTCGTGAGATCTTTTTATGCATATCAATTATCATGGGAGTTCGTAATTTCTTGCCCCAAGTAGATATCGGAATTCACTTTTTTTACGGATTCAGTTCGAAACCGAATTTACTCGTATGGACAGAAACCGTTTCGCGTGCATTGTAGATTTCAATACTGTATTTGAAAAATGTACACAAATTAAAATCAGGCAATTCTAAATAAATATAACTAGACTATCTTGACCTTATTCTTGATGACCTGTTCCTCCGCGTAGCTGCGTGTCTCAACTACGTCTCCAGCTGACCCTGTCTTGGGCCACGGAAGTCCATCGCGTGGTAAGTGCTCCTCTATAGACGTCTTGGAAGTTGCAGTTTACAGCAAGGGAGTCTGACCAACGCATTGGAGGTTTTCCCCGCCATCTCTTCTTACCTCCTGGGTACCAGACTGCTGTCGCTGTGCTCCATCAACCATCGTTTCGCCGCAACATATGACCTGTCCATCTATGTTTTGTTTTGTCTGCATAGATTATAGCATCCTTCATTTGAGCCAATCGTCTTAAGTCAGAATTGTGGAGACCTTGCATACGTTTGTTTCGGAAAGTGATTCCAACAAAGCGTCTCTCAAGGGAGGCCTGGGTCACTCTCAATTTTCCCTCTAGTGATTTTGTTAGTGTCCATGTAGACTATACTACTAATACTAGCATTACATTGATTTTGCTTTAAGTATACTTGTTTTTTGTTGCAATACAAACATGTACAAGGGAGGTAAATCGTCCTTGCTGAAAGTGACTCGCGAGTGCTTACGGTCCACGGATTTAGGGAGCACAATACTGTCTTGCTCCGGGCGCTGTCAACCAGCGCTACGCCACTGGTCGGAACACAATCTGACTGAGTGCACCCACTACCATCTATATTTAATATAGATGGCCGTGGTGCACCGACCTGGCACGGAACTGAGACAGCTGAAGATCCGTCAACCTACTCTGCGGAGACGACACTTGATGATGATGACGAATGCCTGGAATGCATCGCCACCGGAAATGCAGGGGTCAAGGTCAGTCTTATCTATTTTTAGATCTTGAGCAGAAGTAGCTGGCTGCCATCCTTCTGAACCAGAACACTGAAGCTAAGTGTAGGATAATGAAATGTCCTTGTTAGATTTAGGACATTCACAAGCTTGCCATTTGTAAGTAAATACCAACAATGCAGAATGTATTTGAATCAACAATATAGTAAATTGTAAACATTTGGTTGCAATCCATCTACAAACAAATAGTTGAAATAGCGACGTCCTGACGAGATAAGAAGGCATGGGTAGATAACTTTTGACAGACATTAAAATTAGGCAAATATTTTGTTCATATAAAACGACGCGACACTTTGTTGGGAATTATAGAGGAAGGACAGGTGGAAGGTAGACTGACATGAGGCGGGCAGTGATATAAGTGGGAGAGCAACATCGAAAGATGGACTAATGTCAATCTGGCAGAGTGTACCTTCAACTACTTCACAAGATAGATCTAAATAATGTCAGACAGATGGAGGATATTCAGATATTGCCCATATTGGCATTAGTTAGTTCTGTTAGCCTGTCGGGTCAATTGCTGCTTGCACTCATCCTTAATTGCGGAGACGGCACTTGAATTGAATCCATTTTTATTTACTAGGCAGATTTTTCTGTAAAGTGCCATGTTTAAATTGGAGCTAGACGTCCGAGTGTTTTGGATGTTGGTCCAAATCATCTGACTGATGTGACGTTTAATTTCTCATCACTATAAAAATATTCGTGATGGACCTCAACGCTCATAGCACACTCGTAGTGAAAGTTTAGAGGCTTGTGTTAATGGCTTGGCTTGGCTTCTTTCCTTCTCAATCTCCCACTACCAAACCCTGAAAGGGCTTAAGCAGCAGAATGTAGTCCAGAGAACGGAATGCGTTGTGTCGTAGTTTACAGCTTCACTGTGATATTTGCACTTTTCGGTCCAACACATCCGACTTTAGCAAGCATTTTTTTTAGTACCGGGTTAGCATTCCCTCTTCGATCCCTTCTCCTTGGCCAGTCTGCCCTGTTGCAGGCTGTTATCCAGGATCACCGCGTGGAGGTGTAGAAGGGTCTTGGCAGCTCTGGTTCGCTGGCCCTGACGCTAGCAGTCAGCTATGGGTCGCTGACCACTGCAGCTCATGCGCTGCTCAGCATCTTGATCCCACGTGTTAATGATTTCAACCTAATTTGTTTATGTATAGTGCTGCGATAACGGTTGATATACCAAAATGTTCATAAATGTTTATGCTATAACAATATATTATTTGTAATGTTTAATTATAAATGCGTATGCATGTATCAATTGTATCATATCTTTAAAAAATTTAATTTTTAAAAATATTGTAAAAGTTTTGCACTTACTTCAATACTGAAAGCCTCACACAAAACTGGAACTTCTAAAACCAGATCAATGTCAAAGTATATCCATTTATAAATAATCCATGAAAAATTCGGCTGTTTCTGACAATTAATAAAACTTTTATCGCATTTGACAATTGAATAATACATCTCTAGAAAGCAAAGGCCTATAAACAATTAAAAGTGAAACTACAAGTAGGCCTATATACAGAGTCATGTCATTTAGTTTTCCATTTTTTGACTGAAATTTTGCAAAACAATCACAGGAATGCATGATCTGTGCAACCGTCACAAAAAGATGTTGTCCTCACCCTTGCTTGACGGGTGCTGAAGACGTGCTGAAGTTTAGTTTTGTTCTTCCTGGGACCAGACATTCCTTTATTGATGGAGAAACACGAGACAGCTCAGCTATTAAACGATTCTTGAACTGCAACAAAAAGATGTTGTCCTCACCCTTGCTTGACGGGTGCTGAAGACGTGCTGAAGTTTAGTTTTGTTCTTCCTGGGACCAGACATTCCTTTATTGATGGAGAAACACGAGACAGCGCAGCTATTAAACGATTCTTGAACTGCAACAGGCTCAGTTTCTTTGCATTTGCTTGTCTTGTAAGTGAAAACAACAGAAATGCATTCCACTGTGTCATTTCAAAAGTCCAATAAAAAACCCTCTTCCATCACTTTCTTGTACGGCTATTGAAGGTTCCGTATGTTGTTGCGCATTGGTCAACCCTATCACAACCATTCATTAGGTGATTGTAAGAATAAATCATTACTGGTTTGTGTTTGGTTGTACCAGCACGATTGGTGATCTCTATCAATGGATGCACCACTAGATACAAGAATACATGGCTTTTTAGCCTTTTTATCTCTAAAAAGGAAACAGAGAAATCTTTTCTCCTGCTCCATAAACCATTTCATTTGGAGATGCCTCAACTGTGTGGTTTTAAGCTCCTTTGGAAAATTGTTACGGTTTATGTTGACAGTTCTGGCATAGTACTGATTGTTGGCGGTAAGATATTCTAACAATTGGAAGCTAGTATAATATCTATCAGCATAAACGTGGTGACTTTTGCCACATTGATTTAACAATGTATCAAACACTTGGGAAGACAACATAAAAGAATGGACCAGTCTCCGACCAGAAGAGTCACAGGCAGCGGCTTCTGACAGAGAGGGATGGCGTGGAGTTGTGAGAATGTCTTCATGTGTGCCCCAACGACCTTACTGGTTACGAATGATCTGACCTGACCTGACCAAACACTTTAGTGGCTTGTTGGCTTCCTCCATGCAGTTCCGGGCTATAGAATGTGTTGAGCTATAGGATGTGTTGAGCTATAGAATGTGTTGAGCTATAGGATGTGTTGAGCTATAGAATGTGTTGAGCTATAGGATGTGTTGAGCTATAGGATGTGTTGAGCTATAGGATGTGTTGAGCTATAGAATATGTTGAGCTATAGAATGTGTTGAGCTATAGGATGTGTTGAGCTATAGGATGTGTTGAGCTATAGGATGTGTTGAGCTATAGAATGTGTTGAGCTATAGAATATGTTGAGCTATAGGATGTGTTGAGCTATAGGATGTGTTGAGCTATAGAATGTGTTGAGCTATAGGATGTGTTGAGCTATAGAATGTGTTGAGCTATAGAATGTGTTGAGCTATAGAATGTGTTGAGCTATAGAATGTGTTGAGCTATAGGATGTGTTGAACTATAGGATGTGTTGAGCTATAGGATGTGTTGAGCTATAGAATGTGTTGAGCTATAGAATATGTTGAGCTATAGAATGTGTTGAGCTATAGAATGTGTTGAGCTATAGGATATGTTTGCACCATAATATACCAGCATGTTGAGGACATAGCTAGTCATGCTATCACAAAGGCAGAAGGTCTTGACGTGATATTTTTGGGGTTTACAAGCGTTAAACTTTTTTGTGCGCCCATCTTACTTTGCAGCCAGTGACCATTTCATTCACAGAAAGGTCTTTGAAAGGATAGTATGATTCTTGATAATTTTTCCACAGCTTCTGCATGAAAGGCTCAATTTCCGCTTTTCCAGTATCATTAATATCACAAACATGGAACATAGTGTGATACAAAACTTGAAATCTCCCCCTTTTCATCCCATCTTTGAACCACGGAGTAGGCATGTATGATTCCCGTGACCAGTAATCACTGACTTTTGGTTTTTTTAAATGCCCATGGCAATAATAATTTTTAAAAATGTACATAGTTCCGGAAGCGTGATGGGATACCACTTGCTATAAGTTCTGGAAGCGTGATGGTTGATGGGATACCACTTGCTATAAGTTCTGGAAGCGTGATGGGATACCACTTGCTATAAGTTCTGGAAGCATGATGGGATACCACTTGCTAAAAGTTCTGGAAGCATGATGGGATACCACTTGCTATAAGTTCTGGAAGCGTGATGGTTGATGGGATACCACTTGCTATAAGTTCTGGAAGCGGGATGGGATACCACTTGCTATAAGTTCTGGAAGCGTGATGGGATACCACTTGCTATAAGTTCTGGAAGCATGATGGGATACCACTTGCTATAAGTTCTGGAAGCGTGATGGTTGATGGGATACCACTTGCTATAAGTTCTGGAAGCGTGATGGTTGATGGGATACCACTTGCTATAAGTTCTGGAAGCGTGATGGTTGATGGGATACCACTTGCTATAAGTTCTGGAAGCGTGATGGTTGATGGGATACCACTTGCTATAAGTTCTGGAAGCGTGATGGTTGATGGGATACCACTTGCTATAAGTTCTGGAAGCGTGATGGTTGATGGGATACCACTTGCTATAAGTTCTGGAAGCGTGATGGTTGATGGGATACCACTTGCTATAAGTTCTGGAAGCGTGATGGGATACCACTTGCTATAAGTTCTGGAAGCGTGATGGTTGATGGGATACCACTTGCTATAAGTTCTGGAAGCGTGATGGTTGATGGGATACCACTTGCTATAAGTTCTGGAAGCGTGATGGTTGATGGGATACCACTTGCTATAAGTTCTGGAAGCGTGATGGGATACCACTTGCTATAAGTTCTGGAAGCGTGATGGGATACCACTTGCTATAAGTTCTGGAAGCGTGATGGTTGATGGGATACCACTTGCTATAAGTTCTGGAAGCGTGATGGGATACCACTTGCTATAAGTTCTGGAAGCATGATGGGATACCACTTGCTAAAAGTTCTGGAAGCATGATGGGATACCACTTGCTATAAGTTCTGGAAGCGTGATGGTTGATGGGATACCACTTGCTATAAGTTCTGGAAGCGGGATGGGATACCACTTGCTATAAGTTCTGGAAGCGTGATGGGATACCACTTGCTATAAGTTCTGGAAGCATGATGGGATACCACTTGCTATAAGTTCTGGAAGCGTGATGGTTGATGGGATACCACTTGCTATAAGTTCTGGAAGCGTGATGGTTGATGGGATACCACTTGCTATAAGTTCTGGAAGCGTGATGGTTGATGGGATACCACTTGCTATAAGTTCTGGAAGCGTGATGGTTGATGGGATACCACTTGCTATAAGTTCTGGAAGCGTGATGGTTGATGGGATACCACTTGCTATAAGTTCTGGAAGCGTGATGGTTGATGGGATACCACTTGCTATAAGTTCTGGAAGCGTGATGGTTGATGGGATACCACTTGCTATAAGTTCTGGAAGCGTGATGGGATACCACTTGCTATAAGTTCTGGAAGCGTGATGGTTGATGGGATACCACTTGCTATAAGTTCTGGAAGCGTGATGGTTGATGGGATACCACTTGCTATAAGTTCTGGAAGCGTGATGGTTGATGGGATACCACTTGCTATAAGTTCTGGAAGCGTGATGGGATACCACTTGCTATAAGTTCTGGAAGCGTGATGGGATACCACTTGCTATAAGTTCTGGAAGCGTGATGGTTGATGGGATACCACTTGCTATAAATTCTGGAAGCATGATGGGATACCACTTGCTATAAGTTCTGGAAGCATGATGGGATACCACTTGCTATAAGTTCTGGAAGCGTGATGGGATACCACTTGCTATAAGTTCTGGAAGCATGATGGGATACCACTTGCTATAAGTTCTGGAAGCGTGATGGGATACCACTTGCTATAAGTTCTGGAAGCGTGATGGGATACCACTTGCTATAAGTTCTGGAAGCGTGATGGGATACCACTTGCTATAAGTTCTGGAAGCGTGATGGGATACCACTTGCTATAAGTTCTGGAAGCGTGATGGGATACCACTTGCTATAAATTCTGGAAGCATGATGGGATACCACTTGCTATAAGTTCTGGAAGCGTGATGGTTGATGGGATACCACTTGCTATAAGTTCTGGAAGCGTGATGGTTGATGGGATACCACTTGCTATAAGTTCTGGAAGCGTGATGGGATACCACTTGCTATAAGTTCTGGAAGCGTGATGGGATACCACTTGCTATAAGTTCTGGAAGCATGATGGGATACCACTTGCTATAAGTTCTGGAAGCGTGATGGGATACCACTTGCTATAAATTCTGGAAGCATGATGGGATACCACTTGCTATAAGTTCTGGAAGCATGATGGGATACCACTTGCTATAAGTTCTGGAAGCGTGATGGGATACCACTTGCTATAAGTTCTGGAAGCATGATGGGATACCACTTGCTATAAGTTCTGGAAGCGTGATGGGATACCACTTGCTATAAGTTCTGGAAGCGTGATGGGATACCACTTGCTATAAGTTCTGGAAGCGTGATGGGATACCACTTGCTATAAGTTCTGGAAGCGTGATGGGATACCACTTGCTATAAGTTCTGGAAGCGTGATGGGATACCACTTGCTATAAATTCTGGAAGCATGATGGGATACCACTTGCTATAAGTTCTGGAAGCGTGATGGTTGATGGGATACCACTTGCTATAAGTTCTGGAAGCGTGATGGTTGATGGGATACCACTTGCTATAAGTTCTGGAAGCGTGATGGGATACCACTTGCTATAAGTTCTGGAAGCGTGATGGGATACCACTTGCTATAAGTTCTGGAAGCATGATGGGATACCACTTGCTATAAGTTCTGGAAGCGTGATGGGATACCACTTGCTATAAGTTCTGGAAGCGTGATGGGATACCACTTGCTATAAGTTCTGGAAGCATGATGGGATACCACTTGCTATAAACTGATCTTACAGGGGCTGTTGTCACTTTAGATTCACATAACATATCAGCATAGTAAGGGATAGACACTATCAATTCATCCATGATTTACTCAGTGAAAAGGGCTTTTAGGCAAAACAATGGTGATGAATCAATAGGAACAGCATCTGGGTTTACACCAGGAGTTCTACGATTAGGTGGAACAAAGCCAAAAGCATTTTCTGTTGAACCATCAACTTCACTCCAGCTGACCTCCACAGTCGAACCTCTAGCCTGAGACAGCTGACCTCCACAGTAGAACCTCTAGCCTGAGACAGCTGACCTCCACAGTAGAACCTCTAGTCTGAGACAGCTGACCTCCACAGTAGAACCTCTAGCCTGAGACAGCTGACCTCCACAGTAGAACCTCTAGCCTGAGACAGCTGACCTCCACAGTAGAACCTCTAGCCTGATACAGCTGACCTCCACAGTCGAACCTCTAGCCTTAGACAGCTGACCTCCACAGTAGAACCTCTAGCCTGAGACAGCTGACCTCCACAGTAGAACCTCTAGCCTGAGACAGCTGACCTCCACAGTAGAACCTCTAGCCTGAGACAGCTGACCTCCACAGTAGAACCTTAAGCCTGAGACAGCTGACCTCCACAGTAGAACCTCTAGCCTGAAAATAAACTGAAACATTGTCTGCTGCTGCTGCTGGTCTAAGATGTGATCTTGACCTATCTGCTCTTCCCTTCATAGGACCTTTTCCTTTTATCACCACCTTACCTCTACTAGAGCTAATCATGGCTAGGGGAGACGCCCCCTTATCGTCAGTAAATGAGACGTCATTTTCAGAATCTGTAGGCAGATCACTACACAGGTATTCGAAATATGAACTGTCAATGATCGATAAATCATCTTCCTCTTCATCATTCTCAGTTTCAATCAAAGATTGAATCATCTATGACGCTTGTTCAACCAATAGTCACAGCTTGCGGCCGTTTGAACTGGTAGCCATTTTTTTTCGCCTTAAAAAAATACTGTGTCTGTAGATGGCATTTACTTTAATTAAAATTGAAAGCGATCACAGTGTCTCACAGAATCAATTTTGAACAACGCTTTTACAATGTCAAGGCTGTGTAAAACTAGAATTCCTGGACCAACAACCAATGGTCTACTCAATAGACGATTTGTACATTAAAAAAAGTCTACTCGTTTATTCGATAAATAGACAATATGTAATGTAAGAGTTAATTTGTGGCTGTGCCCTCTTGTTCTTGTAGGTGGTTGTATTGTGAAATACTTGTTATAGTCTAATTTATTCTTTTCTTTGATTATCTTGTAAACTTGTATTAAGTCGCCTCCAATTCTTCTCTTTTCATGACACTGAAGGCCAGTTTTTCTGAGTCTTTCCTCGTAACTGTTATTCTGGAATCCCACTATCAGTTTTGTCGCTCTTCTTTGTATCCTTTCCAGCATATTTGTATCTTCTCTACGATAAGGACTCCACACCTGTACACAGTACTCCAATATAGGTCTTCTTCTTCTGCGTTCGTTCTCAATCTCCCACTACCAAACCCTGATAGGGTTTAAGTAGCAGAATGTAGTCCAGAGAATGGAATGCGTTGTGTCGTAGTTTACAGCTTGACTGCGATATTTGCACCTTTCGGTCCAACACATCCGACTTTAGCAAGCATTTTTTGAGTACCGGGTTAGCATTCCCTCTTCGATCCCTTCTCCTTAGCCAGTCTGCCCTGCTGCAGCCTGTTATCCAGGATCACAGCGTGGAGGTGTAGGGGGTCAAATATAGGTCTAACTAATGCTTTATACCGTTTGACTATCACCTTCTTACTCCTATGTTTAATATTTCTTCTTATCATACCTAACATTGCATTTGCATTATTCACTTCTACCTGGACTTGCTTACTCACTTTACCTGTATGCTATATTATAACCCCTAGATCCCTTTTCTTTTCTATCTTTCTAATATTGTTCTCGCCCATTCTGTAATTATGTTCCATATTGGATCTACCCATATGGATAACTGTACATTTATCTACATTAAACTCAGTCTGTCAACTGTCATACCATTCCCAAATTTTATATGACAGTAGACTTAGTGAGTAGACTAATACTAAGTTTAAGTAAGTAATTTAGTACTGCAATAAAAATTAAGTGTACTTTATAATTCATAACTAACTAAATTGAAGTATGTTCCTTAAAGTAGTGCTTCTGTTATTCTACTTTGAGATCTAATTTAGTGTGATCTTCTTTAGTGTCATGTGGTGTTCTGTTGATCTTCTCTAGTCTTGTTCTTAGTCTCTGAAAAAAAATAATTCTTGTATCTTCTGTATGTAATTTATACTGCGCATATTACCTGATGCTCCTGCTATATCCTTTTTGAATTTTATCCTAAAATGAGCTTACACATTTTAAAATGACATCCAGAAATACCGTAACTAAGATTATTATTTCATATAACCCCCACATTTGTGTAACATTTTTGAATCCTTCTAGGCTATATCTTAACAGAGAACACATTATTTTGCATACTTAATTAAATGTATATTGTAAATGTGCATGCCTCCTTAAATAATTGTCTTCCATTCTGTCACATATGTTGACAGGTCGTCTATTTAATAAAGTCTAGTGTATTTTCTGCATGCTGCATTATGTTTAGGTTAGTGTACATTTCCATAATAGAGCCATTTTTCACAACAGAAATGTCATTTTGTAAATTTAACTTGATATAAAATTTAGTTTATAGATTATGACATTGTCACATGCATTAGATCTCAAAATATAAATATTTGTGATTTAATAAGTATTTTTATTATTTTTTGCAGATTATGTTATGGTATAATTTAGGAATGCTAGATTGATTGGCCTGACCTTATTATACTTTTGCTGAGATAAAAGCAAAAGGTTTTTCAGATTACCATGGAAAACATACAAACTGGCAGTGAGATGTTGAAACAAGAAATAGAAGCAACACAGGTAAATCATGTACTTAATTCACCAGAGAATGCACCCAAAAGTTTGTATTCAGTGTGTTAATGAAAACTGAGATAAACTTTGTTTTCTTTGTGAAGGGATTTTATAATATACTTAATACATGATCGACTCCATGGAACCGATGTCCGATTTGTTCCTGTAGGAGTTGCTATAGCTGAGAGTTAAGGCACTTGCCTGTCAATAAATGAAAGAAGGAAAGCAAGAAATGGTGGGGGTTTTGAATCCTGCAAGTTTCAAGCATCCCTTGGTCTCAAGAAAGGTGAGAAAAGTGTCAACTCCAATTGTAGATGGATGATAAACTTGGAGGTCCTGTGTGCACACTGCGCACATAAAATAGTATAACCTTTTGCAGTTGAATATTGCAAATAGCAGGTCGCTAGCAGATTTATGGGTACAAATTCCCATATCATAGGCCTCTCAGTCTGTATAGACCATGCATGTGGCGTCTTGTAAGTTTTGTCCAGCTTTGTCTCCTGTATTTCTACACTGTCTGCTATGGCTGTAAAGTGACAGTCCCTGCTACAGATCATACAACCATACTGAGGAGGCTGGCTGTTCCTTGATATCTTCAGTCTTTCTCTTTTCTCTGCAGCCAAAAGACCTCTACGAGCACCAGCAGTCACTATGCCCCCTTCAACTGACTGTCTCCAGATAGCTCGATCCTGAGGAATCTCTTCCCATCCCTCGGATGGGATGTTACATGACTTCATGCCCCTCTTGCATGTGTCCTTGAATCGCAGCGTGGGACGGCCGATTCTTCTAACTCCAGTGGCCAGCTGTCCGTAAAGGATATCCTTTGGCAGCCTCTCGTCTTTCATGCGATAAACATGTCCCAACCACCGTAGACCTCGCTGTCTTAACATCGAGTACATGCTGTGAGTGTTTGCTCTATGCAAGACTGTATTATCTGACACTCTCTCTTGCCACCCATTATGCCCCATAGACACCTCATGTGAAAGCTGTTCAATCACCATTCCTGTATAGTGTACATGCTCCAAGTCTCGCTTCCATACATGAGAGTGCCAAGAACGCTGGTCTGATAGACTCGGACCTTTGTGTAGTGAGACAGTGCAGTGTTTTCCCAGATTCTCTTTGTCAGACGGGCCATGGCCTACTGTCTATCTCCTTCTCAAGCGAGAGAGTGTTGCTGATGGCAGACCCCAGATAAGTTAAACTGTTGACGACCTCCAGAGTGACGCCATCAATCTTTATGGAGGCGTAGTGGTAATGCCCTGTGCGCAGACCGTTGTCTTTTCCAGGCTAAGGGTGAGCCCAAATTGCTTGCACCCCTCAGCGAATCTGTCTTCCAGTCTTTGCAGGGTCTCCTCACTATTAGTCACTAGAACTGCATCATCCGCAAATAGCATCGCCCTAATGAGCACTGTCCTCACCTTGGTCCTCGCATGCAGTCGATTTTAAACTCACAAGTAAAAATTCGAAAGGTAATGAAAATTCTACCATAAGGTGGCTAGCATGAAGACAAAAACAAAGAGAGACCCTTCATCATGCAAAGACACAACAGGCCAATCTGCTGTTCTTAAATTTTTTTAAAATTCAGTAGCATGTCCTTTGCAGAATCTCATCCTTACAACTGCCAACCTATTTGGCTGCTACAAGCTTCTTTGCTGGTATGCAAGAAGGTAGGTTGTCCTTACTTTCCGTACGTAAAGAAGCGGTCATACCAAGAAAAATCCCTGTTCTCGAACTTCTTTTAATGTAGAAAATTTGTAGCCTGTGGATTCCTATTTCATCTATTGCGGTGTCCTCTTCTAGCAGGCGGTCATTGATTGATTTCAGAAAGTCACTTCAGTCCATCACTAATGTGCCCATGATGGGAACTTGTGAAGCCAAGACATCAGCTCTTTCATTGCCCTGAACCCCAGCATGAACTGGACAGTAGATCCATGTCAACCCCTGGATGTTTGAGGCCTGAACAGCTGCTATCCACTCGTACCTCAGCCATCCCTTTTGTACCTTTCGAAGTATCCCTTGCGCGTCTGTCACGATGACTGCCCTTGTAATAGAAGTCTCAGATATCCATCTCAGCACTGTCACTGCTTTCATCTCCATTCTCAAACTGGAGGTTGTTGATATGTATGCCCTACTGCGCTCACCAACAACCTGTCCTCTCACTCTAGCCAAGAAACCCCAGCCTGATATCCCAGTGCGCAGCACTGATCCATCGGTGTAGATGACGGCATCACTCTCCTGCGTGTTCTCAGTTATCAGCTGATTCACCTCGTGCTCTGCTCTCTCATTGCTCCATTCTCTGCACTTCTTGATCCCTAGATGTCTAAGATGCTACTGTAAAGAGGGTGCTGCGTGTCTGTGGTGACACGCATATAGGTTTTGACTTGTCTCTAGTACAGCCCAGAACCAGTCGCATACCTTCATTCTGGATGCGTTTCAACCTTTCACACTGTGTTCTTGATAGTGTGAGGATGCCTTGTCCGTAATCGATGACAGACAACACGACCTGACGAAATAGGATGAACAGGAGGCGTTGTTCCAAGTCGGCAGCAGCCATGGTCTTGAGTGCTCCTAACCCTTGCTTACATCGTTGTACAATTTGGTCAACATGGCAGTTATAGGAGAGACTGCGATCAGATATCACTCCGGGGTATTTCAACCTGTCACACCTGTCAATGCAGCAACCATAAAAAGTGATGCCCGGGAGTTCAGCCTTTACTATAGAATTATTCAAAGAGCACCACATCATGCAGGCCTTGTTCGGATTGATCTTGGAGCTAGAGTCGCCGCACCACTGAGATTGCTAGCAATGTTTCCTGGATATCTTTGACCAACTCTTGCCCGTCTGAGCCAGTCCTGTACGTTAGGATGTCAACGTTCATCCTGTCGCTGTGGGTTGAATACTGGCCACTTTTACTGTGTAGATCTTGAACAGATCTTGAGGCAGTCCTGGACATATTTGCCTCGATTCTGATGTCCACGATCCCATGCGTAGCGCAACTGTTCTTTCCATCAGGGCAGCTGATATCCAACTAACCAGCCACGGGTTTTAACCACACTGCTTCAGACATGTAATTAAAGTCCCAAAATCGACACAGTTGTATGCGTCTTCTAGGTTGAGTGCCACAGTGACTGTTTCTTGCTTTGACTGAAATCCCTCATACACATCATACGCAAAAGTTCCAGCGTTACCCCAGGTCTCCGCTGGTCTACAGCTGCCCAGCGTATCGGGTAGGATGTTTTCCCCGTTCAAGGTAGGCCATTATTTTCCTGGCCACTATCTTCTTGAGCAATTTGCCATATACATTCTGTATGGTGATTATTCTATAGCTGTTGAGAAGCGTGGAGTCCTTACCAGGTTTAGGCAGTGGACACCGATAGCTATGAAGCCAGTACTCAGGCACAGATGACTTCTCTATAGTGTGATTGAACTCCGTAGTTCCCGTGATGACTCTTATGTGTGGTTTGTCATCAGAATTTTCCTTGTAGAAGAGTTACCTGTGAGGCTAACGAGTCTCCTCTACTCGGTTTGTGGTCAGCTGTCTCTGCCATTTTTATTGCGGTGTCACAAAATTGTATGGATAACAGTGAAATCCGACCAATCGTGTCTTCTAATTCAGTCAACTATGTAGCGAAATCATGGCACAATCTATGATGATCCGTGAAATCTTGCTGACCGATCAGTTGATACACACTGGATCTGTTATATTGTTACTTCCTACACCACAATATACAGCTTCTAAATAAGTGAAACTGTTGACAATGTTCCACTTTGGCTTCTCTTTAATAAAAAAATCACTGTAGTACACATTACTGGGATATATAATAAATTACTTCAGTTCAGTTATTTTTGTAATAATTAACAATAATCTCTCTCCTTCACACATACACCATACCATACTAAATATCTATATTGTATTTTAATTTTGAGTGATTTGATGTAAAATATGATTATTTTTTATTTTTATTTTACTGAAGATAGATTAGTCTAAATCACATGAAATTATGCTGGAGTTTTACAATTTAAAAATAAATATGTGCAGATTGTCAAAATTATTCCAAACTATCAGATTCAGAACTGTTCTTCAGTTTTCTAGCTGCCGAGGTATTTCCATTTGTAACAAGTAAGTGACATTTTCAGATGGGTTTAATAAATGTTAAAATATGTGTCAGTATAATATATGTTCTGATGGGAATTGCCACTCGTTCTTTTCACCAGTCTGCAAGAAATACAGATGCAGATTTAGTTGTTGAAATAAAGCAGGAACTAGATGAGGTAAGTATGTACTAATATAATGCTATCCTTTGGCAGTAAATGGTTTCTGTTGTAATTACAATTAACTTACTTTATTTCTGATATGAACAATATAGATACTGACTATCTTGCAGGATTCCATCTTTCAGAACGGCAATCAACTCCTTACAATTTGTTTTGTAACTGGTTGTATACAGACCCTGCAGGGTCTTCTAAACCAGTATAAAAACGTTAAGTTAGTTAAGTTATGGCGTAGCAGGGTTTTGTTTTTTCTTAAATATCTCATTTCTGGATTGTTGCCATTGTCCATGTTTCACATCTGTAAGTTAAAACTGGTACATAGGTGGAGCAGTATAAAGCCATTTTAGTTTTCTGATGTTCTCTTTTACTGAAGAATCCTCTATTTAAAGAATGAACAAGTGTGTCAGTTGCTGCTCTTTGAGTGGTTAATTCTTCTTTGATACCTTCCTTCTGGTCTATTACAACTGCTTGATCTGCTCAAGAGGCTGTTCTCATTTTCGCTTGTCCTGTTTGTGCCTTTCAGCATCAGGTTATGTAGAAGTTTCTTGACTCAGTCACTGTTATGTGCTTCGTACACGGGGATCTTTACTGCTTCTGTTATTTTTGCTATCCATTGTTTGCATGGTTGGCCTTCGGCTTTGTATCCATTGTATCTGTATAGTAAAGCTTTCTGAGGGATACTATCTGGTGTTTGATGTGTCACGAGGCCGAACCATTTGGTTTGCCGTCTCTTGATGAGGGCTAGCACTGGTGTTGTACCTACTTGTTTCCTAATATCTTCATTTCTGATTCTATCCATCATTGTTACTCCAAGCATTCTGCGTAGGCATTCATCTCTGTTGTTACAATGTTTCTTTTATCTTTGCTTGTCAATGTCCAATTCTGACCCTGATAGCGCAATGTGGGTAGGAATACTATATTGTATAGTATTCTTTTTGTATCCATTGTCACGTGTTTACATTGTAATACCAGGGATATTTGTCAAATGATTTGGCTTGCTGTATTACATTTGTGTTGTATTTCAGTGTCTGTTTTGCCATCTTCTGAGATTATGTTAACCAGGTACGTGAAATTTGTCAACTGTTCTACTTGTTATTTTGTATAAATATATTTGTTTTTGTTTCTTTTCTTGCAATCATCATAACTTCGGTTTTTCTCTATGTTGATTGTCATGCCGTAATCCGTACAGGCCTCATTGAGATTGTTGATATGCTCCTGCAGTTGTTTCTCTGAGATTGCTATTACTGCTTGGTCATCAGCAAAGAGAAGTTCATTTAAGTGATCACTGAGGTTGTTTCCCTCACTAATGTTGGCTATGTAACATATTGCGTCTATATATGTGATAAACAGTAAAGGGGATAGTGCACAACAACCTTGCCATACACCGGTACTAATATGAAATTTTTCAGAGTGTCCTGAATTTGTTCTTACTGTACATTGGCTATTCACATAAAGACTTTTACATATATTGGTCAAATGTTTATTTACTCTATGATGTTCTAATGTTGTCCACAGTTGGCATCTATTGACTCAATCAAATGCCTTCTCTTGGTCCACAAAAGCAACGTGTAGTGTGATCGTACTCTGTTGTTTTCTTCGCTAGTTGTCTAAGCGTGAAGATTGCATCTATATGGCTTCTATTTTTCCCTAAATCCCATCTATGCTTCGCTAAGCTGCGGTTCTATGATTGGTCATAGTCTTTTTTCCAGTATTTTACAGAATATCTTTCCAGTATGGCTAGGCAATGATATTCCTCTATAGTTTGTACAGTCCTTTTGGCTGCTCTTTTTTTCCATATAGGGAGTATTGTTGCACTGCTCCAGTCTTCTGATGTTTCTTGCTTAATCCACACTAGGTTATACAGTCTGTGTAGGCAGGTTATCACTACGTCTTTTGCTGCCTTGATAAGTTCAGCAGGGATGTCATCCGGCCCTGGTGACTTGTTTGATGGTGCCTCTTGTATAGCGTATTGTATCTGATTTAGTTATATCCAGTTCAGGGGACGGCGTGGTTAAGTGGCACAACTCACGAACCGAAGGTGCTGGGTTCGATCCCCATCACAGCACCGGCCGTTACCCCGGGGAAGCAAACCCTTAGAAAATGCAGGAAAAAGCAGACCCTTACATAAAATGCATGCTGAAGTTGGATGTACTGGGCCGACAGGTGCAAAATAAAAACCACAGTGCAACGCACACCACCTTGGGGATTAGAGAAATAAGGCGAAAGCAAAAAAAAAAAATTTAAAAATATCCAGTTCTAGCTCTGTAGTGATCTCTATATTGCTATCTTGTGTTCCTGCAATTTCTCCAGTATTAAATAGCTCTTCTAAATATTGTTTATCCAGCATAATAAAATTTCTCTTTTCTTTGGTTATGTTTTTGAACTGATAATTTTTTTTTGCGTTTGCCTTATTTCTTTAATCCTCAAGGCGGTGTGCGTTGCACTGTGGTTATTATTTTGCGCCTGTCGGCCCAGTTCATCTGACTTCAGCTTGCATTTTATGTAAGGGCCTGCTTCCTCCTGCATTTTCTAAGGGTTTGCTTCCCCGGAGTAACGGCCGGTGCTGTGATGGGGATCGAACCCAGCACCTTATGGTTGTGAGCAGTGTCACTTAACCACTAGCCCACGCCGTTCCCAAGAACTAATAATTGTCACCCCTCTTATTCTCTAGCCCTTCTTTCTCCATTCCATCTTTTCTGCACAGAACCTTACCAAATATTGTTTCCAGGTTAAAAAAACAGAGTTGCTTCCATCATTTGAATGTTACGTGTGATTGTTGAATGTTACGTGTGATTGTTGTTGTTTCTTGACATGTTCTGTCACTGTTTATTTTCAGACTGAACACAGCATCGAATCACAGCTTCCAATCTTGCCAGAAAATATCAAACAGGAAGAAATAGACATGGTATGGTTGGTTATTAGCATACAAAAATTGGCAGTTTTTTGTCAAATTGCTGAAATACTGAATTACCAGAATCCATTGGAACATTTTAGAAGAAACAGATGTTTAGGGTTCAATACCACATCACCATCATGTTTATGGTTAAGCACAAGATTGTGGAACTTTGTTCTAGTTTTTGTAGAATTTTTTAATTTTTCTTTACAGGCTTTGTAGCAACGTAGTCAATGACAGGCTTGGTATCCCACCCAGTAGAGATGAGGTTGAGAGAGCAATCAGCTTAATGTCGTGTGGCAAAGCCCCCGAATGAGATGCTATTCCTGCTGAGCTCTACAAGGCAGGAAACCCTGTTCTACTACACAAGCTAATAGATGCCACCGTTGTCCACATTTACAAGCACAAGGCAATTGTCAATCTTGTGATAACCACAGAGGGATCTCCCTCCTGTCGATTGCTGAAAAAATTTTAGTTCGAGTTTTGCTCAACCGCTTAACAACTCATCTCGAGCAGAAGCTACTGCCAGAGAATCAATGTGGTTTCCGTGCTGGTCGTGGGGCGGTTGTCATGATTTTTGCAGCTCGTCAAATCCAACAGAAATGTTAGGAATAGCATCATGACTTTTGTTGACCTGACAAAGGCCTTTGACACCCTCAACAGGGACGGACTCTGGAAAGTCATGACGAAATTCGGCTGTCCCAAAAAATTCATCACAGTTGCCCGCCAGTTTCATGATGGTATGACAGCCCACGTACTGAATGATGGTGAACTCTCTACAGCATTCCCAGTCGTACACGGAGTCAAACAGGACTGCTTTTCTACCCACTCTGCTCTACACGTGTGAGAGCTGAACTCTATGATGGAGATACCAGGCGGTTGATTCACTTTCATACAACTTGTCTGAGGAGATTACTCCATATTTTCTTCCCCGATCATATAACAGATTCTGTACATAGTCAGTATTTATGCACTTTTGCAAAAGCTCAATTGATTAACGCTGGCCACCTTCCTGAAATGTCAAGCGACAGGCTCTTAAAAAACTTCTGTATGGTGAGCTGAGTGATGGAAGGTAATCATGGGAACATCCAAATAAGAAATTCAAGGACAGCCTAGAGAAGTCTCTTAAGTGCTGTCAAATCGACACCACCACCTGGGATCATCTGCCCCAAAATCGTTTAACTTAGAAAGAGATGGTAAATAAATTGTGTGCTGCAACCATTGAAGGACTCCATGTGCAGCCAGTCCATGATAGACAAATGATCAGAAAGTCTAGAACAGAGGGAATACCAGTACCAGCTACAGACCATGTTTGCCAGTCATGGGACAGAACTTTCTGCTCACTTAACTGGCCTGACAAGTCACAAACACACACACGCAGCCTCAAGGATATAGGGTGACAGAATGATGTTGTCAATCCCAATTTACAACAATGGACAAATTATTATTCATGCAAGACACTAAGGAAAATACATAAAGTTTTGTAATATTCTCTAAGTTAACCAATATAACCAAGCAAGTTCACTTGTAACTATTCCAGAAATCTGAAGAAATTATCGTCAGTTCAAGAGATGCTGACAGCTTTAATAACACATTGACAGGATCTGTCAAAGTGGAAGACCCTGATCATTGTGGAGAGGATGTATGGAGGCGTATAAAAGATGGTAAGTCAGTAATTTGTGACATGATCAGTGGTAGGTTTTTATACAACAGAGAGGTAAGGCGCTCGTCTCACAAGAAACGAACAAAGTATGAAACAGCTGATGATCGAATCCTGCAAATTTCAAGTGACCCCTTGTCTCAAGGGAAGAAGAATCGTGTGCCGTCATTCTGGAAATGGATGATTAACACAGAGGTGCATTGTACATACTGTGCAGGTAAATGAACCTTTGTCAGTTGAAGGTAAAAAGAGCATGCAAAAACATTTAGTAAATTAATTACATTCCGATTCAGAAATGAGGTACCTAAGAAAGGCGGTTCAAGTGACGAAAAGGGACAAGATCCGTAACCAGACAATACGTAGCAATCTTGAAGTTCAACCCTTGCAGACACGAGGGGAGCAGTCCCAACTACAGTGGTTTGGCCATGTCTGTAGAATGGAAGAAGATTGGATACCAAAGCGGTCATGGGAGATCAAAAGTCAAGGACGCAGATCCCGAGGACGTCCCAAAGTACGTTGGGAAGACAACATACGACAGTCCCTAAGTGATAGAGGGCTGGATTGGAAAGAGGCCAGGAAAAAGAGAGCGGATAGAGCAGTGTGGCGTTCTCTTTGGCAAACCTCTACACCTCACGGTAGAAGAGGAGCGACTAAGTAAGTAAGTTAATTACATTCCGATACAAGTCACAAGACTGGGAGTAACCCGTAGGAAACAAAAATCTGCATCCTGTGCTATCTCCAGGCATATCAACTAACATGTCTTGCCACTAGACCAAGGTAGCTCAGGATGATAGAGTGTGGTTGATGATAACAGATGCCGTCACTGTTATCACTTCTGATGTACAGCTGATATATTTATGTTTGAATGCATTTCAGATAAGAGAAGGTGAGCACAAAGAGTTAATTAGATTTGATTAGACTTTTATTAAGCATGTAATGTAGGAAAAACAATTTGTAAATGTTATTGTGACAGGAAAAAGGCAGCAAAAGTAAATATGAAACTACAGATTAAGAGATATGGAACATTATATCAGCTTTGAATAGAGGAGACATCAGCAATAAAGCTAACAAGCAAATATTAGGCACAGGAAGTTGTGTATAAACATGATCAGCTTCAGTAGCACAACACTTGGAGTAGTAGAAGAAGGAGAAACCTGTTTAACTTTTTAAGTGCCGCTTGACTAGGATTTATGGTGTGCAATAACAGCAGTTACAGTCCAATTCTACCAAAATCAGAAATGCGAAGCTTTCGTTTAATGTAGTTATTTCTCCAGATACATTTTTATAAATGTAGTGAATTTTTAAACTTGTCAAATTCTGTGCAATGGAATTAAGACTTCAGCAGCCAAAAAATGGCCTGTTATTTCATCAGGCCAATGGTCAAGCATCTGGATTATATGTGTATATTCTGTAATAGTTCAATTCAGACTCTGACTTGGGCACAGAAGAAAAGGGAAAGTTCTACAGAATTAATCGCTGGTTGGAAATGGGAGTTTTTGAAGACTCCACTGCACTAAGTCGCAGCCTGTGAGAGGTGGGGTGGCCAGTGCCCTTCTTTGCTGTTTTTACTTTCCCTGACTCATGTGTCAGGTACCCATTTACAGCTGGGTTGACTGGAGAAGCAGTCCTCTATTAAAATCACAACCCAGATATTGTTAGTCTCCGGATGCGATTCGAACCAAGGCATGCTGTTACCATAGCAAATTGCTCACTATGAACTGAGCTAACGCGAACCTCAGTGCTATTGATAAATTACACAAATATACAGCACATGGGGTGAGTACCATAAAATACAATTCCGGCATATTTCGTTCTTCACTTTATTGATATATTTATTGCTTCATGCTAATATATATTATTATTTTGAATGCTTCATGTCATAGATAATTTAATTATGAAACAGAATACCCTGTCTGCCAAACCACGCAGCGAGAAAATCTGTTCATAAACTCAAGGGCAATGAGCACTGACAGGCCTAAAGTTCTAATAGAGAGGCAAAAAGTTCAGAACGGACGAGAGACATGGTCAACCACACAAACCCTACGTAAGAAGATTCACAATACAATACAATATCCTCGACTTCAATCTGGCAGGTGTGCTGTATGCGAGATAGCCAACAATGTCCTGTATGCAGTTTGATCCTTCGCCGTGTCATACCATTTTGGGCGTAGGTCTCTCAGCAGACCATCTTGCCATTGTACGTGTGGGCAGCCGCAAGGGCGTGTATAATTATGTGGCCACCAAAATGTCATTCTGGGTGTCACATCTGTTATCTGGCATGCCCACCATGTGGCCATCCCAGTGGAATTTGCAAGACAATGCAACCTCCACGACCTTTTGAAATAGAGTGCAGTTTCTGATTTAAGCATTTTGTATTCAATTTCTGATTGAGATCCTAAGAACATGTCTTTCCATCAATCGCTGGATGATTCTGAGTTTTTCTGCATCTGCATTGCATAAAATCCACACTTCACATCTGTAGTTCATGGCTGGTATGACCGCGCAATTGAAAAAGTGCATCCTTGCCATATTGTCTTTCACCTGCAGAAATGTGTGCTTTATAGCATTGAATGCTTTATGGCATTGAAACTGGACCAGGCTGCAGCTCTTCATCTGGAGATTTCCCGTTCTAAGGTGTGGGTGATATCTATTTCCTGCCAGTATTTGTATGCACTAAGATCTTCGACAGGCTCATTTTCCAGAGTAATGTCTGTACTGCAACCTACGTTTATTTCTTCGATCATCCTCATGTAATTTTTGGTCATGCCCTGATTTCTTATGGCTCTTAAATGCCCTAAGATTTTCTTATAATGGAAAGATTTTCAGAATATTTACATTTTTGTAAAAGCATGTGAAGAAATCAAATTATTTTCAACAAAATTATCACATTTTTCTACACATTTTAACAAATAATATGTGCGCAGTACACAACAATCAGAAGAAGACTAGCTATGGCAATGCAGAGACTGAACAACCCGAAGAAATTATGGCAGGGCACCAACAAAATGATAAAAGTAAAAGTCTTGAGAGCCTGTGTTTTTCCTGTGGCAGCTTATGGTTGTGAAGCATGGACGATTACCAAAACTTCTAGACAAAGAATCGAATCCTTCGAGTCAAAATGTTACAGAAAGATCCTCAGAATACCCTGGACAGAGAAAAGAACAAATGTAGACATTCAGCAAGAGTTGAGCATAGAGGAGAACTGGTTTATCAATTTCATTTTGGCTAGAAAATGCAAATACTTTGGTCACATCAAGAGACACAATGGTGATGGAAGGTATGGTGCCAGGCAATAGAGGAAGGGGTAGACCAAGAAGATGATGGCACCAAGATATCCAGGAAGGCCTGAGTATGACAGTGGCGGAGGCTGGTGTTTTGGCAAGAGACCGAGTTCCTTTCAGACAGACTGTGATGGGAGCGACGTTCTATAAAGGACATGCTACATGATGATGATGACACAAAAATCTTTCTCAGTTAAGGACAAAATTCATAATTTGTTTGTAAAACTTGGAATTGAAATATAGCTGAATTCGTGTATATTTTTCAGGAGTTTGTACATCAGCTTCACATTTTGAATCAGTTAAAGTAAACTTTGCATTATTGTTCAAGTGCCATAAACATTTAAAATATAGAAGTTGTTTACTGTCTTTACTTTTAAATAGACATTTCATAATGTGTCTCTTCTTTATCTCCACATGTCAGAGATGTGTTCTTCCACGTGGAGCTACTTCACCAACTCTCATGCTGATATTGAGAAAATGAAAAGTTCAGACAGTGATCAGTACTTACAACATGTAGGACATGATATAGTATCAGAAAAACTACTTAACGACATTAGGGACACTGAGAAGACTATGGGAAATGTTGGAGAAAATTTAAAGAGATTAATAGTGCAGAATACAGGAATTGTAGAAGATCATTTGGGAGGACTACCAGAACACATACACATTGAGAAGAACACAGGGGATAAAGCAGTGAGTTTTGAGATGATGCAGGTACACAAAGACAATGCCATAATGAAAATTGAAAACAATACAGGAGATCTGAGTTTTACATCTAGAGAACAGAGATTGAATGAGTCAGTTCAGAGACTATATGAGTCAGTGAAAGTCAGGGAATGTCAGAAAATTCTTGAAGGCATCATGGCTAAGATAACTCATAATGATGACAGTCTGTCTGTAGATAATGGAGATTGTAGAAATTTGTCAGAAAATGTATTCAATGTTTCTATGAAAGATGCTATACATGATGTGAATAGTGTTAGATCTGATACATTTTACAGATGTGATGTTTGTGGGGTAGTTTTCATCACATTTGATAGCCTGAGCAATCACAAAAGGAAGCATGAGCTAGAGAAACCTCACAAGTGTGATGTTTGTGGTAAAGGATTTACTACAACAAGTAACCTTAATGCACACAAAACAATACACACTGGAGAGAAACCTTACAAATGTGATGTTTGTGGTAAAAGATTTACTCAAACTACTAGCCTTAATGCACACAAAGTAATACACACTGGAGAGAAACCTTACAAGTGTGACATCTGTTTTAAAGCATTTACTCAAATTGGTAATCTTAATACACACATAAAAATACACACAGGTGAGAAACCTTACATGTGTAATATTTGTGGTAAATGTTTTGCTCAAACTGGTAGCCTTAATACGCACACAAAAATACATACTGGAGAGAAACCTTACAAGTGTCATATTTGCGGTAAAGGATTTGCTATAACTAGTAATCTTTATGCACACACAAAAATACATACAGGAGAGAAACCTTACAAGTGTGATGTGTGTGGTAAAGGATTTACTATGACTAGTAGCCTTAATGCACACAAAACAATACATACAGGAGAGAAACCTTTTAAGTGTGATGTTTGCAGTAAAAAATTTGCTCTAATTAGTAATCTTAATACACACAAAAAAATACATGCAGATCAGAAACCTTACAAGTGTGATATTTGCGGTAAAGGATTTACTCAATCTAAAAACCTTACTGAGCACATAAGAATACACACAGGAGAGAAACCTTACAGGTGTGATGTTTGTGGTAAATGTTTTGCTCATACTAGCAGCCTTAACGTTCACACAAAAATACATACAGGACAGAAACCTTGCAAGTGTGATATTTGCGGGAAGGGATTTACTCAATCTAAGAATCTTAATGCTCACAAAATAATACACACAGGACAGAAACCTTACAAGTGTGATGTTTGTGGTAAAGGATATACTAAAACTAGTAACCTTAATGCGCACAGAACAATACATACAGGAGAGACACCTTACATGTGCAATGTGTGTGGTAAATGTTTTGCTCATACTGGTAGCCTTAATACACACACAAAAATACATACAGGAGAGAAACCTTACAGGTGTGATGTTTGTGGTAAAGGATTTTCTATAGCTAGTAATCTTAATGTACACATAAAAATACATACAGGAGAGAAACCTTTCAAGTGTGATGTTTGTGGTAAAGGATTTACTGTAACTAGTAACCTTAATGCACACAAAGCAATACATACAGGAGAAAAACCTTACAAGTGTAATGTTTGCGGTAAAGAATTTACTCAAACTAGTAATCTTAATGCACACTCAAAAATACATACAGGAGAAAAACCTTTCAAGTGTGATATTTGTGGTAAAGGATTTACTCAATCTAAAAACCTTAACGAGCACAAAAGAATACATACTGGAGAGAAGCCTTACAAGTGTGATATCTGCGGTAAATGTTTTGCTCATACTAGCAGCCTTAATGTTCACGCAAAAATACATACAGGACAGAAACCTTACAAGTGTGATGTTTGCGGTAAAGGATTTACTCAATCTAAAAGTCTTAATACACACAAAATAATACACACTGGAGAGAAGCCTTACAAATGTGATGTTTGTGGTAAAGGATTTGCTAACACTAGTAACCTTAATGCACACAAAACAATACATACAGGATTCACTCCTTATAAATGTGATGTTTGTGATAAAGGATTTTCTCAAATGAGAAGTCTTAACATACACATAAAAATACACACAGGAGAGAAACCTTACAAGTGTGATGTTTGCGGTAAAGGTTTTACTCAAACTAGTAATCGTAATAAACACACAAAAATACATACAGGACAGAAATCTTACAAGTATGATGTTTGTGGTGAAGGTTCTACTCAAACTAGTAACCTTAATGAAACCATATAACAATACACGAAGGAGAGTAACCTTATACATGAATTGTTTGTGGTAAATGTTTTACTCAAACTAACAACCTTAATACACACACAAAAATACATATAGGAGAGAAACCTTGCAGATGTGATGTGGGTTAAGGATTTACTCAAACTAGTAACCTTACATAAGGATACATACATTGGAGACGTTTTAGAAGTCTGTTTATGCCAAAAGATTAACTCAAACTAGAAGTCTTAATGCACACAAAATAATTTGTACAGGAGAGAACCTTACAAGTGTGCTCTTTTTGGTAAAGGATTCTTGAAATCCAGGTATTCAAAAAGGCAGGTTATTCCTGCTGCCAGGTAGACGTAGCTACGCGTAGTACGTTCTTTTTTATGGTTTTCCTTCCTGTGCTTTACAAGGCCAGGGGGAAGGTAGGGGACGTATTGGGTAAGAATTTCATTATCTTTGTAAATATTTCCCTGGTTGAAGCCTGCTGTTTTCTATTGTTTACACTGGCAAGGGTTATTTTATGTGCATAACATGTAGATGGAACTTTTGAGTTTTTCGTCAGTCTTCAATATAGCAAGACACTGGGTCCACCTCCCTTGAAACCAGTGTGCACTTGTAAGATATGAAAACCCACCATTTCACACTTTTGCTTGTTCCTTTCTTGAGCAACAAGGGCCTTACCTCTTAGATAAAGTGACTCTCATACTGGATAGAAATTTTACAATTATAATTTCTGTTCAAAATTTACTGAAATTTGTCAATTTAATGTACACCAATGAACACAAATAGGAGAAAAAGATTACAAGTGCAATATTTGCTGTTAAAGATATAATGGTTCTCGTGACCTTATTAAACACAATACGTACATGTGAGAGACTATACGAGTGTGGTGTTTGTTGTAAATAATACGAGATTGTAGACTTGATTCACACAAAATATGGCACGCAGCATGTACATGAGTGAAGCTGGAATTGTTTTAAAATCTGACATGTATGGATACAACAACATGCCTTCTACCGTGCTCAGTGCCTGATTTCAGGATATGACAGATGCACTAAGTAGTGATAGAAATGACTACTAATGGAGAAAGTGAAACGTGACTCAGATTTGCACATTTTTATAAATGAAAACAAAAATGATTGGGAAAGAATCTAACAATGTGGGCCGTATTGATGCTGGGGAAAAAAATGTTGCTTTAGCAGAACATATTAACAAATGACTTTGAAACACAAAGTTAGCATTTGATTATTTTAAGTTGTGGACTAATCTGTAGAGCCAATTAATAAATGCTTATTGTATTGTGCCCATTAGTGCAGGAAATTTGACAATTTCAGGTATAGAAAGATATTTGATAAAATGAAACATTGTATATTAAAATCTTCATAAACAACAATTATTGTGTTTACCATTTGTTTCATGATAATGATTTATTGCAAACAAATTTAAAGTGGTTTTTTCACCTTTTCCCATGTTGCGATCCAATACATTTTGATAATTTAATTTTAAAGTAAATGTAAATCATTAATTCTAAATCAATGTGTGTGAAACTGACCCATGAATGACTGCAAGTATCAGAGCCAGCGAACCAGAGCTGCCAAGACCCTTCTACACCTCCACGTGTTGATCCTGGATAACAGGCGGCAACAGAGCAGACTGTCTAAGGTTAAGGGATCGAATAGGGAAGACTGACAGACTAACCCGGTACTCAAAAAATGTCTGCTGCCAAAGACGGATGTGTCAAACCAAAATGTGCAAATATTGCAGTCAAGTTGTAAACTAGCTACACAACGCATTCCATTCTCCGGACAACATCCTGCTACTGGAAAAGCCGTTTTGAGGACTTGGTAGCAGGAGATTGAGAAGAAATGCAGAAGAAAAAGAAAAAAACTCAGATCAAGTGAATGCAGACATTGGTTTTCTCATGTATACATTAAATAGGTCTAGATGGTAAAGACATAAGACTGCTCAGTAATCTGTACTGGGAACAAACTGCTACAGTAAAACCAGGAAAGTTATGCTCTCCGGGTATAGATGTAAAAAGAGGAGTGAGACAGGGATGTGTATTATCCCCTTGCCTTTTTAATATTTACACAGAACAAATATTCCAACAGATAGAGGGGATGCCAGGGCTTGTCATTGGAGGAGTGGTAATTAATAATCTAAGATATGATGATACAGTTTTGATGGAAAAAAGTGAGCAAGAATTACAGGACAATATACAAAATAAGTCAAGAGTTTGGATTAGGCATGAACATAAAGAAAACAAAGACTATGATAATTGGTAAAAGTGACAAGAAACCATATATGCAGATACAAATAAAAGATCAACTACTTGAACAGGTACAGAGTTTCTTCTATCTATGTCATATAATAATGGATGAAGGCAGCTGAGAACAAGAAATCGGAAACAGAATAGGTATGGCCAAGATGGTATTTGACAACATGCAACACATACTGACATCCAAACAGATTAATTCGAATTTGAAAATGAGAATAGTCAGGTGTTATGTATACTCGTCACTAATTTATGGTGCAGAAACATGGACAATGAATAACAAGTTGTAAAAGAGTATTGAAGCCTTCGAAATGTGGGTATATATATAAGATTGGGTTGCATTTCTTGGAAAGAAAAGAAAACAAATAGGGAGGTATTTAAAAATGTGGGGGTGTCGAGAATTAATGACCGAAATCAGGGTTAGATGGGAAATCTTAGGAAGAAAGTGGAGATGGATGGGCCAAACATTAAGAAAGCCCCAGGCCAGTATCACTAGGCAATCCCTGTCATGGAACCCCCAGGGAAGGAAAAGCATAGGCAGACCAAGGAATACATGGAGATGAGATCTGGAGGCTGAAGTAAAGAAAACAGGAAAAAAGTGGAAAAGATTGCACAGGTCAGAGCTGTTTGACGAGGGTTGGTTGATGGCCTATGCACCCCTGGGGGATAGAAGGCGAAAGAGAGATCAGTTGACCTCCTTTAGAAAGCTTGTTCCAAAACACTGCGTGATTTTAAAGTGATATTTTTTTAAGTAATTTGTGTTACACATGAAGATTGCCAGACCCATTTACAACTCTCTTAAATCACCTTTTACAACATGTATGGAAGAGCAGTGGGTCTGTTCTTTGCTCCGTAGCATGCGGCTCATGTATCCACTTTATGAAAAGTAACAAAAGAATAAATAAATGAAAGAGACGAGAGTATTGTGAAATCAATTGTTTTCTTGTTAATGTATTGAGAAAAGGAACACCACAACTGTATTATTAGTTTGTTTTGTTTTGTTTTTGTTTTCGCCTTATTTCTTTTTTCTCCAAAATGGTATGCGTTGCACTGTTTTTATTTTGCGCCTGTTCTCTCTTTCTATCTCTCTGTCCCTTTTTTCTCTGTCTATTTCTATCTCTCTCCCTCTCTCTCTCTCTTTCTATGTCACCTTGCACACTGGATCCCAGGACATCGTGGGCTACTAGGGAACGAGATGGCCGACAGATTGGCAAAAACAGGAGCCTCCAAACAACAATTGGAAAGACCCTGCAGTAACCACGCAGTAAAACGAATTATTAAGAATAAAACTCTCTGGAAATCTGGATGAACATGTGGGTGACGGGAACAACAGGCGCAGTGTATTTAGCGAAACGTCACAGCCAAAAAGTAACGATGACATAAATAAACTACATAGAAGATATCAGTCTCATCTTTCAGTTCCGAACAGGACATACCAGAGTCAATAGCCACTTGAACCACATCAATCCCCAGCACCTGCCCTTGTGCAGACATTGCTCTCATCCTGATGAAACAGTTCGACATCTACTCATTGAGTGCAAGGCGCTTGTGGACATGAGGAAAAGATTCTCACAAGCACTGCCGACAATTACCAACACACTGTACGTACCAGTGACACAACTGAAGAAGACCTGTATCTATATAAGAATGGCATTGGGCTGCCAAGAGCACGCCTGCTCAGCAGCTATGGGATAATAACAACAATGTATTAAGAAAAGGGACACAACTGAATTATTAGTTTGGTTTTTTTTTGGTATGTTCGCTTCATTTCTTTTTTCTCCAAGGCATTGCACTGTTTTTATTTTGCGCCTGTTCTCTCTCTTTCTCTCTCTCTCTCTCTATCTATCTATCTATATATCTCTCTCTATCTCTCCCTTTCTGTCCGACCCAGTACCCCCTCCACCATCCCTTGTCTTTTCCACCTATCTTCCCTTGTGGACCAAGAATGCAGCACAAGGATTAAGCTGACAACCAATAACTCATAGATTGCTGCTTTCATCCGGGTAAATGGAGCCAAACCATATTCTACCTGATGTGGTGGTTCTGGAAATAGGTTGCGCCGGTATAGTCTGGTTTTAAGAATTGAAATCGGCAAACCCTGTTCCCCAAAAAAATTCAACTGAAATACGCAGATATCCGAGCCTCACTGCAAACTACGACACATTGTGCTTGTCAAGACTAGCGAGTAAGAAGAAGAAAATATATATATATCGCTTGTTACGGTCACATATCGAGATCAAATGGTCTTGCAAATACGATCCTCAATGGAAAGGTGCAAGGCAGACGACGAAGAGGCCGTCCCAAAAAGAGGTGGGAGGACAACATAAAAGAATGGACCAATCTCCGACCAGAAGAGGCACAGGCAGCGGCCGCTCACAGAGAAGGGTGGCGCGGTGTTGTGAGGATGTCTTCATGTGTGTCCCAACGACCTCATCGGTTACGGGATGACCTGACCCGATCTGATATATATACATAAATCCCTCGATATATATATTATTAGAGTAGGTCTTTAGATCCATACAAGATAAGTGTTGGGAATGCATTGCCAGGGGAGGTGGTGGAGGCAGGGACAGTTAATGCGTTTAAGAATAAACTGGATGCGCATAGATTTTAGAGCAAGGTGATGTAAATGTAACTGGTTGTATACAGACTCTGCAGGGTCTTCTAAACCAGTATAAAGACGTTAAGTTAAGTTAAGTTAAGTTAAGTTAAGAATACCAGGTCATGTACACCACATTTATTGATTTGACAAAGGCATTTTTCAAGTAACAAACGGAGTCAAAACAAAAGGGTGTGTACTCACCTCAACCCTGTTCAGCATGATGTTTACGGCCACGATGACAGACACCTTCAGATCGCTGGAGCTTGGTATACCCATAAAGTACCGCGCGGGTGGCAAGCTACTCAATCGCAGAAGAATGAAGGCCAAAACTATAGTGGCTGGCAACATAATCAGGGAACTTGTGTTTTGCTGAGGACTGTGCTCTGGACAGAGGTGGAATTATTGGGGTCGGATTTAGATACAATTCGAGACTGGTTTGGGAAATAGCAAATGGAGTTTAATATAGATAAATGTACAGTCATTCACATGGGTAGATTCAATATGGAACATAATTACAGAATAGCAGAGAACAATATTAGAATGATAGATAAGAAAAGGGACCTATGGGTTATAATAGAGCATACATGAAAAATGAATGAGCAAGTCAAGGTAGCAGTGAATAAGGCAAATGCAATGTTAGGTATGATAAAAAGAAATATTTAACTTGGGAGTAAAGAGGTGATTGTCAAACTGTATAACGCATTAGTTAGACCTAGATTGAAGTACTATGTATAGGTGTGGAGTCCTTATCGTAGAGGAAATATAAACATGCTGGAAAGGATACAAAGAAGAGAGACAAAACTGATAGTAGGATTCCAGAATTACAGTTATTAGGAAAGACAGAAAAATCGGCCTAGTCTCTAGAAAAGATAAGAATTTGAGGTGACAATACAGGTTTATAAGATGATCACAGGAAAGGTTAAATTAGACAATAACAAGTTTTTTTTTTTAAATACATCCACTAACATGAACAAGAGGGCACAGATACAAATTAACTAAAGAAATGTCCAGATTTGATATAAAGAAATATTTTTTTAGTCAGAGAGTGGTGAATGCTTGGAATGCATTATCCCATGAGGTGGTGGAGGCAGAGAGAGTTAATGCATTTAAGTATATGTTGGACGTGTATAGCTTTTAGAGCAGGGTAATGGAAATGTGACTGGTTGTATATAGACTCTGATGAGTCTTCTAAGCCAGTAAATCTTTGTCTTCGATAGAGCCGGTAATGGACAACATCCATGACCAGAGCCTGCGCAACTCTCTATTCAACTACACAGTACTACCTACAATATGATATGTGACGGAAACATGGACACTCACGAAAGAGATGGAGTCCTAACTCAGAGTGACCCAAGCCTCCATCGAGAGACGCATGGTCGGCCTTGCGTTTCATAGCAAGCGTACAAACAAAATGTCTTCACAATTCGAATATATGTCAATTGTCCCTGGGGGAAGATGCAGTTATTTATGCAGACAAGATGAAACATACATCGATCGCTGGTGAGGCACTAACTCCAAAGAACGGACGATGTTTGGAGCACAGCGACAGCAATATGATACCCTAGAGATGTTGTTGTTTCGAATGTCCACAATGAGTAGGTTACTGTTATGTGCGCCCTGAAAAGGGCATTAAGTGAAGGGTTGCAGTAGCTTTCTTCACATCTCGAGCGTGCTGATGACGGTGTACCTGGGTTCTCCAGGCAGTTGTGCTATGCTTGACTCCATCTGTGTGTCGCTCCCTACTACGGAGAACCTCACCTTGTTAGCCACACTATTGCCCTGGACAAAAGTCCGTTTCCAGGACAACCAACGAGGAGGTCAGGTGAGGGTCTTGGCCAGTATATTTCTCCTGACTCTGACTAACATTCTCTGATAAGTGTGTTTCGTCTGACCAGACGTTAGACTAGATAAGAAACCACCACGGGACGATCACCAACACGTTGGTCCGACTCCCTGCATCCCGCAAAACATTTATGATGCCACAGATGAACGACTCATTATCCATTGGTCCACCGTGACCCAAGACAGGGACCGTTTGAAGAGAATTTGGGACCCACCGCTGAAGAACGGGTGGTCCAGTAAGTAAGTACTCATATGTTGTTCATATGTTTTCATTTCTTGTTTTGACTACTTTGTCCTAAGTGGCATACATCGATTCTCAAATTCTCGACCACTCTCTGGCAAACATGGCTGCCTGGTTGCGTTTTGTGTACAGATATTTGCTTATGTTGTGATTTGGTGTTTGGGTAGGATCTTTTATCCATGACAAAGGTCTTGTGGCTGTAACATGGGCTTCGTTTTTGTTTCATTTCGCTTCAGTAATTGATCTAAATATTTTGTATTACGGAGATAGCCGCTAAGTTGATTTCCAGATTTAGTACAGGATTGAAATTCTGAAATTGAATTGATTGATGATTGACAATAACAAATAATCACAATTTGAACTTGAATTTCAATGTAAAAATGTTTGATGATGCAAAACGTCACACATTGCTTCCCATTTCGGCATTTGTAAATAAATATCAACAATGTAGATTATGTTCGAATAAACAATAAAGTGAAATTTGATATGTGTCATTTGGTTGCAGTCCGTTGACTAGTCTGATTTGGATGTATCTGTAAAGTTCCAAGTTCGTGGAACTGGAGCTTATGGCCAGACCCGAGTGTTTTGGGTGTCGGTTTGACTTCTGATTTAACTTCTTTATACTGATCTAGAAGACTATGCAGAGACTGTATACAACCAGTTTATTCTACTCCACTTGATCTTAGATTAATTGTGAGCTTTCAATCTATTCTTAAATGCATTAAATTGACCCTGACAAATATTTCCAAATATCTAATCTAGACCTTTCTTTAATTAATGTGTGGCTGTGCCTTCTTGTTCTTGTAGGCAGCTGTATTTTAAACACATGTTATAGTCTAATTCATATTTTCCTTTGATTATTTAATAAACCTACATTAAATCACTTTCACCACTTCTCTTTTCTAGACAATGTAGGCCAGTTTTTCTGAGCCTTTTCTAATAACTTTAATTCTGGAATCCCACTGTCAGCTTTGAGACTCTTCTTTGTATCCTTTCCAGCATGTTTATATCACCTCTGTGGTAAGGCACCCTACTCCTGTACACAGTACTCCAATTTAGGTCTCACTAATGCTTTATACAGTTTGACTATCGCTTCCTTGCTCCTTTGTTTAATAGGAATTTAAATTAAATTAAATTTCTTTTTGTCATACCTTTTGCATTTTTTCTTCACTGTTCCCTGCGCTTGCTCACTCACTTTACCTGTATGATCTATAATAACTATTTATAACCATAGGTCCCTTTCCTTTTGTATCTTTCTAATATTGTTCTCTCCCATTCTGTAATTATATTCCATATTGGATCTACCCATGTGGATGACTGTACATTTGTCTACATTAAACTCCATTTGCCAGCTCTCCAATAGTTCTATTGGAGTTTTATCTAAATCTGACCTCAATATATCCACCTCTCTTTTAGATGGGGCACCTCTACATAGCTTTGTGTCATCCACAAATTTTCCAATAATGTATCTGATATCATTGTTCAAATCATTTATGCATATATCAAGAACAAAATTCATCCCAAAATAGTGCTTTGTTGCACTCAACTTTTTACCTTACACCACTTAGAGTTCTCCTTATTAAATCCACTCTGTTTCCTTCCTGTTGACCAATTATCTATTCATTTGGTAACTTTGATACTTGTTCTATATGATTTCAACTTCTTAAACAATCTTGTATCAGGTACTCTATCAAAGGTCTTTGCAAAATCTAGATAAATAACATCCACTGGCTCGCCTCCATCTACCATTTTAGTAACCTCCTCCATGAATTCTAATAGATTTGTTAAGCACGATCTCCCTCTAGTAAACCCATGCTGACCGTTCCTGATTAGATTAAACTTGTCTAATTGTATTACAAAGTTTCCTTTGATTATTGACTCTAACAATTTACAGACTATGCTTGTTAAACGCACCGATCTATAATTCGCTGGATCTATTTAACAAATTATTTTTTTTTATGACCTCTACGAGCATCAGCAGTCACTATGCCTCCTCCAGCTGACTGTCTCCAGATAGCTTGATCCTGATAGCAATTTCTTCCCACCAATCGGATGGGATGTCACATGACTTCATGTCCGTCTTATATACGTCCTTGAATCGTAGTGTTGGACGGCCGATTCTTCTAACTCCAATGGCTAGCTGTCCATAAAGGATATCTTTTGGCAGCCTCTCGTCCCATGCAATAAACATATCTCAACCACTGTAGACGTCGCTGGCTTAACATTAACTACATGCTGTGAGTGTTTGCTCTCTGTAAGACCGTATTATGTGACACTCTCTCTTGCCACCCAATCCCCAATATACACCGTAGACACCTTATGTGAAAAGTGTTCAGCTGCCATTCCTGTTTAGTGTAAGTGCTTTAAGTCTCGCTTCCATACATGAGTGTGCCAAGTACACATGTCTGATAGACCCGGATCTTGGTGTAGTGAGACAGCGCAATGTTCTCCCACACGCCTCTCTTCGTCAGGCAGGCCATGATGGTACTTGCCCTGCCAAGCCACTGTCTGTTTCCTTCTCAAGCGAGAGAGTGTTGCTGATGGCAGACCTCAGATAAGTGAAACTGTTGATGACCTCCAGAGTGACGCCATCGATCCTTATAGAGAGCGTAGTGGTAATGCCTCATGCACAGACCTTTGTCTTTTCCAGGCTTATGGTGAGCCCAAACTGCTTGTACACCTCGGTAAATTTGTCTCCCAGTCTCTGTAGGGCCTCCTCACTATTGGTCACTAGAACTCCTGGTATATACTCTTTGTATTTCATCCTAAATGAAATTATACATTTAAAAATTACATCCAGAAATATAATAAAGTTGTGTATGTTATCCTCATACCGCATAATGTTTAGGTTAGTGTACGTTTCCACAAACAAGTCGCGTTTGACAGTAGAAATGTTGTGTTGTATATTTAATTTGATAGAAAATCTATTTTGAAATATACAAAATTAGTTAAACTCTTTTTTAATTTTCGCAAAGTACTAATATTTGTGATTTCCTTGTTATAATTTTTTCAGACATCTTTATAATAGAATTTATGAAATGTTTTTTTGCTTAGTTGATATATTCTACTTTTGCTGGGATAAAAGCAAATAGTCATTCAGATTTCCATGGAAAATATACAAGCAGACTGTGACATGTTAAATCAAGAAGTACTAACAACACAGGTATATTATTTACTTAGTTTATTAAAGAATGAAACTAAAAAGTTCATTTTCAGTGTGTTATAAAAACTAAAATAAATTTTATATTTGCTCGCTGTGAAGCGATTCTATTATTATATTTATTAATACATGATCGACTCCATGGAACCAGTGTATTGATGTCCAAATTTTCCTAGAAGGGGTCTATATACCTGAGACAAAAAGCACTCGCTTCTCAAGAAATGAATGAGCAAAAGTGAAAAATAGTGGGTTGTTCTAATCCCACAAGTTTCAAGCATACCTTGGTCTCAGAAATGTGAGATCAGTGTCGATTCCCATTTGAGATGGGTGATTAACTTGGAGGTCCTGTGTGCACATAAAATAGTCTAGCCCTTGTCAGTTGAAATTTGAAATGAGTAGACTGTTAGCTACTTTCTTGGCAAAATGAAATTCCTGCTCAATGGGGGCCCTCCGTCATGCAAAAACACAACAAGCCAATCCCTGTTTTCTGCACCCACGATTGTAAAAAAGTAAGTAGAATGTCCTAGCAAAAAGGACACTGTACAACACGATATTTCGACCCACATTGTGTTGTCATTGTCAGAATTGAACTGCCCCTTAACAACCGACGTTAAAAGAAACATCGTAACAACAGAGATGAAATGTCTGCAACAAATGTTTGGAGTAACAAGAATGGATAGAATGAGAAATGAAGATATTGATAGATAAGTAAGCACAAAGTCAGTGCTAGACTTCATCAAGAGACAGCAAACCAAATGGTTCGGCCACGTGGCACGGCGAACACAACGTAGTATCCCTCAGAAAGCTTTACTATACAGATACAATGGTTACAAAGCCAAGGGCTGCCGATGCAAAAGATGGACAGCAGAAATAGCAGAAGCAGTAAAGCTCCCCATGTACAAAGCACATACTAGGGCCTGGTCATGAAATGTCTTCATAACCTGGCGCTGAAAGGCACACGCACATACTAGGGGATGGTCAAGAAACCTCTTCATAACCTGACACTGAAAGGCACAAGCACATACTAGGGTTCGGTCAAGAAACCTCTTCAGAACCTGATGCTGAAAGGCACAAGTAGGACAAAAATGAAAAGAAAGAAGTATGTTCTTTGCAGAATGTCACTCTTACAACTGCCAGTCTATTTGGCTGTTATAAGTTTCTTGGCAGGTATGGAGTACAGTAGGTTGTTATTATCTTCCATATGTGGAGAAGTGATTTTACCAAGAAAAAACCCAGTGTCTGACAAAATAGACACTGTACGATTCATATCCTGTATACTGGGATTGTGAAACCAAGTTTGACCCCCTAGGTCACGCTGCCTCAAAACATGATTGACGTACTACAACTACTTCTACAACCCCACAGGAGTAGAAGAGAAGTGACTAAGTGAAGTGAGTGATATTTTTATTAGAACAGCAAAGATTCTATATGTCATCACCTGCAGGCTCTACATATACACAATATATTCTTGATGGAATGTTAATGTTCTCCACATAAATTGTCATTGAGTTTTAGAAATGGGACTTCTACCACATGTTAAATATATTTCATTTTCTTTTTCCATCAGATTTTCTGCACACATTTTTAGTTGATGTATATTATTTTATAACTTTGTGTGAAAATTACTGCTTCCAAATAAAGGAAAATTTGTTGGTAATGTTCCACTTTGGATTCTCTTTAATGAAAAATCCCATATTACACATTGCTACGATAGATATCAGAATAATTGACTTGCGTCCAGTGAGTGAAAACATTTTTCTTCTTCTTCGTTCGTTCTCAATCTCCTGCTACCAAGGCCTGAAAAGGGCTTTGCAAGCAGCAGGATGCAGTCCAGAATGCATTGTGTCATAGTGTATAGCGCTTGACTGTGGTATTTGTGCCTTTCAATTCAACTTCAGCAGACATTTTTGAGTACCGGGTTAGCCTTCTATCTTCGATTCTTTCTACTTAGCCAGTCTGCTCTGTTGCAACCTGTTATCGAAGATCACTGCGTGGAGGCGTAGAAGGGCTTTGGCAGCTCTGGTTTGCTGACCTGACTCTTACAGTCAGATATTGGTCGCTGACCGCTGCAGCTCAGCATCTTAAACCTCAAACATTTTTATAATTAACAATAATCTCATGCTTTCAAACATGCAGCACACCACGTTAAATGATTGCATTGTATTTTAATTTTGAGTAATTTGGTATAGAAAATGATTTATTTTTGTAAAATCTTACTGAAGATAAATTAGTCTAAATCACATGACATTATACTGAAGTTTTACAACATAAAAATACATTTGTGCAGAGATCGTCTAAATGTTTCCAAATTACTACCAGCTTTTTCTTGAATACTTTTTTTCTTTTATTGTCAAGCAGCCAAGGTAATTGTCATTTATAACAAGTAGGTGACATTTTTTGGGTGGGTTTAATAGATGTGATAATACGTGTCAGTATAATACATGTTCTGATGTGAATTGTCACTCTTTCTTTTCACCAGCTTGCAAGGAATACAGATACTAATGGCCCACATTTAGTTGTTGGAATAAAGCAGGAACTAGATAATGAGGTAAGTATGTACAAAGATTATGTTATCTTTTGATAGTAAATGATTTCTGTTATAATTATAATTAAATTACTTTGTTTTTCATATGAGAAATTTAGATGCTGGCTTTTTGCTCATGATAGTGGCTGTTTTAAGGCTTTGTCGTATGGGAAAAGATCTGTCAGTGCTAATCATTAATGAATACATCTTTCAGGACGGCAACCAACTTCTTACAATTTGTTTCATCTGTGGCCATCCTTTATAGAGCACCTCAACTCTGGGTTCAGGATTTTCTTTCGGCTTTCATGGTTTTTTTGCAAGAAGAATCAATTAATTTTCCTTAGGTTGTGTGGATAGATTACATTTAACTTATTCACTCCTGAATATTTTGGACCTCATAATTTACTTTTTTTCATTATGTAACTCAGGCACAGCACCACTTAGTTGTCCCCTATTTATCAGTAAAGCTTTACTGAAATACCATACGTTGTATACCAAACGGTTTAAGATTGTATGTGCAGAATACAATGGAATACAGATATTTCATACGTAGAGATGAACATTTGTATGAGAAAATACCACACATTTTCACAAAGAACCCACAAGGTCTGTAGAAACTTTTCTTGAAAGGAATAGTATAATTTTGAAACTTCTGCCGGGAAATATTAATACATTTTTAAAAAATCTTGGAAAATTGTCTACATTCTTCAAAGCTTGTATCAGTTTTCTGAAAAAATCCCCTAGCCAATGTGTCATCTCCATGTAGTGAATTCCTTGATTTATAAAAGCAACAAGGACTACACATGAACTGCCGATTCAAGTAAAGAACAAAAGTCAGGTGTATGGATTGGACATTAACACTGAAAAATCAAAAATTATGATAATTAACAAAGTAGACTCCACATCTACTCTACGGATAAAAAAAAGACAATCAAATACTGAAAAAGGACAAGAGCCTCTCAAGTCTTGGAAATATAATAATGGAAATCAGGAAGGGAATATGGATGACCAAAATGGAAATCAGGAAGGGAATATGGATGACCAAAATGGAAATCAGGAATAGAATCGGGATGACCTAATCTGTTTTCACCAATATGAGAGTCATATATTGACATCCAAACAAGTCACACACAAATCTGTTTTCACCAATATGAGAGTCATATATTGACATCCAAACAAGTCACACACAAATCTGTTTTCACCAATATGAGAGTCATATATTGACATCCAAACAAGTCACACACAAATCTGTTTTCACCAATATGAGAGTCATATATTGACATCCAAACAAGTCACACACAAATCTGTTTTCACCAATATTAGAGTCATATATTGACATCCAAACAAGTCACACAAATTAAAAATGGGAATGAACAGGTATTATGTACACTTATCTTCACTGTATGGCATTTGGGAGGCTGTGAGCAAACATCTGAAACTGACAAGGCATCAATGTCACCACCAAAGTAAAATTGTCTCATGCTGTAGTGTTAACCACTTTACTGCATAACATGGACAGTGTATAGCAGACATTTCAGACAGTTAAATCATTTTCAGTTGAGCTGTCTGTGCAGACTGATCATAATCAGATGGCAGGACAAAGTACCTAACTCTGACCTCAGGATCAGATGGCAGGACAAAGTACCTAACTCTGACCTCAGGATCAGATGGCAGGACAAAGTGCCTAACTCTGACCTCAGGATTAGATGATAGGACAAAGTGCCTAACTCTGACCTCAGGATTAGATGATAGGACAAAGTGCCTAACTCTGACCTCAGGATCAGATGATAGGACAAAGTACCTAACTCTGTCCTCAGGATCAGATGGCATGACAAAGTGCCTAACTCTGACCTCAGGATTAGATGGCAGGACAAAGTGCCTAACTCTAACCTCAAGATCAGATGACAGGACAAAGTGCCTAACTCTGACCTCAAGATCAGATGACAGGACAATGTGCCTAACTTTGATATTCTTAGAAATCAAGCATGCTGATCCACCATATGCTTCTGCAAAAGGGTCAGAAAAGATGGACATGTTTGCATGCCCGATGAGCGCTTCTCCAAGCAGTTGCTACATGGTAAGCTCAGAATAGGAAGAAGCCCATCTGGGGGACAGAAGAAACACTACAAACTCCTTGAAAGTGTTTCTGAAAAGCTTCAACATTGATGTAATCCCCTGGGAGTTGCTTGCTCATAACCATTCCACCTAGCATGTTAATATCACCAAAGGTGCTCAGACTGCAGAGCAAAACTCCTATTAATAAGGCTCAGAGAAAGAGTGCTGCCCAAAAGAACAGAACGCATGGCGACAGCACAGCTGACTCCTTATATGTGTGCCCTAGTTGTGGTAGAGTCTGTAGTATCAGTATTGGACTTTACAGTTATATGAGAACCCATCTCATAGCACAAGTCTAATGCTGCCTCCATCTTGACTTGAGATGGGCAACTATTACTGTGGCGTAGAAACTTGAACACAGAACAAACAATTGGAGAAGACAATTGATGTCTTAGAAAGTGGATGTATAAGAAGAATGGGGCGCATCTTCTGGAAAAAAAAAAGAAAACAAATGAGGAAGTCTGGAAGAAATTAGTAGTGCAAAGAGAATTGGTGAATGAAATTACAGCCTGCCATTTAAGATATTTTTCACTTCAAAAGACAGTAGTGCCCTATTGGTCTGCCGGGGTCTTTGTGTATGACGAGGACATGAGTAGCACCACTGCTTCATAGAGACCATGTCATAAGAGGCAACTAACTGTATGACATGGCATAATACCGGCCATGGATAGGTGGTCTGTTTAGAGCAGCATAGATGGTGCCTAACAGACTGCGGGTCTACTTTGCTATAGCGTTTGAGTCTATTAAAATGAACTCGCACATCGGTTAACCACTCTTCGTATGCAATTGTCTCAACACAGCAGAGTATTAAGCTGCTCAAGCCTAGCTCGTTAAGCAGGAAATCTTTCTCTGGGCTACATCCAGTCCATACCAGAGCTGGGACCTGCACAGGGGCATCTGCCTCTGTAGAAGTACAGGTCAACTAAGAACTAAGAAAGAGGGTAATTGACAGACTGCAGAACTTTTTTTAAATCAAACGAAGGTCGAACGGAGTTGTGCACATTAGCGGACAGAGCAGGAGTGTTTTCAATCAACGAGCTACAGAAACTATTAGTATTCCTTTGCCATTTACTCAGAGACTGAGCGCCTATGAGTATGCCTAATGTGTAGTGAGGTCGGTTCTTCAGAATAGAACAGATGAATTGTGTTGCTGTTGTAATCAATTATCCTGAACTTGCAATAGAGATTATTCTAGCATCTTTTGTTTGTTGACATGTTCTATTTTCAGACCAAAAACAACATCCAACCACATCTTCCATTCCTGCCAGAAAAGATCAAACAGGAACGAATGTACATGGTAAGGTTGATTATTAACATACAAGCAATGACAGTTTTTATCAAGTTGCTGAAATATTGAATTATTTATATCCATTGCTGAAACATGACTTGCTGAGACTAAAGGCCTTCCAGATACGCAACTAGCAGCGTATCCTGGGCGTCCGATGGCATGATTACATTCGCAACGCAGAGGTCTCTGCCAAAACAGGCTTACTTCCAATCTCAGAAACACTTGATCGCTGCCGAGTTTCTTTGTTCGGAACACAAGATCCTACACAAGTCGTTCCTCAGTGCCAAAACACTTCCTCCGACCGGATGGAGGCGCAGAAGAGGCTGTACGGTATGGCTCCAGCAGATATCCACCTCTGCCCAAGACGAGGCCTGGAACCACGCCGTAGCAGTGGGTCATGGATTTGGCCGGCCGATGCAACTGGCCTCAGATGCCTAAGCAAAAAATTATTATTCTTATTGGTACGTCACTGGCGAAGTGGTTAAGCTATCGGCCTCCTGATCAGGTGGTGTGGGTTCGACTCCGGACTCCGCCGTCTTTTTCACGGGTGTTTGATGCGGAGTTCCCTGTATCTCATAGTCGTCTTGTCCTTGACTTGCCACTGGGGTCGGGCGGCACGAGAGAGTGAGGATAAAAAGTAGCGCAGTTAATTCTTACTAAAAATAGCGCTAGCAAAATAAATTATGCCATCATCGTCTACGATGGACAGAGGTCTTTGCCTTTGGTACGTCACTGGAAGAAGAAGGAGCTAGGACTCAAAACCACATAATTAAGTTTATGGCCCAGCACAAGATTGTGGGGCATTCTTCTAGTATTTTTTTCTCTGTTTAACAAAGTTTTTCTTTTAACGTACTTTACTGAAGTGCTTTCCAAAGTAGTGATCTACTGTCCCATGTTGGTATGCTGACCCGTGCTGGTCTACCGTCCCATGTTGGTATGCTGACCCGTGCTGGTCTACTGTCCCATGTTGGTATGCTAACCCGTGCTGGTCTACCGTCCCATGTTGGTATGCTGACCCGTGCTGGTCTACCGTCCCATGTTGGTATGCTGACCCGTGCTGGTCTACCGTCCCATGTTGGTATGCTGACCCATGCTGGTCTACCATCCCATGTTGGTATGCTGACCCGTGCTGGTCTACCGTCCCATGTTGGTATGCTGACCCATGCTGGTCTACCATCCCATGTTGGTATGCTGACCCGTGCTGGTCTACCATCCCATGTTGGTATGCTGACCCATGCTGGTCTACCATCCCATGTTGGTATGCTGACCCATGCTGGTCTACCATCCCATGTTGGTATGCTGACCCGTGCTGGTCTACCTTCCCATGTTGGTATGCTGACCCGTGCTGGTCTACCATCCCATGTTGGTATACTGTCCCGTGCTGGTCTACCTTCCCATGTTGGTATACTGTCCCGTGCTGGTCTACCGTCCCATGTTGGTATGCTGACCCATGCTGGTCTACCGTCCCATGTTGGTATGCTGACCCGTGCTGGTCTACCATCCCATGTTGGTATGCTGACCCGTGCTGGTCTACCATCCCATGTTGGTATACTGTCCCGTGCTGGTCTACCGTCCCATGTTGGTATGCTGACCCATGCTGGTCTACCGTCCCATGTTGGTATGCTGACCCATGCTGGTCTACCGTCCCATGTTGGTATGCTGACCCGTGCTGGTCTACCATCCCATGTTGGTATACTGTCCCGTGCTGGTCTACCGTCCCATGTTGGTATGCTGACCCGTGCTGGTCTACCTTCCCATGTTGGTATGCTGACCCGTGCTGGTCTACCTTCCCATGTTGGTATGCTGACCCGTGCTGGTCTACCTTCCCATGTTGGTATGCTGACCCGTGCTGGTCTACCTTCCCATGTTGGTATGCTGACCCGTGCTGGTCTACCATCCCATGTTGGTATGCTGACCCGTGCTGGTCTACCTTCCCATGTTGGTATGCTGACCCGTGCTGGTCTACCATCCCATGTTGGTATACTGTCCCGTGCTGGTCTGCCAAACGCCAAGAAACTGGACAATAATAGCACTAATCTCATTCTAATAAACATTAACTTGTAGTATCATTAGAACTGTAGTTCTAAATATCTGCTTCTTCCAATGTAACTAGATAATTCTCTTTACTATAGAGCCACTTCTGGAAACACCGGGGAGGTGCAACACAATATGCCTGACTGTTGTTGTCGTGATTGATTGGGATGGGTGGCTATTATATAATTCTTGATACAGTTCAAAGATTTGTTTCATATTCTTGTTCATTAAGTTTCATTTAAATCTTGAAAAACCGTATTTGTCCTACTGATCTTGCATCACAGAAAGGAGGTATGCATAGACTTATGCTCTGTGCTAGATGGGACACTTGCGCTACTGACATGTTGAATTTTTTGAGCGTTTCAATGATCTCTCTTCATCATCCCTGGGTCAACTTCTTGCCCAGGGAACAGCGTAGGCTAGTGGTTAAGTTGCCACGGTTCACAATCCGAAGGTGCTGGGTTTGCCACCCAATCACAGCACTGGCCGTAACCCGAGGGACACTTACACATGAGACACTTATTAAAATACTTATAATTTTCAACCCGTATAACTGAGCAAGTTTGCTTGTAATTATTCCAGAAATCTGAAGAGATTACCGTCAATGAAGGTGTGTCCGTGGAGAAAAGAAATGCTGACAGCTTTAATGACACAATGACAGGACCTGTGAAAGTAGAAGACCCTGATCATTGTGGAGAGGATGTATGGAGGCATATAAAAGATGGTAAGTCAGTAATTTGTGACACGATCAGTGGTAGGTTTGTATACAACAGAGAGGTAAAGCATTCATCTATGAAGCAATAAATGACCAAAAGCATGAAAATTGTGAGTGTTTGATTCCCACAAATTTCAAGCAGGGGGGACATGGGATCATGTGCTTAGTTCTATCAGAGACAGATGATAAACATGGTTTGCACTAGTCCTGTGTACTCACTGTACATGTAAAAGAGCCCTCAGAGGTTGAAAGTCTAACAGGTTAGGCTGTTAGTTGCTGTCAGGCAGAAACATTCAGAATTTATTCAAATTTCTGTACGAGCCTCATGGACATCATCATGTGGCATGTCCTTTGTAGAACGTCGCTCCCATTAGTCTGTCTGAAAGAAACTCGTTCTCTTGTAAAACGTCGCTCCCATTAGCCTGTCTGAAAGAAACTCGTTCTCTTGTAGAACGTCGCTCCCATCACAGTCTGTCTGAAAGAAACTCGTTCTCTTGTAGAACGTCGCTCCCATTAGTCTGTCTGAAAGAAACTCGTTCTCTTGTAGAACGTCGCTCCCATCACAGTCTGTCTGAAAGAAACTCGTTCTCTTGTAGAACGTCGCTCCCATCACAGTCTGTCTGAAAGAAACTCGTTCTCTTGTAGAACGTCGCTCCCATTAGTCTGTCTGAAAGAAACTCGTTCTCTTGTAGAACGTCGCTCCCATCACAGTCTGTCTGAAAGAAACTCGTTCTCTTGTAGAACGTCGCTCCCATTAGTCTGTCTGAAAGAAACTCGTTCTCTTGTAGAACGTCGCTCCCATCACAGTCTGTCTGAAAGAAACTCGTTCTCTTGTAGAATGTCGCTCCCATCACAGTCTGTCTGAAAGAAACGCGTTCTCTTGTAGAACATCGCTCCCATCACAGTCTGTCTGAAAGAAACTCGTTCTCTTGTAGAACGTCGCTCCCATCACAGTCTGTCTGAAAGAAACTCGTTCTCTTGTAGAACGTCGCTCCCATCACAGTCTGTCTGAAAGAAACTCGTTCTCTTGTAGAACGTCGCTCCCATCACAGTCTGTCTGAAAGAAACTCGTTCTCTTGCCAAAACTCCAGCCTCCGCCACAGGCATTCCTGGATATCTTGGTGCCATTGTCTTTTTAGTCTACCCCTTCCTCTTTTGCCTGGCACCATACCTTCCATCACTGTTCTCTCAAGACCGTTGTGTCTCTTGATGTGACCAAAGTATTTGCATTTTCTAGCCCAGATGGAATTGATAAACCAGTTCTCCTCTATGCTCAACTCTTGCCGAATGTCTACATTTGTTTTTTTCTCTGTCCAGGATATTTTGAGGATCTTTCTGTAACATTTTGACTCGAAGGATTCGATTCATGGACTCAGTGTGTTAAATAGTAATTCATTTTATATTGACAAAATAAACCCATTATTAAAATGAATTAATATTAAATACATTGAACGGGATCAAGACGCTGAGCAGCGCATGAGCTGCAGTGGTCAGCGACCCATAGCTGCCAAGACCCTTCTACACCTCCACGCGGTGATCCTGGATAACAGACTGATGCAGGGCAGACTGGCTAAGGAGAAGGGATCGAAGAGGGAATGCTAACCCGGTACTCAAAAAATGCTTGCTGAAGTCAGATGTGTTGGACTGAAAGGTGCAAATATCGTAGTCAAGCTGTAAACTACAACACAACACATTCCGTTCTCTGGACTACATTCTGCTACTTAAGCCCTTTCAAGGCTTGGTAGCGGGAGATTGAGAACGAACGCAGAAGAAGAAGAAATACATTGAGCTAATATTATGATCTACATATCTAAATACATTTGTTTTGTGTTGTTTGATGAAGACTCAGTTGAGTTTTCTGTGAGTCGTGGAAGTAGATGGCTGACGAGTCGAATATGGGATCTGCATGATTGCAGGCAGTGAAGACATGGAAAGTTTTCTTTCAGTTTCATTACACAGGCTTTTCTATTCTGTCTCCGTTGTTCTACCACAGTCTTTTTGGATGCCTCGGATGATGCTGCGTAGAGCTGTGTACCAGATTGTACGGTCTTTTGCAGCATCTTCCTGTGTTTCAAAGTTTATACTGAAGGCCTTTAGAGATGTTGTTAGTTTGTCTTTAAAGTGCTTTTTGACCTCCCTGGGGGCATTTGCCCATCTGCATCTCGCCACAGATTATTTTTGGCAAACAATAGTCTTGCATGCAAACAACATGACCCGCCCAGCAAATCTGTGATTGTATCATGATGGTATTAATGCTAAGGATATCAGTTCTCTCGGGAACAACAGTGTTTGGGATCCTGTCTTGCAAATATATATATCATTAATTATCTATGACATGAACTATTCACAATAAAAATATATACTAGTATGAAGCATTAGATGTCATTAAAGTGGAAAAGGAAATACAGCGTAATTTATTTGTCAGTACACCTTGTGTCAGCAGTATTTTACTGAATTAATGTAATCCAAATGCAGCAGGATCATTGGCATGATCAAATAATACATTATTTCTCAGTTCTTGAAACTAAACTTTCATTGCACTAAAAGTACATCTTCAAACATGAGTGTGAATATTGATTGATTGTCAAAAACAATACATTAAACGAAAGCTGCAATTGTGCCAGGTGCTCTTCCATTCTTAACCCTTTTCCAGTCCGATCTGGAAGACATTGGTGGCACGAAAACATCAGTTTCTGTCTGATTCTGTGGCATTCGGCATATTTCACGGATGTTTCATTATTTAGCTTTGCAGACCACTTTTACATATTTAGACTGTCCTAAAGATGGTTGACTATCTAAACTTTGAATTAGTGTAGAGTTATTTCAGACAAGCCTGTATTTACGATTGAGGTGAATTTTCAAACACGATGATCCCGCATCTGGATTACACATGGGTATTCTTCTTCTTCTTCTTCTGCGTACGCAGTCAGACAGTAACCATTATTTTTTCGAAAAAAGCGGCGGTCATCCTGAGGCTGTCGCCACTGCCATAGAGCTTGTCTTGCAGTTCCACTGGTAATGGCCACATCTGCTCTCTCTGATCCTCGTATGTCGGGCAGTTCTGCAGCAGATGTTCAGCGGTCATTTTACCAGTACCGCACGGGCATTCGTCGGTACACCCTATCTTCAATTTGTTGAATAGGTGGTACCTCAGTCTATTGTGGCCAGTGCGAAGTCTGAAGACAACGACCTGCTCTCTTCGGTTCAACTGGTAATAGGCATCGTTTTTGGTGTAACCAGTATGTTCGGTTTCCCATTTGGTCACACATGGGTATTCAACCCATGTCAGATTCAGACTTTGACAGGGACACACAAAAAACAGATTTTCGTAATGATAACAAGGCTTTAACCTTCACTAGACTGCACTAAAAAAATTGACGTAATTTTCCCTACAGCTGCATTAATTTTGAGCACAGCATATTTTACTTTGGTTGTTGAATTTGAGAGCATGTAACCTTTTTATTGGTCAGGTCAGGTCATCCAGTAACTGGTGAGATCGTTGGGGCACACATGAAGATATGCTCACAATCCTACGCCATCCCTTTCTGTCAGTGGTCATTATCTGTGCCTCTGGTTGGAAATTGGTACATTCTTTTATGTTGTCCTCCATCGTCAGTCATTGTCAGGCAAAAATATCAGCCTCCAGGGCACAAACCAGGTTTTTTTTATTGGCAATAATCACAGCCTCGGGCACGGTAAAGGTTAACTAAGAAGTACTCATCACATCGTGAATAGATAGAAACTATTTTTTGCTGTATTTTGCTTTCCATATTAATGACATTTGAGACTTTGTACTTAATTTTAGCTCAGTTTGTTAAAATATTAATTTATTTTATTTTGAATGTAACTTTGACAAATGAAATTGCTCCGTTTGGTCCTCACGGAAGAGCACAAACTAGTTAAATTTGGTCGACTGGAAAGAGTTAATATTAGTTTTATTTTGGAAAACGTAATTTGACATATGAAGTGACTGCTCTTGTCTTGCGCTATAAGACACAAATCTAACAGGTTAGCCCGGACTGTAAAGGGTTAAGGTTATTTCTGTTTCTAAGATTTGATGTCACTGCACTCCGGGCATACCCATAGGTGCTCAGTCTCTCAGTAAATGGTACAGGGTCTAGATGCTGACGGTCTCTGTAGCTCGCTAGTTGTACACTCTCATGCGCCCTACTCTGCTTGGGCCTAGTTTAATGTTGAAACTTTCCAACCTGTGGATTGCAGCTTCATCTATTGCAGTGTCCTCATCTAACAGGTGGTCATTGATTGGTTTCAAAAACGTCTAAGGTTTTTCAAAACCAAGAAGGCCATAGCCAAGCGGCACGGTGAAACATTGGTGTTAGATACTGATGCTGACCAAATCGGGCTGTAACTGATGTTTTGCGTGCCGCAGAGTTCTACCAAATGGGACTATAAAGAGATAATGATATTTTGCAGCAATGTACAACTTCTAAGTTTGCAAAAGCTTTGTAATGATTTTAAATAATGCTACTGAGGTGAGCCGTGTAAATTATAAAATCTTTGTTAACTCTTTCACTATGAAATTGCTTTTTCCCCATGAAACGCCACTAGAACATCAGCTCCAAGGAGTAAATCAGTTAAAGTAAAGTTTATATTATTGTTCTAATGCCATCAATATTTAAAATAAAGAAGTTGTCTGCTGTCATTATTTTTAAATAGACATTTCATAATGTGTCTCTTCTTTATCTCCACATGTCAGAGATGTGTGCTTCCACATGGAGCTACTTCACCAACTCCCATGCTGATGTTGAGATAATGGAAAGTTCAGGCAGTTATCTGTGCTCACAACATGTAGGACATGATATTGTCTCAGAGAAAATACAAGATGACCTTAAGAATACTGAGAAGACCACAGGAAATGTTGAAGGCTTGGAAAGACAAATAGTAAATGTGAGACAAATTATGAAGAATGCAAGAGATAAAATAGATGATTTGGGAGGACTACCAGAGCACATACACATTGAAAACACAGGGGATGATGGACTGAGTTTTGAGATGATGCAGGTACACAAAGACAACACCATAATAAAAACAGAAATCAGGACAGGAGATCTGAGTTTGACATCTAGAGAAAAGAGATTAAATGAGTCGATTCAGAGACTGAATGAGTCAATGGAAGCCACGGAATGTCCGGAAATACTTGAAGGCATGACTAAGAACACTCATAACGATGACAGTCCGTCTTTAGATAATAGAGTTTGTAGAAATTTGTCAGAAAATGTTTGTGTTTCTAAGGAGGATACTAAACATAATGTGAGTAGTGTTAGTTCTGATAAAATTTATAGATGTGATGTTTGTATGGTAGTTTTCATCACATTTGTTAGCCTGAGCAATCACAAAAGGAAACATACGGTAGATAAATCTTACAAGTGTGATGTTTGTGGTAAAGGATTTACTCAAACTAAAAACCTTAGTGCGCACAAAAGAATACATATAGGAGAGAAATCTTATAAGTGTGATGTTTGTGGTAAAGAATTTATTCAATCTAAAAACCTTAATGCACACAAAAAAATACACACAGGAGAGAAGCCTTATAAGTGTGATGTTTGTGGTAAAGGATTTACTTGTACTAGAAGTCGCAATACGCACATAGCAGTACATACAGGAGAGAAGGCTTATAAGTGTGATATTTGTGGTAAAGGATTTACTCATACTAGAAACCTTAATATACACCAAATATTACACGCAGAACAGAAACCTTATACGTGTGATGTTTGTCATAAAGGATTTACTCAAAATAGTAGCCTTAATGCACACAAAATAATACATACAGGAGAGAAACCTCACAAGTGTGATGTTTGTGGTAAATGTTTTACTCAATCTGGTAGCCTTACTACACACAAAATAATGCACACAGGAGATAAACCTTACAAGTGTGATGTTTGTGGGAAAGGGTTTAATCAAACCAGTAACCTTAATGCACACAAACGGATACATGTAGGTCAGAAACATTATAAATGTGAAGTTTGTGGTAAAGGATTTACTCATATTAGTGGCCTTAATACACACAAAATAATGCATACTGGAGAGAAACCTTACAAGTGTGATGTTTGTGGGAAAGGGTTTACTCATACAGGAGGTCTCAATGCACACAAAACAATACATTCAGGAAAGAAGCCTTACAAATGTGATGTTTGTGGTAAAGGATTTACTCACACTAAAAGCCTTACTGCACATACAAAAATACATACAGGACAGAAACCTTGCAAATGTGATGTTTGTGGGAAAGGATTTACTCAAACTAGTAGTCTTAATGCACACAAATTAATTCATACAGGAGAGAAACCTTACATGTGCAATGTTTGTGGTAAATGTTTTACTCAAACTGGTAGCCTTAGTACGCACACGAAAATACATACAGGACAGAGACCTTACAAGTGTGATATTTGTGGTAAAGGATTTACTCAAACTAGTAACCTTAGTGCGCACAAAAGGATACATGCAGGTCAGAAACCTTACAAGTGTGATGTTTGTGGTAAAGAGTTTACTCACGCTGGAGGCCTTAATGCACACAAAATAATACACACAGGAGAGAAACCTTACATGTGTGATGTTTGTGGTAAAGGATTTACTAAAACTTGTAACCTTAATGTACATAGAATAACACATACAATGGAATAACTTTAGAAGTGTTATGTTAGTGGTAAATGATTTACAAATACTAAAAACCATGATGCATGCAAAACAGTTTATAGAAGAAAGAAATCTTACATTTGAGGTCTTTGTTGTAAAAGATTTACTTAAAATCAAGTTAATGCACACCAAAGAACACATATAGAAGAGAAAGCTTACAAGTTTGATGGTTGTTGTTTTATTGTTTTGAATGCCCACAATGAGTACGTTTACTTTTTTGTGCACCCTGAAAAGGACATTGATGATGGTATGCAGTAGCTTTCCTCACATCCCGAGCATGCTGTTAAAGGTGAACCGGGGTCCTCCCGACAGTTGTGCTATGCTTGGCTTCATCTGTGGGCCACAAAATGGGCCCATTTCCAGGGAGAGCTACGAGGAAGCCGAGTTGAGGGTCTTGTATATTTTGCCTGACCCTGACTAGCATGTCTGATCAGTATGTTATACCTGACCCTGACTAGCATGTCTGACCAGTATATTTTGCCTGACCCTGACGAACATGTCTGACCAGTATATTTTGCCTGACCCTGACTAACATGTTTGACCAGTATATTTTGCCTGTCCCTGACTAGCATGTCTGATCAGTATATTTTGCCTGACCCTGACGAACATATCTGACCAGTATATTTTGCCTGACCCTGACTAACATGTTTGACCAGTATATTTTGCCTGTACCTGACTAGCATGTCTGATCAGTATATTTTGCCTGACCCTGACTAACATGTTTGACCAGTATATTTTGCCTGTCCCTGACTAGCATGTCTGATCAGTATATTTTGCCTGACCCTGACTAGCATGTCTGATCAGTATGTTATGCCTGACCAGATGTTAGTCTTCCTCCCTTGATTGTTGTAATATGATCACAAGTTTGTAGACTTAATGCACACAAATCATGGCACTCAGCATGTAGATCAGTGAAGCTATAATTGTTGGAAAATATTATGCATATGAAGAAGAAATATATTGATCAGACATGTAAGTCAGGGTCAGGAAAACATACTGGACAAGACCCTCAACTCGGCTTCCTAGTAACCCTCCCTGGAAACAGGCTGTATTCATGACAGCCTGGCTAACGAGGTGATTGATCGTCATGATCCTTGTAGTAGTGAGTGACATGTCAATTTTTTCTTTTTGCAATCGCGTTATTTCTCTAATCCCAAAGGCGGTGTGCGTTGCACTGTGGTTTTTATTTTGCGCCTGTCGGTCAATTGCATCCGACTTCAGCATGCATTTTACGAAAGGGTCTGCTTCCTCCTGCATTTTCTAAGGGTTTGCTTCCTTGGGGTAACGGCCGGTGCTGTGTTGGGGATCGAACCCAGCACCTTCTGGTTGTGAGCCGTGCCACTAGGCCACGCCGTCCCCTGACATGTAAATGAAGCCAAGCATAGAACAACTGCTTAGAGGATCCCAGGCCATCTTCATCAGCATGCTCGGGATGTGAGGAAAATATCTGCAACCCATCATTTAATGTCCTTTTCAGGGCGCACAATAGAGTAACCTACTCACTGTGGGCATTCGCAAACAACAACACAGAAGAGATATCCCCAAATAACTTTGAAACATGGAGTCAGCATTTGATTATTTGAGTTTTGTGGAAATGAACAATGGTTTCTAGAACCCATTTCTTATACCTGGATGCCCTCAAATGTGCTCAGTCTCTTTCATTGATGAAGGTGTTGACGATAAACTCTGTTGCTCCAAATAGTGGCTCTGAAATTTTCCCATGACTTTGCCAGGTACCAACTTATTGCTGGGTCAACTGGATAAAGCTATCACACCATGAAAACACCCATGCCATGTCAAGTCTGTCCGAGGGCAACTTAATTTGAACCTGTCTGGTAGTTGGGATTATTAACCAAGCTTACAACCCTGTCGCAGGCACCGTGGACTATGTCTACCCTGCGCAGCAGGCAGTCCTCTGACACATGCTGCAGTCACGACATTATCCGTAGGATAGGCCTGGAGGTTTTATCCATGCACACACTCTGCAGAGTCTGGTTGCAGCGGAGACTCTCCCTGGAGACCAGGCTTAGTATATACTTCTACTGCATCATTTCCATCCTCCTGTATGGCTCCAAGACCTGGACACTACTACAGTGGGATCGGCAGCATCTTGTGGCCTTACACATGCGCAACCAGAGTCGCATCCTTGGGATTTACTAGAACAACTTGCAGACATTGCCTCAATGATTGATTTCCGCCATCTCTCCCTCTTCTGTCAATTTGCCTGCCTCCCCCAGGAGGTCCCAACCCACAATATGCTCCAGAAGGCTGTGATGGGAAGAAGCCGTGTTCATCCTGGAAACGTCTTCAGGTCCTTCACTACAGCTAGCTGAAACAGATCGCCACCTCCTCAACAGAACTGCAGGTCGCCTGGGACGCTGTCATCAGATGTGGACATGGTCATTTAATGCGTCGAGCCCTGGTCGCCTAAGCGTACTATTGGTGTATTGTATTGTTTGCAACCCCTAGACCACCGAATCTTCATATTTTATTCACAGTCACGATGCCTCCAACTGCTACAGTCAACTCTGGTGTCACTGCTCGGAGTGCCTGAATCAGCTGAGAGCAGTTTGTCATAGAATACAACTCACGCCATTTTTGAACTTCCTACTTCACTCATACAATTGCTGAAGTACCGCATCACCATACTGAATCATTCGCTGGTGTTTTCAATAGGTTCACCTCTTCACTGCTCAAAAAATAAATAACAGTTTGCTGCTCTTCTTTGGTACACCTGCTAAGTGGAGCAACCATCTTTGGACAGCTACTGTAGTTTGTCCGCACTGTGGGACCACCTGCAGAACACTATTGAAGTCCTTAGCAATGATGCTGTCGACTTACACGATCTTTGCTCTGTGTTTCAATCTTCTATTGCAAGTTTTAGCGTTTTTACTCAAAGCTACGTTGTACATTGAAAAGAATCATATACAAGTATATGTTTGGATTTGAGTCAAACTCCTGATACTCTAAACATAGGATCAGGAGCTACAATGCCCTATCTGTCCATTCTGTGAGTTGTTTGATTAATCTGTTGCTAGATGGGGAAGATGATATAATCTCTTTAGCTGTGAGCTTGCAGTTTTTGACAGCCTAATGTCCCTGGGGATAAAAGCACACATCTTCCTCACTTGGAGTTCTTCTTCTTCGTTCGTTCTCAATCTCCCACTACCAAACCCTGAAAGGGCTTAAGTAGGAGAATGTAGTCCAGAGAACAGAATGCGTTGTTTCGTAGTTTACAGCTTGGCTGCGATATTTGCACCTTTCGGTCCAACACATCCGACTTCAGCAAGAATTTTTTGAGTACCGGGTTAGCATTCCCTCTTCGATTCCTTCTCCTTAGCCAGTCTGCCCTGCTGCAGCCTGTTATCCAGGATCACCACGTGGAGGTGTACTTGGAGTTCAAATAAAGTATGTTGTCTTAGAAGCTTCATGATATCGAAGGGGAGGATATGGAGTATCCCTGAAGACAGGTAGTCCTGTGTGATGGTATCCTTTGATGTTTGTCCATCACATGTGATGAAGACCACTCTCTTTGTTCATCTGTGTGGACAGTCCTTTCTCTTGCTGTGTCCGCTGAAATGGATGACTTGCCTTGTGATTTGGATTAAAGTGAGAAAGAAACTGTGCCTTTTGTCAACCTCACTCTCTCGTCCTGAGCTACATTTGGCCAGTGGCAAGATTTTATTGTGGTGACTGGAGATAGCACAGGATGCAGATTTTTCCGCAGGGTTTCCTCCCGAGGCCTTTCCAGTAAACAGGTATCCCACAAGGCAGCAGAGGGGGGATGACATCTATTGTTGTGTGTCATGTCTTTTCCATAACCGCAAGAGGTCGTAGGGACATCACTCAGCGTGTGAATGACTTAGGCATCTCTCCCAGGCTGTATTCCAGGATGGGCCGGACACCTTGTCCATATGTCAGACGAGCGGCTCCCAAAGAAGCTTCTCTACGGCGAGCTGAGAGAGGGATGGCGCGAGAGAGGGCGCCCAAAGAAACGTTTTAAAGACGGTCTGAAGGACTCACTAAAAAGTTGCCAGATAGACATCGACACCTGGGAATGTCTTGCGCAAAACAGATCTGACTGGAGAAGCGCAGTCAAATCGGGTGTAGCTGCCGGTGAAGACGACCATGTTGTGAAAGCCCAGAGCAGACGAGAGACACGGAAATCCCGAGCAGCGGGAATACCATCCCCTTCTACAAACCTCGTGTGCCCGATATGTAGCAGATGTTTTCGTGCTCGTAATGGCCTGTTCAGCCACATGCGCACCCACACCCAACAAGGAAATCTGTGACAAGGATGATGTCGGCGGTCCTCATCGACAACGATGGACAGCTATTATTCCAGTCTACTATAGTCGTATCTAAATTTCACATACCAAAACCAAGACTGTTTGCAGCCAGGACGAATGGCGCCAATCTCATGAAGTTCAGTCGTTTGAACTAGACTGTGAAATATGACACAGATTTAAGCGTAGTGATATTCATATAGCCGATGTCCATTCCAGGATAATTGTAACGGAAGAAATTTTTAAAAAATCAAAGAATTAACCAGTCCAAATAAAAAACAACACTTTTACGTGAACACAAGTGTAAGTCGTCGACTAGTGTGAATTCCAGGCAAATCCATGGTCCGACAGCATCCATAATGAACTAAAACAGCAGAGCAATGTAGACCCGCAGCCAGTTACTACACCATCTTTGCTGCATTTGATAGTGTCCTAAATTCATCATATCCAGCCAAGGACCCAGCTCCCACATCGGAGTCAACTCATCATTCCTCAGTCAGTCATGCTAGCTCATCTGTAGTGACGACACATCTGGCATTTGCAACCACCTGCGAAATCATCACAAAGCGGCAGAGTTGCAATGTCTGCTGACCTGCTTCTCTTTGTCATTCATGGGAATAATTGATATAAGACGAACAGCACAAACAACAAGACAAGAATACTTTTACCCCTTCGAGGGAGGGTGGATTGATGCAGCCCAGATAACATGCCACTCACTGATGGCTTCTGCAGCTACACCTATAGAGCTCCACCTGCTCCTCTGCCCCTTAGTCTGGCCCCTCTCCTAGGGCCTGTCTGGCTTGGGTAACCCTGCCAGGAGTAATACTTCTGCAGGCATTTCTCACCGGATTAGTGTGATAGATTTAAGAGAGAAGCTTGTTATAAAATGTAGATTCTGTACTAGCTTATGAATACGAACAAAGGAACGATGAATAAACCAACAATACAATAGATACATTATTTGTTTTGTTTGATACTATCTGACAGTGTGTCTTTCTGCTTGATAATATTTGATAGTGCTCTTCCTTTTTACTATTTGATAGTGCTCTTCTGTTTGATTACTATTTGATAGTGCTCTTCTGTTTGATTACTATTTGATAGTGCTCTTCTGTTTGATTACTATTTGATAGTGCTCTTCTGTTTTACTATTTGATAGTGCTCTTCTGTTTGATTACTATTTGATAGTGCTCTTCTGTTTGATTACTATTTGATAGTGATCTTCCATTTGATTACTATTTGATAGTGCTCTTCTGTTTTACTATTTGATAGTGCTCTTCTGTTTGATTACTATTTGATAGTGCTCTTCTGTTTGATTACTATTTGATAGTGATCTTCCGTTTGATTACTATTTGATAGTGCCCTTCTGTTTTATTACACTTTGATAGTGCTCTTCTGTTTATTTCTATTTGATAGTGCTCTTCTGTTTGATTACTATTTGATAGTGCTCTTCTGTTTGATGACTATTTGATAGTGCTCTTCCGTTTGATTACTATTTGATAGTGCTCTTCTGTTTGATTACTATTTAACGGTGCCTGTTTGCATTATATAGGAGTTGCTTATTTGATATGGGGGGGGGGGGGGGGACCCAGTGCTCTCAAGGTAAGGTGTTCATCTCGGGTGTTGGAGGTCGTGGTGGAGACACCGGGATATTTTTCATGTGGAGCATCCAGTAAATATTTCCCCTGATCTCTGAGTAGTGAGATCAGACACCCATGTGGCGCGCACGTTAAAAATACTTTAGCAATTGGACATCAAAAAGAGTAGACCTAACGGCCGCTGCTCAGGCAAAATTCAAGTTAAAAATATACTGAAATTATTCTAGAAATTCTCACCCCACAGAGAATATGTCACCCAAAAAATGGACCGTGTGGCAAGTCTTGTTTATATGGTTAGCTGAGCGGCTTAGATGGCGCCTGACAGGCTGCGGGTCTACCTTGCTCTAATTTACGCTTCCACCTCTACCAGTCTCAAAAATAGGCAATCATATATTCCAGTGGCTAACAGATGCTGGGATTGACTTTTCAAGTCACCAGTAAATTTTCACCTGCCAAAAAAAATATGAATCAAAGGAGGTTGCACCTCCCCACGACATAGATAGATAGATTGGAGTCACTGGCTCTTGTCAGCTTAACCACTGCTGCATCTTCGGCCTCACGTAGCACTAGTAGCTTTGAACAACAAAACATATATGAAAATGTCTTCCTCGTCAATATCCGTCCTTGCTTTCGATCAAAAATTACATTGAGCATTATTACACAACTGACCAAAAATTACATTGAGCATTATTACACAACTGACCAAAAATTACATTGAGCATTATTACACAACTGACCAAAAATTACATTGAGCATTATTACACAACTGACCAAAAATTACATTGAGCATTATTACACAACTGACCAAAAATTACATTGAGCATTATTACACAACTGACCAAAAATTACATTGAGCATTATTACACAACTGACCAGAAATTACATTGAGCATTATTACACAACTGACCAAAAATTACATTGAGCATTATTACACAACTGACCAAAAATTACATTGAGCATTATTACACAACTGACCAGAAATTACATTGAGCATTATTACACAACTGACCAAAAATTACATTGAGCATTATTACACAACTGACCAAAAATTACATTGAGCATTATTACACAACTGACCAGAAATTACATTGAGCATTATTACACAACTGACCAAAAATTACATTGAGCATTATTACACAACTGACCAGAAATTACATTGAGCATTATTACACAACTGACCAAAAATATCTGCCTTTCATCCTGTCTCACTCATTTCAACAAGCCTACTTATTTTGGTTAACTTTCTCTAGCCTTTGTCTTCCCCCAGCATACCTGCAAAGTCTATCTACCACTGCAGTTATCTTTATTCATGAAGCCTGCACAGAAAACACTTGCAGTTGTGGTTTCTGTAGTAAATTGTTTTACTTGATAACGCTACTAGCCCCATGCATATCTTTCTTTCTTTAGTCACCTTTTATGACGTGCATGGAAATGCAGTGTCCCTTTTCTTCCCGTTACAGTTTCTGTTTCTAAGAATCGACGTCACTTCATTCCGGGCATACCCAAAAGTGCTCAGTCTCTCTCATCAAATGGTGTAAGATATGGATGCTGAGGGTCCCTGTAGCTCACTGGTTGTACACTCTCCTGCTCCGTCCTCTCATGCACCTTACTCCGCTCAAACCTCATTTAATGTCGAAACTTTGCAGTCTGTGGATTGCTGCCTCTTCTATTGCGGTGTCCTCATCTAGCAGGCGGTCATTGATTGATTTCAGAATGTCACTTCTATCCATCACTAATATGCCCATGATGGGAGCTTGTGAAGCCATGATCTCAGCTCTGTCATTGTCCTGAACCCCAGCATGAGCAGGACAGTAGATCCATGTTAACCTCTGGAGGTTTGAGGCCTCAACAGCTGCTATCCACTCGTACCTAAGCCATCCCTTCTGTACCTTTCGAAGTATGACTTGTGCGTCTGTCACGTCTTTACAGTAAGACATCCTAACATCAGCGGGAGGGTCTTAAATTATAACGAATTTGAAATATCTCAAGGTCTCCACAGACTGGGTTCTAAAGACACGGCTACGTGCGATTACGGAGCAGACACCCAAACATATCCTGCAGCACAGCCCTACTTATACGGGCCAAAGAGAGGCAGTCTGGTATGGGATAGCGGACATGCTTGAAAAGCTATGAGGGACTGGCAAAGACCTGAAACGCACAGTCTCCTTCGTGAACCTCACCGGGCTAGCAGCACAGCATCAGTTGATCGTGAACCTCACCGGGCTAGACGCACAGCATCAGTTGATCGTGAACCTCACTGGGCTAGACGCACAGCATCAGTTGATCGTGAACCTCACTGGGCTAGACGCACAGCATCAGTTGATCGTGAACCTCACCGGGCTAGACGCACAGCATCAGTTGATCGTGAACCTCACCGGGCTAGACGCACAGCATCAGTTGATCGTGAACCTCACTGGGCTAGACGCACAGCATCAGTTGATCGTGAACCTCACCGGGCTAGACGTACAGCATCAGTTGATCGTGAACCTCACCGGGCTAGACGCACAGCATCAGTTGATCGTGAACCTCACCGGGCTAGACGCACAGCATTAGTTGATCGTGAACCTCACCGGGCTAGACGCACAGCATTAGTTGATCGTGAACATCACCGGGCTAGATGCACAGCATCAGTTGATCGTGAACCTCACCGGGCTAGACGCACAGCATCAGTTGATCGTGAACCTCACCGGGCTAGACGCACAGCATTAGTTGATCGTGAACCTCACCGGGCTAGACGCACAGCATCAGTTGATCGTGAACCTCACCGGGCTAGACGCACAGCATCAGTTGATCGTGAACCTCACCGGGCTAGACGCACAGCATCAGTTGATCGTGAACCTCACCGGGCTAGACGCACAGCATCAGTTGATCGTGAACCTCACCGAGCTAGACGCACAGCATCAGTTGATCGTGAACCTCACCGGGCTAGACGCACAGCATCAGTTGATCGTGAACCTCACCGGGCTAGACGCACAGCATCAGTTGATCGTGAACCTCACCGGGCTAGACGCACAGCATCAGTTGATCGTGAACCTCACCGGGCTAGACGCACAGCATCAGTTGATCGTGAACCTCACCGGGCTAGACGCACAGCATCAGTTGATCGTGAACCTCACCGGGCTAGACGCACAGCATCAGTTGATCGTGAACCTCACTGGGCTAGACGCACAGCATCAGTTGATCGTGAACCTCACCGGGCTAGACGCACAGCATCAGTTGATCGTGAACCTTACCGGGCTAGACGCACAGCATTAGTTGATCGTGAACCTCACCGGGCTAGACGCACAGCATTAGTTGATCGTGAACCTCACCGGGCTAGACGCACAGCATCAGTTGATCGTGAACCTCACCGGGCTAGACGCACAGCATCAGTTGATCGTGAACCTCACCGGGCTAGACGCACAGCATCAGTTGATCGTGAACCTCACCGGGCTAGACGCACAGCATTAGTTGATCGTGAACCTCACCGGGCTAGACGCACAGCATTAGTTGATCGTGAACCTCACCGGGCTAGATGCACAGCATCAGTTGATCGTGAACCTCACCGGGCTAGACGCACAGCATCAGTTGATCGTGAACCTCACCGGGCTAGACGCACAGCATCAGTTGATCGTGAACCTCACTGGGCTAGACGCACAGCATCAGTTGATCGTGAACCTCACCGGGCTAGACGTACAGCATCAGTTGATCGTGAACCTCACCGGGCTAGACGCACAGCATCAGTTGATCGTGAACCTCACCGGGCTAGACGCACAGCATCAGTTGATCGTGAACCTCACTGGGCTAGACGCACAGCATCAGTTGATCGTGAACCTCACCGGGCTAGACGCACAGCATCAGTTGATCGTGAACCTCACCGGGCTAGACGCACAGCATCAGTTGATCGTGAACCTCACCGGGCTAGACGCACAGCATCAGTTGATCGTGAACCTCACCGGGCTAGACACACAGCATCAGTTGATCGTGAACCTCACCGGGCTAGACGCACAGCATCAGTTGATCGTGAACCTCACCGGGCTAGACGCACAGCATTAGTTGATCGTGAACCTCACCGGGCTAGACGCACAGCATCAGTTGATCGTGAACCTCACCGGGCTAGACGCACAGCATCAGTTGATCGTGAACCTCACCGGGCTAGACGCACAGCATCAGTTGATCGTGAACCTCACCAGGCTAGACGCACAGCATCAGTTGATCGTGAACCTCACCGGGCTAGACGCACAGCATTAGTTGATCGTGAACCTCACCGGGCTAGACGCACAGCATCAGTTGATCGTGAACCTCACCGGGCTAGACGCACAGCATCAGTTGATCGTGAACCTCACCGGACTAGACGCACAGCATCAGTTGATCGTGAACCTCACCGGGCTAGACGCATAGCATCAGTTGATCGTGAACCTCACCGGGCTAGACGCACAGCATCAGTTGATCGTGAACCTCACCGGACTAGACGCATAGCATCAGTTGATCGAAGAAGAAGATGATGGTGATGCAAAGTGCCGTCTCGGTACCGAAGGTTGGTTGCAATAGACCTTCAACGTCCATTATTTCTTGCCTTGAGAGTGCTCTCCGATAGAATGTTATTAGTCTGTCACTCACTGTTGCTCTCCCACTTACAGCGCTCTCTTCGTCTTCTTCACTTACTCTCAACCTTTTTCCCCAGTATTATTTTCAGCAGAGTATCATGTCTTTGTGTACGTCCTACATATTTTGTCTAATTTGAATGTCTTTCAGTATTCAGCTTTCCCATTCCAAATATCGTTAGGACATCTTTGTTTGTTTGGAAGTGATAGCCAAACTGTCTAAAGCATTAGTCAGACCTAGATTGGAGTACTGTGCACAGGTGTGGAGTACTTATCATAGAGGGGATATAAACATGCTGGAAAGAATACAAAAAAGAGCGACAAAGCTGATAGTGGGATTCCAAAATTATAGTTTGATGAAAGACAGAAAAACCGACCAAGAGTGTCTAGAAAAGAGAAGAATTCGAGGTGACTTAATACAGGTTTATAAGATGAAGGTGCAAGGCAGACGATGAAGAGGCCATCCCCAAAAGAGGTGGGAGGACAACATAAAAGAATGGACCAATCTCCGACCAGAAAAGGCACAGGCAGCGGCCGCTGACAGAAAAGAGTGGCGTGGTGTTGTCAGGATGTCTTCATGTGTGCCCCAACGACCTCAACGGTTACGGGATGACCTGATCCGACACTGATAAGATGATCAGAGGAACGAATAAATTAGACTATAACAAGTTTTTCAAAATATAACCACCCACAAGAACAAGAGGGCATAGTTAAAAATTAACTAAAGAGAGGTCCATATTAGATATTAGGAAATATGTGGTTAGTAGAGAGTGGTTAATGCGTAGAATGCATTAAATGCGACCCATTCTTCTGTAAATTCAATTTTCAAGGGCCTGTGCTCCAATTGTTTGCTCATTTCGGGCCCCCCCCCCCCCCCCCCAGCACTGTGACTAAAACAAAAAAGTTATTGCCCATCGAGAAGCGCTGATGGCCATACCATCACACGGTTTTGTCTTAATAATGTGATGTGCGCTGGATTTGGATTATAGTGAGGAAGAATATACGCTGGTCATCAATCTCACTCTGAACCCGAGTTACCTTAAATCAGTGGCAAGACTATTGGTCGAGACGACCGGAAGTAACTCGGGATGCAGCTGTAGAATAATTATGAATATATGTCACATCTGATGACTCTCAATTTTAGTTTATTTGGTATCTGTCTGAATGTCAAATATATGTCTCATGATGTTGAATCCTCCACGGAAAGGTGCAAGGCAGACGACGAAGAGGTCGTCCCAAAAAGAGATGGGAAGACAACATAAAAGAATGGACCAATCTCCGACCAGAAGAGGCACAGGCAGCGGCCACTGACAGAGAAGGGTGGCGTGGGATTGTGAGGATGTCTTCATGTGTGCCCCAACGACCTCACCGGTTACGGGATGACCTGACCTGATGTTGAATGCGATTTTGGTCATTCCTTTTCTCTTCTTAACAATGCTATATTTACATTGACAGTTCAGTGAAAAAAAACATAGAATACAATTAGAAACTCTACGTGGCCTGCATTGATCAAGAAATGCATTTGACCAGATAAATCGATGTCGACTCTGGGAGTTAATGGAGGAATATGGTGTGGAGGGTCTTCTTCTTCTTCGTTCGTTCTCAATCTCCCGCTACCAAACCCTGAAAAGGGTTTAAGTAGCAGAATGTAGTCCAGAGAACGGAATGCGTTGTGTCGTAGTTTACAGCTTGACTGCGGTATTTGCACCTTTCGGTCCAACACATCTGACGTCAGCAAGCATTTTTTGAGTACCGGGTTAGCATTCCCTCTTCGATCCCTTCTCCTTAGCCAGTCTGCCCTGCTGCAGCCTGTTTATCCAGGATCACCGTGTGGCAGCTATGGTTCGCTGGCCCTGATGCTAGCAGTCAGCTATGGGTCGCTGACCACTGCAGCTCATGCGCTGCTCAGCATCTTGATCCCGTGTGGAGGGTCAACTACTTGATGGTATTCGTGCCTCGTACGTAAACAGTGAAGTTGCAGTACGAACGAATGCAGGTATGACAAATTGGTTCCCAGTGCTGAATCATGTACGACAGGTGTGTGTTCTTTCTCATCAAAATTTACATGGATAAAATGACACAGTTGGCTAACCCTCATGAAGTGTCGCTCAATAAACTTAAACTGTTGTCTGCTGATGATCAGGTCGCCATTTAACAAAATGGAGAAGACCTGCAACACCACCTGAACTATCTCCAGCTCGCTTGTAACGAATATGACATGAAGGTCTATACTGGCAAGACAGAGACTGTTGATTTCATGTGAACAAGAGCAGAGAAGTTACCTCATCAGTGACATTGGTATCAAGCAAAGGGTGGGAGTTCAAATACCTAGGTAGTGTGTTCACTGATGATGGCAGAGTGGACAGAGAGATTACACACAGAATTCAGAAGGTGAACAGTGTCCACTATCAAAGTGAAACACCCTAGAGCGCTTCTTTCAACTAAGATGAGTCTCATAAATACAATGTTTATTCCTACATTGTGTTATCAATGTCAGTCGTGGTCCTTACTGGCAACCTATAAGAGTAAAATCTAGAACTGTGAGATGCGCTGTGTGGGAAGTGCAGCCGGAAAGACAATCCGTGACCGAATCCACAACAAACGCTGAGGCAGACAGTGGGAACAAACCCAGTTAGTGCCTACACTGACGCCCAAACAAACCCAGTTAGTGCCTACACTGACGCCCAAACAACCCAGTTAGTGCCTACACTGACGCCCAAACAAACCCAGTTAGTGCCTACACTGACGCCCAAACAAACCCGGTTAGTGCCTACACTGACGCCCAAACAAACCCAGATAGTGCCTACACTGACGCCCAAACAAATCAAGTGGTTTGGTCATTTAATCAGAATGCATAATGACCAGCCTCCATCAAGAGCATATCATCTTCAGGTCTCTGTTCCACGAGCAAGACGCAGACCACGACGTCAATGGATCGAGGGTGTCTGACACTCTCAGGAAGTTACACCTAACGACAGCATACGACTTCCACTTGGCGATAACAAGAAATCTACGCGTCCTGCCTTTGTGCGACGCTGTATAGCAAGAGTAGTAGGACATCCCACCTAACTGCGACGCTGTATAGCAAGAGTAGTAGGACATCCCACCAAACTGCGACGCTGTATAGCAAGAGTAGTAGGACATCCCACCTAACTGCGACGCTGTATAGCAAGAGTAGTAGGACATCCCACCTAACTGCGACGCTGTATAGCAAGAGTAGTAGGACATCCCACCAAACTGCGACGCTGTATAGCAAGAGTAGTAGGACATCCCATCTAACTGCGACGCTGTATAGCAAGAGTAGTAGGACATCCCACCAAACTGCGACGCTGTATAGCAAGAGTAGTAGGACATCCCACCTAACTGCGACGCTGTATAGCAAGAGTAGTAGGATATCCCGCCTAACTGTGACGCTGTATAGCAAGAGTAGTAGGACATCCCACCTAACTGCGACGCTGTATAACAAGAGTAGTAGGACATCCCACCTAACTGCGACGCTGTATAGCAAGAGTAGTAGGACATCCCACCTCTCTGCGACGCTGTATAGCAAGAGTAGTAGGACATCCCACCTCTCTGCGACGCTGTATAGCAAGAGTAGTAGGACATCCCACCTCTCTGCGACGCTGTATAGCAAGAGTAGTAGGATATCCCACCTAACTGCGACGCTGTATAACAAGAGCAGTAAAACAAAAGAAGAAAGAAGATGAACAATCCGAGATGTGCCGGTGACACATTATTGTTGGCTGAAAGTGATCAAGAGATGTGGGAACTGCTGGAGACGGTCAAAAATAGAAGTCAAGAATATGTCTAAATAAAACTGAATATTAACTTTAGGAAATCAAAAAGCTATGGTAATTAGCAAACTTTGGGAAAACAAAAAGCTATGGTAATTAGCAAACTTTAGGAAAACAAAAACTATGGTAATTAGCAAACTTTAGGAAAACAAAAACTATGGTAATTAGCAAAACAGACGTGAAACCCACAGTAAACATCATAGTGAACGGGGAGATCCTGAAACAAGTAATCAATTACTTTAATCTAGAACATATCATAGTAAGGGATGGTAGATGTGACAGGGAAGCGAAGAAGAGAAAAGGATTGGACACATAAAAGAACATAATACATCCAGGCAAATAACAAATAAACTAAATATGAGCGCCATAACGTGTTTTATGTATATTATTAATTTGTATGCGTTGCGAAAGCGTAGGCGATAAACAAACAGTTAGAGGGAAAAATAAAAATGTGGATGTACAAAAGAATGGGTCACATTTTCGTGGAAATAACATCAAGCACATACCGTAAATAAGTCCTGACCAGATTGGGAAATAGGAAGGGACATACAGAAATACATACAAATGAAGTATTTTGGACATGTAAAGAGATACGATGCAGAAGCTAAACAACATGCACAATTTATGGCATAATACTAGCAAGCAACTAAAACTGAAGATCCCGAGGACATGCATATCCCCCGTGTCAATGTAGGGGTGCGAGACATGGACTATGACACAAGCAGCAAGGATGAAAATTGGAGCGTTCCAAACAAAAGGTTACGGAAGAATCCTAAAAATTCCTTGGATAAAGAAATTGACAAATAAAATCATCCTAGAAGACCTGAATGTTGAAGAAAACTGGCTCATAAACAAAGTTATCTTTCGGAATTTGATTTTTTTCGGCTCCGCCTAACGACATGACGGACTGGAAAGAAAGGCCCCGAAGTGCATGGTACTTGGAAGGCGACGCAGGGTCGACCAAGGCGAATGTGAATACAACTTATCAAGGTAACTTTAAACACGAACACGGAGCAGACGGGAAGATTGACTGCAGACTGAGATTCCTATCGGCTGGCTGTGATAACAGCGACATTCTACAAAGGACATGCTACATGATGGGAGAGCAACACGAAGAGATGGACTAAGAAACAGTCTGTCGGAGTGTGCCATCAAGGCAAAGCCAGACAATTTTAAAGGGTCATTGCAGTCAACATTCGATGTGGAAACGACATCTGGCACAACCACCATCGCCATTCTCTTCTTGACTTCCTTTTCACGTCTGCCATCACTTGTTATTATCTGTCCTATGTTCAAGTAACTGTTTACTTGTTTCTGTATCCTACCGCTTACTATTATGTTCACTGTGAGCTTCACATCTGTTTTGCAAATGAGTGCTTTCAAAGTGAAGATGTTGGTTCTGCCAGTGTAGTTAATCCCAACCTGACCAAGCCTGAACAGAAGATCGACACACGCAACTGAAGGTTTGAGACATCTATCACAGCGTACGTTTATCCACTCATCACATTTTAATATACATCCGACGTACGGATTGATAGTCAGATACAAATACTGCTCAGATTGATAAGGTCCCAGATAATGACTTCAGCGCTAAAATGACTCCCTCAATCTGTATTCTTGTTTCGAGGGCCGTAATCGTCCTTAACTCTAGCTCCTTACTTCGGGAGGTGCGGAATGGCTAGCAATGGTGTGAGTATAAAGTGGACACTGGACTCAAACCTCCAAGAATTTGTGTGGATTTAATGTCCTGATCATGCTGGGGTTTGCGGAAAGGAAAGAGCTAACATCCCGGCCTCAAGGACACCCGCAGTGGATACATTGGCATTGGATAGAGATGACAATTTGAAGTTGATCAACGGATGGATGAAGACATTGCAGTAGATGAATTAGCAATGCACATATGAAATCCTGTACAATTCCAGCTAAGTGTGGCACATTAGAAGATGGTTCAGAAGTGAGTACAATCAGCGAGCTACATAAACCATCAGTATCTACACTCTTCTTTATTTCCCGAGAGGACCGAAACACCTATGGGTCTGCCATGAATGCAATGATGTCGATTGTTAACAGAACAGAGCAGATTCTGAAAGGTATTTTGTTTTGAATATTAATGTTACGTTTTTTTAGATGAGCTCACGATTTTGTACTGCTGAAACCTGTAACCACGTCAGACCCCATCTTATTATTGTTCCCGCGCTGAAACTGTTCACCGAAAGTTGTTTATCAGTGACATTCCATTCTTGATATACTATATTTTGTTAACTTGTCTGTGGTAAGATATACATACACATTTCATTTTGAGACTGAAGCCACGTTTGTGAACTTCAACCATGAGTCTGTGGGTTGATAAGTACCGCCCGACCTCTCTAAACAAACTTGACTACCACAAAGACCAAGCTTCTCATCTAAAGAAACTTGTAAGTTCCGTTGAAGATAAATCTTCTCCTTTGATCTTCTCGTATCTTCTCTTCTTATGAACCGAAGGTTCGCCACCTATTCAGCTGGTACACGTAAAAACAAGCATGAATAGATTTAATGATTTATATTCTTCGCCATTTATAACTAAGTTATTAACTGTGCTTAGGCACTTTGATAAAAATTTCAAATTGACTCTACAGCATTACAAATACAACTGTTAGAAAGCCCAAGAAAAATGCAATCCAATGATATATCAACCATGTCTCTATGTCTTTCCCGAAAAAAGTTATTATTTTTTTTCTATTTAAAAAATCGCAATAGGGCTATAGAGAAAAATATAGACTAGGGACTTGGGCAAAGTTGATTCCAAAAAGGAGGTGCAGTTGACAATATATTAATTATCTCAGCTATTCGTGATTGAACACCTGTAAAACCATACATTTTTGTATTCGGGAGAACAAAATACAACTGATGAAGGTAATTACATGACTTTTCAAAAAGGCACAGACTAATTAATATTCAAAATGGCGATCGCATTTGCATAATTTTCAACTAAAATAATGTTGTAATATTTGTTTTCTTCATGATACACTACATATGATATATCGTTTTGATCGTCTTTTTGAGAAGAGCATTAATATATTCATTGTTTGCTATTATTTGATTAAAATGCTTGGAGAATTAGTATACAGAACAAATTATTACACAAATTTTACTCAGAAATTTGTTTACAAGGTTAATAAACATGCATAGTTGTTAGAAATAGAAATTAAAATGAATGTTAAAAATAAAAAGAATATACTTACAGAAGGCCCCCTGGAACATACTTACAAGCTGCAGTTGATTAGTCAAATGTGGCATCTCCAAACATTACTTGTTTTCTTTGTGTTGATGTTAAAACCAAAGTTGATGCACATAGCTGAACTAGTGAACATCATTCAATTTTTCAGTACACAAGCTGAAATATCAGGAAATTTGGAAACAACTAATCAATTTAATAAACAGAAATAAAAATATACAAATATAACAAGAGGCACGTATGATATGCAGTTTAATTCATAAATGGATGTATTTTCCAAACAAGTGTCACAAACAGCAAAACATATGGATTAACAGTCTTTATGGGTAAGTCTGATATGTTAATTGTTTTTGTCGTGCAGCATTTTGTTGTTGCATGTTTCTTTTTCTTTTACTATTTGACAAATTAAGATATATTTATATCATTTATATGTTCTTAATGCTCATGCAATTCCCTTTTCTTCCATATATGACCACATGTAATATAAAACAGTGACATTTTAACTGTAACACTAGATGAAATCTCCAGAGTGACAAGGAGATGCCTGGCTTCAAAGATGAAAATATTCCTATATCCTCAAAAAGCTAATTTAAAAAAAAAAAGGACAAATATGGCTATATCAATTACAAAAAGAATTTACAGACAGTCCTTGGAACATACTTACCAGTAAAGATGATTATTCGAACTTGATGTCCCCAAGAGCAAAATCAGCCAACATCGCTGTCATCGGCATTACATAATCCTCTTTTGGAGGAGCTTCACCTGTAGTCCAATACTTTACGCACACACACTTCTGGTCAGGTTTGTTCTTCTTCCCCCGCTCCATTGTAAAGGATGTTACCTTCCCATGGTATACAACATCAACTTCTTCCACAGACCATACATGAAGAAACGGAATGCCTAAAATGGAATCATTATTGTCAATGAATAGCTGTAATTTAGCTTTCACATTATCGTCTATTTCTTTAAAAATTTCCAATTCTAATATTGGTGTATTGTTTAAAATGGCACCCTCAATAATTATTTTATAATTGGCCCTTCTCTTCTTATCTGCTTTCCTCATGATTAATTTCTGCTTAATGGCCCGAGCTGCATCTGTAGCTTTCTTATTGTCAGCCCGCAGCAACCTCATCTTGGCTCCATGATGGACAGCAAAGTGGATTAGGTCAATCTGCTCGGAGTCGGGAAATGTATCCAACCACTCAAGCACATTGTTCTGTACCCCTTTTACTTTTACATCTATGAAACCAAGGGTTGCATTGGGAGCTCTCCGCCATAGAGCGTCCATCATGCCCAGAGTTCTTTCAGAACTCATGTTGTGAACTGGAGCTGAAGCAGTATCCACCAGCATGGTGTCTGTTGGCACTGCTAGAGCCCCAGTCAGATATGGGCACAGTTGACGTTCCAGCTTCAAGATGAAAGCATTAGCCAAATTTTTTACAGCCAGCCTAAATTTAACTAAATATGACTTTTCAACATCAATAAATGTGAGAGTTAAAAATGTATGGTCTGACTCAATGTCACCACCATTCGTTCAAACTACATGACTTAAGTGTCACAGTGTAACGTCAAAAATAACAAAAGATACAGATTAGTGGATGCAGAATTTAACTAAATACAAACTATATATCCCAGAACAATTACCGTTCACACTAAATAGCATGCAAACTTACGTGTATTTGTCAATAGCTCAGAAATTCCGAAATTTAGAAAACAATGTCGTTCACATGTGGTCAGTGGTGAAATGGGTCACTGAACTAGCGTGTTTGACTTTTATACAGGCCAAAAATCACGGGATTGACCTAGAAATAAAATAATTCGTTAAAGAGTCACGCTAAGATAGGTCAGTAGCCATTTCACATTTTGAGTTAAAAAACTGGCTAAACTGGAACCTGTTTCTAAAAATAGAAATAGGTAAATTCCGATGTGCCTAAAGTTAAGTAGTTAGTAGTACTAGTACCAATCTAATTAAAACTAGTCAGTACTAGTAGTCACTCAAGTAGTAGTAAGTTAGTTACTAAGTTAGTCATGACACTCATGGACGTGCAGTGAGTGGACCAGTGGAGTGGTTACCTGAGTGGTACCCAGTTATTGAAAAGAAAAGAATCACCAGTGTATCAAGCATGTCGAGAAAGGTGACTAAAGAGATTTGTCCATGGGGCTAGCAAGCTCATCTTCGGGTAAAACCATTGCCAATGTGACAAATGCTCGGATAATACTCACAATGTGACATTAAATGTCACATTGTGAGTATTATCCGAGCATTTGTAGTGGCATTTTCAATAGATATACTCAGTATATCTATTGAAAATGCCACTATAAAAAATGCTCAATACACATACAGGCTTCCTTTCAAGAGACCAGCTGTAGTGGTGTCGCAATGCAATACAATAATATAACAATCCTACAACAACCAACATAACACACTTCACCTCGCTGTAAACTGACGCACTCCACGGCAGCACAACGTCCTTTTAGGAAAACGCACTAGAAAGAGGATAAAAAAGAACTGTAATCCCAGTGGTGAGCCTACTGAGGATCCTTACATTGCACTACAGTTAGGAGGACCAAGGTGCACCTTCTGAATTATGCCCTGGGATATAAATAAGAATAGGCTGCTGAAAAGATGTCCAGTATCAGAATGGAGATTGAGGCAGTGACTTTGGCGCTGAGGTTTAATGAAGGTCGTAAATGTTTCTGACTCTCAATCCTTGCATCAGAAAGAGCAAAAGGGCTGGCTGTGACACGAGTGGATAATGGACTTAGGTCTCGAACCTCCGGGAACTTATGGGGAAATACTGTCTTGGCTATGCTGGGGTTTGTGGGAATGAAAAAGCTTACATCCTGGCCTCAGAGGGGACATTGGCAATGAATAGAGGTGACATTTTGAAGTTGATTAACGGCCGCCTATTGGATAAAAACACTGCAGTTGATGAACCCGCAATGATTACAAGAGCCTACCGGCTCAGGAATACCCCTCCCTCTCCATTCTGTATTGTGTTTGTTACAGAACCGTCGGTGTATGCATGGGTCCAGTCCATGCTTTGGTAGTTTTCCGCTATGTACCTCAGGGTTATGTCTCTCCTTTCTTGTTCAGTCTGGCTGTTCTTGTTTCCAATACCTGGTATATTTTCTACCACCTCCGGAATGATATGCTGCTTTAATGTGGGTTTGCGTATAGTGGGGATGGGCTTTGGTGTTGTTATGGTGTTCATAGAGTCTTCGCTCATCTTTGCTTTGGCTATTTCTGCAAAGTTTCTCCGCTTTAGTTTCCCTTTTCCAAATCTATTTAGTCTCTGTTGCATTGGATGGTCTGTCAGTCTTCTTAGTTTCTCTGCTTGCTGCTGGGCTCTGCAGTCTCTTCTGTTGGTCATGGATTGCAGATTTGTAAGTTCTACAATTGGCGTTGACTTCATGCCTCCTGTTATAACTCTCATGGCTTGGTTTGCTAATTTTATAAAAGTTCGCCTTTGCTGCTGTTGCCCATGCCGCAATGCCATACTCGAGAACTGGTCTCACTCTTCCAGTGTACAGTTTCTTGAGTATTCTTGCATCTGCTCCCCAGCTTGTGCCAGCAAGTTTCCTCATGACTGCCATTCTTTGTCTGGCTCTCTTTCGGTTTCTCTCGATCTGACTTTTCCATGTCATGCGCCGATCAAATGTGACTCCCAGGTAGTTTGGGTTGTCGTTAGGACACAGATATTTGCCGTTAAGACTTATTTGAAAGCGAGAATATCGTACATGTTGTTTTTTTCTTCATTTATTTTGACCAGCCATGATTTCGCCCACTCCTCCAACGATGTTAGGGCCTACTGCATCCGATTGTTTGCTACGGTGAGATTTTTTTCAGAAGACCTAGATTGGAGTACTGTGTTCATGTGTGGAGTCCTTATTGTAGATGGGATAGAAACATACTGGAAAGGATACAAAGAAGAGCCACAAAACTGATAGTGGGATCTGAGAATTACAGTTATGAAGAAAGACTCAGAAAAACTGGTCGTACAATGTCTAGAAAAGCGAAGAATTCGATGTGACAATACAGGTTTATAAGATAATCAAAGGAATGGATAAATTAGACTAACAAGTTTTTTTTTCCTTCAAAATACAACCACCTACAAGATCAAGAGGGCACAGCTACAAATTAACTAAAGAAAGGCCCAGATTATATATTAGGAAATATTTTTTTAGTCAGAAAGTGGTGATTGCTTGGAATTGCATTGCCACAGGAAGTAGTGGAGGCAGGGATAATTAATGCATTCAAGAATAGAATGGATGAGCAAGGAAATGTAAATGACACTGGTTGTATACAGACTGCAGTCTTCTAGACCAGTATAAAGAAGTTAAAATTAAGTTACAGGAACAATGTACAAGTGATCCAACGACACGCCCAGCGAGACAATAGGTGATTTACAAATGTTTTAAAAAATGCTTTAGTAAATAGATGGGTGGGCAACCTTGTGGGTATGTGCATGCATATGGACGCTGAAACATTGGGGCTGCCCGCCTATGTGATGGCGGAATGGACTGACCAAAGAGCTAGGCCTGAATTGGTAAAGCGTTGCAATAGTTCGGAGTGCGTACAGAACATCAGAAATCAGACTGATGCCAAGGTGTTGGCTTCCTGGCATACGGCACATCTGCCCGACTGATGCCAAGGTGTTGGCTTCCTGGCATACGGCACATCTGCCTGAATGATGCCAAGGATAATGTGATGTAAATAGGTAGGTGATTTGTGTACTGCCAGAGAAAGTTTCTCAAAATTGAAAAACTCAGCACAGGGGGACTTCAGAAACCACATACATCCTTCATTTTTGTTTCTTATAGTCGTTTTTAATTTTCAGGTCGAGGGAGGAGATTTCCCTCATCTGTTGGTTTACGGGCCATCTGGAGCAGGCAAGAAGACACGTATAATGTGTACTCTGCGAGAGCTGTATGGCGCTGGTGTGGAAAAGCTGCGAATTGAACAAAGCCAGTTCACAACTCCGTCCAATAAAAAGCTGGAGATATCCACCATCTCGAGCAACTATCACATTGAGGTCAACCCAAGGTAGGCATTTGCAATTTGTGGTAAAATCTAGTGCCAAATGTCATAGCTGGGGGTGGTTCCGAGGATGAACACTCAATTATAGATAAATGATGCAAGGCATTTGCAAATCCTCTCACATCAAAAGCTCAGCTTCTTACCTCACATTGAGACTGTTCCTGCTAACAGGAGAAATGGCTTGGTTTGATTTTAGGGCACTAGAAAACCGGAATCATCTGGGTAGATAAAACCTATAAGTAGTAGGTGGTTCTTAGTTGCCCTTCCCAAGCGATGATGGTGACAGCATTGGACAGTTTTGTCTTGATGATGTAACTTGTATTTTGATTAAAGTGAAGAAGAGACTACGCTGGTCTTCAACCTCACTTTCTGGTCCCGAGCTACCTTGGTCCAGTGACAAGACATAAGTCAAGACGAATGGAGGATGCAGACACTCTGGTCTCACCACCCTTGTAGCCAGGAGTCACTTGAAAACTTGCAGGATTGATCGCCCACCGTTTCTGTTCATTGCTTTGAGAAATAAGTGCCTGACCTCTTGACCACAGAGGGCCCCCGAAGACTGTAGAGTCTGTAGACAACCAGTTTCTCATTCCAGTCATGTAGTTTTGTCACAAATTGACTAGCGGACAATTGTAAAATGCAAGCTCCCCGAAGTCTTCCTCGTACAATCAGCCTGGCACCGGAGAGGTCTGGGCCGATGGATCTAGGGTTGTCATTGGCCATCTCTTTCCCAATCAGGGTGGTTGATTTCACTACCGGGTAGATGTTTTTGCATATATTTGCGATCGAGTGTGCTGACAAACAGGCGATTGGTCTGTTGTGCCTTTGCATGATGAAGAGGCTGCCTTCCTGGGACCACTGTTGGGTAGGAATTTTTCTACCTTTAGAATTGTTGCCTGGACAACGGCTAATGGCCTGCTATTTTCGATCTTCGACTGCAAGGTTTTTTTTACATGCACAATGTATAAATAGGTCCGCAGAATTTATTGTCCATCTCCGTTAGGACCACATGGAGATCCCACTTCCCACGAGAACAGGGGGCGGTTGAAACTTGCGGGATTCAAACTCTCTACAGATACTAGTATGATGTACGAAGAGTCAAAACGGCTTATCAAAGCCAGATACATGACCAAATGGGAAACCGAACATACTGGTTACACCAAAAACGATGCCTACTACCAGTTGAACCGAAGAGAGCAGGTCGTTGTCTTCAGACTTCGCACTGGCCACAATAGACTGAGGTACCACCTATTCAACAAATTGAAGATATGTGGTACCGACGAATGCCCGTGCGGTACCGGTAAAATGACCGCTGAACATCTGCTGCAGAACTGCCCGACATACGAGGATCAGAGAGAGCAGATGTGGCCATCACCAGTGGAACTGCAAGACAAGCTCTATGGCAGTGGTGACAGCCTCAGGATGACCGCCGCTTTTTTCGAAAAAATAATGGTTACTGTCTGACTGCGTACGAAGAAGAAACTCTCTACTGATTTGTTTTCTCAATAGTTTCTTGAAAGGTGAACAGCTAAACTCTCTTAGTTATAGCGACAACCACACCCCCACCTCACACAACACACACACACAGCAAACATATCAGGTCCAATCCTCTGTTTTGGCACACTCCAGTCTATCCTGTTCTAAATGGGTACATGACTCTGCAGAGTCTTCTAAACCAGTATAAAGACGTTAAGTTAAGTATTACTTGCAGTTAGACAAATCAAGGTAAAGTAATCCTTTCAAGAGAATGGTCACTATACCAAAAGAACAAACAAAACACAAATTTAAAAAAATATTAAACAAATTGAGATCTTGTAAAATGAAGATTCAAACAAATCTCTAACGGGCAGTCTGATATTGGTCTTTTTTAACCTTTAGCACGCTACATTTTTTTAGTGAAAATTTTCGCAACTTTATATTTTACTATCACAGTTGGCTTTCAAATTTTTAACTTTTCTGTTTGTTGGTCAATAAATATGATTTTCTTATGTGTGGAGACACAATAGAATATATAACTTTTGGTGCTATTGTTTTTTGTTGTGTGTTTGTTAGTTTCTCAGATACAAAAAGATAAAGTTGAAAGTTTATTAAAAAAAACACCAAAACATTTGTGCTCGGCCGCTTTGCGTAGTCGCTCCGATAGAAATCCATGGACACCACAACGTTTCGATACTGTGTTTATAATATCGACACAACTGTTAGTTTCCAATTCAAACGTAGTTCTTTCATCTAAACAAACAAAATAAACAGATCTACTCAATAAAGATCTTTCCCAACAAAGTACTTCACCTTCCGCAAAAAGTCGGCCTGCTCCAATCGGCGTAATAAGAAGATAAATCGTTTAAAATCCATTTGTAATCTAACATACAATACTTTTGCCAGCAAAAAAACCTGTGTAGTTGGGTGTGAAGTATTCAGCATTAAAATATGGCTATTGATAGGGTCTACGTAAAAAGAATAATTTTTTGTCAATTTTGTATGTCGAGTGTGTCAAAATAATTTTGACAGCCGCACGCTAAAGATTAACCTTCTTTTTTTATGTCTTTATATTCCAGCGATGTCGGTATTTATGATCGAGTCGTCATTCAAGAACTTATCAAGAATGTAGCTCAAGTCAATCAGCTCGATGCTTCAACACAGAAGAGCTTCAAAGGTGAGACAATTTAACTTCCTGAAATCACATCTTTCTTCATTCCAGTAATGGATGTCATGTATTGTTGCCATTGAGATGTGGTTATGTTGTTTATGGTGCTGTGTTTGTGTTATTTTAAGTAGCTGACGTACTGTTTTGTTACATATTAGTTGTAGTTTGGTTGTTTATCTTCTTTGAGTCCCATCTGGTAGGATATAGGTGATACACAAAACATCAGTTACAGTCCAATTCTGTGACATTCAATATCTAACACCAATGTTTAGTTTAGCAAACCAAGTTCACATACTTTGACTGACCAAAAGATGACTGATTATCTGGTGCATGCACGGTTTTTGTGAAATGCAGTTATTTCTGTAAGGTCTTACAAATGTGAATTTTTTAACTTGTCACATTTTGGCGATGAAAATAAAATAGGACTTTAATCTTTCCCTTACGCATGTCACCACTGTGTGACTGATGTCATGAAGTAGCTGAACATGGGCTGTCAGTTTGCGACTTACGATATCCTTGCGTAGCGACGGCCGTTCTAATCAAATATAAAAAGGAACGGCTGCGTAGAAATAGTCTGAACAATACTGCTTTTTTAATTATAGATAGTTCCGACTTCCGTGGTTGATACCAACAATGGTAATTTTGGAAAAAGTTTTCGGCATTTGGAAATGATTTATTATGTTTTTCGCTTGGCTTTAAAGATTCATCCATTGTTGAGAATGGGAAAGTCAAGTTTCTGAAACAGATTTTTATTCAATCAAGGGACGCTGAAATCGAGAGAGTCTAAATGTGTGTGCTGTTTTTCAACACTTTTAATTTTTTTTATTTCAGAAACTAACACACACACAACAAAACAATAAGACCAACAAATTCTTTGTTTCTCTACTCACAAACAAATCATATCAATAGACCATCAAATAAAAATGTTACAGGCTCTCAAATTAACAACCATAGTTAAACGATGGAACATCGTGAAAAATAATTCAGTGGCGGGGAAATTGCGTAATTTTATCATCTAAGAGTGGTAAAGATTAATATTAATTAATTTTATTTTATGAAAAAAACATTTGAAATACGGAGTTTCAGCACTTGCCTCGAATGGTAAGGCACACATCGAGAGAAAAAATTATGTCAAACTGTAACGGGTTAATATTAGTGAGTTTTATTTGTGAAAAAACAAAACTGAATTGACTTACAGGGTTGCAGCACTTGCCTCGGACAATAAGGCACAATTTTTCTAAATTTGACCTGACTAAAAAGTTGTGATGTGTTCATTACTTTTATTGGTGGATGAACTGTTCTGTTTGTTTTGAGAGAAGTGGTTAATATGTTTATGGTCTTTACTTTGAAAGAAGTGGTTAGTCTGTTTATGGTGTTGTTTGCTTTGAGAGAAATGGTTAGTCTGTTTATGGTATTGTTTACTTTGAGAGAAATGGTTAGTCTGTTTATGGTATTAACATTGAGAGAAGTGGTTAGTCTGTTTAAGGTGTTGCTTACATTGAGAGAAGTGGTTAGTCTGTTTATGGTGTTTTGAAAGTAGTTATAATGTTTATGGTGTTGTTTACATTGAGAAAAGTGGTTAGTCTGTTTATAGTGAAACTTTTTGTTTCTGTAATTAGTTGTAGTGCTGACGGAGGTTGACAGACTAACCAAAGATGCCCAGCATGCACTTCGTCGCACCATGGAAAAGTACATGACCACTTGTCGTCTCATCCTGTGTTGCAACTCAACAAGCAAGGTCATCCCTGCCATTCGCAGTCGATGTCTGGGTCTTCGGGTGGCAGCACCATCTATAGAAGAGGTAACATCTACATCAGATTATCTTGTCTAGTTGTGGTCCAGCACTTTCTATAGAAGAGGTAATGTGTACATCAGATCATCTTGTTTTGGTGGCAGCACCTTCTATAGAAGAGATAATGTGTACATCAGATCATCTTGTTGTGGTCCAAGACCTTTTATAGAAGAGTTAATGTGTACATCAGATCATCTTGTTGTGGTCCAAGACCTTTTATAGAAGAGTTAATGTGAACATCAGATCATCTTGTTTTGGTGGCAGGACCTTCTATAGAAGAGGTACGGATCTGATTGTCTAGTTTATGCCTAGTTTCCTTTAGGCTTTTATACTTTTTCTTCTTCTGGGCTTACCCTGAGAAGGATCTTGTGTCATAGTTTACAGCAAGGCTGTGATATCTGCACATTTTTGCCCAACACGTCCGATTTCAGCTGCCTGTTTTGGGTACCGGGTTTGCCTTCCTACTGCAGTCCCTAATCTCTTAGCCAGACTACGCTGGTGCAGCCTGTTTTCAGGGCCGCCGCTTGGAGGCAGAATTGGGTCAGCTCTGGTTCACTGACCCTGATGCAAGCAGTCAGATATGAGCCACTGGCTGCTACCAGCTTATTCACTGGAAACAGACTGTTACAGCAACCTAACCAACAAGGTCGGGTTTTACACTGATCTTCGTAGTAGTGAATCTACTAAGAAGCCTTCCGTTGCATCGATTGGTCGGTATATATAACCGTATCTTCATTCATATTATTATCACCTACAAATTATTAAACCTCAAGTTGCACTACCCTCTGGATTCCGTGCCACGAGGATGCTGACTCGGATGTAGTCTGCCATTTCGTCACCAATGGGGATACATGAATACTGCTGTAGTTTGTTTTTATTTTTTTTACATTATGAGCATGTTTATCCATCTCCCAGATCTGCTATATTCTTACAATGGTCTGCAAGAAAGAAGGATTGACACTGCCTTCAGAAATGGCGAGAAAAGTGGCAGAGGCAAGCCGGAGAAATCTAAGACGAGCTTTACTGATGTGCGAGGCGTGCAAAGTCCAGCAGTAAGTGATTGAGGATACATGTTTGTGGTAGTGATATAAAAAGCTTGTCCGTTGCAAAGGATCAAGTTGCCATTTCTACAAGCCTGACTTGAAATGAAACCCAATAAATAATCAAAACTGTAGACACTTGAGAGACACCAGTATATTTGATTACAAAAAATCAATTTAATGCAGATATTGATTCTCTCTATGTAGCTGAATGCTTGTGAAACATGGATGTTAATTGCTGCATTGTAGTGGGCAATACAAGCCATAAGATTGTTGCCTTTTTGCCATTACTGGTCAACATGGCAATTATAGGAGAGCCTTCGATCAAACCTCGCACTGAGGCATTTCAGCCTGTACAGTTTTACATTATGGCATCAAAATCCTCCAGAAGCTGACACTTAATGATGGCAAATCAAATGCAAAGAGACCAAAAGAAGTGGTGGTTTTATACTCCTGGGGGAGCACTAATTGTATGTTAATGAAATAATACCAAGCCATTCTGTCACACTTCAGGTATCCGTTCAATGTGGACAAAGATGTCTCGGAGCCAGACTGGGAGGTCTTTTTACGAGAAACAGCAACCATGATTGCTCAGCAACAGTCGCCGAAAAGGTTAGTAATGCCATTGATTTTGTTACCGTCTTCTGCTTGGGGGGGGGGGGGGGGCCTTAACTTAACATCTTTATGCTGGTTTAGAAGACTCTGCAGAGTCTGTATACAACCAGTTTCATTTATATTTCCTTGCTCTAAAAGCTATGCACATCAAATCTATTCTTCAATGCATTAATTTTCCCTGCCTCCACTACTTCCTGTGGCAATACATTCCAAGTATTCACCGCTCTCTGACTAAAAAAATATTTCCTAATATCTAACCTGGACCTCTTTTTAGTTCATTTGTAGCGATGCCCTCTTATTTTTGTAGGTGGTTGTGTTTAAAAAACTTGTTATAGTCTAATTTATCCATTCCTTTTGATCATCTTATAGACCTGTATTAAGTCATCTCGAATTCTTCTCTTTTCTGGACACTAGGCTGGATTTTCTGAGTTTTTTCTCATAATTATAATTCCTGAATCCCACCATCAGTTTTTTCGCTCTTCTTTGTATCCTTTCCAGCATGTTTATGTCTCCTCTACGATAAGGACTCCACACCTGTACACAGTACTCCAATCTAGGTCTAACTAAAGCTTTATACAGTTTGACCATCACTTCCCTGCTCCTATGTTTAATATTTATTTTTATTATACCCAACCTTGCATTTGCCTTTTTCACTGCTACCTGGACTTGCTCACTCACCTTACCTGTATGATCTATTATAACCCCTACGTTCCTTTCCTTTTTTATCATTCTAATATTGTTCTCGCCCATTCTGTAATTAAGTTCCATATTGGATCTACCCATGTGGATGACTACATTTATCTACATCTTGTTCTGGCATAATTATGTTGGTCTCTGTTCTGGCATGTTGTTTATCCATCGTAATCGATGAGGACCACTTTGTTAACCTTTGCTGTTTGCAGGAGTTCGAAGATGGCTAAATAACCCTATCTGAACCTTGAATTATCTGTTGCGCTTTGTTTAGGGAAATAAGACACCTCATTCTACCTCGGTTGATGTGAGCTCACTTAAGGAGCAATCGTCTCTGGATAGCCTCATTTATTCTTGATACCTCATGTCTCTGAACACCCTCAGCAATAGTGCTACACCGGTCTGTGCGATTTGTACCGATTCTTTACCAGCTATGGTGGTTAATTAATACCGTTCTGGCATAATTATGTTGGAATAACAGCAAAGGATTAACAAGATTACTGCAGCTCTCGAACACACCTTTAAAATAAATTCAAGATTGTCATTACGGACCTTAGTAGCCGTGGCACAGCTCCCATGACAGCAGAGCACCTATTACAGTTCTACCCATCATACACTAGTGAAAGGCGTGGCTCACGGCCACAACCAGTGTTATTCCATGGAAAACTGTACAGTAGTGTACAGAGCCTCAAGCTGACTGCTACCTTTTTTTAGAGCCATTGATGTCAAATGAACGAGAGGGGACGGCGTGGCCTAGTGGTTAAGTGACACGGCTCACAACCAGAAGGTGCTGGGTTTGATCCCCATCACAGCACCGGCCGTTACCCCGGGGAAGCAAACCCTTAGAAAATGCAGGAGGAAGCAGACCCTTACATAAGATGCATGCTGAAGTCGGATGCACTGGGCCGACAGGCGCAAAATAAAAACGCAGTGCAACGCACACCGCCTTGGGGATTAGAGAAATAAGGCGAACGCAAAAAAAAAAAAAAAATGAACGAGAAGACCCATTATTAAATAAATGTAAACTGGTTACACACAAATATGCCAGCAATCTCCAAACATTGTCTTATCATAGTTTAGTGTGATCATTATTGTACAGTAAATATGTCACAGATTGAACATAATTTTGTGTACATGCATGAGTGAACAAATGCTTCAGCTTAAGGGATGGTTTTTCCTTGGGTCAAGTGTGTTGTGTGTGTGTGTTGTTGCTGTAAGCCCATGTTGTAGTATTTCTTGGGTGTTGTGTGTATGTTGTTGTGGCATATCTTGGACCAAGTGTGTTGTTGTAAGCCCATGTTGTAGTATTTCTTGGTCCAAGTGTGTTGTTGTAAGCCCATGTTGTTGTAGTATTTCTTGGTCCAAGTGTGTTGTTGTAAGCCCATGTTGTTGTAGTATTTCTTGGTCCAAGTGTGTTGTTGTAAGCCCATGTTGTTGTAGTATTTCTTGGCCCAAGTGTGTTGTTGTAGCATTTCTTGGAACAAGTGTGTTGTGTGTCAGTTGTTGTAAGCCCATGTTGTACCATTTCTTGGACCAAGTGTGTTGTTGTAAGCCCATGTTGTAGCATTTCTTGGTCCAAGTGTGTTGTTGTAAGCCCATGTTGTTGTAGCATTTCTTGGAACAAGTGTGTTGTGTGTCAGTTGTAAGTTGTGTTGTACCATTTCTTGGACCAAGTGTGTTGTTGTAGCATTTCTTGGACCAAGTGGGTTGTGTGTCAGTTGTTGTAAGCCCATGTTGTTGTAGCATTTCTTCAAACAAGTGTGTTGTGTGTCAGTTGTTGTAAGCCCATGTTGTTGTAGCATTTCTTGGAACAAGTGTGTTGTTGTAAGCCCATGTTGTTGTAGCATTTCTTGGACCAAGTGGGTTGTGTGTGTTGTTGTAAGCCCATGTTGTAACATTTCTTGGACCAAGTGTGTTGTGTGTCAGTTGTTTGTGTTCTTGTAGTATTATTGCCATGTCATCTGTGACATGGACGCCTTGATGCCATGCAGTCAGATCTTCTTGTGGACAGAACCAGTACATGTTATTGAAGACCCGTGCTCCAAATAGAACTGAAATGTTTTGCTGATGATGATGTTAGTTTACGCAGTTTTTTGCTCTAAGGTTGTCGATGTCTTGCTCACTTTCAGGCTGTTGGAAGTCCGAGGAAGGCTTTATGAACTTTTGACACACTGCATTCCAGCAGACATAATTATGAAGGTAAGATTTTATAACATCTGACTTGCTGAAATCGGATGCACTGGGCCGACAGGCACAAAATAAAAACCACAATGTAACGCACACCTGGGAAACAAATAAATAAGGCGAACGCAAAAAACAACCCATCTGATTGGTGCCAAAGTTGACTCGGAGAATCAGTCTTGTAATGTCTTCCATGAACTACTTATTGTTGCTGTTTGTGCCTTTCGCTTTGATGAAATAAATAAGATGTGACTTTCATCCAAGAGGTCCGCTAGGGTATTAGTGTATCTTCTTCTTCATTCGTTCTCAATCTCCCGCTACCAAACCCTGAAAGGGCTTAAGTAACAGAATGTAGTTCAGAGAATGGAATGCGTTGTGTCGTAGTTTACAGCTTGGCTGCGATATTTACACCTTTCGGTCCAACACATCCGACTTCAGCAAGCATTTTTTGAGTACCGGGTTAGCATTCCCTCTTCGATCGCTTCTCCTTAGCCAGTCTGCCCTGCCGCAGCCTGTTATCCAGGATCACCGCGCGGAGGTGTAGAAGGGTCTTGGCAGCTCTGGTTCGCTGGCCCTGACGCTAGCAGTCAGCTATGGGTCGCTGACCACTGCAACTCATGCGCTGCTCAGCTCTGGTTCGCTGGCCCTGACGCTAGCAGTCAGCTATGGGTCGCTGACCACTGCAGCTCATGCGCTGCTCAGCTCTGGTTCGCTGACGCTAGCAGTCAGCTATGGGTCGCTGACCACTGCAACTCATGCGCTGCTCAGCATCTTGATCCCATATTAGTGTATGACAAGCCCAAGAATAGCACCTCTGCTCCACATAGAGCATGATGTCTGCCGAAGACGGATGTGCCGGGCTGAAAGGTGCAAATATCACAGTCAAACTGTAAACTAGCAACACAACACATTCCGTTATCCGGACTACATCCTAATACTTGCAAAGCCCTGCTCAGGGCTTGGTAGCGGGAGATTGAGAACGAACGCAGAAGACGAGCATGTCGTAAGACGCGACTATCTGTGTAACATGGCATAACATTGTTGACCACGGTTAGATGGTTTGCTAAGAGCAGCATAGATGGCGCCTAACAGGTCGGCCTGCTTTGCTCTAGTGTTTGAGTCTATTAGGATTGACTCGCACATCGGTTAACCACCCTTCGCGGCACTTGTCTCAACACGCAGCTGAGTAATAAGCTGCTCGAGTCTAGCCAGCTAAGCAGGAAATCCTCCTCCCGGTCACATTTAACTCATGCCAGAGCTGGAACCTGCACAGAGGCATCTGCCCCTGTAGAAGTACAGGTCGACTAAGTGGAACCTGCACATGGGCATCTGCCCCTGTAGAAGTACAGGTCGACTAAGTGGAACCTGCACATGGGCATCTGCCACTGTAGAAGTACAGGTCGACTAAGAATGTAACTTTGACCAAATAATTCACATTTGTAACTTTGTTAAAATAATTCGCATGTGTAACTTTGATAAAATAATTCACAATCACTATGTGACTGATCAAAGAATTCACGATCGCTCTGCATTAAACTTTGATTAAAGAATTCACAATCACTCTGTGCGTGACTGATCAAAGAATTCACAATCACTGTGTGTGACTGATCAAAGAATTCACAATCACTCTGTGTGTGACTGATCAAAGAATTCACAATCACTCTGTGTGACTGATCAAAGAATTCACAATCACTCTGTGTGAATGATCAAAGAATTCACAATCACTCTGTGTGACTGATCAAAGAATTCACAATCACTCTGTGTGTGACTGATCAAAGAATTCACAACCACTCTGTGTGTGACTGATCAAAGAATTCATGATCGCTCTGCATTAAACTTTGAACATTTCTGATTTCCGTTCACTTTTTCATACAACCAGGGTCTTCTGAAAGAGCTGCTGTCTGTCTGCGATGGCCAGCTGAAAGCAGAAGTTGTGCAGAGTGCAGCCTTTTATGAGCACCGTTTACAGCAAGGGCAGAAGGCTATCTACCACTTGGAAGCCTTTGTTGCCAAGTTCATGGCCATCTACAAGCGATTTCTGGAAGAGGGCATTGCGGATATTTTCTAAGTTTTAGTGTACCAATTAACCCGTACCTCTGTTCTCATTTAAAAGATGTGTGTCCAACTGATGATTTATGTACAAAAATACACAATTTTTCCATGTGTACAAATAAATTATGGATCTCCTTACCTCTAGCAGATCTCACATTTATCCTTACGAACGCTATGTCCGATCCCTTCTAACCAACTCGGCCTACAAAAACGGTGCACGGGAAATTTTTTTTAAATTTATTTTTGAACGGAGTCACTCCCAACAGCCATTTTTTACTGCTGAATACGTCCTCCATATATACACGATATTTTGCCGGTTAACCTTTAGCACGCCAATGTCCTGAATCTTTGAACCGAAAAAAAGACGAATTTTTTCGCCGTGGTTCAAAGAGTCCGGACAGTGGAAGTGACCTCGCTATTTTTTAAAAACTTCCGGGTTAACACTATAGAAACAAATCAGCGCATGCGTATTCAAGCAGGAAATATGATAAACTTCCTTTCTGCCGGTTCATTCTGTCCTAGAAAGACGCAAGCCATTTTTTTGTCAATTTTGAAAGTCTGATTGTCGCTTTTCTCGATCGATATGGAAACCTCTGCCATTGCTGAAGAATTTCTTTTTGATAGTGACTCCGATGATGGGGAGTTGGTCGGGTGTTGTAGCACCGATAACGTCGCTGTTCCCCGATTGAGTGGTGCAGGAGATGCAGAAGATAATGAGGAATCTGATTCTAGCATCGATAGTGATAATGAACCAGAGGTAGGTATACCTTCTGGTTATGATCACGACTGGCTTTGCAACTTCGAGGAAATTGCTAGGCCTAGTGGTGTTGATCCTGAGATTTCTGAAGCAGGTATGTTTGGTTTATTTTTTACTGCAGACATTATTGAATTGTTTGTAGTAGAAACAAACATATGCTGCCTCTATGAAAGAGAAGAAAGGTATCGATGCCACCCCAGCATCACGTGTGGCATTGTGGAAGCCTGTCACTGTAGATGAAATGAAGGCGTTTCTTGCTTTGATGCTTATCATGGGGTTGGATAAACGATCTTCATTTGACTTGTACTGGTCAAGTGATATGCTCCTAGAGATGACAGGGTTTAGAAGTGTTATGCCCAGGAATAGGTTCTTGAGCATATTGTCATTTTTTCACCTTGTCGACAACACCACTGCACCACCAAGGGACCATCCTGACCACAGCAAAGCCTTCAAAATTCAGGGCTTTGTTGACATTATCATTCCTTTGTGGCAACGTTATTTCAAACCCTCCAAGGAGGTAAGTGTTGATGAAAGTATGATTGCTTTCAAGGGTAGGACCAGCCTTATGCAGTACATGCCTAAGAAACCCTCAAAGTGGGGAATGAAGGCATGGGGCCTAGCCGACTCCAAGACCGGCTACCTCTGGAATTGGCAGCTGTACCTGGGGAAGGAAGACAATATGGACCGATCTAAAGGTGTTGCTCACCATGTTGTGTCTTCTTTAGTTTCCCCCCTGTATGGTAAGGGCCATGTTGTATACATGGACAATTTTTTTTCTTCTCCAGCTCTTTTCCGTGAGCTCCATACACACCAGACAGCTGCATGCGGTACACTTCGTTGTAACCGACAAGGTGTACCTCCAGTGATAAAGGCTGCGAAACTTAAGGCTGGGCAGCCCCCCATCACCACAAGAGATGGTGCTCTTACATACATTACATGGTATGATAAGAGACAAGTCAATATGTTGACTACTGCCCATGGGTTGCAATCCTTCACAAAGACCGTGCGGTCGAGACACCATCCCGGTCATGTGCGGGTTGTCGACAAGCCATGCGCTGTCGAAGCCTACTCCAAACACATGGGAGGTGTTGATCGCTTAGACAAGCAGTTGACATACTACCTGCATTCCCACAGGAGTGTCAAATGGTGGAAGAAAATATTCTTCTACATGTTTGAAGCCAGCTTCGTCAACGCGCTTGTGCTTTGGAGGGCATTGCATCCCCAGCGTTTGAAGGCAGAGCAATTTCGCCTTCGAATTGCTCATGGCCTTCTTGAGGGGTACCAGTCTGGTGTCACTTGCAGACGAGGACGCCCTTCTAGTGTTCCATTAGATAGGCTGGTAATGGGAGACCACTATCTCATGATCACAGAGAAGCGACAACCGAATGGCCAAGTCGCGACACTAGATTGTGTAGTCTGTTCCGACAGAAAGAATAAGAACCGTCACCAGGTTAAATTTTTATGCAAGAAGTGTAGGGTACCTCTGTGCCATTATCCCTGTTTCGAGAGGTATCACACACTTGTGAATTTCAAAATTCCTTGTAACGAAACCCTTCATCGGCAGTAGGTGAGTCAAAATGTTTGTAATGTTGCCAAAATTTTACCTTTCCCTTTTTGCTTCTCAAAAACTAACATACATACAACAACAAAAACAACACCAACACATTTATTATCCATTTATTTCTATACTCACAAAAAATCATATCAATAGACCAGCAAATAACAATTCTTAAGGTTCTCAAAGCCAACAACCACCGAAAAATATGAGGAGCTCAAAAATAATGCGGTTGCAGGGGAAATCGCGTACTTTTTTTAATGCGGAGTGCTAAAGGTTAAAGTATCGTATGTTCGATTACAAATGGCTTTTGAACAGTTTTAATTTTGTATACGCCGTTTGGAGCAAGCCGACTTTTTGCGAAAGGGGAAGTAGGTTGTTGGGAAAGATCTTTATCGAGTAGATCTGTTTATTTTGTTTATTTAAATGAAAGAACTACGTTTGAATTGGAAACTAACAGTTGTGTCGATATTGTAAACACAGTATCGATACGTTGTTGTGGTTTCCATGGTTTTCTATCGAAGCGACTAGGCCTAGTGGTTGAGTCCAAATTTTTTCAGAGATTTTCAAAAATTTTCAACTTCATCTTTTTGAATCTCAAAAACTAACAAACACACAACAACAACACCAACATCAACATGTTCGTTATGCTATTGTGTGTCTACACGCCAGAAAATCATATTTATTGACAAACAAACATAAACATTAAAAATTTTCTAAGACGACTACCAAAGCCAGAAATTAAGAAAATTAATTAGGTCAAATTTTTTCAAAAAACTGCTGGCGTGCTAAAGGTTAACTCTCTAGCTAGTAAAGATTAGTTTGTTTAGCGCGAGTTCTTTGTAAAAACTTTTATTCCTTGTCGAGAGAAAAAAATCCCATCTTCAACTTTACATGTAAATATTGGGAAAAATCATCATCTTCAACTTTACATGTAAATATTGGGAAAAATCATCATCTTCAACTTTACATGTAAATATTGGGAAAAATCATCATCTTCAACTTTACATGTAAATATTGGGAAAAATCATCTTCAACTTTACATGTAAATATTGGGAAAAATCATCATCTTCAACTTTACATGTAAATATTGGGAAAAATCATCATCTTCAACTTTACATGTAAATATTGGGAAAAATCATCATCTTCGATCAACTGATGCTTTGCTTCTAGCCTGGTGAGGTCCATGAAGGAGACTGCATTTCAGGTCTTCGCCGATCCCTCACAGCTTTTCGAGCATGGTCACTCCCCAGGGCCAGACTGTCTCTCTTTGGTCTGTATAGGTCGGGCAGTCTTGCAGGATATGTTCTGGTATTTGCTTGGGTGCTCTACAAATGCACGTGTCTCTAAAACTCATTCTGTGGAGGTGGGCCTTGCGTCTACAATGTCCCGTTCTGAGTCTGAAGATCTTTGTCGGCCGTCATTTTCTGGTTTGTGCTGGTCTCTCTGTTCCGCCCTCATGGCTTTGGAGTGTGCGATGTAGATTCCACTGCCTCCCCTTTTTTTTCACTCTCCGTGGCCAATCCATTTGCGTAAACGTGTCCAGGAGTTGCTATCTGTGTACACATATATCCAGGATTTGCTATCTGTGTACACATATATCCAGTACTGTCTCTTGAGCTTGTGTACACCGTGAATAATGGTTTCAGCCAATAAGGTGAAACTTTATAAACATCTTTCCATATGGATTACCTTAGATAGAAAGCCATTGTTTCATTCATATATGGATGTATAACTGAATTATTGAATTGTGTGAGAAGTGGAGTAGGAAAGACAATCCGCAACAACACACCGAGGCAGGCAGTGAGGACAAACCCAGTTAGGGCCTACATTGACGCCCAACAAACCCAGTTAGGGCCTACAATGACTATCAACAAATCAAGCGGTTTGGCCATTTAGTCAGAATGCATTATGACCAGCCTGCAGCGAGAGCATTGCAGGTCTCCGGTCAACGAGCAGACATTGACGTAGGTGAATCAAGGGTGTCTCCAACACCCTCAGGAAGTTACACTTAACGACAGCACAAGCCTCCCATCTGGCGATAACAAGAAATCTGCACATCCTACGACTATGCAACGCCTCATGGCAAGGGCAGTAAGGACATCCCCCTCTCTGCGATGACTCATATAGTAAGGGAGGACTGCCAAAGACAGATGTGTTGACCCGAATATCGCAGTCAAGCTATAAACTAGCGACACTACGCATTCCGTTCTACGTCCTGCTACTTGCAGAGCCCTGTTCAGGGTTTGTTAGCCGGAGATTGAGAATGAACGCAGAAGAAGTAAGGGGGTACAAAAAAGAGATTTGAATATAAACAAACAATGGTCTCCAACAATTTTATTGCAGACAGCAATTTAAACAAACTAAATAAGTCTAGTGAAAACTTTTACAGACAAACTACTAGTTTAAAATATAGTCAATCTCTCAGGTATTAACATGTGATCATCATGAAGCCACTATATAAAACAATAAATACAAAGGTCTGTTGCTTCTAAAAATGTGTCAAAATAATGGTGCAAATAAGATGTAATCATTCATTTGAAGGCTCACATTATTACAAAAGCTGAACAATTTCAGGAGGAAAATAAAATATTTGTAACCAAGTAGGAATTTCTTATGGATGAGCTGGTAGAATGACCATGCTGTGCTAGTTTATAGCGTGACTCTCTTTTTTTGACCAGACACAACTGGTTTCAGCACAGAATTTTTTGGGACTGGGTTTTGCTGTTGCTCTTCACTCCCTATTCGCTCAGGCAGAAAGATGACTGCAGTCCGTTTCCACGGCCACAACTTGTAGACGGAATAGTGTCTTGATCAGAGTTGCCATTCGATGACACAACTTCCGCCCAAAAATATAATTCACTAACAATGACCGAGACTGCTGATAGGGATGACTCTTAGAGACCTCATTTTTGTGAGGTGAAAGCCTACAACTGTAAGTCGGGTACCCATCTGAAGACTGGATTATCACTACTGGGAACTAACAGCTGGATACCTTTGTGAAGAGAAACTAGCGGTTCAGCATTTGCATATTATAAAAAGCTATAATTATAGCAATTTCTCCCATTGCTGAAGTCTACCAGGGTGGAGTTTGTAGAAGGTCGAGGAATAAAAGCTGCTTACTCCAGCAGTTACCACGCATTGCATAAGTTTTTACTTTGAATAGCAGATAACATCTTTATGAAATCTTGAAGTTGCTTGTGTCCCCTTGGTTAAAAATCTGATTTTTTTTTTTTTTTTTTTGCGGTGTGCGTTGCACTGTGTTTTTATTTTGTACCTGTCGGCATAGTGCATCCATTTTATATATAATGGTCTGCTACATTCTCCATTTTCTAAGGGTTTGCTTGTCCGGGGTAACAGCTGGTGCTGTAATTGGGGAGCGAACCCAGCACCTTCGGTTTGTGAGCCCTACATTAACCAGAGTCCAAGTAAGAGAGCTGGTCTGACTACTAAGGCTCAAACTTCACACAATGAAGTCTCCAACACGTCATCCCTGACAACAGTATCTGTTTAACCATCTGATCAATCTATTAATAATAAAAGAACAAAACTCTGATTACATAAAAAATGCCCACATCAAAAACATGTCCAACAAACAAAAGTACAAACGCTGACTTAACATGGTGGTGGATTTCAGGAAATACGAGTTCTCAACGTCAGCCTTAATATGGATTATTCTGTTCAATAACCCCAAAAATTGTCGGCATCTTGTATACTATCTATCCAGCTGTGTCATGGCGGAGGTGTGACCTTCTTTGTTTCATATTTATTTGGCAGGTGAAAATCCGCTGGTGACTTGCCAGGTCAATCCCAGAATCTTTCCAACCGTTAGGTTTGTAGCCCATATACACAGTGGGGGGGTCCTGCCAATTTCATTAGAGTATGCCGCCGCCCCGGTAATAATTTTTGGCTACTTACAACGCACACACATATATAATAATAATAGCTGTCCATCGTTGTCGATGAGGACCGCCGACATCATCCTTGTCACAGATTTCCCTGTTGGGTGTGGGTGCGCATGTGGCTGAACAGGCCAATGCGAGCACGAAAACATCTGCTACATATCGGGCACACAAGGTTTGTAGAAGGGGATGGTGTTCCTGCTGCTCGGGATTTCCGCATCTCTCGTCTGCTCTGGGCTTTCACAACACGGTCATCTTCACCGGCAGCTACACCCGATTTGACTGCGCTTCTCCAGTCAGATCTGTTTTGCACAAGACATTCCCAGGTGTCGATGTCTATCTGGCAACTTTTAAGTGAGTCCTTCAGACCGTCTTTAAAACGTTTCTTTGGGCGCCCTCTCTCACGCCATCCCTCTCTCAGCTCGCCATAGAGAAGCTTCTTTGGGAGCCGCTCGTCTGACATACGGATGAGGTGTCTGGCCCATCCTAGTCGTGCTTTTTCTAGTAGTGCATGGATGCTGGGCATGTTAGCCCTCGAGAGAACCTCGATGTCAGTGATATATATATATAAAAATAAAGGTCAGTCCCATGGCATCAATTGCTGTTGTGGATGAAGATAACTATTCATGTACTATGCTGCAGCTTATGTGAGGTGGGGTGGCCAGTTACCGTCCTTGCTGTTTTTACCTTTGCCAATTCATATGCCAGGTACCTATTCAACAAATTGAAGATAGGTGGCACTGACGAATGCCCGTGTGGTACCGGGAAAATGACCGCTGAGCATTTGCTGCAAAACTGCCGACATACGTCAATCGGAGAGAGCAGATGTGGCCATCACCAGTGGCAACACTAGACGAGCTCTATGGCAGTGTCGACAGCCTCAGGATGACCACTGCTTTTTTCGAAAAAATAAAGGTTGATGTCTGACTGCGTACGATGAAGAAGAAGATATGCCAGGTACCCATTTACAGCTGGGTTGACTGGAGGAGCAGTCGTACCAGGCATAAACCACGGCTCCGATTTTTTTTTTGTATATCCGTCCGTGAATTCGAACCCGGGTACGCTGTATTCCCAAGTCTAGCAAGCCATCTCACTGTCAGCTAAGCCTACGCACTCACATATATACACATAATATATGTGTGTGTGTATAACTATTAATACACTATGTTACGGAAAAATCAACATTGCTGCACATCATACAGACTAATACATATTACAGCAGACGGAGAAGGTTCCTATAAACTCGGGGGGTGAACCCCCCTCCCTGCAGAGATTTTCTGGTTTATGAATTCCATCAAACGATGGGTATACCCCACCCTTTAGTAGCCAGAATGTCCCGTATTTTCCCCTCCGCATTAATGACATATTCACTCCATACAGCCGATATATTGGCTTACAATACCATATGGCACATTGCAATAATAAACATGTTTAGCTGTCAGAATATTCCGGAGTGAATATTTTATGTCATAGATAGTTTAATTGTGTTTTAAGATCCTTCTATCGCTCAATTTGTAATAATGAATTCTATTTGTCGTACTGAGTTTGACAATTTGGCATTTGTCCTGAACTTAATGACAGAACTTGCAGGCATAAAGGGGTGGAAAGTGGGCCTGTGGCAGATACCTTATATGGCTCGGGATTCTGGTGACGTGAATCTATAAATACTCTCAGCAATAATAACCCTTATCGTCACATCTACAGTGGAAGTCTGCAAGACCTCAACCAGGGCAAGATGGTTGCTGCGAAGCAGGTGGATGGGTGACAAAGTGATTGTGTTACCCCACACAACGAGCCTGGCACAGGACAGACAACTTGAGCTCCTCGCGACACTAACAACATAAGTGGAACGAACACTCACTTATTTTGTAAATAACTTCTATGTGCAGATATACAATTTATTGTTTTGTCAGTCACATCAGCCATTAACATTTGATTGAATTTGCTGTATTTCGCAGTAAATAAATTATTATAATTTGCGCATTCTTTTGTGATTTATTTATCCTGCCATTGATGCTGACATATCTTCTTCAGTTGGTGAATGCTTGGAATGCATTGCAACAGAAAGTAGTGGAGGCCGGGTCAATTAACGCATTCAAGAATAGATTGGACGGACGTAGTTATTAGATCAAGTGAATTTAAAAGAAACTGGTTGTATGGAGTCTTCTAAACCAGTATAAAGACATTAAGGTGCTGCATGCCTTTCACTCAAGTCAATCGGCGGTCTTCCTTTACAGGGCATCGCGTGCTGGAACTTGATTGATGATTTTTCTATAGGTTTCACGCCTTTGCTGCTAAAAAGACGGACAACAGTTCGCTACTGCTCATCGGCGCATGTCAATAGTGGGGCAGCCATCTTTTTTAACTGCAATTATAGCCTCACGTTGTTTGTCTGTGCCATGATGGTACATACAGGACACATTTGACATCCTTAGCAACCATATTAACAAATATAAAATACAAAATACAAAGGCTTAGTTTGTTTTTTTCCTCCTTCGTTTTCTACTTTTGAGGGTGCTGTATGAAGCCCCCCTTGTACATTGATCAGAGCAGGAAGAAACATCCATCCCTCCAACACGTATACTGTCTCTTTACAAAAGCTATCTAAATCTACATAAGTTCTTATAATATAAAAATACAACAGTGTTTGTATTAGATGGAATAACAGTTACAGCTACTGATGGGCATGTTAGGGTGTCATGGATTGAATTTGAGTTTCCTATTCACCATCTGAGAATCTAAAAAAATTATAACTATCAATCCGTATGAACAGATTTACAAGCTGGCAAGAACTTAAATAAAGGTTTGTGAATAAAAAAAAACAAATTAATCTGTAGAAAAACTTGTAACACGACAATATATACATAAATTTACAATTATTTGTACAAAGAATTGTTCGCAGTTTTCAATTTTGCAGACAGATTTCCATCTTAATCAATGTGTGGTTTTGCAGACAATAAAATTCAGTTTGATATTACGACGTAACAATCGTACATATATTACGACGTAACAATCGTACATATTTTTGTATCAATGTGCTTTTTCCTTTCTTCAACACAGTTTAAGACATGAATAAAGAAGTGGTTAGCACGAGGGTACAATATGGGATATTAGCAACATCGTGATGTTTGGCGATTTTCTGACTGATCAGTCTGAGGTCGTTTCTGTCTCAAGAGGTTGTTTATCTCTAGTTTGTTTCGGCAGGTTTCTGTGGCACGAAAACATCAGTCTGAGGTCGTTGCTGTCTCAAGAGGTTGTTTATCTCTAGTTTGTTTCGGCAGGTTTCTGTGGCACGAAAACATCAGTTAGTCTCTGATTCTGTTCCGGTGTTTAGTTTACAGCAAATGTTGACATATTTAGACTCGCATTTCAAAGGCTCGGCTATATGAGGGCCGTAGCCATCTCCTCTCCCTCACCGCTTATACTTCCCGGAACCCAATTATGGCTGGGTAGACCCGGGAGCCGTTGCGTTCTGAAAAAACATTTCCACCTCAACTGGGGAATGAACCCAGGACCACTCAGATGCGAAGCAAGCACGCTAACCACTGCGCTACGCGGCTTCCTATGACTGACATAAGCATGACTGAATATCTGATGCAACTGCAGGTTTTATTTAGTGTAGTTATTTCCGTTATTTATGCAGACAAGATGAAACATCACTGGGGTGGCCACTTAGTGCGAAGAACGGATGATCGATGGGGGACACAGTGACAGCAATATAGTACTCCAGAGATAAGAAACGACCACCAACACGTTGGTCCGACTCCCTTGCATCCCGCAACAACATTCACGGTGCCACAGATAAGCGACTCATTATCCACCATGGCCCAACAGAGACCGTTGGAAGAGAAGTTGGGACCCACTGCTGAAGAACGGGTGTCCAATAATCCAGTATCTCCGTTAGGTAAACGCTTCATACTAATATATATATTAATTTATTATGAATACTTCATGGCATAGATAATTTAATTCATGTGTTGTAAGATCTTTAGATTATAATTTTAGCTCAATTTGTGTAACCCTTTTCAATCGGAGACAATTTGTGTCCGGCCAAATGCGGCAATTCCATATGTTAAAGTGTTGTTGAAAATAAATAAATATTGAACAAATTGAGCTACGGTTACAATCTAAACACTGTAAAGACACATTTTAAAATATTTATGAAAAAGTATTTATAATAAGTATGTTATATAACTATGAAGCACTCAATGGCATCACATTTGTTGGAAATCAGAGTCCAAAAAAATGTTTGCCCACCACATTGTGTGTTGCGCTGATATATCTGTCTAATTCCGTTGGGGATCAAGCGCATGAACTGCAGTGGTCAGCGATCCATAGCTGAGTGCTAGTGTCAGGGCCAGCAAACCAGAGCTGCCAAGACCCTTCTACACCTTCACACTGGTATCCTGGATAACAGAATACAACACGGCAGGCTGGCTAAGGAGAAGGGATCGAAGAGGAAAGGCTAACACGGTACTAAAAAATGTCTGAAGTGGTGCAAATATCGCAAAGCTGTAAACTACGACACAATACATTCCGTTCTCTGTACTACATTCTGCTACTTAAGCCCTTTCCGGCGGGAGATTGAGACCGAACCAAGTCAAGTCAATTTCCGTTGTACATACATTCCTTGTGTGCCTCAGCCAGTCTCAATTGGTCATGCATTGAATATCCACGAGTAATCTAGATGAGTCAATAAATAATTATTTCTCTAGTTTTTAAACCCAACTTTTCTCCAGCTAAACGCATAGACTTTGAAATGTGATAACTTTTCTCAAATGTCGTCCTATTGGTAATAACTCCACAGTTAAAGGTTAATTGCGAGTACGGGAATAATTATCTTGTAGTAACACAAATCAATTTTAATTCCGCAACTTCTAGACAAAGAATCGAATCCTTCGAGTCAAAATATTACAGAAGAGTCTTCAGAATAGCATGGACAGAGAAAAAAGACAAATATAGACATTCGGCAAGAGGAGAACTGGTTTATCAATTCCATTTTGGCCAGAAAATGTAAATACTTTGGTCACATCAAGGGACACAATGGTGATGGAAGGTATGGTGTCAGGTAAAAGAGGCAGGGGTAGACCAAGAAGACGATGACACCAAGATATTCAGGAATGACTGACGTTTTGGCAAGAGTTTCAGATAGGATGTGATGATTGAAATGATAAAACTTTATCAGCTTTGAGAAGTTTGAATTGTTCGTAGCAGGCCACAATTTATAATGTTACGGCAGTCGGAAACAGCGCCTACATGCTGGAAAACTATATAATAGTACGCTTAGGCATCTGGGGTCCGTGACGTCTGATGGCCGCTTCTCAGGTGGCCTGCAGTTCTGTTGGGGAGGTGTCGGCCTGTTTTATCCAGCTGTTTCAAGAGTGGCTCCGAGGACGTCTCCAGGATAATCACGGCCATTTCCCGTCCCTCACCCTGTCGGGAGCATCTCATGGGCTGGGACTTTCCGGGAGAGACGGACAACATGATGTAAAAGGAAGAGGCAACGGCGATCAATCGTTGATGCAATGCCAGCAAATTGAGTGAAGTAGTTCAATATACTCAACTTTCAGGCACTGGCCTCAACGATTGATTGCTGTCGCTTGCAGGCAGGCTGGGAAATTGTAATAATTTATTTTATTTTGAAGAAGAAAAACATATTTACCTAAAACAGTAAGTAACTGATATTCCAGAAATGATATATTTCATGCAACAATTAATCATTGCAGCTACTAGCTGACAATTTACTAGCCTCGGATAATTTCTCCCCCCCCCCCCCCCCCCCCCCCCCCCGTAATCTATGAATGACTGAATTTTCAGAAACAAAAGCGTTCACATATTGCAAGCCACCATCGACATGTTAGGATGCGACAGTGATCTATGAAGTATATTGAAAGTAGGGAAAATCTCGAAGCTTTCATCCATGTCCGATCTTTCTGAATGGGGAGAAAGGCTGTTGTAGTCATATTCGCCATCACTGCCGAGATGAGAGTCCTTTCTGGTTTTGAGGGCAGCTCTATTGCCGTCTAGATATTCAAATGATATATCATCGCTCTTGTTCTGCGATAAATGAACTTGATGAGTACCAAAAAAGAATGGTCCATCTTTGTGAAGGTGTTCTGTCAGATTAGGCGAGGAAGCAGACGGGCTCAGGGTCACTGTGCCAGGATGGTTTCTGCTCGGTGTGTCTTCATCTTTGTGGTGTTGTAGGTACAGCTGGCGAAATGTTTCAATTTTCACTGAAAATAAATATCAGATTATGATGTATAACAAAGAGACTCAACAGAGATGAGATGCTTCGGACAGATTCTTAGCAGAGCATTCAGGGGTCATATATTAAATTATCAACATACAGGGATCCTATATAAAAAAAAACATAAAAGGATCAAATATCATTCAGTAATCATATATCAAATATACAAGGATCAAATATACAGAGATCAAATATCATCTTAGAGTGATAAATATCATACAGGGATAAAATATCATCATAGAGTGATCAAATATCATCATAATTATGTAGCATGTCCTATGTAGAACGTCGCTCCCATCACAGTCTGTCTGAAAGAAACTCGTTCCCTTGCCAAAACACCAGCTTCCGCCACTGTCATACTCAGGCATTCTTGGTGCCATCGTCTTCTTGGTCTACCCCTTCCTCTTTTGCCTGGCACCATACCTTCCATCACCGTTCTCTCAAGACCGTTGTGTCTCTTGATGTGACCAAAGCATTTGTATTTTCTAGCCAAAATGGAATTGATAAACCAGTTCTCCTCTATGCTCAGCTCTTGCCGAATGTCTACATTTGTTCTTTTCTCTGTCCAGGGTATTCTGAGGATCTTTCTGTAACATTTTGACTCAAAGGATTCGATTCTTTGTCTAGAAGTTTTGGTAATCGTCCATGCTTCACAGCCATAAGCTGCCACAGGAAAAACACAGGCTCTCAAGACTTTTACTTTTATCGTTTTGTTGGTGCCTTGCCATAATTTCTTCAGGCTGTTCAGTCTCTGCATTGCCATAGCTAGTCTTCTGATTTCTTTCGAGCAGTCACCATTTGTGTCAATTCTGGAGCCCAGATATTCAAAATGTGTAACCTGATCTATTTCCTCACCACCCACTGTAAATTTATGCTGACATTGTGTTTTATCGGTGGTCATTATCTTTTGTTTTGTTTATGAACAGATTTTGATCTTTACTATGTCCATTAACGGCTGAAAGTAGCTGCTCTAGCCCTTCCGCACTTCTTGATAGTATCACTGTGTCATCTGCGTATCGTAACTCTGGAATATCGTACCCCCTAATCGTAAATGGGTCGAAACTTTCAATGTTCTCATCTTCTCGTACATTTCTCATTATACATTCCGCATATATGTTGTACAGATAAGGTGAGAGGATATATATCCCTGTCGGACTCCCTTTTCTACTGCAAACCAATCTGATGTTTGTCCAGATACTCGGACAGCGGCTTGTTGATCTTGGTATAATGTTTCAATGAGATGGACTATATGCAAAGGAAACCCCATTTCCTTCATGATTCTCCATAGATTTTGATGTTCTACCGTGTCGAAGGCCTTAGTGTAATCAATGAAACATGTGCACAGGTCTACATTAAACTCTCTACATTTTTCATAGATATTCCTTAAATTGAATACGTGGTCCCGGGTCCCTCTGTCTTTCCTAAAACCTGCCTGGACTACGTGAATTTCAGATTCAAACCTTTTCTCTATCCTTCTTAATAGGATTCGCAAGAGTATCTTGCTAACGTGGCTGATCAGTGCGATAGTTCGTGCACAGCTTCAGGTTGCCTTTTTTGGGGAGGGGAATATAAATTGATTTCTTTCATGCTTCTGGCCACTCTGCACTGTGCCATATCTGTTTACACAGCTTGTGGTAGACTCGAGCACATGCCTCTCCTCCTGCTTGTATTAGCTCTGCTGGGATATCATCACATCCTGGGGACTTTCCCTTTTTCAGGCTTTTAATTGCAGAGCGTACTTCTTCCAATGTTGGTTCAGGTTCTTTCTCATCCTTTGGTAGGATTGTAACTGAGCGCTTTGTGCTATCTCCATACATTGTTCTGCAATACTCTCTCCATCTATTCAGTATGTCTTTGGTTTCTGTTAATGTGTTATCCTCTTTGTCATTTATGACATGTGGAACCGGACGGAATTCCCTTGTCAGTGTTCTTATTGCTTTGAATGCATCTCTTTCTCTGCCTTGTTGTTGTAGGTTTTCTATATCCTTACATGTTTCTACTATGTATCTTCTTTTATCTTTTCTTATGTCTCTTCTAACTTTTCTTGCGCAGTTTCTATATGCTGTGTTGGTCCCCTTACTTCCCATTTGTTTTAATTGTTGCCTTTCTGCAATGAGTTTCTGTGTTTCCTCTGTTATATAGCTCTGTGTCTTGTGCAATATCTTTGGAAGCATTTCTTTTGCTGTCGAGATCAAAATCTCCCTTGCGTACGATGTCATCTCTTCCTGTACAGCAAGCAACGCCTCAAATTTGTTTTCTACTTTGATGTTGTATTCAGTAGGTATTGCTGATACATCGAAGCGTATTGGCTGGCAACCTTTGTTGATCCTACGCAGTCTTGTTTGGAAAACCGCAAACAGCAATTCGTGGTCCGTATCGCAGTCTGCTCCTGGCAGCGTTTTTTCGCCAGCACATTTGATCTCCATCTTTGTTGCACTAGGATGTAGTCTATTTGGTTTCTGCTGTTGCCATCAGGGGAGGTCCACGTGTACAGTCTTCGTGGATGTTGTTTGAAGAAGGTGTTGGTAATGGAGAAGTTGTTTTCCGTGCAGAATTCAACCAGTCTTTCTCATCGCTCATTTATGTGTCCCAGACCAAAAGGTCCTCGAACACTTCTCTCCTCTTCGGCTCTTTCCTCTCCGACTTTCGCATTTAAATCTCCAATGATGAACAAGATGTCTCTTTCTTCAACTTTTTCCATCGCTTCTTGCAAGGTGTTATAGAAATAATCTATTTCACAATCATCATAGAGTGATCAAATACCATCATAGAGTGATCAAATACCATCATAGAGTGATCAAATACCATCATAGAGTGATCAAATATCATAGAGTTGTTTGTGAATGCCCACAATGAGTATGTTACTCGTCTGTGCGTCCTGAAAAGGATGTTAAGTGGCGGGTTGCGGTAGCTTTCCTCACATCCTGAGCATGCATATGAAGGTGGACCAGGTCCTTCAGGTGGTTGTACTATGCTTGTTTTCATATGCGCGTCACTCCCTACTACTGTGATCACGTCGATCCCCTCGCATCGTTAGCCAGGCTGCCATGAAAACAGACCGTTTCCAGGGAGGGCTACTAGGAAGTCGAGGTGAGGGTCTTGGCCAGTATATTTTGCCTGACCAGACATTAGTCTTCCTCCCCATCATCATAGCGGGATCAAATACCATACAGGGATCGCATATCAGCATACGAAATACAATATGATAGAATATCGTACCATGTAGGGTCCTCCATGCGACAAGGACCTGCACAGATAGATCAGCAGCAAATGTCGTCAGGAATGACCAATCTGTTATCGTTGTCTCATATCCAGAAAACCATTGCAAAACAAGGAGTATTTCCACGGACAAATTCCGTTCTAACTTTACAGGTGAGGTTCATGTACTGGAACAATTCTGACTGTCATCAGATTGTCATCTTCACGGATGTAGTATGTATACCGCAAGTTCTGTAGGTGTCCTCCTCGGTGCCGGAGGTTGCAGGTTTGAATCACGGTGAAGACAGATTTTTGTATCACGTTGATCTTCTGGTAATAATTCCCCTGATCTTTTGGTAGTGAGATCAGACTCGTGTTCAGTGTCGTGCATGTTAAAAATTCCTTGGCACGGTAGTTACGAAAAAAATAATTGTAAAAATTTGCAGAACAACGTACTAATACTACTTTCGATGTTTACCGTAATGGTTGTCTGCCACTTAGACTTTAAACGTAATTATCGTATCTACATAAACAATCTAAACAGATCTACCTAAAAAAAATCAGTTGCAGAAACTTGACTCCCCCATTCTCAATAATGGGTGAATCTTCAAATCCAAGCGAAAAATATAAGAAATTTCCAAATGCCTAAAACTAATTTCAAAATCATTATTGTTGGTATCTAACCGTACATTATGGAAATAGAAACTCTCTACAATTTAAAGAGCAGTATTGTTCAGACTATTTATACGTAGCCGTACGTTCTTAAATTTTGATTAGAACGGTCGTGGCTATTAAGTCGCATTCGCGCAATTTGCGTTCTGCGATTTTCTCCATATTCACCGCTTTGAGGCAACTCACGAGCCGTACAGGTTAAGGAAGATACACTGACCCAATGTTTCTTTGCAAAGAGCCTGCTTGCAGGAAGCCTGCAACAAAAACATTAATAAATTAAGACAAATCGACTCACTCTTCCAGTCTTCAGCTGTGGTCGCGGATGTCTTCAAGTCTTCCAGTCTCTGTTTTGCCTGATCACAGCCGAGGTCCGCTGACTTCTGGTACAGCTCAATGGCGGCGGACTTGTCTTGTGGCAAACCTGAAAAAAAGCAAATGTGCCTAAGCCAGTGATCTCAAACATCTGCCATTATTGGGCCCTTGAAAAGCTATATATTGTGGGTCCTCCAAGAAGCCATATTGTGAAAGTGACAGAAATCTACAAAACAATTGTACACCATAAATGACAGAAAATCTTACAACACAATTGTACAACTTTATACCAATTAAAATGACAGAAAACCTTACAAGACAATTGTACACAATAAGTAACAGAAAACCTTACAAGACAATTGTTTGACCTAACACCAGTAAAACAAAAAAAAATCTGGCAAGACATTTACATTGCATTTTAAATCATCATCATCAAGTGCCACGATGAGTGTCGATGATCATTAATCCTGTCCACAACCGCCTGTTCTTTGAGCATGTCATCTATTACTTTGTTTCCCATGCCACCCTTTATCCTCTCTCCATTTTCCTCTGTCTTGTCCTTGATCTTTCCTGTTGTCGCAAGGTTTTCTCTTACATCTTCTTCCAGAGTTCTTAGTCGACCGGCAATTCTACGGGGGCAGATGCCCCTGTGCAGGTCCCAGGAGAAGGATTTCCTACTTAGTGGGCTAGGTTCGAGCAGCTTAATACTCTGCTGCGTTGGGACAAGTGCTTGACGGAAGGTGGTAACCATCGTGTGAGTCCATCTTAATAGACTCAAACACTAGAGCAAAATTGACCTGCAGCCTGTTGGACGCCAACTATGCTGCTCTAAACAAACCATGACCGGGGTTATGCCATGTCACGCAGTTAGTCAACTCTTACAAAATGCTGTATGCCGGCCAGTGGTGCTATTCTTGTCCTTGTCGTATACAAAGACTCTGGCGGACCACTCGGAACCTCCCAGAGCATGTGTCCAATAAACTGCTCCTGTTTATTTAGTTAGGTATGATCTTTATACAGTTTTATTTGAAGACATAAATTTCAAAGAGGCCAGACAGTTAAAAAAAAGGTATGGTCAAGGTCAGTTCCATGCAACAACTGCCGTCGGGGATGAAGATAACTCTTTATGTACTAAGTCGCAGCCTATGGGAGGTGGGGTTGCCAGTTCCCTTCCTAGCTGTTTTTTTTACCTTCCCCTACTCATACCTCAGGTACCCATTTACAGCTGGACCGACTGAAGGAGCAATCATACCAGGCACGAACAACAGCCCAAATTTGTTCACGTACATCCGTCCGTGAACTTGAACCCCTGCCACGCTATAATCCCGGTCTAGTAAACCAGCTCATTGTTGACTAGGCTACACGATCCACCCAGGCAGTAAAGAGGTATCCTTTGAAGCCATGACTTCCATATATTGATCTCTTAATAGCCCAATCCCAAAGCCATCTATTTTTCGGTGTGCAACAAATGAACCATTTTCGATGACATATTTTATTGCTGTTTGCAAATACCCATAATGAGTAGGTTACTCTTTTGTGCACCCTGTAACGGACGCTACGTGGCAGATTTCAGTAGCATTCCTTACATCCCGAGCAATCTGGTGAAGGTGGACCGGGGTCCTCCAGGCGGTTGTGCTATGCATGACTTCATCTGCGTATCACTCATTTCTTCGAGGATCACATCAATTCGTTACCAAGATATCCAGGAATGACTGGATATGGCAGTGGCGGAGGCTGGAGTTTTGGCAAGGGAAAGGGTTCTTTCAGACAGACTGTGATCGCAGCGACGTTCTATAAAAGACATGCTACATGATGATGATTGATTTTCATGATACAATGGCATTTTTTAAATTTGGGAAATGCTCGTTCTAAAAGGTTAATAACAGAATAAGTTGTTAAAAGTATTCTCAAGAATGTGAAGATCAATACGTTGGATTTAGCTGGCGTATTATTCTGAAAAGGACTTTTTTAAATTTTTTTGCTTAGATGTTTGCCTCACTAGTTTCTACTGGCGGAGGCGCGCCACTTTCCACGCCAGACCGTAGTCCATTGGGCGATATCAGGACGCATAAACGAGTGCTTGGATGAATGTGTGCGTCTGTATGTACCTATGCTAGGTTTGTGCGCCCTCAGAAGCTAGCCCAACCATAGTGCAATGGAAGGGCCTCACCATGAGGACGCGCGTGAAAGTTGTGCAAGAGTGTGACTGTAGGACAGAGTCAAATGAAACAGAGTGAGGTGAGAGGAGAGGGAAGAGTTGCCCCCAGGGTAGAAGACCTGACCCGCAGCAATTTCTGAAAAGGACAAGTTGGATTTAGCTGGCGTATTATTCTGAAAAGGACAAGTGATCTGAGGACCATTTGAATGACAAAGTGTCTGATTGGATTCAGCTAGATCTAGATCTGTTCCTCACAGGAACAGACTGCGTTCTTGCAGGTATCTTACATAATGAATCAAGTAAATTTGATACAGGCATAACAAGTCGGAATAATGGAGATGATCAGGTCAGTCAATTTGAGGTAGAATACGTAAAATGAAGCGCATAGTTTTGTCAGAGTAACTAACTTTCCCCACATGTTTGTCTGGCGTGTGTTGTCTCAGAAGCATAGTGGAATATAATTTTGTGAACTGGGTGGTTCAGTGATCTCGAGGTAAGGTGTCCACCTCGAGTGCCAGAGATCGCGAGTTTGAATCACGGTGGAGGCCATGATTTTTTCATGTGAATTTTCTGGTAAAAATTCCCTTGATTTCTTTGTAGTGAGATCGGACTTCCCTGTTCAGTGCCGAGCATCTTAAATTCGGCTACCTGGCAACAGATATTAACTTGCCTGATTGAATACCAGGATTCCAAGTACTGGGTGGCCAGGGTTGAAAGCGTTAATAGTTTGTCTATTAATTTGATGCCACAATTGACCCAACAATCTGAGAAGACAATCGGATAATCTCACATCAGTACCATTTATTTATTAAAAAACTCTTCATATATCACGCTAACAATACTACATTCAACACCACTTACCACCGAGGCCATGTTCATTGAAGACTGCCAGGTTGTACATGGCTACGCCGTGCCCTGAACTCGTGGCCTGAGAGTACAGCTGGGCAGCTCGGCATTCATTTACTTCCACTCCCCAGCCTTGCTCGTAACAAATGGCCAAGAAATACTGGGCATCGACATCCTGTCCGATACATAGGCAAGTTGTCAATATAGAATACATATCGGCAAAATGGACCAGCAACAATGTTTTATATGGGCCCGCAGTCATTGTAAGCAATTTATTGAAAATACTGTGTGCTTTTGTGCCGGAACATCTTCTTCGTTCATTCGTTCTGAAGCTCCTGCTAACAAGCCATGAAAAGGACTTTGCAAGTAGCAGGATGTAGTCCGGAGAACGGAATGCGCTGTGTCGTAGTTTACAGCTTGACTGCGATATTTGCACTTTCCGGCCCGACACATCCGACTTCACCATAGCATTTTTGGGTACCAGATTAGCCTTCCCTCTTTGATCCTTTCCCTTTAGCCAGTCTGCCCTGCTGCAGCCTGTTATCCAGGATCACCGCGTGGAGGTGTAGAAGGGTCTTGGCAGCTCTGGTTCGCTGGCCCTGACGCTAGCAGTCAGCTATGGGTCGCTCGACTGCAGCTCATGCACTGCTCAGCATCTTGATCTCCACCAGGTAAATGAGTATTTGATTTTCTACCACTGGGTGTAGAGATCTTTGTACTTTCTTGAGTTTTACAGACGCAACAGGATGGGGTAGTCACCACATACACAACCCTGCTCAGTTGCCTCTTACGTCATGCCTGGCAGCTTACAATATTACTATTCTTTGCTCCAAATCTGGGTCTACGTAAAACAAGGGCTATACATAAACAGATTTAATTCTTCTACTTCATCTTCTAAGATCCTCGGTCAATGAATGACATCTTCTAAGATCCACGTCAATGAATGACATCTTCTAAGTTACTCGGTCAATGACTGACATCTTCTAAGATCCTTGATCAATGAATGACATCTTCTAAGATCCTTGGCAATGAATGAGATCTTCTAAGATACTCGGTCAATGAATGACATCTTCTAACATCATCGGTCAATGAATGACATCTTCTAAGATCCTTGATCAATGAATGACATCTTCTAAGATACTCTGTCAATGAATGACATCTTCTAAGATACTCGGTCAATGAATGACATCTTCTAAGATCCTTGATCAATGAATGACATCTTCTAAGATCCTCGTCAATGAATGACATCTTCTAAGATCATCGGTTAATGAATGACATCTTCTAAGATCATCGGTCAATGAATGACATCTTCTAAGATCATTGGTCAATGAATGACATCTTCTAAGATCCTCGTCAATGAATGACATCTTCTAAGATCATCGGTCAATGAATGACATCTTCTAAGATCATCGGTCAATGAATGACATCTTCTAAGATCCTCGGTCAATGAATGACATCTTCTAAGATCATTGGTCAATGAATGACATCTTCTAAGATCCTCAGTCAATGAATGACATCTTCTAAGATCATCGGTCAATGAATGACATCTTCTAAGATAAATGGTCAATGAATGACATCTTCTAAGATCATTGGTCAATGAATGACATCTTCTAAGATCCTCGGTCAATGAATGACATCTTCTAAGATCATTGGTCAATGAATGACATCTTCTAAGATCCTCGTCAATGAATGACATCTTCTAAGATCCTCAGTCAATGAATGACATCTTCTAAGATCATCGGTCAATGAATGACATCTTCTAAGATAAATGGTCAATGAATGACATCTTCTAAGATCATTGGTCAATGAATGACATCTTCTAAGATCCTCGTCAATGAATGACATCTTCTAAGATCATTGGTCAATGAATGACATCTTCTAAGATCATTGGTCAATGAATGACATCTTCTAAGATCATTGGTCAATGAATGACATCTTCTAAGATCCTCGTCAATGAATGACATCTTCTAAGATCCTCGGTCAACGAATGACATCTTCTAAGGTCCTCGTCAATGAATGACATCTTCTAAGATCCTCGGTCAACGAATGACATCTTCTAAGATCCTCGGTCAACGAATGACATCTTCTAAGATCCTCGTCAATGAATGACATCTTCTAAGATCCTTGATCAATGAATGACATCTTCTAAGATACTCTGTCAATGAATGACATCTTCTAAGATACTCGGTCAATGAATGACATCTTCTAAGATCCTTGATCAATGAATGACATCTTCTAAGATCCTCGTCAATGAATGACATCTTCTAAGATCATCGGTCAATGAATGACATCTTCTAAGATCCACGTCAATGAATGACATCTTCTAAGATCATTGGTCAATGAATGACATCTTCTAAGATCCTCGTCAATGAATGACATCTTCTAAGATCATCGGTCAATGAATGACATCTTCTAAGATCATCGGTCAATGAATGACATCTTCTAAGATCCTTGATCAATGAATGACATCTTCTAAGATCATTGGTCAATGAATGACATCTTCTAAGATCATCGGTCAATGAATGACATCTTCTAAGATCCTCAGTCAATGAATGACATCTTCTAAGATCCTCAGTCAATGAATGGCATCTTCTAAGATCATCGGTCAATGAATTACATCTTCTAAGATAAATGGTCAATGAATGACATCTTCTAAGATCCTCGGTCAATGAATGACATCTTCTAAGATCCTCGTCAATGAATGACATCTTCTAAGATCCTCGTCAATGAATGACATCTTCTAAGATCCTCGTCAATGAATGACATCTTCTAAGATCCTCGTCAATGAATGACAAAGTATTTAACTGAGTATTGCAAAAACTACTTCTTCATGTCATTAAGTAAACGCATTGGGAATGATTTTATTCCTGTATAATATGTGAAGTTTTCCGGCCATTCTAATCATATATAATCAAACCAGGCTATACGTAGAAATCATCTGAACATACTGCTCGTTTGAATGAGGAATGGAGAAATAAGGCAAACGCCCCACACAAAAAATGTTTTAAAACCAATAAAAATAATATTTTTTAAACCAATCAATAAAAAACTGGCAGGTATTGCAGTCCTGCTGTAAACTGTGACACAGCATCACAATGTCCTTTTCAGGCTAAATGCAGAAAACAATCCTACCCAAGTCTGCGTCGCAGCAGTCTGACCAACAACGTAGTTATCGATACTGTAAGCCTCATAGCGGAGAACCAACTGAGAAGCCTTACATTGCATTCCAAGAAATAGACCCCACTGGGAAGCCTTACATTGCATTCCAAGAAATAGACCCCACTGGGAAGCCTTACATTGCATTCCAAGAAATAGACCCCACTGAGAAGCCTTACATTGCATTCCAAGAAATAGACCCCACTGAGAAGCCTTACATTGCATTCCAAGAAATAGACCCCACTGGGAAGCCTTACATTGCATTCCAAGAAATAGACCCCACTGAGAAGCCTTACATTGCATTCCAAGAAATAGACCCCACTGAGAAGCCTTACATTGCATTCCAAGAAATAGACCCCACTGGGAAGCCTTACATTGCATTCCAAGAAATAGACCCCACTGAGAAGCCTTACATTGCATTCCAAGAAATAGACCCCACTGAGAAGCCTTACATTGCATTCCAAGAAATAGACCCCACTATTAGCCAGCTCAGTGTGGCTGTGGCCCTATCTCTCTCACTCACACACATAAACCCTCTCTGACACCACTCCGGCCATTGCTAACAAAACCAAACCTATAGCAGCCTTACATTTTGCTCAGCCGCAGCCTTGAAGTATGGAACAGCTCTGTCTATGTCCTGATTGTCCTCAACATGGTGGATGCCAAGGAACATCTGAGCCTACAAGAAGAGACACAAGTCAACACTTTGATGCACTAACTCACCAGCTAAAACACTAGCTGGTCTCGTAGAAATTGAATAATTACTGAACATAAATATTGACTGTATTAACTATTTACAGCATGTATTGTCCGGTACTGGCCGTCGAAAACCTAAAAATGGCTGTCTCGACCAAAATGGATCTCTGAAACATGCACGGGATCAACCAGTTAAAAAATGGCGATTTTTGTATTTGTTTTAGATTTTGCAGATCTACATTGCTATGCAAATTTGGTTCATTATGGATGCTGCCAGACCATGGATTCGCCGGAGTTCACGCTGGTCGACGGCTTGCACTTGTGTTTACGGAAACGTGTTATTTTCCATTTGGACTGGTTAATTCGTTTTGTGTGTTTTCTTCCGTCAGATTATCCTGGAGTAGACATCGGCTGTATGAACGGCACTACGCTTGGATATGTGTCGTGTATCATTATCTGGTTCACCCGGCTGAACTGCCACCTTATAATGAACTGCCACCTTAACTTAACTTAACGTCTTTATACTGGTTTAGAGATGGGCTCCGTCAGGTGTGTAGCGGCCCATGACACACCCTTATTGTAAAGCGAAAGCTGGTACTGCAATAACGGTACTTCAACGACCTTCTAGGTTATGGGACTAATGATGATGATTTAGATTTTGGAAAGGATTTCTTGTTTTTCACTTGGATTTGGCTTGGTTTGGTTTGGCTTCGTTCATTCTCAATCTCCCACTACCAAACCCTGAAAGGATTAAGTAGCAGAATGTAGTCCAGAGAATGGAATGCGTTGTGTCGTAGTTTACAGCTTGACTGCGATATTTGCACCTTTCGGTCCAACACATCTGACTTCAGCAAGCATTTTTTGAGTACCGAATTAGCATTCTCTCTTCGATCCCTTCTCCTTAGCCAGTCTGCCCTGTTGCAGCCTGTTATCCAGGATCATCGCGTGGAGGCGTAGAAGGGTCTTGGCAGCTCTGGTTCCCTGGCCCTGACGCTAGCAGTCAGCTATGGGTCGCTGACCACTGCAACTCATGCGCTGCTCAGCGTCTTGATCCCTCGCTTGGATTTGAAGACTCACCCATTATTGAGAATGGGGAAGTTCAGTTTCTGCAACTTATTTATGTAGATACAATAATTATGTTTTTAGTTGAAGTGACAGCCATAGCCATTATAGTAAACATCAGTAGTAGTAGTAGTATGTTTTTGGCAAATTTCTTTTTTTTCCTAACCCAAGGGACGCTGCTACAAAGTGAGTCTATATATTTTTGCTATTTTTCACCACTATCACCTTCATGTATCTCAGAAACTAACATACACACAATAACACCAAGTTTTTTTAAATCAATATATGTCTCCAGACATACACAAAAAACAAAAGACAAAAATTGGGGGAAAAAAATTAGAGGTTCTCAAAAACAACAACCAATGGTTAAATAAAGAGATGAAAGAAGAAAAAGACTAACCTCGGCCAGCCCTAGTTGTGCAGCCTTCTCCATAAGGCCTAGGCCTTCTATTTTATCGCACCCACACTCGCAGCCTGCAGTAGCCAGATTTTCTTCTGCGTCATAATTGCTACACCTCAAGAACATCAGACCAAGGTTGTACAAGGCCATGCTGTGTCCGTCCATGGCTGCCAGTCTGTAGTAATGCTTAGCCTGAAATTAACAAGTGGAATAATAATTATTTTAAAAATCCCGTCACACCATGCGGCGCATAGGAAATATGGTGTTAGGCTCACTTAGTGGATAATGGGTTCAGTTTCACGTTGGCTGCCTTTACTTCCAGGACTGAACCAGTACACATTTAAGGCTGGGTCGACTCGGGAGCCATTGCGGTCTGAAAAACCATTTCTGCTTTAAATGGGGAATGAACACAGGACCACTCAGATGCGTAGCCATAACGCTAACCACTGCGTTACAGGGCTCCCTAATAATACCTTTACCAAACCACATTCAAATGTCATCGGCAACAACATTATTTTTTAGCATGTCACGTTTTACTGGGGTTGTTGACTCTGAGAGCATGTAACCTTTTTTGTTTGTTAGTCTATAGATATGATCTGGCTACAATTTGCGTAAAGAAAATAATTAAATTGTTAGAGTCAATAATCGAAGAAAACATTGTAATGTATTTAGACAAGTTTAATCTAATCAGAAATAGTCAGCAAGGGTTTACTAGAGAAAGATCGTGCTTAACCAATCTATTAGAATTCATGGAGGAGGTTACTAAAATGATAGATAAAGCACTCTGCAGAGTCTTCTAAACCAGTATAAAGACGTTAAATTATGTTTAGATCATAATTTTAGTTCAATTTGAATTCAATATATTTTGACTAAAACTTTGATGCATGGAATTCAAGCATTTTGGACTGGATTGAAAGGCACAAATCGGCCCGAACTGAATAGCATTAACAAATATACGAAAAGTTGAATTCAAAATAAAAGACTGCAGACCTTGTCCAGGTCCTGTAGAATGCCAGACCCTGTCTCGTAGCACAGACCGAGATTGAAGCAGGCTGATGTGTTCCCAAGAGCACAAGATGATCGTAGATGATCCACTGCAGTACTGAAGTCTCCATGACTTGCAGCCTCGATACCCAAAAGACTTTCAGTTGTAGCCGTGTAGTCTGTACACATGGACTGAAACTCTTCCAATGCCACGTCCAATGCCTGGGGAAATGAAGAAAAACAATGTACTCATGGACTGAAACTCTTCCAATGTCAAGGGAAATGAAGAAAAACAATGTACTCATGGACTGAAACTCTTCCAATGTCAAGGAAAATGAAGAAAGACAATGTATACATGGACTGACACTCTTCCAATGTCAAGGGAAATGAAGAAAGACAATGTATACATGGACTGAAACTCTTCCAATGTCAAGGGAAATGAAGAAAGACTATGTACTCATGGACTGAAACTCTTCCAATGTCAAGGGAAATGAAGAAAGACAATGTACTCATGCTTGCCAAAAAACAATCTGACGACTTCAAGCAATGGGTCAACACCCAACGTCTGACTTTATTCCCTATTATGTTTGTCCCCAGCAAGAAATACTCATTATTTTTCTTCACGTGTACCTTGCATTATTGACGAACCCTTGTTTTCCAGGCCGGTGTCCTCAGCGCTCATCTTTATGGCAGTGAGACATGGTCTACCAACATGCACCAGGAAACGGCTAAACAGTTATCACATGAGGTGCCTTCACAGAATTCTAGGGGTTGGGTGGGAAGACAAGATCACCAACGCAGAGGTGTTGGAGAGAACAGACACTGTCACGGCCTTTTCCATGCTTAGTCTTTGAAGGCTCTGATGGCTGGGACACACTCGGAGGATGGATGATGGCAGAATACCAGAAGATCTTCTCTATTGGGAATTACAGTTGGGGAAAAGGTCTCGGGGTCAGTCACTATGGCTGATGTGTGCAGGCGAGATATGAATGATACAGGCATCGATTTGGAAACATAGGAACAGGTCGACGTGGATTGTGTTACGTGGAGGGGCAGGATTAAGCACGGAATACAGACAAAGGAGATACTGATTGCTGATAGGCTAACGACTGAATGTTTAGAAGACATGCCACTCCATGCGACGCAGCAAACAGTCCTGATTTTCTTTGCACACGCCTTGAAAGACGCTTCTCTGCTAGGATTGGTTTTACGAGTGACCGTCATGTGGACATCAGGAATTGGGCTGTCTTGCATTCTGTCCTTCCGAGCAGCCCGCTTTTTCTGCGCCGCATCTATGGCTCTCCTCATCGATGCAAGCAGAATTTGCGATGACAGCATGCCAGGATGAGAGGTTCCGAGCAGGCAGCAACCACAAGACAACATTGATTAGGACAATTAGTCTTCGTATCGTTTTTTCTGTCCCCCCAGCAGGCATTTGTCTGTCCTGAGCTCGCCATATAGCAGCTGCTTAGGAAAATACTTTCATCCATACACACATGTCCAATCCATCTGATCCGTGCTCTCTGCAGCAGCGTATAGATAGATGCCCGACAGATTTACCCTACCAAGGACTTCAGAGTTCTGTACTCTATCCTGTCCGCTCCTGCAAGTAAATCCTGAAAAATAAACTATAGACAAGAGTGGCTAGATCAGTGGGCCACATGCCATACAGGCCGAATATATTTCAAACACCAAGTAAATCCTGAAAAATAAACTATAGACAAGAGTGGCTAGATCAGTGGGCCACATGCCATACAGGCCGAATATATTTCAAACACCAAGTAAATCCTGAAAAATAAACTATAGACAAGAGTGGCTAGATCAGTGGGCCACATGCCATACAGGCCGAATATATTTCAAACACCAAGTAAATCCTGAAAAATAAACTATAGACAAGAGTGGCTAGATCAGTGGGCCACATGCCATACAGGCCGAATATATTTTAAACACCAAACAAAACCAGATCCCCAGGACCCAGCCAAGAAACAGGTGAACAGACCAGAGTTTGATCTTTGAGCTGAGAACAGGCCAATCCCCTCTCAACAAACATCTAAATATATCAGACCCACTAGGTGAACCAAACTGCAGATTTTGTCACGACCACGAGGAGTCAGTTGAGCACCTCCTGACTTTGTGCCCAGGGCTGGCCGATCTGCGGAACCTGCTGCTCCTACCACACCTCACCATACTCAACACATCACTACAACAATTCAGGACTTGTTCTTTTTTCCCAGGAGGCATTGGGATATCAAGAGCTGCCAGCTCACAGATAAAGGGATATACCATCCTGTTCGCCAATCCTGAACAGCTTGCGAAGACAGCTCAATGGAAATGGCTGAGCTTCCTGAAATGTCTGCTATAGATTGACCATGTTTCGCAAGCTTGTGAGAAGTAAACATTATTTGATAACATAAACTGTTCAGTGAATACAAAAAGCCTGAGACAGACAGACCAGCAGGCTCATGAGAACATGAAGTACAAATTATCATATTCTTCTTCTTTCATTCGCTTGAAAATATTGTCTATATCTGCAATGTTGTCTCTTGTATAAACTTGACTTGAAAATATTGTCTATACCTGCAATGTTGTCTCTTGTATAAACTTGACTTTAAAATATTGTCTATATCTGCAATGTTGTCTCTTGTATAAACTTGACTTTAAAATATTGTCTATATCTGCAATGTTGTCTCTTGTATAAACTTGACTTGAAAATATTGTCTATATCTGCAATGTTGTCTCTTGTATAAACTTGACTTTAAAATATTGTCTATATCTGCAATGTTGTCTCTTGTATAAACTTGACTTTAAAATATTGTCTATATCTGCAATGTTGTCTCTTGTATAAACTTGACTTTAAAATATTGTCTATACCTGCAATGTTGTCTCTTGTATAAACTTGACTTTAAAATATTGTCTATATCTGCAATGTTGTCTCTTGTATAAACTTGACTTTAAAATATTGTCTATATCTGCAATGTTGTCTCTTGTATAAACTTGACTTTAAAATATTGTCTATATCTGCAACGTTGTCTCTTGTATAAACTTGACTTGAAAATATTGTCTATATCTGCAATGTTGTCTCTTGTATAAACTTGACTTGAAAATATTGTCTATATCTGCAATGTTGTCTCTTGTATAAACTTGACTTTAAAATATTGTCTATATCTGCAATGTTGTCTCTTGTATAAACTTGACTTTAAAATATTGTCTATATCTGCAATGTTGTCTCTTGTATAAACTTGACTTGAAAATATTGTCTATACCTGCAATGTTGTCTCTTGTATAAACTTGACTTTAAAATATTGTCTATATCTGCAATGTTGTCTCTTGTATAAACTTGACTTTAAAATATTGTCTATATCTGCAATGTTGTCTCTTGTATAAACTTGACTTTAAAATATTGTCTATATCTGCAATGTTGTCTCTTGTATAAACTTCACTGTCTTTTGTAGTTCACATACAGGTCCATAAAGTTTCTCTTCCAGTGTTGTTTCTATGGGTCAGTGAGATTTTCTCTGTATATCATATTCGGGGCAGTTTTGCAGTATGTGCTCTGCTGTCTGGGGTGCCTGTCTGCATGTACACTGGGCTGAGTTGCCAATCTTCATTTTTGTGTACATGTGGCTGCGGAGTCGGTTGTGTCCTGTTCTAAGGCGCAACACAACAGTTTGTTCTTGTCTGTTCGTCTTATGGTAATGGTCTTGTGTTGGTGGCTTTCTGATTGATTTAATCATCCTTATCTTCTGTTGGTGGCTTTCTGATTGATTTAATCATCCTTATCTTCTAGTGGTGGCTTTCTGATTGATTTAATCATCCTTATCTTCTAGTGGTGGCTTTCTGATTGATTTAATCATCCTTATCTTCTGTTGGTGGCTTTCTGATTGATTTAATCATCCTTATTTTCTGTTGGTGGCTTTCTGATTGATTTAATCATCCTTATCTTCTAGTGGTGGCTTTCTGATTGATTTAATCATCCTTATCTTCTAGTGGTGGCTTTCTGATTGATTTAATCATCCTTATCTTCTGTTGGTGGCTTTCTGATTGATTTAATCATCCTTATCTTCTGTTGGTGGCTTTCTGATTGATTTAATCATCCTTATCTTTTGTTGGTGGCTTTCTGAGTGATTTAATCATCCTTATCTTCTGTTGGTGGCTTTCTGATTGATTTAATCATCCTTATCATCTGTTGGTGGCTTTCTGATTGATTTAATCATCCTTTTCTTCTGTTGGTGGCTTTCTAATTGATTTAATCATCCTTATCTTCTATTGGTGGCTTTCTGAGTGATTTAATCATCCTTATCTTCTGTTGGTGGCTTTCTGATTGATTTAATCATCCTTATCATCTGTTGGTGGCTTTCTGATTGATTTAATCATCCTTATCTTCTGTTGGTGGCTTTCTGATTGATTTAATCATCCTTTTCTTCTGTTGGTGGCTTTCTGATTGATTTAATCATCCTTTTCTTCTGTTGGTATGCAACAGGCACATTTGGTTCCTCTTCTACTGCACCCTTCCTTGGCAGGTGGTTTGCTCTCTCGTTTCCTGGTACTCCACAATGAGAAGGTATTCACTGCATGACAATCTTGCGCTGGTTAGAGTACAAATTATGAAACCAATTCAACTTTTTCAAATTATAATTTAGTTTAGTCGAAGAATCAACGCCTTTGCACACGGTTCAACCCATAAGTGCTCAGTTCTCCGTGGTTAAGCCCTCATGATCAGGTGGTGTGGGTTCAACTCCAGACTCTTCTGTCTTTTTCACGGGTGCTTAATGCGGGGTCCCCGGCATCTCGTAGTCGCCCCCTAGTCGTCTTGTCTTGACACTGGGGTCGGGCAGTTCGAGACGAGAGAGAGGATAATAAGTAACACCGTTAATCCTTACTAAAAATAGCGATAGTAAAATTAATTATGCCATCATCGTCTACGATGGACGGCGGCCTTTGCTTTGCTCAGTTCTCCTCAGCAGCACTGGTGAGGATTCCATTATAGATTGGCTAGATTTTTAACTTAACCTTAAGCGCGCCACCTTTTTTTAAAAAAAAATTTGACCTAATTAATTTTCTTAATTTTTCGCTATGTTAGTCGTCTTACAAAATTTTTAATTTTTATGTTTGTTTGTCAATAAATATGATTTTATGGCGTGTAGACACACAATAGCATAACGAACATGTGGATGTTATTGTTTTTGTTGTGTGTTTGTTAGTTTTTGAGATTCAAAAAGATGAAGTTGAAAATTTATGAAAATCTCGGAAAAAATTTGGACTCGACCGCTAGGCCTAGTCGCTTTGATAGAAAACCACAACAACGTATCGATACTGTGTTTACAATATCGACACAACTGTTAGTTTCCAATTCTTCTTCTTCTTCTTCTGCGTACACAGTCAGACAGTAACCATTATTTTCTCGAAAAAAGCGGCGGTCATCCTGAGACCCTCGCCACTACCATAGAGCTTGTCTTGCAGTTCCACTGGCAATGGCCACATCTGCTCTCTCTGATCCTCGTATGTCGGGCAGTTCTGCAGCAGATGTTCAGTGGTCATTTTACCAGTACCGCACGGGCATTCGTCGGTACACCCTATCTTCAATTTGTTGAATAGGTGGTACCTCAGTCTGTTGTGGCCAGTGCGAAGTCTGAAGACAACGACCTGCTCTCTTCGGTTCAACTGGTAATAGGCAAGTTTCCAATTCAAACGTAGTTCTTTCATCTAAACAAACAAAATAAACAGATCTACTCGATAAAGATCTTTCCCAACAACCTACTTCCCCTTTCGCAAAAAGTCGGCTTGCTCCAAACGGCGTATACCAAATTAAAACTGTTCAAAAGCCATTTGTAATCGAACATACGATACTTTAACCGGCAAAATATCATGTATATATGGAGGACATATTCAGCAGTAAAATATGGCTGTCGGGAGTGACTCCGTTAAAAAAAAAAATAATAATTGTTTCCGCACAACGTTTTTGTAGGCCGAGTTGGTTGGTTCCCTTTGGACCGTGGAGTGCCAAAGGATAATTTACAATTTTGCCCGGGCAGCAACAATTAAGTCTACTCTTTTCGATTTTCAACTACCTCGACACTGCACACGGGCTTAAAATCTATCAACTTGTAATGCCAGAACTTACTTCTGCCTCTAAATTGCCGACAGCTCCATCTTGTGTCACGCCCACAGTATCACGGCTGGCCACGCGTCGCGTCTCTTTGGGTTGTGAGACCACAGCCTGGTTGGCATTGGTGCCACTTTTAATTGTCCTGATGGTGGTGGTGCTGCCGCCTGGGGCAGTGAAGATGACTCTGAACAGCAGTCTTGATTTGTACCGTCTCCTTTCTCTATCTGTGCCCAGCAGCATGGCCGAGCCCTGAAAATGGACACACTATTATTATTATTATTTTTTAAATACTCCGACCTCTACATCTCAAGCGTCTGATTAGCATAGTGGTAGAGAACTTACTTTTCATCGCAAAGGCATGAGGTTCAACTCCCTTTATCAGCATGTTCCAGTCAACCCAGTTGTAAATGGGTACCTGGATTAGCATAGTGGTAATAATAATAATGTTCATGTAGGCATCAAAGGCCCCTTGCGTCGATCGACGACTACCATGTCCAACTGCCGAGGATGTGTCCATGCGTAGTGTGTCGACCAAAATCCTTACAGACTCCCCAGGTGGAGCCGTGTACTCCGCAGCCTTAGGATGGGGGCCGCGAGGAGTGTATGTCCGTGTCAAACTACATGTTTACACGTGTTCGGAGGCTGAGGCCTCGGACTGTGCCCACCTATTGGTCAGCGTGACCCTTGCTGTGCTGAGAACATGAGGTCGGGAGAGGTATCGTGTAACCTCCGATAAAGGGAGGGGCGGGCAGGAGGAAGTCGGCTTCAGTCCAAGCAAAAAGGTCCTTGAGTAGAGGTAACCTGGACTGAATTCTGGTGTGCAGTTAAGCGGAACGTTGAACTCGTCATGGACGGGTGGGTCTCTCCCGACTTGAACCAGGCATGAAATGCATCACAACAAACAGGATAATCAATCGAAGTCACATCAATTCCACAGAATAAAGTCCCTGATGCCACCTGGCGAAGTTGTGAAATATAATCCAAACAGGAACCACCAAACATCAGAAAACTTGACACAAACAGGAGCGAGTCGAGAGCGCAGCCATCTTACTTTTTGGTAGAGCCCTCACTTTTGATGGAAAAGGCACAATGTTCAACTCCTGTTACCAACATATTCCAGTCAACCCAGTTGTAAATGTATACCTGGATTAGCATAGTGGTAGAGCACTCACTTTTCACCGCAAAGGCATGAGATTAAATTACATCTACCATCATGTTCAAGTCAACCCAGCTGTAAATGGGTACCTTAGGCTTACAATGATGGAAGGAAAGGAACTAGCCACATGATCTCACAAACAAGCTGTGGCCTCCTACAATGAAGTCTATAACACCTCATCCCCAACAGCAGCATCTGTTATGGAGCTACTTTTACATTTACATCCTTGGGAGTGAAGAGTAACATCAGGGTCAGGTGATACACACTGAGCAAGACCTCACATCACGTCCTCGCTCGTGCTCATGAAAACAAAGCAATCTGGTCAACAAGTTGGGGATTAACACTGTAATCCTTATTATGATGAGCCTCACATTACACTACAGCTAGGAGGACCTCAGTCCCACCTTCTATCATGTGCCTCCAAACGTAAGAAGATCCGCTATAAAAAAAAACCATCAACAGTTAACCCAGCACAAGCAGCAAAAACCAGATCTAAATATTAAATGTTGCTAACAAAAAAACAACATACTGAACACAAATCATCAACCGAAGCCTTTGGCTTCCTGTGGAGCACAGACTTTCAGCAAATGAAAACAAAGTTCAGACAAGGTCTCTGCATGTTTTTTATTTCTCATGTTGTTGTTGTTTGGAAATGCCCACAATGAGTAGGTTACTCTTTTGTGCGCCCTGAAAAGGACGCTAAGTGGCGGGTTGCAGTGGTTTTCCTCACATCCTGAGCGTACTGATGAAGGTGGACCGGGGTCCTCCAGGCGGTTGTGCTATGCTTTGCTTCTTCTGCGTGTCACTCGCTACTATGGGAATCACATTGATCCCTCACCTCGTTAGCCAGGCTGCCATGAAAACAGCCCGTTTCCAGGGAAGGCTACAAGGAAGCCGAGGTGAGGGTCTTGTCCAGTACAATTTGCCTGACCAGACCTTAGTCCTCCCCTTTTATTTCTCATAAAATGTTATCTTCTTAAGGCCAGCTCTTGGCCATTCCAACCTTGACTTTCATCCCAGCCTGTTGAATATAATAGGCATGGTTGCCTGCTTAAGACAGATGTGTCGGACCGAAAGGTGCAAGTATCGCAGTGAAGCGGTAAACTAGTGACACAACGCACTACTGACTACATCCTGCTACTTGAAAAGCCCTGTTCAGAGCTTGGTAGCAGGAGATTAAGAATGAACGCAGAAGAAGGGTACGGTTGTCTTTTATTATGTGGCATCTACATTCTTGTGTTGTGTTGTTGGAGCCCGTAAGTTTGTGGATTTTTCAGAGATTGTCTGTTCATCCGCAGAAAAGACTGCCGATCTTAGTGAAAGCCGTGACATGATTTTTACTGAGTTTTTGGCCTATGAAGATTTTGATGCAGCATCTGTGGTCTAGAGTGTGTGTCGCCGGGTATGGCGAGGCGCTTCTCTTGTATCATGGAGTATCTCCCCTCATAGGGAAGGATGACTAACGTCTGGTCAGGAAGAATTTACTGTTAGTCAAGGTCAGGCAAGATGTCCTGGACATCGACCTTGACCTCCCAGCAGGGAAACCCTGGAAATAGTCTGTTTTAATGGCTGTCTGGCGAACGAGGCGGGGATCAACATGATCTCCGTGATAGAAAGCGACACATAGATGAAGCCAAGCATAGCACAACCACTTGGAGGGCTCACCTTCCATCAGCACGCTTGGTATATGAGGAAAGCTACTGCAACCCGCCACCTAACATCCTCTTCATAGTGCACAAAATGGTAATGATACTTGTGGTGGGCATTCAACAACAACATCCCCCAGAAGTCATGATGACACACCCATAGAGGAAAAATCAGAAAAAGAGAACAGAAGACCGAGACCAGGTTCTGAATCTCCCTACAACTCTTGACAGAACCACACAAATATTTCTTACCCAAGATAGGGCCTCAAGCATGCGTCCTAAGCCCTGGAACACCCCCCCCCCCCCCCCCCCCCCGAAGCCATGATGGCACACCCATAGAGGAAAAATCAGAAAAAAGAGAACAGAAGACCGAGACCAGGTTCTGAATCTCCCTACAACTCTTGACAGAACCATACAGACATTTCTTACCCAAGATAGGGCCTCAAGCATGCGTCCTAAGCCCTGGAACACCCCCCCCCCCCCCCCCCCCCCCGAAGCCATGATGGCACACCCATAGAGGAAAAATCAGAAAAAAGAGAACAGAAGACCGAGACCAGGTTCTGAATCTCCCTACAACTCTTGACAGAACCATACAGACATTTCTTACCCAAGATAGGGCCTCAAGAATGCGGCCCGAGCCCTGGAACATCCCCCAGAAGTCATGATGACACACCCATAGAGGAAAAATCAGAAAAAAGAGAACAGAAGACCGAGACCAGGTTCTGAATCTCCCTACAACTCTTGACAGAACCACACAGACATTTCTTACCCAAGATAGGGCCTCAAGCATGCGGCCCGAGCCCTGGAACATCCTCCAGAAGTCATGGTGACAAGACCAGTTCCTCTTATCGTCCTCTTCCCTGCCAGTATTGAAGTCCTGGCTCTGTTTGATGTTGCAGGTGGTTTCATGGTTGTTGTTCTGGTTGTCTCTCTTGTTGACAAACAAACTGGAAAGCAAATACATCTTATGTTATTTCTTATCTGCACCCTGACAATGAAAAGAATCAAAGGCAAAAGATTTGATTTATTTTTTTCTCTCTCTACTATTATCTAACTTGTCCTTCTTTGATTAACTGATGCTTCGTGAGGTTCATGAAGGAGGCTGCACATTTCAGGTCTGTGTCGGACCTTTAACATCTTGCCGAGCATGTTCGCTCCCTCGGGCCAGACTGCCCTTTTTTTATCTATATAAGAAGGGCAGTCCTGCAGAATATGTTCTGATGTTTGCTTGGGTGCTCCACCATCGCACGTGGCGGTGTCTCTAAGACCCATTCTGTGGAGGTGGGCATTGAGTCTGCAATGTCCCGTTCTGAGTCTGAAAATCTTTGTCTGTCCATCTCTGCCAAGTTTGTCGATGCTGTCATTTTCTGGCTTGTATTCTTTGTGATGATCTCTCCTCATGGATCATTTGATGAGTGTCGTTGCTTCTTTATAGCTCTGTGGATGGTGAGTCTGAGTGTCATCACTTCTGGCTTTTCTGAGCTCATCTACCAGAGCGGCCAAGACCCTTCTACACCTCTACGCGGTGATCCTGGATAACAGGCTGCAACAGAGCAGACTGGCTAAGGAGAAGGGATCAACGAAGGAATGCTAACCAGGTAATCAAAAATGCTTGCTGAAGTCGAATGGGTTGAACCGAAAGATGCAAATATCAAGGTGTGAACTACGACACGACACATTCTGTTCTCTGGACTAAATTCTGCTTTTTAGGCCCTTTTCAGGGTTTGGTAGCGAGTGATTGAGAACGAACAAAGTCAGGCCATATTCATATGTTAATGTCCCCGACAAGCCTTGTGGCTGTAATGTCTGCTAATGTCCCGGACAAGCCTTGTGGCTGTAATGTCTGCTAATGTCCAGGACAAGCCTTGTGGCTGTAATGTCTGCTAATGTCCCGGACAAGCCTTGTGGCTGTAATGTCTGCTAATGTCCCTGACAAGCCTTGTGGCTGTAATGTCCCTGACAAGCCTTGTGGCTGTAATGTCTGCTAATGTCCCTGACAAGCCTTGTGGCTGTAATTTCTGCTAATGTCCCTGACAAGCCTTGTGGCTGTAATGTCCCTGACAAGCCTTGTGGCTGTAATGTCTGCTAATGTCCCTGACAAGCCTTGTGGCTGTAATGTCTGCTAATGTCCCTGACAAGCCTTGTGGCTGTAATGTCTGCTAATGTCCCGGACAAGCCTTGTGACTGTAATTTCTGCTAATGTTCCTGACACAAGCCTTGTGGCTGTAATGTCTGCTAATGTCCCTGACATAAGCCTTGTGGCTGTAATTTCTGCTTATATCCCTGACAAGCCTTGTGGCTGTAATGTCTGCTAATGTCCCGGACAAGCCTTGTGGCTGTAATTTCTGCTAATGTCTCTGACAAGCCTTGTGGCTGTAATGTCCCTGACAAGCCTTGTGGCTGTAATGTCTGCTAATGTCCCTGACAAGCCTTGTGGCTGTAATGTCTGCTAATGTCCCGGACAAGCCTTGTGACTGTAATGTCTGCTAATGTCCCTGACATAAGCCTTGTGGCTGTAATTTCTGCTTATATCCCTGACAAGCCTTGTGGCTGTAATGTCTGCTAATGTCCCGGACAAGCCTTGTGGCTGTAATTTCTGCTAATGTCCCTGACAAGCCTTGTGGCTGTAATGTCCCTGACAAGCCTTGTGGCTGTAATGTCTGCTAATGTCCCTGACAAGCCTTGTGGCTGTAATGTCTGCTAATGTCCCGGACAAGCCTTGTGACTGTAATTTCTGCTAATGTCCCTGACAAGCCTTGTGGCTGTAATGTCCCTGACAAGCCTAGTGGCTGTAATGTCTGCTAATGTCCCTGACAAGCCTTGTGGCTGTAATGTCTGCTAATGTCCCGGACAAGCCTTGTGACTGTAATTTCTGCTAATGTTCCTGACACAAGCCTTGTGGCTGTAATGTCTGCTAATGTCCCTGACATAAGCCTTGTGGCTGTAATTTCTGCTTATATCCCTGACAAGCCTTGTGGCTGTAATGTCTGCTAATGTCCCGGACAAGCCTTGTGACTGTAATTTCTGCTAATGTTCCTGACACAAGCCTTGTGGCTGTAATGTCTGCTAATGTCCCTGACATAAGCCTTGTGGCTGTAATTTCTGCTTATATCCCTGACAGGCCTTGTGGCCGTAATGTCCCTGACAGGTCTTGTAGCTGTAATGTCCCTGACAGGCCTTGTGGCTGTAATGTCCCCGACAGGCATTGTGGCTGTAATGTCCCCGACAGGCCTTGTGGCTGTAATGTCCCTGACAGGCCTTGTGGCTGTAATGTCCCTGACAGGCCTTGTGGCTGTAATGTCCCTGACACAAGCCTTGTGGCTGTAATGTGGACTCCATTCTGTTAATATACTCATGCTGCCAGTTATTCATCCCTTACATGTTTTTATCTGTTCTGTTTTTATCTGTTCTGTTTTTCACTTGGATTCGCCCTTGAGAATAAGAAAGTTACTTGCAATGGACTTTCTGAAGTAGATCTGTTTAGTTTATTTATGTAGAAGTCATAAATACGTTTGTAGTGGAAACTAACAGATGCTGATCTTGTAAACATTGACTATCCGTCCTCTGGTGGACTTTGACAAAATTTCCTACACACCAGGGATGCCGAACACTTTCACCTTCATCTTCTTGTATCTCAGAAACTAATACACACACAACAAAAACAATAACACCAACAGGTTCAATATTAATTTATATCTCTACACACAATAAAATTATACCTATAGACCAACAAATAAAAATGTTACAGGCTCTAAAAGTCAACAAACATAGGAAAACGTAACGTGCCAAAAATAATGCAGTCGCAGATGAAATTGCGTTCAATTTTTAATGTGGTATGGTAAAGTTCAACTGTGACATTACAATGCTCCCGATGCACTGGCATGTGTGACGTAGCCAGGATTGGTTTCATTTGATCACGCCTTGTACAAGACACAAAACATGTCAAGACAAAACAACACTTAGGATACCTATTCAAAATCTTTGAGCTGCAGCCATGGTGTCCCTCCGTATCCACGGACCGTCTTCTTCCACTAAAGGGGCATGCAACTCTGTCATTTAGTTCTAAGGCCTCTTGTTCTTCTTCAACATAGAGACCAGCCGAGGGCCTAGGGCTGTGAACGTGATTCTTGAAAGCTGGAAATGAGACAAACTTTCTTCAGTAATGTGTTTGTAATTCAATTTGTGTTCATTTATGTATTGGTCGCACAGGTACCATGTTTATACACCGTTATCAACATACACCAGTTTATCCAACTGTAAATGGATACCAATACTTGCTGTGAGGTAGGAAAAGACAAAGAGGAAGAACACTAGCCACTCAGCCTCATAAAATAAGAACTGATGGACTAGTACAATGAAATATAACATGGGGACGAAGATGCAGCAGTGAATGAGCTGACAGCGGCTCATTGGTGGGGGCCTACATGCAGCAGTGAATGAGCTGACAGCAGTTCATTGGTGGGACCAAGAGGCAGCAGTGAATGAGCTGACAGCGGCTCAGTGAATGAGCTGGCAGCAACTCATTTGGTGGGGGCCTAGATGCAGCAGTGAATGAGCTGACAGCGGCTCATTGATGGGGGCCTAGATGCAGCAGTGAATGAGCTGACAGCAGGCAGTGGCTTATAGCTGACTTCTTGCATTAGGGTCAGCGAATCACAGCAGACCAAGACCCTATTCCGCCTCCCAGAGACAGCCCTAAAAAACAGACTGCCCAGGTGTAGTCTGGCTAAGATAATAGGGATCACAGTTGGAAGGCAAGTCTGGCACAAAAAACCCAGCAGAAACTGGATGTGAAGCCAAACAGAGCAGACATCGCAACTCGCTGTAAACTATGACACAACTTTCTTGTCAGAACAAATGCAGAAAAAGAAGACTTACTCAAGGTCAGGTGAAACATACTGATCAGGCTATGTTAGTAAGGGTTAGGTGAAACATACTGATCAGGCTATGTTAGTCAGGGTCAGGTGAAACATACTGATCAGGCTATGTTAGTCAGGATCAGGTGAAACATACTGATCAGGCTATGTTAGTCAGGGTTAGGTGAAACATACTGATCAGGCTATGTTAGTCAGGATCAGGTGAAACATACTGATCAGGCTATGTTAGTCAGGGTTAGGTGAAGCATACTGATCAGGCTATGTTAGTCAGGGTTAGGTGAAACGTACTGATCAGGCTATGTTACTCAAGGTCAGGTGAAACATACTGATCAGGCTATGTTAGTCAGGGTCAGGTGAAACATACTGATCAGGCTATGTTAGTCAGGGTCAGGTGAAACATACTGATCAGACTATGTTAGTCAGGGCCAGGTGAAACATACTGATCAGGCTATGTTAGTCAGGGTCAGGTGAAACATACTGATAAGACTATGTTAGTCAGGGTCCGGTGAAACATACTGATCAGGCTATGTTAGTCAGGGTTAGGTGAAACATACTGATCAGGCTATGTTAGTCAGGGTCAGGTGAAACATACTGATCAGACTATGTTAGTCAGGGTTAGGTGAAACATACTGATCAGGCTATGTTAGTCAGGGTCAGGTGAAACATACTGATAAGACTATGTTAGTCAGGGTCCGGTGAAACATACTGATCAGGCTATGTTAGTCAGGGTTAGGTGAAACATACTGATCAGGCTATGTTAGTCAGGGTCAGGTGAAACATACTGATCAGGCTATGTTAGTCAGGGTTAGGTGAAACATACTGATCAGGCTATGTTAGTCAGGGTCAGGTGAAACATACTGATCAGGCTATGTTAGTCAGGGTCAGGTGAAACATACTGATCAGACTATGTTAGTCAGGGCCAGGTGAAACATACTGATCAGGCTATGTTAGTCAGGGTCAGGTGAAACATACTGATAAGACTATGTTAGTCAGGGTCATGTGAAACATACTGATCAGGCTATGTTAGTCAGGGTTAGGTGAAACATACTGATCAGGCTATGTTAGTCAGGGTCAGGTGAAAAAATACTGATAAGACTATGTTAGTAAGGGTTAGGTGAAACATACTGATCAGACTATGTTAGTCAGGATCAGGTGAAACATACTGATCAGGCTATGTTAGTCAGGGTTAGGTGAAACGTACTGATCAGGCTATGTTACTCAAGGTCAGGTGAAACATACTGATCAAGCTATGTTTGTCAGGGTCAGGTGAAACATACTGATCAGGCTATGTTAGTCAGGGTTAGGTGAAACATACTGATCAGGCTATGTTAGTCAGGATCAGGTGAAACATACTGATCAGGCTATGTTAGTCAGGGTTAGGTGAAACATACTGATCAGGCTATGTTAGTCAGGGTTAGGTGAAACATACTGATCAGGCTATGTTAGTCCGGATCAGGTGAAACATACTGATCAGGCTATGTTAGTCAGGGTTAGGTGAAACATACTGATCAGGCTATGTTAGTCAGGGTTAGGTGAAACGTACTGATCAGACTATGTTAGTCAGGGTCAGGTGAAACATACTGATCAGGCTATGTTAGTCAGGGTCAGGTGAAACATACTGATCAGACTATGTTAGTCAGGGCCAGGTGAAACATACTGATCAGGCTATGTTAGTCAGGGTCAGGTGAAACATACTGATAAGACTATGTTAGTCAGGGTCATGTGAAACATACTGATCAGGCTATGTTAGTCAGGGTTAGGTGAAACATACTGATCAGGCTATGTTAGTCAGGGTCAGGTGAAAAAATACTGATAAGACTATGTTAGTAAGGGTTAGGTGAAACATACTGATCAGGCTATGTTAGTCAGGGTCAGGTGAAACATACTGATCAGGCTACGTTAGTCAGGATCAGGTGAAACATACTGATCAGGCTATGTTAGTCAGGGTTAGGTGAAACGTACTGATCAGGCTATGTTACTCAAGGTCAGGTGAAACATACTGATCAGGCTATGTTTGTCAGGGTCAGATGAAACATACTGATCAGGCTATGTTAGTCAGGGTTAGGTGAAACATACTGATCAGGCTATGTTAGTCAGGATCAGGTGAAACATACTGATCAGGCTATGTTAGTCAGGGTTAGGTGAAACATACTGATCAGGCTATGTTAGTCAGGATCAGGTGAAACATACTGATCAGGCTATGTTAGTCAGGGTTAGGTGAAACATACTGATCAGGCTATGTTAGTCAGGGTTAGGTGAAACGTACTGATCAGGCTATGTTACTCAAGGTCAGGTGAAACATACTGATCACGCTATGTTAGTCAGGGTCAGGTGAAACATACTGATCAGGCTATGTTAGTCAGGGTCAGGTGAAACATACTGATCAGACTATGTTAGTCAGGGCCAGGTGAAACATACTGATCAGGCTATGTTAGTCAGGGTCAGGTGAAACATACTGATAAGACTATGTTAGTCAGGGTCATGTGAAACATACTGATCAGGCTATGTTAGTCAGGGTTAGGTGAAACATACTGATCAGGCTATGTTAGTCAGGGTCAGGTGAAAAAATACTGATAAGACTATGTTAGTAAGGGTTAGGTGAAACATACTGATCAGGCTATGTTAGTCAGGGTCAGGTGAAACATACTGATCAGGCTACGTTAGTCAGGATCAGGTGAAACATACTGATCAGGCAATGTTAGTCAGGGTTAGGTGAAACATACTGATCAGGCTATGTTAGTCAGGATCAGGTGAAACATACTGATCAGGCTATGTTAGTCAGGGTTAGGTGAAACATACTGATCAGGCTATGTTAGTCAGGATCAGGTGAAACATACTGATCAGGCTATGTTAGTCAGGGTTAGGTGAAACATACTGATCAGGCTATGTTAGTCAGGGTTAGGTGAAACGTACTGATCAGGCTATGTTTGTCAGAGTCAGGTGAAACATACTGATCAGGCTATGTTAGTCAGGGTCAGGTGAAACATACTGATCAGACTATGTTAGTCAGGGCCAGGTGAAACATACTGATCAGATTATGTTAGTCAGGGTCAGGTGAAACATACTGATAAGACTATGTTAGTCAGGGTCAGGTGAAACATACTGATCAGGCTATGTTAGTCAGGGTTAGGTGAAACATACTGATCAGGCTATGTTAGTCAGGATCAGGTGAAACATACTGATCAGGCTATGTTAGTCAGGGTTAGGTGAAACATACTGATCAGGCTATGTTAGTCAGGGTTAGGTGAAACGTACTGATCAGGCTATGTTACTCAAGGTCAGGTGAAACATACTGATCAGGCTATGTTAGTCAGGGTCAGGTGAAACATACTGATCAGGCTATGTTAGTCAGGGTCAGGTGAAACATACTGATCAGACTATGTTAGTCAGGGTCAGGTGAACCATACTGATAAGACTATGTTAGTCAGGGTCAGGTGAAACATACTGATCAGTCTATGTTAGTCAGGGTCAGGTGAAACATACTGATCAGGCTATGTTAGTCAGGGTCAGGTGAAACATACTGATCAGACTATGTTAGTCAGGGTCAGGTGAAACATACTGATCAAGTTCACACCTCACTTCCAAGTAATCATCCCTTGGAAACAGGCTGTTTTCCACCTTCTCAGGTATGCCTCGGGATCTGAGGAGACTCTAATAGCTTCCTTCCCCGACAGTAGTGTAACTACTATGGGACAAACCTTGACTTTGTATACTGAAGTCTCTAACAACTTCATTCCCCGACAGTAGTGCAACTACTATGGGACAAACCTTTACTTAGTATACTGAAGTCTTTAACAACTTCATTCTCTGACAGTTGTTAACTAATATAGAACAAAACTAGACTTTATCAGCTTACAGAATAGTTATAAATTGTATGAGGCGCGAAGACGATCAGATACCGTCGTAGTTCTGACCATAAACGATGCCGACTAGCGATCCGCAGGAGTTGCTTCGATGACTCTGCGGGCAGCTTCCGGGAAACCAAAGTGTTTGGGTTCCGGGGGAAGTATGGTTGCAAAGCTGAAACTTAAAGGAATTGACGGAAGGGCACCACCAGGAGTGGAGCCTGCGGCTTAATTTGACTCAACACGGCCAACACTGAAATGATTGACATGCCGAGACCACTCTTCTGGAGTCTAACATGGAACTGGTGCTGGACTTAGACCCCCAGAATCTGGGGTTATGTCCCCTGTGGCTCGGTTTTGTCTGCATCCAGTGTTTGATAAAGGAATTGACGGAAGAGCACTATCAGGAGTGGAGCCTGAGACCTAAGTTAACTTACCACGCCAATACTGCAGAATGACTATCAAAAAGTACACCTTAGTGGGGTCTAATAGAGAACATGTGCTGGAATTAGACCCTCGAAAATCTTTGGGGCTACCCTTTAAGAAACTTGACTATCTCGCTAAGGGAATTGACGAAAGGGCACCACCAGGTGTGGAACCTGCGGCTTAATTTGACTGAACACGCCAATGCTGTAGAACAACTGACAAATTGAGAGCGCTGCCGTTTGGGTCTAATAATGAACGTACGCTGGTATTAGACTCACGGACGACAAGTCAGCTCAAATGAAAGAACGCTACGGAAATCGTGTTTAACTCCGCAGATTTCAAATACCTGGTCATTGACAAACAAAAGCCCTCAATAAATTCGTCTGACCAAATAGTGAACGGGTGCTGGAAATAGATCTGAAGACAGGTCAGTTTTACCCTACAAATGACAGGGCGTTGCTACGGAAAACCAGCTCAAATCGAGAGGAGCCGCAGACACTTTGGTTCACGTACCAGGCTGATAAGCCAAGGGCGCGAGGCTACCATGTGGGGGATTACGGCCGAACCCTTGAAAGCCGCAATCCCGCCCAAAATCTCAGCACCACTGCAATGGGAGGCTCCTACATGCTCGGGACCTGGGGCTTGCGCCCCAGCCCTATCAGGTAGAGCCACAGTAAGAGGTCCTTGCCGCCCGCAAATCAAAGCGGGCGGAAAACTGCTTGATACTCACCCTATACGGCGATGGGGTGCGAAAAACACCAACCAAAGACTTAGAACCTGGTCGGGGTGTCGAAAACAGTAGAGCAGCCACCACACTGTGAACTGTCAAGACTCAACCACTGACCATGAGAGTTGTCCGCACACCAGGCGATCAACATCTCTGTGACATTACCAGGCTTGTCCTCTGGCTAAATGCACTCCGGTTACGATATCTACCTCTGTACGTTATCAGCCATAACTATCATGCTGGACGCAGAAGAGATGCAGACCAGCGGACATTGCACACCTGCCCCACTGTGTCAACACCCCAGGTGGCGGGGAATGCTAGGCGTACCATCCCTGCATAGAAGCCAAGAAAATAAAGGGAAAAAGAGATACCCCACTCACATGCAAATGCTACGTTCCTGGCAGGACGTGACGATCCTGGGATACAGACACACTGGACTGCCTCTCTTCCGGGTAAACCAGCCCATCTCATATATCACATACCATCATTGCACCCTATAGACACGAGTAGTGAAGACTCGATAGTCTGGAAAGACAACTTCCATAGGAGAGAAAACTCTGATCGTAAACAACTGCTGCCTTGCAGATAGGCTGGGGACAGCCAAAGGCTAAGGAGGGCATCCCTACAGAAACGCCTGTTGAAATCGGATGCACGGGGCCGCAAGCCTAACAAAACAGTGCAACGTAAATCACAGTATGATGGCAGCACAACCTATTCGAAAAACGTATGGCGCTCATCCTGAGGAGACCCGCCAGGCAGCGATAGCGCCGGGCCTCACGCCTCGAAGGGGCCCACCCTTGACTACTGGTGGTCACCCACCCATGTGTCGTGGAGTCAAGGCACATGGCTATGGGGTAACGTCTATTGGCCAAAACTTCAAGACCCTCAGAATACTACAGTGGAATGCGGAGGGAGTCATTAACAAAAAACTTTCCCTAACACACCACCTGCATGAAGGTAAGATTGACGTGGCATGTATCCAGGAAACGCACCTCAACAATAACCATAAATTCTCAATCAGAGGATACCAGACCTTCCGTCTAGATAGAGAAGGTCACAAAGGAGGGGTCCTGATACTGACCAGAAACAGCATACCGAGTAGCGCGGTACCTGTCAATCACACCGGACAAGCAGAAATTGTAGGAGTTGACATAATGGCTCTAGAGACGAAACTCCGCATTTTCAATCTGTACGGACCACCAAACAGAGACCTATCGCTCTCGAGTATGGAGGTCAGAGACTCCAACTGCATAGTAGTTGGAGATTTCAACAGCCACTCGGAGAGATGGGGATACTCTGACACAGACAGTAGAGGTGACGAAGTGGAAGATTGGGAGATAGATGCAAATCTCTCCCTAATCAATAGGCCGGAGGATAGCCCTAGCTTCTATTCAAGAACATGGCATACCACCTCGACTCCAGATTTGGCCTTCTCCACACAGGACATACACTATAAAATAGACCGCCAGGTGCTAAACCAACTGGCAGGTAGCGACCACAGGCCGATCAGGCTAACCATTGACATGGAAGTAGGCCCACAGGAAACAAAACCGCTCCCACGTTGGAATTACAAACGAGCCGACTGGGACAGATTTGCAATCCTGACAGATGGGCTGTGTGAAACCATCAACACACGAAACACCAAAATGAAGCCCATGGTAGAGAGCCTAAGCAAGGCAATAATGCAAGCCGCCACTGAAACCATCCCAAGAGGAGCTAGGAAAAACTATAAGCCCTACTGGAATGATGAGTTACAGAAAGTGGAAGATGCAGTAACTAATGCGAGGAACATGGCAGAACGAGAAAAATCCGTGGAGGCAAACATCGCCCTCAAAGCCGCCGCGGCGAAGTACAAACACACTCTCAAGCAAACAGCAAGAGAAAGTTGGAAAAATAAAACGGAAAGTTTAAACCTGGACAAAGAAGGGAACAAGCTATGGAAGCTAGTCAGAGCCATGAACGACGAAACCCCGTCAAATAAACAAATTACTATCAAGCAAGGCGAGAACTTGATCACAGGTAAGAAAGCCGCAAACGCCTTTGTCGATCACTATGCCAGAGCAAACCACATCGAGGTCCCTGCAGATAAGCATACAGACATTAGCGAAGAGCTAAAGGGGCACGAAAACATAAATACGGCTCCTGAAGAGCACATGATGGCCAAACTAACAATGCGCGAAATGGAAGAGGCTATGAGAACACTAAAGAGAAGGAAATCTCCCGGAAAAGACGGGATAACAAACGAAATGCTGATGGGGCTGGGCCAAACAGCGAAGGAAAAACTACTATCAGTCCTGAACCAAAGCTGGAAAAGGGGTATTGTACCCCAGGCATGGAAAGATGCAATACTGGTACCAGTACCAAAAACAGGAAAGGACAAAACAGATCCGAATGGATACAGGCCCATAAGCCTACTGAGCTGTGTCGGCAAGCTGATGGAACGGATGATAAACACCAGACTGATGTGGCATCTGGAAGAAAAACGAATACTAATTCCACAGCAAGCCGGCTTTAGACAGCACAGATCCACTGAGGACCAGGTCATCCTCATAGCCCAGGAGATAGAAGATGCCTACCAGGCACAGAAACACACAGTAGCTGTTTGGGTGGACCTGGAAAAGGCATTTGACAAAGTCTGGAAGGATGGACTTAGAGTCAAGCTAAGAAGAAGTGATGTTTGTGGGAAGATGTACAAGTGGATCAACCACTACCTCAAACAAAGAACGGCCAGAGTCCAAGTACAAGGGCAGATGAGCAAAAAGGTGACACTCGAGCAGGGAGTACCCCAAGGGGGAGTACTGTCACCCACACTCTTCCTGGTATATATAAACGATATTACAGAGAATATACCAAGAAGAGTCCATAGCTCAATGTTTGCAGACGATCTGGCTATGTGGACCTCTGAAAAGAATCTCACCATAGCAAGAAATCGGATGCAAACGGCCCTAACATCGCTGGAAGAGTGGGCGAACTCATGGCTGGTCAAAATAAACGAGGAGAAAACCACGTGCACAATATTCTCGCTCTCATTAAAACCCCAAAGTACCAAATTAAGCCTAAATGGCAAAATCCTGCAGCCAAACGACAACCCAACCTATCTGGGAGTCACATTTGATCGGCGCATGACATGGAAAAGTCAGATTGAGAGAAACCGAATGAAAGCCAGAGAAAGAATGGCGATCATGAGGAAACTTGCTGGAACAAGCTGGGGAGCAGACGAAGGCATACTAAAGAAACTGTACACTGGAAGAGTGAGACCAGTTCTCGAGTATGGCATCGCGGCATGGACAACAGCAGCGAAGGCGAACTTCGATAAAGTTAACAAACTTCAAAACCAAGCTATGAGAATCATAACTGGTGGAATGAAGTCAACGCCAATTGTAGAACTTGAAAAGATTACAAAACTGCAATCCATGACCGACAGAAGAGACTGCAGAGCCCAGCTGCAGTCAGAGAAACTCCGAAGACTGACGGACCATCCAATGTACCAGAGGCTAAACAATTTGGGAACTGGGAAACTAAAGCGGAGAAACTTTGCAGAAATAGCCAAAGCAAAGATGCACGAAGATCCCATAAACGCACTAACAACACCAAAACCCATCACTACTGTACGAAAACCTACTTGGAGGCAGGATATATTTCCAGAGGTGGTAGAAAATATACCAGGTATTGCAAACAAAAACTGCCAGACCGAAAAAGAAAGGAGAGACACTACCTTAAGCTTCATAACGAAAAGCTACCCAAGCATGGACTGGACCCATGCATACACCGACGGTTCTGTAACAAACACTACACAGAACGGAGGGGCAGGAGCATTCCTGAACCTACCAAATGGCAGAAAAATAACACTGTCATTCGCTACTGGTAAGTACACGAGCAATTTCAGAGCAGAGGCAGAGGCACTGAGGGCGGCAGTGGAAGAAATGGTAACACACAGTGAAAATGAGAGCCATATAGTCCTGCTGACAGATGCTCTCGAAGTAGTCACAGCGCTAAAAAGCCAGAAAAACACTGAGCTTAATGACTTAAGAGCAGCACTCTGCAAACTGTGCCAACAGTCCGCACCAAAAAGGGTAGTGGTACAGTGGGTTCCGTCACACTGCAACATCCAAGGCAACGAGGAGGCAGACAGACTGGCAAAAGAAGGTGCAAGGCTACCACAAATAGATACCAGTATGACGTACGAAGAGTCAAAACGGCTTATCAAAGCCAGGTACATGTCCAAATGGGAAACCGAACATACTGGTTACACCAAAAACGATGCCTATTACCAGTTGAACCGAAGAGAGCAGGTCGTTGTCTTCAGACTTCGCACTGGCCACAACAGACTGAGGTACCACCTCTTCAACAAATTGAAGATAGGGTGTACCGACGAATGCCCGTGCGGTACTGGTAAAATGACCACTGAACATCTGCTGCAGAACTGCCCGACATACGAGGATCAGAGAGAGCAGATGTGGCCATTGCCAGTGGAACTGCAAGACAAGCTCTATGGTAGTGGCGAGAGTCTCAGGATGACCGCCGCTTTTTTCGAGAAAATAATGGTTACTGTCTGACTGTGTACGCAGAAGAAGAAGTATGAGCCAAAACAATACATATGTGTTTTACTGCTAAAATTAGACAAACAATGTCGCTGATGGTGACATAATTGTTATCATTCCCTGGCACATTGAAGTGGCAGGTTTGCTTGTTCTCAATCAAATGATTGGCCTGTCTTAATGTCTTATCGAAGCTGTCACTCAAAACTCTTTTTGTAATTATTATGGGCAAATAAATATGAACTAATAATTCTTCTTTCATTTGCTTGAAAATATTATATATTTATTTATTATTAATATATATATAAATAAGACTAAAATATATAAATATACACAATGTTATTTTTGGTATATACATTACTGTCTTTTGTAGTTTACATACAGGTCCATATGAACTAATTATGTCTCTTATTTAATGAACATTGATCAGATACATTTTTACTAAATACATGGAAGTCCACAGAAATAAAGACTAATACCAAGTTAAGATCGTTTCACTCCAATGTCAAGTTGGAACTGCTGTACGAAGCAGAAACCTGGAGATGGATAAAGGCAATATAGAGGAAACTCAAGTCGTTCATCAATAAATATCTACAGAGAATAATCGGTATACGTTGGCGAGACTTGGTGAGTAACGAAGACCTGTGGGAAAGGAACCAACAATAACCAGTGGAGCAACAGATCATAAGTAGGAAATGGAGTTGGATAGGACACACGCTACGGAAATCACCACACATTGCCAAACAGGCACTGTCATGGAATCAACAGGGGAAGAGCACGAGAGGTAGATAAAGAAAACCTGAAAAAGAAACTGTGAAAATGAACTTGGGTCCCTGGACCTCAACTGGAGAGAGACAGAAGGGACGAAGATGCTGAGCAGTGCATGAGCTGCAGCGACCCAAAGGTGACTGCTAGCATCAGGAACAGTGACCCAGAGCTGCCAAGACTATTCTACATCTTCATTCGGTAATCATGGATAACAGGCTGCAACAGGGCAGACTGGCTAAGGATAAGGAATCAAGGAGGTAAGGCGAAACCAGTATTTTTAAAATGCCTGCAGAAGTTGGATGTGTCAGGCCAACATGTGAAAATATCGCAGTCAAACTGTAAACTACAAAAATGCATTTCGTTCTCTGGACTACATCCTGCTAATGGCAAAGCCCTTTTTAGAGCTTGGTAGCAGAAGTTTGAGAATAAATGACAAAGAAGAAGGTTAGCAAAGATTTAAGTTACGAGAGGAGGATTGTCATTGGCTTATACCCAGAAAGGAGCAATAGGCATTGTAAAAAGACCTTAAGTTCAGTTAAGTAATATATCCACCTTTCAAGGGCATCAATTCTCTCTCTCCCATCTGTTTGTAGTTTGTTTATTCCCTTCATTCCTTCAGTGTTCACCATTTCATTTGTTCTCCAACTTTCCACGCACACTGGCACACCGTTCGAGAATCTCTAATAATACAAAATGTACTAACAAATTAAACTTGTATCAAATATTTATGTCCTTATTTGTATAGAGTTTGACTGTATTCGCGATGTATTCAAAAGAATATCAACAGCGAATGCAGTTAATGTTTGTGTTGATAACAAACTGAAGACTGACATTTGCCATTCTGGTGGTTTCTAAAATTAGAATAACATGACCAAATAGGAAAATCCCAACAAACAAACGGTTTATGCCAGCTATTCACTTTCTCCATTAAAACATCAGCACGCAAACAAAACAACAAGTAAGTACCTCTTGAGATGCTGCTGAGAAACCTCCACATTTTAGATGCTTGTTTTACATAATAATCCTTACAACTATTGTAAAACGGCGCCTGGTTTAACCTGGAGCTTCAGACGGGAACCCCGACGTTGAGGCCATATTAGTTCCCTTCCCATAATTCCCGCTAAGGTCAACTAAGCAAAAAGAAAATCAGTGGACTAACGAAACAATATTTCACTATCCATCATCATCATGAAATATGCTGAAATGACACATGAAAACACACCAGAAAAATCAACAAATATATAATAAATTAACGTTTTTATACTGGTTGAAAAGACCCTGCAGAGTCTATATAAACCAGTTGGATGGTGGCTTAACCGATGTTTGAGTCCATCTTAATAGACTTAAACACTAGAGCTAAGTAAACCCGCAGCTCTTATCTTAACAAACCGCCTGGGGAAAGGTACAAGTAATTTTAGGTAGATTTTTAGTTAGAATTTTTAAATTTTGTCCGGGCAACGGCCGTTAAGTTTGCTTTTATCGATTTCTAACTGCCAATTGATTTTCAAGGTGCTCGACACTGAAAACGGGATTCCGATCTCACTACTCAGATATCAGGGGAATTTTTACCAGAAGATCAACGTGAAAAAATCCCGGTCTCCACCGTGATTGGAATCCGCGACGTCCTGCAGCCGAGGCGGGAACCTTACCCCGAGACCACTAAGTCCTCTATTTCTTCCTCTTGGTTCGCTTGCAGAAACATCATTTGTCCTCATAAGCTTAACGGTATGTTTGAGGCTTCTCTCGTCACCATACAACTTATCCCCTTTATGGGCTGTGAAATGTCAGTTTTGCCTCTAATAAGGCTCATACACTTACGCGAAGAGCCGGGTTAATTGTCCCAGGTTAGCATCCTTTCAATCTTGAGAAACAATTTATTTCAGTGCCTGCGAGAGGCCTTTGTTAGAAGTTGCTTTTGTTTCGTCGCACATAATGTATCGACACTCTAAAGATGACGTGATCTCTCTCTCTCTCTCTCTCTCTCTCTCTCTGTCTCTCTCCCGCTCTCTCTCTGTGTCTCTCTCTCTATGTCTCTCTCCCTCTCTCTGTGTCTCTCTGTTTCTCTCTCTCTCTCTCTCTCTCTCTCCTTACACTTACGCTCAGAACCTGGTTAATCACTATGATGTCCTTAGCACACTGAAGCCATGGTGACCACTCTCCCCCCCCCCCCTTCCCATCCAAACAGTACAGCTGACAGGGACAATCTGCCACCCAACACAGTACAGCTGACAGGGACAATATACCACCCAACACAGAACAGCTGACAGGGACAATCTACCACCCAACACAGTACAGCTGACAGGGACAATCTGCCACAAAATACACAGTACAGCTGACAGTGAAAAGCTACAAGCTTTGACCAAGGATACCAAGACTAGAGATGATTGTCAAGTAGTGGCCTAAACTCTGCAGACATGGCGTTACGAAGTTGAGCAGAACATTGGCTATAGTCGTGTAGGCCCAAAGCTCATTACAATGGGCAGTCAGGACCTGAATCTGGGCGCATGATGGACAGACACATTCATAATGGTATTCACAGACACGTTAGTTTAGTTTAGTCGAAGAATCAACGTCATTAACTTAACGTTTTTATACTGGTCTAGAAGACTCATCAGAGTATGTATACAACCCGTCGAGATTGCATTACCCTACTTTAAAAGATATGCACATCCAGTCTATTCTTAAATGCATTAACTGTCTCTGCCTCCACTACCTGCTGGGGTAATGCATTCCAAGCATTCAGCATTCTCTGACTAAAAAAATATTTCCTTATAACCAATCTGGACCTCTCTTTAGTTAATTTGTAGCAATGCCCTTTTGTTCTCGTTAGGTGGTTGTATTTTGAAAAAAAAACTTGTTATAGTCTAATTTAACCTTTCCTGAGATTATCTTATAAACCTGTATTGTCACCTCGAATTCTTCTCTTTTCTAGACACTGTAGGCCGGTTTTTCTGAGTCTTTCCTCGAAAAATTCTTGAATCCCACTATTAGTTTTGTCGCTCTTCTATGTATCCTCTCCAGCATGTTTATATCCCCTCTACGATAAGGACGCCACACCTGTACACAGTACTCCAATCTAGGTTTAACTAATGCTTTACACAGTCTGACAATTACCTCCTTACTTCTATGTTTAATATTTCTTTTTATCATACCTAACATTGCATTTGCCTTATTCACTGCTACCTGGACTTTCTCATTCATTTTTTTCTGTATCCTTTATTATAACCCCTAGGTTTCCTATTCTAACATTGTTCTCGCCCATTCTGTAATTATGTTCCATATTGGATTTACCCATGTTGATGACTGTACATTTATCTATATTAAACTCCATTTGCCATTTTATAGACTTGTCTAGAATTTTGTCTAAATCCGACTTCATTCGGTTATACATTGCATACGGTTTAAATAAGTGCGGTTATTCTCCAAATTTTGTGTAGAATCTCATCCCAATGCACGAACTTGGTAGCACCAACGAGGATCACGTAATAGATTCAAGCAGTCTCCAACTCATACACACATTAATACACACTCACTCACCTTCACACTCATACCCAGTCTCATTCACCCTCGCACTCGTAAATACATTCATACAAGCACGCTCTTCCACACTTTCACACATTTACTCTCATTCCTTTTCACACATTCACTCTCATTTCTATTCACACATGTATTCTCACGCATTCACCCTCATTCATATTCACACATGTATTTTCCCTCATTCACTCCCATTCCTATTCACACATGTATTCTCACACATTTACCCTCAATCATATTCACACATGTATTCTCACACATTCATATTCACACGTGTATTTTCCCTCATTCACTCCCATTCCTATTCACACATATATTCTCACACATTCACCCTCATTCATATTCACACATGTATTATCACACATTCACCCTCATTCATATTCACACATGTATTCTCACACATTCACCCTCATTCATATTCACACATGTATTTTCCCTCATTCACTCCCATTCCTATTCACACATATATTCTCACAAATTCACCCTCACTCATATTCACACATGTATTCTCACACATTCACCCTTATTGATACACTTATACAACTTTCACACTCACACACACACACACACAATAACCACCCACCCACCCAAACCCGCCCGCCCGCACGCACACGCACACACCCACATTCTCTCTCTCTCTCTCTCTCTCTCTCTCTCTCTCTCTCTCATAGCCACATTCACGTATTCTTACATCTGGACAGACAGACAAGCAGACTGAAACAGACTTAGACAGAGAGACAAGCAGACTGAAACAGACTTAGACAGAGAGACAAGCAGACTGAAACACTTAGACAGACAAGCAGGCTAAAATACTTAGACAGACAAGCAGGCTGAAACAGACTTAGACAGACAGGCAAGCAGACTGAAACAGGCTTAGACAGACAAACAAGAAAGACACTTGGGACAACCAGGAACTTACATTTCAAACCGAGGTCATGGTTTACAATGCATGTGTCATCAGCATGCTCCTACTTTTAATTTGATCTTGATGACTCGTTCTTCAGCGTAGCTGCGTGCCTCTACTTCGTCTCCAGCGGACCTTGTCTTGGACCATGGAGACCCAGTGCGTTGTATGTGCTCCTCTAGAGTCATCTCCGATGTTGCAGCGTACATCAAGGAAGTCTCACCAACGCATTGGAGGTCTTCTCCGCGGTATCTTCTTACCTTGGGAGTCCCAGACTACTGTCGCTGTGCTACATCGACCAACGTTTCGTTGCAACAAATGACCTACCAATCTATGTTTTTCCTTGTCTGCATAGATTACCGCATCCTTCACCAGGGACAATTGTCTTATGTCAGAATTGTGGAGACCTTGCATACGTTGGTTCCAGAGAGTGATTCCGACCAAGCGTCTCTCAAGAGAGGCCTGGGTCACTCTCAATTTGTCATCAGTGATTTTGTTAGTGTCCTCGTCTCAGCACCGTAGCACATCACAGAGAGTACAGTGGAACTGAAGAGGGTCCTGGCTCGTAGGTCCTGGTCCTGGCAATCGTCTAGGACTGTGTTAATAGACTAGAAGGCTGCCCAACCCACCCAACAGTGTCTTGTCAGATCAGGTTCCAGATTATTCTCCATATTGAGAAGACGTTAAAAATAAATGTACTCGTTGACAATCTCCAACCCTACCTCAAGAGAGACTGGATAACAGGTGGTGAAGCCCGGTGATATTCTGGCAAGACAAAGCTGCAGACCGATCCAAGTGGAGATATATTCCTCGAAGAGCCACCTCAGACTTGGTGAAAAGAATCTCTTGCAACACAGAGAAGTAAAACAACAATGCCGCAAGGAAAAAGAAAACCAAAAACCCAATAGAGAGTTACCAATCCAAGGTCACACCATCCTATAGTCAGTCATGTCTGAAATGGGTTACTTTAGTCAGTCATGACTGAAAGAGGCTACTTTAGTCAGTTATGACTGAAAGGGGCTACTGTCTGCTTTCTGCGATGAATGTCAACTGGTCGACAAGGGGACGGCGTGGGCTAGTGGTTAAGTGACACGGTTCACAGCCAGAAGGTGCTTGGTTCGATCCCTATCACATCATCGGCCGATACCCCGGGGAAGCAAACCCTAAGAAAATGCAGGAGGAAGCAAATCCTTACATAAAATGTATGCTGAAATCGGATGCATTGGGCCGACAGGCGCAAATAATAACCACAGTGCAACGCATACCACCTTGGGGATTAGAGAAATAAGGCGAACATACCACACAAAAAATAATTAAACTGGTCGACATCCTTCAGCTATTAGAAACTGAATCGCCTCTCACTGATCAACTCTGGATGGATTCTGTATCACATCTGCCATGTTTTCAACAGTCTGCTGAGGAAACTATCAGTCGGAGGATAATGATATTTTGCAAACTTGACAGTTGGTATGTGCTGCTTACATAACAAGTGACATCATCTGCATCGTATGTATGTTCACTTGTTGCAGTTAGGTCCGGTTTCATTTGAACACGTCTCGTATTTCCATGAGATCCCTTAGCTTGTTGAGAAACACTTTCTCTTTCAGTATACCCCGTTGGAAGAAATCTGGTAGGGCAAGGTTAGGCGACCTTAGTAGCCAAAAGTCCCTTAGAAATTACACGATCTTCAAAGAAGGAAGCAATGTCAGCCATGCTGATATTTGAGGTGTGGCATGTGGCTCCATCTTGCTGAAAATAGACAGTACACAGTTCCTCGTCATCCAACTGGTTCACAGTATGCCCGTGTCAAATTATATTGTGTTCATTGGTTTACAAGTTGTAAGGGAAAACCATGGGCGGGTAGCGAGTGGGACACACACAGTATACAGACACACACAGTATATAGACACACACAGTATATAGACACACACAGTATACAGACACACACAGTATATAGACACACACAGTATATAGACACACACAGTATATAGACACACACAGTATATAGACACACACAGTATATAGACACACACAGTATATAGACACACACAGTATATAGACACACACAGTATATAGACACACACAGTATATAGACACACACAGTATATAGACACACACAGTATATAGACACACACAGTATATAGACACACACAGTATATAGACACACACAGTATATAGACACACACAGTATATAGACACACACAGTATATAGACACACACAGTATACAGACACACACAGTATATAGACACACACAGTATATAGACACACACAGTATATAGACACACACAGTATATAGACACACACAGTATATAGACACACACAGTATATAGACACACACAGTATATAGACACACACAGTATATAGACACATACAGTATATAGACACACACAGTATATAGACACACACAGTATATAGACACACACAGTATATAGACACACACAGTATATAGACACACACAGTATATAGACACACACAGTATATAGACACACACAAACACACTCACGCAAGCTCGTGTGAGCACACACACTTTGCAACATTAGTTAAACATAGATTAGAGTACTGTGTACAGGTGTAGAGTCCTTATCATAGAGGAGATATAAACATGCTGGAAAGGATACAAAAAAGAGCGACAAAGCTGATAGTGGGATTCCAGAATTACAGTTATGAGGAAAGACTCAGAAAAACCGGCCTACAGTTTCTAGAAAAGAGAAGAATTCGAGGTGACTTAATACAGGTTTAAGATAATCAAAGGAATGAATACATTAGACTATAACAAGTTTTTCAAAATACAACCACCTACAAGAACAAGAGGGTATAGCTACAAATTAACTAAAGGAAAGTCCAGATTAGATATTAGGAAATATTTTTTTTGTCAGAGAGTGGTGAATGTTTGGAATGCATTGCTACAGGAAGTAGTGGAGGCAGAGACAATTTATGCATTTAAGAATAGATTGGATGCGCATTGATTTTAGAGCAAGGAAATGTCAATGAAACTGGTTGTATACAGACTTTAGAGTCTTCTAGACCAGTATTAAAAACATTAGGTTAAGTTAAGTTATGTAATATGAACTAATTAAGGTTTTCACACATCAAGGCATTTCACTATAAAATTTTATTGAATTGCATTTAATGGTTTAAAAGTTATAGGGAAAAACCAGATGCCGGTAGCGAGTGGAACACTGTGTATTTCTAGACAAGCTCTGAATGTATTACAATGTTTGATCATTCATTCCCATCTGTACATCAGATCGCATGTCTAATGTGTACATTCTCATGTTTCTAGACTGTACGCATGCAGATATGGAAACCCTGCATTAGCCAACAACTGTTACGTAGGGGCGCCACAAGTCAGATATCTCATTTGGGTCGTAGTTATTCAGTGCTTTAGTAATGTCTATGGGCTGAAAGAACTCCAGGCGATGGCTGCAAATGAAAGAGAAGAAATTTGTAAAATATCATGTAAAACATCATGTAAAACATCATGTAAAATATCATGTAAAGTAGCATGCAAAATATCATGTAAAACATCATGTAAAATATCATGTAAAATATCATGTAAAGTAGCATGCAAAATATCGTGTAAAATATCATGTAAAGTAGCATGCAAAATATCATGTAAAATATCATGTAAAATATCATGTAAAGTAGCATGCAAAATATCATGTAAAATATCATGTAAAACATCATGTAAAATATCATGTAAAACATCATGTAAAATATCATTTAAAATATCATGTAAAACATCATGTAAAATATCATTTAAAATATCATGTAAAATATCATGCAAAATTCCATTGCCATCTGATAGAGACATAACTATCAGTGCCCAACCAATTGCTGCCTTAAATAGTGTTATTTTTCTTTACGGAAATAACACTTTAAAAAGTCTACCCTTTACACATTGCGATGACATCGTGAGGCAAAATGCTTTTATTTAGAGACAAAAATTGTATTCAATAAATGATTGATAATGTGAAGCTGTACTTGCACAGCAAGATAAAAAAATCAGATCAGCGGGCGGGTGTGAACATTGACAGATTATGTAAGGGACGAAAGATATAAAAATTATATCTCGTTATGAGAGCATTGACAATGTAAGGGACAAACGATATAAAAATCATATCTCGCTGATAGTCTCTCTAGGGGGACCAAATTCAACCAATGAAATCAGGTGATAAATCTCATTAATAGATACTGACTTAGTTTTAGACAATCGACGTTTACAGGGCCGCATGCCCATCTGCACGTGCAACTCTGGGGTGAGTTGGATGTAGCCGAGAGGAAGATTTCCTGCTTAGTGGCCTAGGTTCTAGTGACTTACTACTCTTGGAACAAGTGCTGCGGAGGGTGGTTAACCAATGTGTGAGTCCATCTTAATAGGCTCAAATACTAGAGGAAAGTAGACCCACAGCCTGTTAGGTGCCATCTATGTTGCTCTTAACAAACCACTTAACCATGGCTGGTGTTATACCGTGTCACAAGGTTAGTTGCGGTCTTATGACATGCTCTCTGTGGGGCTATTCTTATCTTTGTCATACGCAAAGACCCAGACGAACCAATCAGAACTATAAATACTGTTGTTAAGAAAATACAGATGGGTTGCGCATGTTGTAAGCATACCTGAACAATAAAAAAATGTGGCGTAAGCTCCGGCGACGGTTCACCCAAATTGCTGCATCAATTTTGGTGATGGCATCTTCTGACGCAACAATATGCGCCTGACCTGGTCTCGGAAGATCTTTCATTAGCTCACGTCATTCTTCAAACATCGTTGTCCAGCTCTTCACTGTTGTCTTCTACACACTTGTGTTACCATACACTGCCTGCATTCTGCGATGAATGTCAACTGGTCGACATCCTTCAGCTGTTAGCAATCGAATCACCGCTCACTGATCAACTCTGGACGGATTCCGTATCACACCCGCCATGTTTTCAACGTTCTGCTGAGGAAACTATGAGTCGGAGGATAATAAAATTTTGCAAACTTGACAGTTGGTTTGTTCCATTTACATCAGAAGTGACATCATCGTCAGTATTTTCACTTGTTGCAGTTTGGTCCGGTTTCATTTGAACATGCCTCGCATTACATATGGTACCGCTGTTGAGTGTAGGGGAACTGATGCGCTAGTCTAGTCGAACACAAAATACTGACCAGGATGTCGCGTCAGGGTCATGTACAATACACTGACCGAGACCACAATCTGTCTTCCATGTAGGGTTCTCTAGAAACAGGCTGTTTTCAAGTCAGTCTGGCTGACGAGATGTGGATCGATGTCATCCCCGTAGTAGTGACCACCACATAGATGAAGCCAATCATAACACAGCTGCCTCGAGGAAGTTGTTCCACCTTCACGAGCATGTTCGGGATGTGAGGAAAGCTACTGTAACCCACCACTAAACGTCCTTTTCAGGTCGCACAAAAGAGTAAACCTACTCAGTGTGGGCATTCTTCTTCTTCTTCTTCTGCGTACGCAGTCAGACAGTAACCATTATTTTTTCGAAAAAAGCGGCGGTCATCCTGAGGCTGTCGACACTGCCATAAAGCTTGTCTTGCAGTTCCACTGGTGATGGCCACATCTGCTCTCTCTGATCCTCGTATGTCGGTCAGTTCTGCAGCAGATGTTCAGCGGTCATTTTACCAGTACCGCACGGGCATTCGTCGGTACACCCTATCTTCAATTTTTTGAATAGGTGGTACCTCAGTCTGTTGTGGCCAGTGCGAAGTCTGAAGACAACGACCTGCTCTCTTCGGTTCAACTGGTAATAGGCATCGTTTTTGGTGTAACCAGTATGTTCGGTTTCCCATTTGGTCATGTATCTGGCTCTGATAAGCCGTTTTGACTCTTCGTACGTCATACTGGTATCTGTTTGTGGTAGTCTTGCACCTTCTTTTGCCAGTCTGTCTGTCTCCTCGTTGCCTTGGATGTTGCAGTGTGACGGAACCCACTGTACCACTACCCTTTTTGGTGCGGACTGCTGGCACAGTTTGCAGAGTGCTGCTCTTAAGTCATTAAGCTCAGTGTTTTTCTGGCTTTTTAGCGCTGTGACTACGGCGAGAGCATCTGTCAGCAGGACTATATGGCTCTCATTTTCACTATGTGTCACCATTTCTTCCACTGCCGCCCTCAGTGCCTCTGCCTCCGCTCTGAAATTGCTTGTGTACTTACCAGTAGCGAATGACAGTGTTATTTTTCTGCCATTTGGTAGGTTCAGGAATGCTCCTGCCCCTCCGTTCTGTGTAGTTTTTGTTACAGAACCGTCGGTGTATGCATGGGTCCAGTCCATGCTTGGGTAGCTTTTCGTTATGAAGCTTAGGGTAGTATCTCTCCTTTCTTTTTCAGTCTGGCAGTTTTTGTTTGCAATACCTGGTATATTTTCTACCACCTCTGGAAATATATCCTGCCTCCAGGTAGGTTTTCGTACAGTAGTGATGGGTTTTGGTGTTGTTAGTGCGTTTATGGGATCTTCGTGCATCGTTGCTTTGGCTATTTCTGCAAAGTTTCTCCGCTTTAGTTTCCCATTTCCCAAATTGTTTAGTCTCTGGTGCATTGGATGGTCGGTCAGTCTTCGGAGTTTTTCTGACTGCAGCTGGGCTCTGCAGTCTCTTCTATCGGTCATGGATTGCAGTTTTGTAATCTTTTCAAGTTCTACAATTGGCGTTGACTTCATGCCACCTGTTATAATTCTCATGGCTTGGTTTTGAAGTTTGTTTACTTTATCGAAGTTCGCCTTCGCTGCTGTTGTCCATGCCACAATGCCATACTCGAGAACTGGTCTCACTCTTCCAGTGTACAGTTTCTTTAGTATGCCTTCGTCTGCTCCCCAGCTTGTGCCAGCAAGTTTCCTCATGATTGCCATTCTTTCTCTGGCTTTCATTCGGTTTCTCTCAATCTGACTTTTCCATGTCATGCGCCGATCAAATGTGACTCCCAGATAGGTTGGGTTGTCGTTTGGCTGCAGGATTTTGCCATTTAGACTTAATTTGGTACTTTGGGGTTTTAATGAAAGCGAGAATATTGTGCATGTGGTTTTCTCCTCGTTTATTTTGACCAGCCATGAGTTCGCCCACTCTTCCAGGGATGTTAGGGCCGTCTGCATCCGATTTCTTGCTATGGTGAGATTCTTTTCAGAGGTCCACATAGCCAGATCGTCTGCAAACATTGAGCTATGGACTCTTCTTGGTATATTCTCTGTAATATCGTTTATATATACCAGGAAGGGTGTGGGTGACAATACTCCCCCTTGGGGTACTCCCTGCTCGAGAGTCACCTTTTTGCTCATCTACCCTTGTACTTGGACTCTGGCCGTTCTTTGTTTGAGGTAGGGGTTGATCCACTTGTACATCTTCCCACAGACATCACTTCTTCTTAGCTTGACTCTAAGTCCATCTTTCCAGACTTTGTCAAATGCCTTTTCCAGATCCACCCAAACAGCTACTGTGTGTTTCTGTGCCTGGTAGGCATCTTCTATCTCCTGGGCTATGAGGATGACCTGGTCCTCAGTGGATCTGTGCTGTCTAAAGCCGGCTTGCTGTGGAATTAGTATTCGTTTTTCTTCCAGATGCCACATCAGTCTGGTGTTTATCATCCGTTCCATCAGCTTGCCGACACAGCTCAGTAGGCTTATGGGCCTGTATCCATTTGGATCTGTTTTGTCCTTTCCTGTTTTTGGTACTGGTACCAGTATTGCGTCTTTCCATGCCTGTGGTACAATTCCCCTTTTCCAGCTTTGGTTCAGGACCGATAGCAGTTTCTTCTTCGCTGTTTGGACCAGCCCCATCAGCATTTCGTTTGTTATCCCGTCTTTTCCGGGAGATTTCCTTTTCTTTAGTGTTCTCATTGCCTCTTCCATTTCGCGCATTGTTAGTTTGGCCATCATGTGCTCTTCAGGAGCCGTATTCATGTTTTCGTGTCCCTTTAGCTCTTCGCTAATGTCTGTATGCTTATCTGCAGGGACCTCGATGTGGTTTGCTCTGGCATAGTGATCGACAAAGGCGTTTGCGGCTTTCTTACCTGTGATCACGTTCTCGCCCTGCTTGATAGTAATTTGTTTATTTGACGGGGTTTCGTCGTTCAGTGTGGGCATTCAATAACAACAACAACAACAACAACAACAACAGAGGTACGAGGTTCAGCTTTCATTACGTCACACTTTGAGTTGGGAAAGATATAACCAGCAAGGAAGGGAAATGGCCACCCCATCTCAAATAGGCTGTGGCTTAGTCCATGAAGTTACCTCCATCCCTGACAGCAACTGTTGCCATGGGACCCACCCTTAAATTTCCCTTTAGAGATTTAACTACAGAGGTTCGGGGCTCAAGTCTCATTACCTCACGCTTCGGAGAGGAAGACTAACATCTGGTCAGGCAAAATATACTCATCAGACATGTTAGTCAGGGTCAGGCAAAATATACTGATCAGACCTGTTAGTCAGGGTCAGGCAAAATATACTGATCAGACCTGTTAGTCAGGGTCAGGCAAAATATACTCATCAGACATGTTAGTCAGGGTCAGGCAAAATATACTGATCAGACATGTTAGTCAGGGTCAGACAAAATATACCCATCAGACATGTTAGTCAGGGTCAGGCAAAATATACTGATCAGACATGTTAGTCAGGGTCAGGCAAAATATACTGATCAGACATGTTAGTCAGGGTCAGGCAAAATATACTGATCAGACATGTTAGTCAGGGTCAGGCAAAATATACTGATTAGACATGTTAGTCAGGGTCAGGCAAAATATACTGATCAGACATGTTAGTCAGGGTCAGGCAAAATATACTGATCAGACATGTTAGTCAGGGTCAGGCAAAATATACTGATCAGACATGTTAGTCAGGATCAGGCAAAATATACTGATTAGACATGTTAGTCAGGGTCAGGCAAAATATACTGATCAGACATGTTAGTCAGGGTCAGGCAAAATATACTGATCAGACATGTTAGTCAGGGTCAGGCAAAATATACTGATCAGACATGTTAGTCAGGGTCAGGCAAAATATACTGATCAGACATGTTAGTCAGGGTCAGGCAAAATATACTGATCAGACATGTTAGTCAGGGTCAGGCAAAATATACTGATCAGACATGTTAGTCAGGGTCAGGCAAAATATACTGATTAGACATGTTAGTCAGGGTCAGGCAAAATATACTGATCAGACATGTTAGTCAGGGTCAGGCAAAATATACTGATTAGACATGTTAGTCAGGGTCAGGCAAAATATACTGATTAGACATGTTAGTCAGGGTCAGGCAAAATATACTGGCCAAGACCCTCACCTTGTCTTCCTCGTAGCAAACCTTGGAAATAGGCTGTTTTCATGCCGGCCTGGCTAACTAGGTGAGGGATTAGTGAGTGACATGCAGAAGAAGCCGAGCATAGAACAACCGTCTGGAGGACACCGGTCCACCTTCATCAGCATGCTCGGGATGTGAGGAAAGCTACAACAACCCGATACTTAACGTCCTTTTCAGGGCGCACAAAAGAGTAACCTACTCATTATGGGCATTCGCAAACAACAACAATAACAACAAAAACCTCACGCTTCAATCAATCCAATTGTAAATTGGCACCTGACTTGCTGTCAGGCAGATAGGAAGAAACAGACCACAGGAAGAAACAGACCACAGGAAGAAACAGACCTCAGGAAGAAACAGGCCACCCCACTTCATAAACATGTTATGGCTTTGTGCAATGAAGTCTCCAACACTTCATCTCCAACAACAGTTTTTGCTGAGGGACTACTTTTACCTTTACTAACGTTGTGTCTTCACTTACAAGTCTGGTTGATTCAGATTGGAGGCTGGATAGAGGGATTCATACTCTCTGTTATCTCCCTCTCCATGAATAGCGTATGCATTAAACTTGGTTACGCCAGGCGGTAAATAACCCAGTGGGATGCTGGCATGCCCTGTCCATCTGTTACCGTTAATAGTTGCACTGAATGTTGTCAATGGAAGCTTTTCCTGAGTTCATGAATTGAAAGATACAATAATGTAGAATATATTTGATAACCCACTCTAATAGGTTATTTAACGTAATGTATGATATACCTACTCTGTTATTTCTTGAATGTGTGTCTGTTTATCTGTCATGTGTACTAGAGATTTGATTGGCTGATCGAATCTCCATCATAACTGGGTTGTGTGCAGTTAAAACAAAATTGGGCGACTACAGTACAAGACTCCACCTGGGATAATTCTGAAAATTTTATTTTTTTAAAAACAACCTCACTGCCCATCTCCTCTGACTTAATTGCCTATTTCACTCTTTCATAGGTTTTAATACAGTTCTGAATCTGAAACACGAACACGTTTGGACAAGTTGAGAGGGTAGAAAATACTGGTTGTGGGTGAGGGTGTTGGGGGTGAGGGGGGTGAGGATGTTGGGGATAAGAGTGCTGAGGGTGAGGGTGTTGGGGGTGAGGGTGTGGGGGTGAGGATGTTGGGGGTAAGAGTGCTGAGGGTGAGGGTGTTGGAGGTGTAGATGAGCACTGGAGAAATAGGTGTGGGGAGGCATGTTGAATGGAGAAAGAAGGAGCAGTATGAAGAGTGGGGAAGTGATGGGAAGGTTGAGTGGGGAAAAGATGAGTGGGTTTGAGAGTGAAGAAGATGGACAGGATGATGCACCAGTTGAAGGTGACATTCCTACCCTATGCCCTAATTGCCTACCCCCTCCCCCCCCCCCCCAGGCCTAGTTATCAAGTACAAATTGCAACAACAAAAAGAGCATACTACGAATAGCCTTTGGCTACCTGGCAGAAGACATACAACTGTTTGAATACCTGGACTCTAAGTAAGTAATGAATACAGCTTACCTGGACCATGTTTCTTTGCCCGTTTAAAATAAGAAGCAGATGCTGGCCATGGCTGTAAACAAAAAACACAAATAATGTAAACAACGTTAAATTCCTAAAAGAGCCAAACAGAAACATAATTATTAATACTCTAATTTTAGATAACATCCATTGTCCATACGCGCTAAATCGTTTTCACTTCAGCTGTCTGCATTGTCTTCTCAGGATCGGGTGACAGGACAAACAGCCAAACTCTGAAAACTTTAGTGAGTCAAACACGTCAAAGTCAAACACGCCAAAGTCAAACACATTAAAGAGGGGACGGCGTGGCCTAGTGGTTAAGTGGCACGGCTCACAACCAGAAGGTGCTGGGTTCGATCCCCATCACAGCACCGGCCGTTACCCCGGGGAAGCAAACCCTTAGAAAATGCAGGAGGAAGCAGACCCTTACATAAAATGCATGCTGAAGTCAGATGCACTGGGCCGACAGGCGCAAAATAAAAACCACAGTGTAATGCACATACGCCTTGGGGAATAGAGAAATAAGGCGAACGCAAAAAAAAAAAAAAAAAAAAAAAACACATTAAAGTCAAACATGCCAAAGTCGAACATGCCAAAGTCAAACATGCTAAAGTCAAACATGCCAAAGTCAAACATGCCAAAGTCAAACACGTCAAAATCAAACACGTCAAAGTCAAACCTGCCAAAGTCAAACACGTCAAAGTCAAACATGCCAAAGTTAAACACGTCAAAGTCAAACATGCCAAAGTCAAACACATCAAAGTAAAACACGTCAAAGTCAAACACGTCAAAGTCAAACATGCCAAAGTAAAACGTGCCAAAGTCAAACATGCCAAAGTCAAACACGTCAAAGTAAAAAATTCCAAAGTCAAACAGGCCAAAGTCAAACATGCCAAAGTCAAACATGCCAAAGGGGATCAAGATGCTGAGCAGCGCATGAGCTGCAGTGGTCAGCGACCCATAGCTGACTACTAGCTTCAGCGCCAGTGAACCAGAGCTGCCAAGACCCTTCTACACCTCCACGCGGTGATCCTGGATAACAGGCAGCAGCAGGGCAGACTGGCTAAGGAGAAGAGATCGAAGAGGGAATGCTAGCCCGGTACTAAAAAAATGCTTGCTGAAGTCGGATGTGTTGTACCGAAAGGTGCAAATATCGCAGTCAAGCTGTAAACTATGACACAATGCATTCCGTTCTCTGGACTATATTCTGCTACTTAAGCCCTTTCAGGGTTTGGTAGTGGGAGATTGAGAATGAACGAAGAGGCAGAAGAAGAAGAAGAAGAAGAAACACGTCAAAGTCAAATATGCCAAAGTCAAATACGCCAAAGTCAAACATGCCAAAGTCAAACACGTCAAAGTCAATCACGTCAAAGTCGAACATGCCAAAGTCAAACACGTCAAAGTCAAACATGCCAAAGTCAAACACGTCAAAGTCAAACACGTCAAAGTCGAACATGCCAAAGTCAAACACGTCAAAGTCAAACATGACAAAGTCAAACACGCCAAAGTCAAACATGCCAAAGTCAAACACGTCAAAGTCAAACACGTCAAAGTCGAACATGCCAAAGTCAAACACGTCAAAGTCAAACATGCCAAAGTCAAATACGTCAAAGTCAAACATGTCAAAGTCAAACACGTCAAAGTCGAACATGCCAAAGTCAAACACGTCAAAGTCAAACATGCCAAAGTCAAACACGTCAAAGGAGGGGGACGGCGTGGCCTAGTGGTTAAGTGGCACGGCTCACAACCAGAAGGTGCTGGGTTCGATCCCCATCACAGCACCGGCCGTTACCCCGGGGAAGCAAACCCTTAGAAAATGCAGGAGGAAGCAGACCCCTACATAAAATGCATGCTGAAGTCGGATGCACTGGGCCGACAGGCGCAAAATAAAAACCACAGTGTAACGCACACACGCCTTGGGGAATAGATAAATAAGGCGAACGCAAAAAAAAAAAAAAAAAAAAAAACACGACAAAGTCAAACACGTCAAAGTCAAACACGTCAAAGTCAAACACGTCAAAGTCGAACATGCCAAAGTCAAACACGTCAAAGTCAAACACGTCAAAGTCAAACATGCCAAAGTCAAACACGTCAAAGTAAAACACGTCAAAGTCAAATACGTCAAAGTCAAACATGCTGAACATCTATATTTTTCTGGAAATAGCTCAGATAAGATAGATGAGCTGTGTTGTTTGCATGGCAGATGAGTCCATCCTCCGCAACAGCTGCTGTACGCTGATCTCAAGATAGGCAGACGCTCTTCAGGGAGACTACAGAGACTCGCTGAAAGATCTCTGAAAAGCGTTGACGTTGACGTCATCACCTGGGAGTTGCTTGCACAGAACCATTTGACTTGACTTCCTTCGTTCTCAATCTATCACTATCAAGTCCTGAAAAGGGCTTAAGCAGCAGAATGTTCTCGAGAGAATGGTATACGTTGTGTCGTAGTTTACAGCTTGACTGCGATATTTGCACCTTCCCGTCCGACACATGCATTTTTGGGTTACGGCTTAGCCTTCCCTCTTCAATCCCTTCTCCTTAGCCAGTCTGCTCTGTTGCAGCCTGTTACCCAGGATCACCATGGAGAGGTGTAGAAGGGTATTAGCAGCTCTGGTTCGCTGGCCCTGACGCTAGCAGTCAGCTAAGGGTCGCTGACCGCTACAGCTTATGTGCTGCTCAGTGTCTTGCACACAGAACTATTTCACCTGGCACGTCAGCATCACACACTGTGCTCAAATCACAAATAGAAAATCCTTCGCAAATTCTCAGAGAAAGCATCCTGCCTGAAAGAACAGAATGCACTGTGACTCCATGGCTAACTACCAGCGTGTGTGTCTCAAGTAAGGCAGGATCTGCTTTTCGAAAATTAGTCCCAGTCATATGAGCCCCTATCTCACAGCACATGTCTTATACTGTATCCGTCTTCGCTTACGATGAACAACTATTTGTATTATTATTATGAGGACTACTTTTATGTTTCTTGTGAATTATTATTTCTGCAAGAAGGGGTAACCTGTGCCCTACTTTCCTGTTTAATTTAGACTTTATATTTGTCGTTATACTAAGATCAAGACTTAAGTTTCTTTGTAAGGCTATTTTATCTCCGCACTTTTGTCTCATATCTGTCTTGTGAGGTCAATATTATTCTCCCTTCCTGTGTGAGTTTGCAGCTTTGTGGGATGTGTTCCACGGTCATGGTATGCTCCCCACATGGGCACCTGTCATCTGTCCCAATCCTCATTTTGTTGTAAAGATGACTCTTGAGTCTGTTATGCCCAGTTCTCAGTCTAAAGATGATGACTTGCTCTTCTCTAGTTAAATCTTCTTTCCAGCGTTCCAAAAATAAGAAGAAATCGTCTTTCCAGAAGATGGTGTATTGATCAGCTCATTTGCCCCTGAATAAAATTTGCTTTAATTGTGATCTTTGTCTTTATGAGGTGTTAGCGATCTCACATTTCAAAGGCTCGGCCATATGAGGGCGGTAGCCATCTCTTCTCCTTCGCCGCTTTTACTTCCCGAACTGAACCAGTACCCATTTAAGGCTGGGTCATTGTGGTCAGAAAAAACATTTCCGCCTCAACTGGGTAATGAACCCAGGACCACTCAGATGCGCTAACCACTGCGCTACGTGGCTCCCACTCATTATGAATGATGCTCAGATTTGTTTGTTGGGAAGCTCCTCCACACTTTCCTAGTCTGTCTGCAGATGCATTGCCTTCATTATTACACAGGAAAGGTTCGTTTTTTTGTTGTTGTGTGTGTGGAATATAATATCTACAAGATAACGTAGTTGCCCCTATTTACAAACCTCCTTAGACACTTCTGTTGAACTACATGACAGGTTACAGACCAACTATTCTTTGCTTCTAAGTCGAGGTCCGGTAACACACTGGCAACCAACTAATATGCGGGACTGTCTACGATAAACATCGGAGTACTTACAGCGAATCATATAATCATGGATTATTTAACACAGGTTGATCAGAAAGATTACAAACTCTAACAGTAGCTGCGGCACGATTTGGATTTTTGTCCTGCAAGCTAGAATTATTTTCTGATTGGACGAACAAACACAAACGTTCTAATAATAGCTGCAGATCAATGAGTTTCCCAGAATATAACTTTAGAAATATTGTGTGATATCAAATGTAAAGATAATACCATAGCAGGCACTGCTGTTGGGGAGGAAGTGCTGAAATCGTCATTGTACTGGGGCTGTAGATACAGCAGTTGGTAGCATCAGTCATTGACGCATACCTGACCAAGACCCTATTCTGCCTTCAAGTGACAGCCCTGGAAACAGACTGCAACTTTGCAGCATGATGAAGATAATAGTAATTGTAGAAGGAAGGTTAACCCTGCCCATAAAGTGACGTGCTGACACCGAATGTGTCAAGTCGGAAGATACTGCAGCCTCACCGTAAACTGCAACACAATGTTCTGTTTAGGACAAAGCCCAAAGAAAAAGAAGAATTGAAGATAGCAATGAAAAAGTAGATGACACAGGACAAAATATTGCACATTCTCAAGTTATCCTGCGACATAATTGAACAGACGAGATGACTTACATGGCCCATGCCAGAAGATTGCACAATACCTCTGAAAACTGCACACAGATAGGCAAGCACTTTACAAACAACAAAAAAACACCAAAGAAAAAAAATTGTTTAAAGCCAGGTCCAGATTAGATGGTAGGAAATATTTTGTTAGTCAAAGAGGGGTGAATGCTTGGAATGCATGTCACAGAATGTGGTGGAGGCAAGGTCAGTTATTGCATTCAAAAATAGATTGGATGCTCACAGTTATTTTGTTGTATTGGTGGAAGGGAATAAACTGGTTGTATACAGACTCTGAAAAGCCTTCTGAATCAGTATAAAGAGGTTAAGTTAAGAGTAATTTAGCTGAATATACATGTACATTAGTTTTGTTTAGTCAAAGAATCAACATCACTGCACACGGTTTAACCATGACCACGGTTTAACCATGACCACGGTTTAACCATGACCACGGTTTAACCATGACCACGGTTTAACCATGACCACGGTTTAACCATGACCACGGTTTAACCCATAAGTGCTTTGTTCTTCTCCATATTTTTTGGAAAAACTCAGCACAATGCACGAACTCCGTAGCACCGGCAAGGAACCCATAATAGGTTGGGTAGATTTCTAACATCATTTAGAATTTTAACAATTCTACGCGGCAGAATTTTTTTTTTTTTTTTTTTTTTTGCGCGCGGATCCACAAGAACGCAGCACACAAACTATAGAATGTACTCATATAGATCAGTACTCACGGACAAAGTTCAACTTCCAAATATTGGTCCCTGGCATTCAGGAAGAACGCCTCAACCACTGAAAGGAAGATTAATGTAGTAAAGGTTTTGTTATCGTGTGTTGAGATAGTCAACATCACTGCACTACATGTAAACCAAAGGAGCTCAATCTTTTTCATCAAGTAAGGCTGGTTCCTTCTTCTTCTTCTTCTTCTTTTCTTCTTCTTCTTCTTCATCTTCTTCAATCAACTGATGCTGAGCTTCTAGCTCGGTGAGGTTCAAAAAGGAAACTGTGTTTCAGGTCTTCAATGGTTGCCAAACAGCTTTTCAAGCATGGTCGCTCACCAAGACCAGACTGCCTCGCTTTGGCCCGTATAAGTAGGTCAGTCCTGGAGGATATGTTCTGGTGTTTGCTTGGGTGCTCAACAATCGCATATGGCGGTTTCTCTGAGACTCATTTTGTGTAGGTGGGCCGTGAGTCTACAATGTACTGATCTGAGTCTGAAGATCTTTGTCTGTTCATCTCTGCCAAGTTTGTCTATACTGTCATTTTCTGGCTTGTATTCTTTGTGCTGGTCTGTCCATTCCGTCCTCACAGATCATTTAAGGAGGTGTCTTTTCTTCTTTATAACTCTGTGGATGGGGTAACTGTGTGCCACCACTTCAAGCCTTTGGCTAGCTCATCTGCCTTGTTATTTCAAAGGACCTCACAGTGAGTGGGAATCTACTATAGGGCTAGATCTGTATTTGGGACCCAATGTTATATTTTATTTTGTGTGAGAGTCTTATTTGGGGCTTGAGATGTCTTGAAGTACGCTCCTGGAGTCTGTCTTGTTTGGGGCTTGAGATGTCTTGAAGTACGCTCCTGGAGTCTGTCTTGTTTGGGATTTGAGATGTCTTGAAGTACGCTCCTGGAGTCTGTCTTGTTTGGGGCTTGAGATGTCTTGAAGTACGCTTATTGAGAATGTTAGAATGACCGATTTCCTTGTTGTTATGTTTTGGCTGACAAAAATCTGAGTTGCTGCATGAACAGCTCTTGCTTCAGCTCTGAAATTGGTACAAGTCTCTCCTTCTTGTATGGAGGGATTATCTATGTCGCCATTAGAGTGTGCGATGTAGATTCCACTGCCTCCCATTTGTTTCGCTCTCTGAGTCCGATCCATCTGTGTACACACGTCCAGGAGTTGCTAGAGTACTATCTTCTGAGCTCCCGCAGAACGTGGATTATTTTGTTCCGTTGCCGACTGCTCATTTTAATTCATTATCCGTGGAACCTTCAAGATTATCCTACATCGTTCCTGGCTCCGTATCGATGGTTCTAGAATGAGTGCTTCACACATTCAAGCATTTCTCGAGATCTGTTCAATTTGTATCGGACCTTTGGTAATAAAAAAATACAATTACTCACCTGGAGGTTTGAAATCCTAATCCCTTTCAAAATACTCTCCTTGGGACTCCACACACTTCTCTCCTTGGGACTCCACACACTTCTCTCCTTGGGACTCCACACACTTCTCTCCTTGGGACTCCACACACTTCTCTCCTTGGGACTCCACACACTTCTCTCCTTGGGACTCCACACACTTCTCTCCTTGGGACTCCACACACTTCTCTCCTTGGGACTCCACACACTTCTCTCCTTGGGACTCCACACACTTCTCTCCTTGGGACTCCAGACACTTCTCTCCTTGGGACTCCACACACTTCTCTCCTTGGGACTCCACACACTTCTCTCCTTGGGACTCCACACACTTCTCTCCTTGTGACTCCACACACTTCTCTCCTTGGGACTCCACACACTTCTCCCAGCGGACCTTGTGACTCCACACACTTCTATCCTTGGGACTCCACACACTTCTCCCAGCGGACCTTGGGACTCCACACACTTCTCTCCTTGGGACTCCACACACTTCTCCCAGCGGACCTTGGGACTCCACACACTTCTCTCCTTGTGATTCCACACACTTCTCTCCTTGTGACTCCACACACTTCTCTCCTTGTGACTCCACACACTTCTCTCCTTGTGACTCCACACACTTCTCCCAGCGGACCTTGGGACTCCACACACTTCTCTCCTTGGGACTCCACACACTTCTCTCCTTGGGACTCCACACACTTCTCTCCTTGTGACTCCACACACTTCTCTCCTTGTGACTCCACACACTTCTCTCCTTGTGACTCCACACACTTCTCCCAGCGGACCTTGGGACTCCACACACTTCTCTCCTTGTGACTCCACACACTTCTCCCAACAGTCCCACCATTGCTAGAAGCATTTCAGGAAGGGCTCTTTAGAAATGGACTATAGCAGAGCCATCGCATTCCACATAATGTCTTCTCGTGACTCAAATCAGCTGCATTTTCCATTTGGGGAACAGCACAAAATCGCAAGAAGCCATTTTGGGAGAGTAGGAAGCATGACAAACCAGAAGAATGTTGTGTTTGGCCAAGATAATATGGTTCAGATGCAAAGAAGGGAAGGGATGGAGCTGTGAAGGTCTTGTTTGTCCACAGGTTCGGTCATTTGTGTTGCACATCATCACGAAGGCGACGGATGAATTCCTTGTAATACACTTTGGTAATATTTTACCTTGTACATCACCTCACAAGGCAAAAAGAGAATTAGAAGACAGTGACTAACTTTATTAAAGAGGTCTCAGATAGTCACATTAGAGCAGAAGTCCATGTCACATTCTCTATTCGTTTTCTGGACGCTGCTATCATGCAGGGAATATACTTCTTCTTCTTCATCGTACGCAGTCAGACGTCAACCTTTATTTTTTCTTAAAAAGCAGCGGTCATCCTGAGGCTGTCGACACTGCCATAGAGCTTGTCTAGTGTTGCCACTGTTGATGGCCACATCTGCTCTCTCTGATCCTCATATGTCGGGCAGTTTTGCAGCAAATGTTCAGCGGTCATTTTCCCGGTACCACACGGGCATTCGTCAGTACCACCTATCTTCAATTTTTTGAATAGGTGGTACCTCAGTCTATTGTGGCCAGTGCGAAGTCTGAAGACCACGACCTGCTCTCTTCTGTTCAACTGGTAATAGGCATCGTTTTTTTGTGTAGCCAGTATGTTCTGTTTCAGGGAATATACAATAGAGCAGGTATAATGTGGCGTACTATGGTTTAGTTCTATTTCTTGTTCTTGTTGTATATTAAGTAATGATACAGTACTGGAAGAGGCACAAACAGAAAGACAACTAATGATACAGTACTGGAAGAGGCACAAACAGAAAGACAACTAATGATACAGTACTGAAGAGGCACAAACAGAAAGACAACTAATGATACAGTACTGAAGAGGCACAAACAGAAAGACAACTAATGATACAGTACTGGAAGAGGCACAAACAGAAAGACAACTTAGTGCAAGGATGCAGTACTGGAAGAGGCACAAACAGAAAGACAACTTAGTGCAAGGATGCAGTACTGGAAGAGGCACAAACAGAAAGACAAATAATGATACAGTACTCGAAGAGGCACAAACAGAAAGACAACTAATGATACAGTACTGGAAGAGGCACAAACAGAAAGACAACTAATGATACAGTACTCGAAGAGGCACAAACAGAAAGACAACTAATGATACAGTACTGGAAGAGGCACAAACAGAAAGACAACTAATGATACAGTACTGGAAGAGGCACAAACAGAAAGACAACTAATGATACAGTACTGGAAGAGGCACAAACAGAAAGACAACTAATGATACAGTACTGGAAGAGGCACAAACAGAAAGACAACTAATGATACAGTACTGGAAGAGGCACAAACAGAAAGACAACTAATGATACAGTACTGGAAGAGGCACAAACAGAAAGACAACTAATGATACAGTACTGGAAGAGGCACAAACAGAAAGACAACTAATGATACAGTACTGGAAGAGGCACAAACAGAAAGACAACTAATGATACAGTACTGGAAGAGGCACAAACAGAAAGACAACTAATGATACAGTACTGGAAGAGGCACAAACAGAAAGACAACTAATGATACAGTACTGGAAGAGGCACAAACAGAAAGACAACTAATGATACAGTACTGGAAGAGGCACAAACAGAAAGACAACTAATGATACAGTACTGGAAGAGGCACAAACAGAAAGACAACTTAGTGCAAAGATCAGGGCAAGGCAGTTACCCTTTTTCAGGCATGTTATGAGAATGTTAAGAATGCCTACAATGAGACGGTTTACACTTTTGTGCGTCCTGAAAAGGACGTTACTTGGTGAGTTGCAGCAGCTTTCCCCACATCCTGAGCATGCTGATAAAGGTGAACGAGGGTTCTCCATGTGGTTTTGCAGTGTCCCTTAATGGCTGGTAAACAACACGTGATAAAAGTGGATGGAAGTTCATTTTCGCCAACGCCAACCGGCAGGGCACCTGATAATGATGATATTCTATATTTAAGCAGGGTCCATGTCTCAGAACCTGAACTGATAAGACGTCGCCGCGTGGGTTGGGCAGCCTTCTAATCTATTAACAAGGTCCTAGACGATTGCCAGGACCAGGACCTACGAGCCAGGACCCTCTTCAGTTCCACTGTACTCTTTGCTATGTGTTACGGTGCTGAGACGAGGACACTAACAAAATCACTAGATGACAAATTGAGAGTGATCCAGGCCTCCCTCGAGAGACGCTTGGTCGGAATCACTCACTGGAACCAACGTACGCAAGGTCTCCACAATTCTGACATAAGACAATTGTCCCTGGTGAAGGATGTGGAAACCCACGCAGACAAGGAAAAACATAGATAGGCAGGTCACATGTTGGGATGGAGCATAGCGACAGCAGTCTAGTACCCCGGAGGTAAGAAGAGACCGCGGAGAAGACCTCCAATGCGTTGGTTGATCAGACTCCCTTGCTGTACGCTGCAACATCTGAGATGCCTCTAGAGGAGCACTTACCACGCACTGGACTTCTGGCCCAAGACAGGGTCAGCTGGAGACAAAGTTGGGACCCGCAGCTACGCTGAGAAACTGGTCATCAAGACCAAGATCAAGACACCATGTCTCAGAGCCATACAGCAGTATAGAAATTGCACATGATTGGTAGAAACGTAGTTTGGATTGAAAGGGGAACCTGCTGTTACTTCATGTGCGGCAGAGCTCGTTCTTTGCGGGGACAGCGAGCCTGATCCGCCTGGTCATATCAGGGCGGCTACACACGTCTGATGTAATAATGCTGTCAAATTATGTAAATTCATTGGTGACCTAAGGGGTGTGGCCAAAAGCTGCTAATCAATGTCGTCCCGTATCAGAACTGAGATTCTGAACTGCAGTCTTTGTCCAGAATATCAATAAAACCTTACAAGTATGTCATAAAGGGTGACTAAAGTAGGCTGTGCTTAGGACTGGCAACTTCATCACGTAAAAAACATTACCATTATAATCAGACTCTGCAAAAACGTGGATCCAGGCTTCCTGAATGAGGACTAGCTACCCTTTACGTCTTTGCTTCACGTTAAAGAAAAACAAAATTCCAAGTTTACAAATGATTGGAGACTGACTTCCAGTAAAATGTACCAGCTGTAATGGTAACTAAAACATGATACAGTAGCAAATAGGGGAGCCTTCTACTTCGGAAGTATAGCAGAGATCAAATGTACTAATTCAGTGATTTGTTCTCAAGGTGTCTTTGGTGGTGTTTTTCTTCTTCGTTCGTTCATCCTTATACTGCCGCTACCACGCCCTGAATAGGGCATTGCAAGTCGCAGGATGTAGTCCGGAGAATGGAATGCGTTGTGTCGTAGTTTACAGCTTGACTGCGATATTTGCACTTTCCAGTCCGACACATCCGACTTCAGCAAGCATTTTTTGAGTACCGGGTTAGCATTCCCTCTTCGATCCCTTCTCATTAGCTAGTCTTCCCTGATGCAGCCTGTTATCCAGGATCACCGCGTGGAGGTGTAGAAGGGTCTTGGCAGCTATGGTTCGCTGACCCTGACGCTAGCAGTCAGCTATGGTTCGCTGACCCTGACGCTAGCAGTCAGCTATGGTTCGCTGACCCTGACGCTAGCAGTCAGCTATGGTTCGCTGACCCTGACGCTAGCAGTCAGCTATGGTTCACTGACCCTGACGCTAGCAGTCAGCTATGGTTCGCTGACCCTGACGCTAGCAGTCAGCTATGGTTCGCTGACGGCTACAACTCAGGCCCTGTTCAGCGTCTTTGTCACAAAGGTGTTCAATTTGGTGGTGCTCAAAATGACACGCAGACACACCTAGACAATTATTTCATGTGATAAATCTTTGCTACATCAAATTCACATACCTTCATAATCCCATAGTCCAGCGAAAGGCTGCCCGGCTGGTCCATCAGGTTTTGGAGGACTGTTGAAAAATGGCGCATGGATTGTGATCAGCAGTCCCCCAATGGGAGAAGTTGACAATGAGATATTCACCTGCTCGTGCCCCAGGCTCTCACCATTCCATGTCGTAGCGATGGAAAAATTTCTGTCCGGACAAACAAACAAAATGTGGATACTTTGCACTTTTTGGAACATCTTCTTCTTCTTCTTCTTCTTCTTCTTCTTCTTCTTCTTCTTCTTCTTCTTCTTCTTCTTTGGTTAACTGATGCTATTGCATCTAGCCTGATGAGGTTCACAAAGGAGACTGCATTTCAGGTCTTCGCTCGTTCCCCACAGCTTTTCGAGCATGGTCACTCCCAGGGCAAGACTGCCTCTCTTTGGTCCGTATAAGTGGGGCGGTCCTGCAGGATATGTTCTGGTTTTTGCTTGAGTGCTCCACAATCGGACGTGGCGGTGTCTCTAAGACCAATTCTGTGGAGGGGGGCTTTAATTCTGCAATGTCCCGTTCTGAGTCTGAAGATCTTTGTCTGCCCTTCCACGTCGTAGCGATAAATAAATTCCTGTCAAGGCAAAAAAAATGATATGTGGATATAGATCCATATTAGAAATTTGCATTTGATTGACATGAGGTGCGGAGTTCAATGGGGTAGGACAGGGTCAGGTCCAACACCAGGTGATCAGATGAATGGATAAATTAGACTATAACAAGTTTTTTTCAAAATACAGCCACCGACAAGAACAAGAGGGCATAGCTACAAATTAACTAAAGAGAGAACCAGATTAGATACCATAAAATATTTTTTTAGTCAGAGAATGCTTGGAATGCATTGCCATGGCAGGTAGTAGAGGCAGGGACAGTTAATGCATTTAAGAATAAACAGGATGCGAATAGCTTTTAGAGCAAGGTAATGTAAAGGAAACTGGTTGTAAACAGACTCTGCAGAGTTTTCTAAACCAGTATAAAGACATTAAGTTAAGTTAAGTTAAGTTAACATATTGACCTGGAAACTTATTTGGCGTCTGTCTTGAAAAAGACGTTGTGACTTTGTGTGGTAGTTTACAGTGAGACTGCAAAGCCTTTCAGCCCCATTCGATTCCAGCTGGCTTTATCTGGGTACTGAGTTTGTCTTCCCACGGCCATCCATATCCTCCTAGACAGACTACACTAGTGCAGCCTGTTTCAAGGGCTGCTTCTTTGAGGTTGAGTAATGTCTTGATCAGCTCTCGTTCGCTGACCTTGATGCAAGCAGTCAGGCATGAGTCGCTGGCTGCTGTCAGCTCTCGTTCGCTGACCCCGATGCAAGCAGTCAGGTATGAGTCGCTGGCTGCTGCCAGCTCTCGTTCGCTGACCCCGATGCAAGCAGTCAGGTATGAGTCGCTGGCTGCTGCCAGCTCTCGTTCGCTGACCCCGATGCAAGCAGTCAGGTATGAGTCGCTGGCTGCTGTCAGCTCTCGTTCGCTGACCCCGATGCAAGCAGTCAGATATGAGTCGCTGGCTGCTGTCAGCTCTCGTTCGCTGACCCCGATGCAAGCAGCCAGGTATGAGTCGCTGGCTGCTGCCAGCTCTCGTTCGCTGACCCCGATGCAAGCAGTCAGGTATGAGTCGCTGGCTGCTGTCAGCTCTCGTTCGCTGACCCCGATGCAAGCAGTCAGGTATGAGTCGCTGGCTGCTGTCAGCTCTCGTTCGCTGACCCCGATGCAAGCAGTCAGGTATGAGTTACTGGCTTCTGTCAGCTCATTCACTGTACTGCCCCTTCTGCACAGACCTGGATAAATGCTGTGTTACAGCAATCTGTCCAACAAGGTAAGGATAACTACCACGATCCCCGTAGTGGCTGGCATTTCTACTGAGCGCTGGACTTTTTGCCCCCACATACCAATGGAAAGTTCAAGCCATGACGTCGACGACCTTCACATCAACTTTCTAGCTTTCTAGCTTAGGTCGTTTGCGTATTTCTAGCCGCACTCAAACAAAGGCCCGGTACTCATTTCTCGCTATATCTTCCCTCCCCTCGAATACTGACCAATATGGCAGTTAATGATTAATACGCCTAATGGGTTCTATGGCAGAAACTTTTTACGAAAAATTTGTAAAATAAGTTATATTTTAATTCATAAAAATACTCTCATAACATAATATTCAACATACATTTTAGGAATTTGACTTGGGCCTGCGACACACACCTGGTACGCATTGCATAGACCCATTATTTTTTTTTATCATTCTTTTCAGCAATGCGTGAAAATGGTAAAGCGTCGCGCAACCTAATTATTAACAGTTATAATATAATTATAGTTATAATTGTAATATTTAATCTTTATGAATGTGAAGGAAGCATTGTTTTAATTGTGTTCGAGTGATGTCTGAGAAATGCACACCATAGGAATAACCTTGTAATAACAAATGAACTCGAGGTTTGTAACACCCAGTAAATATTAAAGCTCGCAAATGTAGTATTTACACTAATTGTTATTTTTTTAAAACGTTTTAAAGACGGTCTGAAGGACTCACTGAAAAGTTTCCAGATAGACATCGACACCTGGGAGATCTGACTGGAGAAGCGCAGTCAAATCGGGTGTAGCTGCCGGTGAAGACGACCGTGTTGTGAAAGCCCAGAGCAGACGCGAGACCCGGAAATTCCGAGCAGCGGGAACACCATCCCCTTCTACAAACCTCGTGTGCCCGATATGTAGCTGATGTTTTCGTGCCCGCATTATTGGCCTGTTCAGCCACATGCGCACCCACACCCAACAGGGAAATCTGTGACAAGGATGATGTCGGCGGTCGACAACGATGGACAGCTATTATATTTAACTTAACATCTTTATACTGGGGTAGAAGACTTTACAGAGTCTATATACAACCAGTTTCTTGGAGGGTGGTTTCTACCGATGTGCGAGTCTATCTTAATAGATTAGAGCGAAGTAAACCCGCAGCCAATTAGATGTCATTTATAGCTGATCTTAACAAACTACATGGGGGAAAATACAAATAACTTGGGTAGATTTTTAATTATAATTTTGTCTGGGCAGCGGCCGTTAAGCCTGCTCTTTTATATTTCTAACTGCCAATTGATTTTCGAAGTGCTCGACACTGAACACTGGAGTCCGGTCTCACTACCCAGAGATCAGGGGAATTATTACCAGAAGATCAACGTGAAAAAATCCCGGTTTCCACCGTGATTCGAACACGCGACCTCTGGCAACTGAGCCGGACATCTTACCTCGAGATCAGTCCCCCTTACAAAGAACTGTATCCATTAACGTGTTTCCTCTTTGCTCTATCCAGTTTCAACATCGGCCAGCTATGACAGGTTAAAAGTCTGATATAACCAAGATGGATCAAGATGCGCATGAGCTGCAGGGGTCAGTGACTCATAGCTGACTGCTAGCATCACGGCCAGCGAACCAGAGCTGCCAAGACCCTTCTACACCTGCACGCGGTGATCCTGGATAACAGGCTGCAGCAGGGCAGACTGGCTAACGAGAAGGGATCGAAGAGGGAATTCTAACCCGGTACTCAAAAAATGCTTGCTGAAATCGAATGTGTTGGACCGAGAGGTGCAAATATCGCAGTCAAACTGTAAACTATGACACAACGCATTCCGTTCTATGGACTACATTCTGCTACTTAAGCCCTTTTTCAGGGTTCGATAACGGGAGATTGAGAACGAACGAAGCCAAGCCAAACCAAACCAAGCCATGCCAAGCCAAACCAAGCCAAGCCAAACCAAACCAAACCAAGCCAAGCGAAGCCAAACCAAGCCAAGCCATATAACCAAGAGAACGACATGTAGATAAAGAGGAAGTAACAAATTCAAACTAGAGTCACCAAAAGAAAATTCTTAGGAGACAAAACAAGATAAAACAGAAGACGCAAACACTTAGGAGGTAACACAACACAGTGTACAACGTACAAAAAACCAAAGCAGAGATAATTCTGCAAATACTCACAATTCACTTGCCACAAACTCTATTCCCATAACGAACAGCACAAACCAAAATGCAACACGGAACATTGTAGCCATTGCTGAAATTGTAGAAACTAGGGTGTGTCTTGTACTTTCACCTGTGACAAAAGCTGGTTTACACTGGCTATCCTAAACCTATTCTCAACACAATGTACATCCTTATCCGAGCGTGATTTACCGTGGTATCCCAGCTGGAGTCACTACCTTATCTGTGACCAAAGTTAGTCGAACTTAAAGGACAGTGTTTCTCAAACAGTGTGTCCAGGGGCATTACCGTTCTGCGAAGTGTCTCAGTACCTAGGGGTTATAATAGATCATACAGGTAAAGTGAGTGACTGAGTCCAGGTTATAATAGATCATACAGCTAAAGTGAGTAAGTCCAGGTTATAATAGATCATACAGGTAAAGTGAGTGAGTGAGTCCAGGTTATAATAGATCATACAGGTAAAGTGAGTGAGTAAGTCCAGGTTATAATAGATCATACAGGTAAAGTGAGTGAGGAAGTCTAGGTTATAATAGATCATACAGGTAAAGTGAGTGAGTAAGTCCATGTTATAATAGATCATACAGGTAAAGTGAGTGAGTGAGTCAAGGTTATAATAGATCATACAGGTAAAGTGAGTGAGTGAGTCCAGGTTATAATAGATCATACAGGTAAAGTGAGTGAGTAATTCCAGGTTATAATAGATCATACAGGTAACGTGAGTGAGTAAGTCCAGGTTATAATAGATCATACAGGTAAGGTGAGTGAGAAAGTCCAGGTTATAATAGATCATACAGGTAAAATGAGTGAATGTCCAGGTTATAATAGACCATACAGGTAAAGTGAGTGAGTGAGTCCAGGTTATAATAGATCATACAGCTAAAGTGAGTGAGTAAGTCCAGGTTATAATAGATCATACAGGTAAAGTGAGTGAGTGAGTCCAGGTTATAATAGATCATACAGCTAAAGTGAGTGAGTAAGTTCAGGTTATAATAGATCATACAGGTAAAGTGAGTGAGTGAGTCAAGGTTATAATAGATCATACAGGTAAAGTGAGTGAGTAAGTCCAGGTTATAATAGATCATTCAGGTAAAGTGAGTGAGAAAGTCTAGGTTATAATAGATCATACAGGTAAAGTGAGTGAGAAAGTTCAGGTTATAATAGATCATACAGGTAAAGTGAGTGAGCGAGTCCAAGTTATAATAGATCATACAGGTAAAGTGAGTAAGTAAGTCCAGGTTATAATAGATCAAACAGGTAAAGTGAGTGAGTGAGTCCAGGTTATTATAGATCATACAGCTAAAGTGAGTGAGTAAGTCCAGGTTATAATAGATCATACAGGTAAAGTGAGTGAGTAAGTCCAGGTTATAATAGATCATACAGGTAAAGTGAGTGATTAAGTCCAGGTTATAATAGATCATACAGGTAAAGGGAGTGAGAAAGTCTAGGTTATAATAGATCATACAGGTAAAGTGAGTGAGTGAGTCCAGATTATAATAGATCATACAGGTAAAGTGAGTGAATAAGTCCAGCTTATAATAGATCATACAGGTAAAGTGAGTAAGTCCAGGTTATAATAGATCATACAGGTAAAGTGAGTGAGTGAGTCCAGGTTATAATAGATTATACAGGTAAAGTGAGTGAGTAAGTCCAGGTTATGATAGATCATACTGGTAAAGTGAGTGAGTGAGTCCAGGTAGAAGTGAAAATGGCAAATGTAATGTTAGGAATGATAAAAAGAAATATTAAACATATGATCAAGGAAGTGATAGTCAAACTGTATAAAGCATTAGTTAGACCTAGATTGGAGTAATGTGTACAGGTGTGGATTCCTTATCATAGAGAGGATATAAACATGCTGGAAAGAATACAAAGAAGAGCGACAAAGCTGATAGTGGGATTCCAGAATTAGTTGTGAGGAAAGACTCATGAAAACCTGCCTACGGTGTCTAGAAAAGAGAAGAATTTGAGGTGACAAATACAGGTTTATAAGATAATCAAAGGAAAGGATAAGTTAGACTATAACAAGTTTTTTTCTTCTTCAAAATACAAGAACAAGAGGGCATAGCTACAAATTCACTAAAGAGAGTTCCAGATTAGATATTAGGAAATATTTTTTTAGCCAGAGAGTGGTGACTGCTTGAAATGCATTGCCACAGGAAGTAGTGGAGGCAATGTCAATAATGCATTTAAGAATAGATTGGATGTGCATAGCTTTTAAAGCAAGGAAATGTAAATGAAACTGGTTGTATACAAACTCTGCGGAGTCTTCTAAACCAGTATAAAGGTGTTAATTTAAGAAGAAGAAAAAGAAAAAGAAGAATACAAAATAGAGGACGAAGAAGAAGAAGAAGAAGAAGAAGAAGAAGAAGAAGAAGAAGAAGAAGAAGAAGAAGAAGAAGAAGAAGAAGAAGAAGAAGAAGGTACAGCTCGGGTCAGGGATAATTGAACTGACTGTACCCTATTCATCTTGTTATTGACCTAGGCTTACGATTTGTTGATCTTTTCACTAATCAATAATGACCACACATTTTTAATTAACATGTAAATACATTCTGAGTAGCTGAATGAGTGAGTAGTTGGCTATCACCTCAAAGGTATAGGATTGGATGGCAGTTATTGTCAAGCTTCAGTCGATCCAGCTGTAAATTGGAATCTGGATCACTGTTTTGTAAGTAAACACACCGCGGAAGGACACACCTTACGACATGTCTGGCAGGCTAGAGTGTTACTTTCCATTGCTCCCTTTTCGGGCCCCGGTAAAAGTTACATTATAATGTTTTTCAATCAATGAAAATAACAAAGCGAAAAGACAATCACTGTTCAACTGTTGCATAAACACAATACTGGGTCTCGAAAAAGGGAGCAAAGAATAGTAACGCTGTGGCTTGCCAGGCACAGAAGGAGACTAAGAAGAGACTAGATTGGGCATGGGGCTGGCTATCCCATCATGCAGGAAGCCTCACGGCTTCAACTGACATAAACAGGTTAGTGTTTAATGAATTTATTCGTACTTGTGCTCCAGCGGGACCTGACCAAGTTTTGATTGATTGATCAATTTATTGATTGATTGATCACGCAAATTTACATTGATCTGTATATTCAATGGTTGTTTGCAAGGTATCCTGGATACTAGAACCCTTTCAAAGTCCCTCAGTGATAATAAGGTTGAGAGACTGAACTTAACGGAATTATTAACAACAAAGATTTACAAGTGAAACGGATCTCGCTGGGGGATTTTCTGTTGTTCAAATAGATTTATGCTTTGACACAGACTTCACTGGATCGAGAGGGCTAGCTTGTACTTGATTTTATGACTTTTTGTGGCTTAGCTAAACTATAGTTTGTTCTTTTTTTTAGTTTGGGAGGCGGTTAGATCGTAAGGGGGGGGGGGGGGGGGGGTGTGGAGAAATGTACAGTAAGGTCTTGTTTTATGGCGATTTGGTTTACAAAGATTCGTTTTACACATTGTTATTGTTATTGTTATTGTTGTTGTTGTTTGCGAATGCCCACAATGAGTAGGTTGACTCTTTTGTGCGCCCTGAAAAGGACGTTAAGTGGGGTTGTAGTAGCTTTCCTTATATTTCAAGCGTGCTGATGAAGGTGGACCGGGGTCCTTCAGGTGGTTGTGCTATGCTTGGCTTCAACTGCGTGTCACTCACTGCTACTGGGATCACATCGATCTCTCACCTTGTTATCCAGGCTGCTATGTAAACAGCCCGTTTCCATGGAGGACTGCTGGGAAGTCAAGGTGAAGGTCTTGACCAGTATATTTTGCCTGACCCTGACTAATATGTCGGATCGGGGACGAAGACTAACGTCTGGTCAGACACAACATACTGGTCAGACATGTTAGTCAGGGTCAGACACAACATACTGATCAGACATGTAAGTCAGGGTCAGGCACAACATACTGATCAGACATGTTAGTCAGGGTCAGGCACAACATACTGATCAGACATGTTAGTCAGGGTCAGACACAACATACTGGACAAGACCCTCGGCTTCCTAGTAGCCCTCGCTAGAAACGGGCTGTTTTCATGTCAGCCTGGATAACGGGGTGAGAGATTGACGTGATCCCCGTAGTAGTAAGTGACACGCAGGTGAAACCAAGCATAGCACAACCGCCTGGAACCCGGTCTACCTTCATCAGCACCCTCGGGATGTGAGGAAAGCTACTGCAACTCCCCCACTTAACATCTTTTTCAGGGCGCACAAAAGAGTTAACCTACTCATTTCGGGCATTCACAAACAACAACAACAACAAAAACCGGCCTACAGTGTCTAGAAGAGAGAATTCCTGGTGACTTAATACAGGTTTATAAGATGATCAGAGGAAGGGATAAATTAGACTATAACAAGTTGTTTTTTTCTTCAAAATACAGCCACCTACAAGAACAAGAGGGCACAGTTACAAGTTGACTAAGGAGAGGTCCAGATTAGATATTAGGAAGTATTTTTTTAGTTAAAGAGTTGTGAATGCTTGGAATGCATTGCCAAGGGAGGTGGTGGAGTGAGGAACAGTTAATGCATTTAAGAATAAATTGGATGCGCATAGCTTTAAGAGCAAGGTGATGTAAATGGAACTGGTTGTATACAGACTCTGCAGAGTCTTCTAGACCAGTATAAAGACGGTTAAGTTAAGTAAAGTTATATTTGGCCTGACCAGACCTTAATTACCTTCCACACACCCCCCCCCCTCCCGTTTTACACGTAGGTAGGTAGTCCGTGAGGAACGCGTGGTCGAGGGTGTAGCTGTTTGCCTGCAGACAAGAAGGGCAAAGGGGTTAAACTTTTCTCAGTGGCGTCGCAGGTACTGTGTTGCAACAAACAAAAATTCAGAAAGAGTTGAATGTTGGCCGCTGTCAGGGCATACACTCTGAAGGTAACGACATTCTTAGCCATTCGTGGCCTGCATTGAAGGTCAAAAGAGGCAGCCCCTCCACCATGTTGGGACACAACAAGTCAATCACATGTTCTGTCTGGACACTCGATTGTAAAAATACAATTACACCCAGGGTAGAAGAGGAGCTGCTGCTTTTTCTTCTTCTTTTTTCGTCTTCTTCTTCTTCGTCTTCTTCCTCTTCTTCTTCTTCTTCTTTTTCTTCTTCTTCTTTTTTCTACTTTTTCATTTTCTGGTTCTCCATCTTATTATTATTATTATTATTACCCTTCTTCTTCTTCTTTTTCTTCTTCTTTCTTCTTCTTCTTCCTTCTTCTTCTTCGTCTTCTTCTTCTTCTACCTCTTCTTCTTCTGAAGTCAACTGGCTTTAATGGGTATCGAATTTGCCTTCCCACAGCGACCCAAATTCTCTCAGCCAAATAAACGACACTAGTGAAGCCTGTTTCAAGGACCGGCACTTGGAAAGGGAATGTGTCTTGGTCAGCTCTGTTTCGCCGATCCACTTGCATGGACCCAATTCTAAGTCACTGGCTGCTGTCAGCTCTTTAATTATGCTGCATCTTCGGCCACATAAGAGAGACGACAAAAGAAGAGAGTGTTGTCGTTTTGTGGTTGAAGAAACAAAGTAAAAAGAACCATCGCTGAGACTAGAATGTTGTGAGCACTTTGTAAACATACACACCAGAAAATTACTGCAAACCACGGGCCTCTATGTGATAAATACGCTTCGTATGAAGACAAGACAGGTACGCTACTGGATTCACAAAAATGTTTCATCCGGACAGTCGATCAGAGAACGTCCAATGACGGGCGCCATGAAGATTAGCCCGCCCGCTCTCATAACATCGCTTTATTTATTCTTTATTGTTTGGTGGATGTCCTGATGGCAGTAATACGTTCCCTGCCAGTAGTTTATTTTGCTGTCGGTGTTTATAATGTTATTATTAACTTCGATGCGTTGTTATTGTGTTTGTTAAACCTGTGATCAAAGCACACGCCTATTTGATACTAGGAACAAGGAAGAGGTTGAGGAAAGAGAGATAACTCCTTTAGTGTTAGTCATAAGCTAATATTTAACATAATTATTGCCCTTTGTTATCAGACATTGTGTAAGGGAGGGAGAGGGAGAGAGAGAGAGTGAGAGGGGGGTGGGGGGAGGTTTGAGAGTGTGGGAGAGATGTGGAGAGAAAGACGGAGTATCTTTGCAGTGTTTGTTGTTTAATGCCCACAATCAGTTTACTCTTTTGTGCGCCCTGAAAATATTGTCAAGTGGTGGGTTGTAAGTAGCTTTTATTACATCCCGAGCGTGCTGATGAAGGTGGACTGAGGTGATGCAGGCGGTTGTGCTATTCTTGGCTTCATCTGTGTGACGCTCACTACTACGGGGATCACACTAATTCACATCTCATCAACCAGGCTGACTTGAAAACAGCATGGAAGAGTCAGTATATTGTGCCTGTCCCTGACGCGGCGTCCTGGCCAGTATATTGTGCCTGTCCCTGACACGACGTCCTGGTCAGTATATTGTACCTGACCCTGACGCTACGTCCCGGTCAGTATATTGTGTCTGGCCCTGACACGACGTCCCGGTCAGTATATTGTGTCTGGCCCTGACACGACGTCCCGGTCAGTATATTGTACCTGGCTCTGACACGACGTCCCGGTCAGTATATTGTGTCTGGCCCTGACACGACGTCCCGGTCAGTATATTGTGTCTGGCCCTGACACGACGTCCCAGTCAGTATATTGTACCTGGCCCTGACACGACGTCCCAGTCAGTATATTGTGTCTGGCCCTGACACGACGTCCTGGCCAGTATATTGTGTCTGACCGTGCTAGCGTCTCAGTTCCCAATAATGTGTTGGTAGAATGATTATGCAGCATGCCCTTCGCAGAACGTCGCTCTCATAACAGCTGATCGGTGAGCCTCGTCCTAGGACCAGCTCTTCCGCCATCCTACGAAGCCTCTTCAACACCCTATGCCTATCTTCTCTTCCGCCTGCCGTCTGCCTCGCATGCCAGCTACCATATCCTCCAGTATCGCTGTTCTAGGCTATTGTGGCATTTGAAGTGACCAAGGTATGTTATATTCCAAGACGTAATATTGTTTACTAACCAATTTTATTTTTATATCTAACTCTTTTAGGATTTCTGTGTTTTCTTTCTCGTTATCCATGATAGGTTGAGCACATTCAGTACCATCTTGGCTCAAAGGATTCAATCTGCTTCATTAGTGTTAGAATGGCTGTCCATGTTTGGCATTCGCACGTTGCCAATGGGAAGGTGCAAGTCCCTAGAATCCTTACTTTTGCCATTTCGTCAGTGTTCTGCCGCTTCATGTTAGCTAACCTCTGCATTGCTATTGCCATAACTCTTTTAACTTTTTTTGTGACCACAATCCCCAATTGTCGCTTATAATCGAGCTGATATATTCAAAACTTGCAAGTAGTAGTAGCAGTAGCAGTAGTAGTAGTAGTAGTAGTAGTAGTAGTAGTTGTTGTAGTAGTAGTAGTAGTAGTAGTTGTAGTAGTAGTAGTAGTAGTAGTAGTTGTAGTAGTAGTAGTAGTAGTAGCAGTAGCAATAGTACTAGTAGCAGTAGCAGTAGTAGTAGTAGTAGTAGTAGTAGTAGTAGTAGTTGTAGTAGTAGAAGTAGTAGTAGTAGCAGTAGCAATAGTACTAGTAGCAGTAGCAGTAGTAGTAGTAGTAGTAGTAGTAGTAGTAGTAGTAGTAGCAGTAGCAATAGTACTAGTAGCAGTAGCAGTAGTAGTAGTAGTAGTAGTAGTAGTTGTAGTAGTTGTAGTAGTAGTTGTAGTAGTAGTTGTAGTAGTAGCAGGAGCAATAATAGTAGTAGCAGTAGTAGAAGTAGTAATAGTAGTGGTGGTAGTAGTATAGTAGTAGTAATATAGTAGTAGTAGCAGTAGCAGCAGTAGCAGCAGTAGTAGTAGGAATAGTAGTAAAAATAGTAGTAGTAGTAGAAACAGTAGTAGTAGAAGTAGTAGCAGTAGTAGTAGTAGTAGTAGTAGCAGTAGTAGTAGTAGTAGTAGTAGTAGTAGTAGTAGCAGTAGTAGTAGTAGCAGTAGTAGTAGTAGTAGTAGTAGTAGTAGCAGTAGTAGTAGTAGTAGTAGTAGTAGTAGTAGTAGTAGTAGTAGTAGTAGCAGTAGTAGCAGAAGAAGTAGTAGTAGTAAGATTAGGTTAGATCTACGTTTCTTTTCTTTTGGAGATACAAATAATTAGCTAGCCTGTAGGATGCGACTGCGACAACAAGCGACTGTTATTCCTCATCCTTATAATACTCACGAAGGACACCCACAATATAAATAAGCCTTGTAATAATTATTTATTTCAAGACGAATTGAAAGAAGAATACGAACGAGAAGAAATAATGAAGTAAATTAAGAAGATGAAAAAGAAAAAGCACAAAGAAGGAAAAATATAAGAAGATATGAAAAAGTAATAGAAGGAAAACAAAAATAGAAAGAGGAAGAAACGATGAATAAGAAGAATGCTGTCAAACTGTCGACAGATGGGTCCGAGTATAATTCCTTTTATTTCAGAAGCACGGACGTGTTTAAACCATCCAGCTCTTGGCTTAAGAGTTTCTGTAGCATCTCCGATCTGACCCTAGGAGTCTGTCCACAATTCAGATTGACATAGCTTTGTTGTGTTTGCCTCACCTTTACCGCCCGCTCTCCTGGTGTGTACAATACGTCTCCCTTTAGGCTCTCTCAAACTGTAGCCTTTTCTTCGTTCTGTCCTTAAAGTTTTTTTGTTTCGATTTTCGGCAAGCATGCACTCCGTATTTTTCATAATATTTGTGGGCCAACGTGGAGTGATGGCCGTTTTTCAGTATGATGAAATGTACAACGACTGTTTTTTCCTTGGCTAATTTTAGTCTCTCATTTCCAGGATGTGGTAGCAGACGACATCATCTTTTGGTAAATGTATGAAAACCATAGTTGAAAACATTTTGCAGCTGGTGTTAATTAATTAATGTGCTATCTTGTTTCGTTGTCAATTTTGCCGTTCACATTTTTTACGTTCTTAATTACGTGACTAAATGTTTCTACGAATTCTTAGGTTTTTCTTTATCTGCCATTTCTTCTTCTTCTGTTGTTCACCTCTTCTTTTTCTTATGTTTTATCTTCTTCTACTTCATGCACTTTTGTATGTCAATAATACATAATTATAAGGAAAGCAATGGCCAGTCTGCAATTACTAGTTTATCTATGCAGCTTGTCCAAGAATGATTTTGATGATGACCGTATGTGTTTTCTTTAGTCCTTGAATGTTTGAGTACTTCTCCTTCGAATAATTTCAGAGATCAACATAAATATATCTAAATAAAGCAGTCATTCTGATGTTATTTGTATTTCCACAGCGCTTTTTCTCGAATGACATTGGACAATTGTTATTGTATTTAAAGAAAATGAAACAAAATGGCCCATCAAACCGATCTCTTTGCGCTTTTGTGCCCCCAAACGTCATCAATCCATTTAATTGCTGAAATTGTCGACGACTGAGTGCGAACCCCGCTGCTCCCGCGGGGACTTCAAATTTGTTCCATGACTTTGCCAGGTACCTTTTCGCTGGTGCGACTGGGGCAAACTGTCTTACCATAGACATAAAAACAACCACGAAATGTCTGGTCTGTCAAGCTGAACCAGACGAGATTCGAATATAGTACGTTGGGATTGTCAACCAAGCCCCCAATCTCTTGGTCACACAGTCCCCTGTATCTGAAGAATTGTACGGGTCAGCGGTGGTCAGCTTGAGGTTAGGGTTATCTCCCTTGAACGTATCCTCGTTTGTATACTTTCATACTTTGTACACTTTCGCTCTTTGTACACTTTCATACTTTGTACACTTTCGCCCTTTGTACACTTTCATACTAGGTACACTTTCGTCTTTTGTACACTTTCATACTTTGTACACTTTCATACTTTGTACACTTCCATCCTGCGTATACTTTCAGACACCAACTTGAACATATCTAAAGCAGTAGTTAGCCAGGAGTCTTTGATATATCCAAAGAGCTTTTCCCGAGCGCTTGTGGTGACTGGCAAATGTACGATCGCTGTCCCTCGTACGTGTGGTGTGACCAGTGATACTCGTGTTGGTCAAGAGTGTACACTTTAATGTCAATCATATTGTTATTTGCGTCCGAATATATTTAAATACTTATAGTTACTGCAGAGATACAGTTTCTTCTTCTTCCTCCTCTTCGTCGTCTTGTTCTTCTTCTTTCTTCTTCTTCAACTTCTTCTTCTTCTTCTTCGTCCTCTTCGTTTTATTATTATTCCTCTTCTTCTTCCTCTTCCCATTTTTTCAATCCTCAGATCAAGGTCCCGGTTTCTCTTACATCCTCAGATCAAGGTCCCGGTTTCTCTTACATCCTCAGATCAAGGTCCCGGTTTCTCTTACATCCTCAGATCAAGGTCCCGGTTTCTCTTACATCCTCAGATCAAGGTCCCGGTTTCTCTTACATCCTCAGATCAAGGTCCCGGTTTCTCTTACATCCTCAGATCAAGGTCCCGGTTTCTCTTACATCCTCAGATCAAGGTCCCGGTTTCTCTTACATCCTCAGATCAAGGTCCCGGTTTCTCTTACAAAGGACACCGTTGTTTGTAAGGCTGTTTTTATTTCCATCCATCTTTTGTCTCATATTGGTCTAGCGAGGCCAGTATTGTTCTATCATCCTGCGTGAGCATGCAGCTTTGTAGGATGTGTTCCACGGTCATGGTATGCTCCCCACAAGGACACCTGTCATCTGTCCCAATCCTCATTTTGTTGTAAAGATGACTCTTGAGTCTGTTATGTCCAGTTCTCAGTCTGAAGATGGCGACTTGCTCCTCTTTAGCTAAATCTTTTAAGAAGTGGGAATGTTGATCAACCCATTTTCCACTTCGAAATAATAGTTGAACAACAGAATGATGTTAAGCATTCCACCACAGCTAGAAGGATCCTAGCAACATAAGAAGGCAAGTCAGTATATAGGTCATAAATGGATTTTTGGGGTTTTTTAAACTGAAGAAGAAAACGAAATTAAAAACCATTTATTATTGCGATTACATTGTCCCTTATTTCTCCACATGTTGTTGTTGTTGAATGCCCATAATGAGCATGTCTACTCTTTTATGCGCCTTGAAAAGAACGTCAAGTGCCAAGTTGTAATAGCTTTCCTCACATCCCGAGCGTGCTGATGAAGGTGGCCCGTTGATACACTTATCCAATCGCTTTCTCAGTACACCAAAACCTGCAGTATAAAGAAAAAACCAGCCTACAGTGTCTAGAAGAGAGAAGAATTCGTGGTGACTTAATACAGGTTTATAAGATGATCAGAGGAACGGATAAATTAGACTATAACAAGTTTTTTTCAAAATACAACCACCCACAAGAACAAGAGGGCAAAGCTACAAATTAACTAAAGAGAGGTCCATATTAAATATTAGGATATTTTTTTAATTCAGAGATTGGTGAATGCTTGGAATGCATTGCCACGGGAGGTAGTGGAGGCAGGAACGGTTAATGCATTTAAGAATAATTTGGATGCGCATAGCTTTTAGAGCAAGGTGATGTAAATGAAACTGGTTGTAAACAGACTCGGTAGGGTCTTCTAAACCAGTATAAAGACGTTAAGTTAAGTTAAGTAAGTTCAGTTAAGTTAGTTAAGTAAAGTAAAGTTAAGTTAAGTTAAGTTAAGTTAAGTTAAGTTAAGTCAAGTTAAGTTAAGTTAAGTAAAGTTAAGTTAAGTTAAGTAAGTTAAGTTAAGTAAGTTTAGTTAAGTAGGTTAAGTTAAGTTAAGTTACGTCAAGTTAAGTTAAAGTAAGTTAAGTTAAGTTAAGTTAAGTCTTTGGTCGGCTGTCTCGGCCACATTTGCACCTCACGTCCAATATCTTCATCATTAGTGAGACATCTTCCTCCAAGCTGGAATCATGCATTATGAAAGCTCTAGGCTAGACCAATGAGTCTCAACCTGTTTACATCTGCGGATCGGTGAAAGTTGTAGGGACATTTTCGTTCACACAGTTGTTGTTGTTGTTGTTGTTGTTGTTGTTGTTGTTGTTTGTTGTTGTTGTTGTTTAATGCCCATAATGAGTAAGTTTACTCTTTTGTGGGCCCTGACAAGGACGTTAAGTGGAGAGTTGTAGAAGCTTCCCTCACATCGCGAGCATGCTGATGAAGGTGGACCACGGTCCTCCAGGCGTTTGTGCTATACTTGGTTTCAACTGCGTAGCGCACACTACTACGGGGATCACACCGATCCACATTACGTCAGCCAGGCTGACTTGAAAACAGCTTGTTTCCAGGGAACGCTACATGGAAAAGAGAGAGAGCTGCCGAAGATGGATGTGTTGGACCGAAAGGTGCAAATATCGCAGTCAAGCTGTAAACTTGTAATATTCCATTCTCCGGACTACATCCTGCTACTTGCAAAGCCCTGTTCAGGACTTGGTAGCGGGAGATTGAGAACGAACGCAGCAGAAGAAGAAGAAGAAGAAGAAGAAGAAGAAGAAGAAGAAGAAAAAGAAGAAGAAGAAGAAGAAGAAGGAAGAAAGAATTTAAAAAACACAATTTGTATTGAATTTTGTGTATTCGTTTTTTAAATCTGTTATTTTATAATGGAAATGATTTAGCCATTTGAAATAGCCAGAAACCGAGAAGAACATAGAAATGCTAATTATAGAACGTCCTGAACTTTTAAGACAGCAATCATCATCATGTAGCATGATGTTTGCAAAACATCGTTCTCATGACAGTCGCTCTGTAAGACGCTCAATCCCTGGCCATCTCTCCAGCCTCACATTGCCAACCCCAGAGCCTCTGTAATGTCCCTTCTCCATATTCTCTTCGGTCTATTTCTGCCTCTTTTGTCAGGTGCCATACCATTTAGTATCGTTCATTCTATGCCATTTTGGCGTTTGGTGTGGCCAAAGTTTGTTAATTTAATTATTTCATTCAAATAAAGTTATTGCGAGATCTGTTACTGCTTATTTGTGAATATTTGATAACCGTTGCTGCAGCACTGTTTCTGAGGGACGAAGCGCTCCATTGACATCCGTTTGGTTTCTCTGTTTGGTTTTGATCACTGACAGAGCTGAATGTCTATCCATACCAAATCTGTAGTGGAATATACGACCAGCAATTTTTTTTTTTTCGTTCGCCTTATCTGTCTAATCCCCAAGGCGGTGTGCGTTGCACTGCGTTTTTATTTTTGCGCCTGTCGGCCCAGTGCATCCGACTTCAGCATGCATTTTATGTAAGGGTCTGCTTCCTCCTGCATTTTCTAAGGGGTTGCTTCCCCGGGGTAACGGCCGGTGCTGTGATGGGGATCGAACCCAGCACCGTCTGGTTGTGAGCCGTGTCACTAAACCACTAGGCCCCGCCGTCCCCTGGCCAGCAATTTAATAGATCTTTGTTCACCTGAAGGTAAACTCCGCAATTAAGGGGTTAACTTATACAAGTGTGTGTGTGTGTGTGTGTGTGTGTGGTGTGTGTCTATGTGTGTGTGTGGTGTGTGTCTATGTGTGTGTAAGAGAGAGAGAGAGAGAGAGAGAGAGAGAGAGAGAGAGAGAGAGAACGATGTTACTTACTGTTACTGTCATTCTACATTTTTACCATTATTGGGGTAGTCGAGGGGTTTTGAAGGCTGAGGACTACAGGCCACTTCCCCACTGCTGTCGCCACGTCGTGTGCTGGCTATGTTTGTTTATTTCACCCCCAACAGAAAAACAACATATGCAATACCGGGAATTCGAACCACTGCCGTCCTTGTCGGCAGGCAGGCCTCGAAACCATTCGGCCACGCGCTAATCAGAGATGTTCCCACTCGAATGACAGGTCAGTGTGACCAGAGCAGACATGGCTGTCGGAGATAAGATGCAGAAGTCATTTTCCTTCCTTGCTGTGTTTCCTTCCTCAACAGTAAGCCCGTACCCATTACACTGTATCAGCCGGGTCGACTGGAGAGTGTCGATAAGAGGGATTAAACCCTATACATTTGCCGACAGAAACGAGTTTTCTATCACTCCTGCTGCTCAGCCATGAATATTATGAATACGTAAAGCAGTTACTTAACACAGTGGCTTCAAATGATACCCTGTATAACTCGCAGACTATTGATGAAGACCGGCGGTTAGGAAACAATGAGCTACACCGAGCAATCACCTAATAGCAGTTGTTACATTGTCTATCTTGACTCGCCTGTCAACTCGAATCATCTCCTCCTACATTGTCTACCCTGACTCGCCTGTCATCTCGAATCATCTCCTCCTACATTGTCTATCTTGACTCGCCTGTCATCTCGAATCATCTCCTCCTACATTGTCTATCTTGACTCGCCTGTCATCTCGAATCATCTCCTCCTACATTGTCTACCCTGACTCGCCTGTCATCTCGAATCATCTCCTCCTACATTGTCTATCTTGGCTCGCCTGTCAACTCGAATCATCTCCTCCTACATTGTCTACCCTGACTCGCCTGTCATCTCGAATCATCTCCTCCTACATTGTCTATCTTGACTCGCCTGTCATCTCGAATCATCTCTTCCTACATTGTCTATCTTGACTCGCCTGTCATCTCGAATCATCTCCTCCTACATTGTCTATCTTGACTCGCCTGTCATCTCGAATCCTCCTCCTACATTGTCTATCTTGACTCGCCTGTCATCTCGAATCATTTCCTCCTACATTGTCTATCTTGACTCGCCTGTCATCTCGAATCATTTCCTCCTACATTGTCTACCCTGACTCGCCTGTCATCTCGAATCATCTCCTCCTACATTGTCTATCTTGACTCGCCTGTCATCTCGAATCATCTCTTCCTACATTGTCTATCTTGACTCGCCTGTCATCTCGAATCATCTCCTCCTACATTGTCTATCTTGACTCGCCTGTCATCTCGAATCCTCCTCCTACATTGTCTATCTTGACTCGCCTGTCATCTCGAATCATTTCCTCCTACATTGTCTATCTTGACTCGCCTGTCATCTCGAATCATTTCCTCCTACATTGTCTACCCTGACTCGCCTGTCATCTCGAATCATCTCCTCCTACGTTGTCTATCTTGACTCGCCTGTCATCTCGAATCATCTCCTCCTACATTGTCTATCTTGACTCGCCTGTCATCTCGAATCATCTCCTCCTACATTGTCTATCTTGACTCGCCTGTCATCTCGAATCATCTCCTCCTACATTGTCTATCTTGACTCGCATGTCATCTCGAATCATCTCCTCCTAGATTGTCTATCTTGACTCGCCTGTCCAAGTCTCACAGGCATACACAAATATTGAGAGCACCAATGAGCGTATTAGTCTAGCTTGTATGCTGAGGGGAAGCCGCTTATCCTGCCAAATGGGTTTCTTTGACCGTCCTTGAGAAAATGTATCGAATCACATACTTCTCTCTGTAAACATGACGTGTTTAACATTTCCTATGAATATCCTTTGCAAAACGATCTTTTGCCAAACTCAACACCACGCCCCCCCCCCCCCCCAATACCCCACCCCCCATACATACATCTAAGCTGCGTACCTGCGTCATCTGGTACCTACAGTAATCCCGAAGCTGGCTGTTGCTGCCACCTAATGACACCTTTAGAAACTACCATCTACATTTTTCAATCATCCCATATCAGTTTGTGACTTACTTATCGGCTTAGACTGGAACATATCAGGATACGGTCTCACTATTCTTCTTCTTCTCCGATCCACTGATGCTAGGCTTCCAGCCCGGTCAGGTTCATGAAAGAGACTGTGCTTTTCAGGTTTTAGCCGGTCCCCCACAGCTTTTCCAGCATGGTAGCTCTCTCTGAGGCCAGGCTGCCGGACGTACTATTATATGCTCCTAGTTCAGGCCCCGATAACAACAATCCATTTTCTTCCTGCTCTTTTGGCTCGCTACGAAGCATAGTGTCACCACTGCAGTTTGTCACTTACAGGAAGTCTGTAGAAAGCACTATGAGAGTTCTTGTAGTGGGAAATCATGAATTGACATGATGAGATTTCTAGCCTCGAACCCGGACCCCTATATTCTTGATTCTTGTTTCTAGGAACCAACATCATCAGACAGGGGACATTCGCATAAGTGCTCCGTTCTCCCTCCAAGCAGCCAGCCAAGCGTATATATACTCAGAGTCCCAGCCAGGTGTTGATTTCGTGTTCTTCGGATCTTTCCAGAAAGAACATACATTCTCTCCTCTCCCCTAGTCACTCCCTAATCTACCATCCTCTGCACATATGCATTTTCGCGACCCTCTGTCTCTTCATCATTCTGTAGACTGTCCATGACTGCCCTTATAAACTCAACCCTGTCTCTAGTTCACCAAAACTCGTCCCGCCACTGCATCAGCTCTTTCGTTGCCCCAGACGCCTGCATGTTCCGGGCAGTATATCCATGTGATTCCGTAAGATAGAAAGCTGTCTACTAAGAAGGGAGTAACTCTAGTATACAAGATGTCACATGGATCTACTGCCCAGTCTTTCTTAGTCGGCTTTAAAAGAAAATATTATCAAACGATAAGCCTAATATGACACACTCCGAAAATTCTACCAAAAATAATTAAGAAAAGAATTGATAACAAGATAGAATCGCTGTAAAACGAAAATCTGTGTTGGTTCTAAAAGGATATGGGAACTAGTGAAGTTATTTGGATACTCTCGCAGAGAGAATGATTGAATAGGGTAGAGCTGCCTTTATCTGCTTGATTGACTATGGAAAGGCCTCTGACAGGTGGAACCAACTTATCCCATATGCTGTCACAGCTTAGGATGGATAGAGCAATAATTGAACTAATGCATGACCTATATGAAACATACATCAGATGGAATATACAATTATGAAATAAAATGCAGAATTGCCCAAGCAAAATCGGTCTTCCAGACCATGATGGGCATAGTGTGCAACTAGAGCATGTGACTGGAACTTATCCTTCTTCTTCTTCTTCGTTCATCCTCAGATCAAGGTCCCGGTTTCTCTTCCATCCTCAGATCAAGGTCTCAGTTTCTCTCATCCTCAAATCAATATCCCAGTTTCTCTTACATCCTCAGATCAACGTCCCGGTTTCTCTAACATCCTCAGATCAAGGTCCCGGTTTCTCTTACAAAGGACACCGTTGTTTGTAAGGCTGCTTTATCTCCATACAGCTTTTGTCTCATATCTGTATCGCGAGACCAGTATTGTTCTCTCTTTTCCTGCGTGAGCGTGCAGCTTTGCAGGATGTGTTCTACGATCATGGTATGCTCCCCACATGGGCACCTGTCATCTGTCCCGACTCTCATTTTGTTGTAAAGATGACCCTTGGGTCTGTTATGCTCAGTTCTCAGTCTAAAGATGATGACTTGCTCTTCTCTAAGTTAAACTAGCTGTCTTCTTTCCGGAAGTCGGGATGTTGATCAGCCCATTTCCCCCCGAAAGTTGGCTTTAATTATGGTCTTGGTCTCATTATATGTGATACTCAAGTCTGTTTGTGGTGATGCTCCTCCGACCTGAGAAAGAGAATCATTGGAAGCTACGTGGAACCAGTACTGAGATATGGCAATGAATCATGGACAATCAGCAAACAATCGCATTGATCTTTAGAATCAATGGTAATGAGAGTTTACAGAAGAATGCTGCAGATCCCATGGGAGGAAGACTAATGATCCAGGACTTGAAGAGGCATAAACACGAAGACAACTTATTGCAAGGATCAGAACAAAGCAGTCTTACTGTTTCGGGCATGTTATGGGAAGAGGCGCCTTGGAGCACGTTGTGATCACGGGAAAGATAGCAGGAAAGAGAGACAGAGGAAGTTCGAGAGAGAGAAGATGTTGGACAGCCTGAGAGAATGGTACAGGCGACAATCAACAACAGAGTTGGTGAACGACACGTGATAGAAGTGGGCGGAGGTCCATGATCGCCAACCAGCAGGGCACCTGATGATGATGATGGTGATGATGATGATGATGATGATGATGATGATGATGGTGATGATGATGATGATGATGGTGGTGATGATGATGATGGTGGTGATGATGATGATGGTGGTGATGACGATGATGGTGATGATAATGATGATATAAAAATGGGAGAACACTTATGAAATAATGAAACAAGGCAAAAGCATACATATTCTTGATCTTAGATTAGTTCTAGTCGACCTGTACTTGTGCAGGGACAGATGGACCTGTGCAGGTCCCAGCTCTAGCGTGAACTTGATGTTGCCAGGAGGACGATGTCCTACTTAGCGGGCTAGGTTAGAGCAGCTTATTACTGATTGCGTTGGGATAAGTGCTGCCGAGGGTGGTAAGCCGATGCGCGTGTCCATTTTAATAGATTCAAACACTAGAACAAAGTGGACACGCAGTCTGTTAGGCGCCATCTATGCTGTTCTTAACAGACCATCTAGCCATGGCTGGTGTTATGCCATGTCACACAGTTAGTCGCCTCTTACGACATGCTCTCTTTGGATCAGTGGTGCTATTATTGACCTTGTCATACACAAAGACTTCGGCGGACCCCTCCGGAGCATGAGGGGAATCGTGTGCAACAAAAGCCTGTCAATAGATTTAAGGAAGGGAGTTCTTGGATGCTATGGGGAACCAGTGCTGACATACGGCAGCTAATCATGGACAATCTTTTCATCTTCTTCTTGTTCTTCTTACGCTGTCAGACCTCAACTTTAATTTGTTCAAAGAAAGCAGGGGCAATCCTGAGGCTGTCGACACTGCCATAGAGCTTGTCTAGTGTTGCCACTGGTGATGGCCACATGTGCTTTCTCTGGGCCTCGTATGTCGGGCAGTTTTGCAGCAGATGTTCAGCGGTCATTTTCCCGGTACCACAGGTGCGTTCGTCAGTGCCACCTATCTTCAGTTTATTGAATATATGGTACCTCAGTCTGTTGTGGCCTGTGCGGAGTTTGAAGACCACGACCTGCTCTCTTCTGTTCAACTGGTAATAATCAACATTTCTTGTGTAGCCAGTATGCTCTGTTTCCCATTTGGCCATGTATCTGGCCCTAGTAAACTTCTTGAACTCTTCGTAGGTCACACTAGAATCTGGTTGTGGTAGTCTTGCACCTTCTTTCGCCAGTCTGTCTGCCTTCTTGATGCCTTGTACTGTGATCATTGGAGGCAACGATGTGGTTTCACAGAAGAATGATCACAGTTTCGTGGACAGCAAAGAAAGCTAATAATGTGGTTTTTGAGGCGGCACAGCGACAGAGACAGCTTATGGCAAAAATCAGGACATTTCAGTCATCATTTTTCGGGCATGTCATGAGAAGAGGCGGGTTGGAACATGTCATGAGAAGAGGTGGGTTGGAACATGTCATGAGAAGAGGCGGGTTGGAACATCTGAAACGCACAGTCTGCTTTGTGGACCTCATTGGACTAGATGCATAGCATTAGTTGATCAATGAAGAAGAAGAAGAGGAAGAAGAAGAAGAAGACAAGAGGGACAGTACTGCCCCACAGCTTTCCACGGGCCCACAAGACTACTCACAGACCACAACAGGACTTCTCCCAGACCTCCACAATACTTTTTATAGACCCTAATAAAACTTTCCAGTCCCCTTCCTAGCTGCCCTTCTTTCCCTGACCGTTTGGTCAGGTACCCCCATTTACAAATTAACAGCTGAGTCGTCTGAAGAATGTCTGTTGCGAGAGTTGAACTCCATACCTCTACCTTTCAACGCAAGTGCTCTACCACTTCACTAATATACTCGTTTAAAATATGGCAATAAATTATCAAATCTCTCCGTTTTGGTGAGAGAAAAAAACCTTCAAAGGCAACGGTTCTCAACTTATTGTAAACCGGTGAGTTAATGCAACAATATGCACCTGACCTGGTCTCGGACGTGAGTTAATGCAACAATATGCACCTGACCTGGTCTCGGACGTGAGTTAATGCAACAATATGCACATGACCTGGTCTCGGACGTGAGTTAATGCAACAATATGCACCTGACCTGGTCTCGGACGTGAGTTAATGCAACAATATGCGCCTGACCTGGTCTCGGACGTGAGTTAATGCAACAATATGCACCTGACCTGGTCTCGGACGTGAGTTAACGCAACAATATGCGCCTGACCTGGTCTCGGACGTGAGTTAATGCAACAATATGCACCTGACCTGGTCTCGGAAGATCTTTCGTTAACTCATGTCCTTCTTTAAACATCGTTGCCCAGTTCTTCACTGCTGTCTTCGACACACTTTTGTCACCATACACTGCCTGTATTATGCGATGAATTTCAACTGGTCGACATCCTTCAGCTGTTAGAAACCGAATCACCGCTCGCTGATCAACTCTGGACGGATTCCGTATCACACCTGCCATGTTTTCAACGGTCTGCTGAGGAAACAATGAGTCGGAGGGTAATGAAATTTGGGAAACTTGACGCTTGGTATGTGCTGTTTACACCAGAAGTGACGCCAGCATGCGCATCGTACGTACTTTCACTTGTTGCAGTTAGTTCCGGTTGAATTTGAACACGCATCATACATTGTCTGTCCTTGTCCCATCTGCTTCTTTCTTCTTCTGCGTTCTGGTTATTTTTGATCATGTTAAATTATCAGTCCTATTGCCAAGATGAAGACCATAGTCCGTTCCAGGTCTGAGCGGTGAAAGAGATCATTAGAACCGATCGCACAAAAAACTTAATTTGGTAACTGAAATTCATTTCACATTGTCCAGAAGACTTTTCATAGATCACTACAAGACTTTTCAGGGGCCCACAAGACTTTTCATAGATCACTACAAGACTTTTCATGGGCCCACAAGACTTTTCATAGATCACTACAAGACTTTTCATGGGCCCACAAGACTTTTCATAGATCACTACAAGACTTTTCATGGGCCCACAAGACTTTTCATAGATCACTACAAAACTTTTCAGGGGCCCAGAAGACTATTCATCGATACGTACAAAACTTTTCAGGGGCCCACAAGACTATTCATATATACGTACAAAACTTTTCAGGGGCCCAGACGACTATTCATATATACGTACAAAACTTTTCAGGGGCCCACAAGACTATTCATAGATACGTACAAAACTTTTCAGGGGCCCACAAGACTATTCATAGACCAATACAACGCTTTTCACCGGCCCATACAAATATTCGAGACCATTTTGCAACTTTTACGGGTCCACAAGACTACTTGCAGGCCGCTACAAGACTTTTCATTGGCCCACAAGACTATTAACAGACCACTACAAGACCATTCACGGACCCAAACAAGACTTTTCACAGATCATCACAAGACTTTTCATAGACCCCCATAAGACTTCCCACAGACTACCACAAGGCTTGTCAAAAACTACTATAAGACTATTCACGGACCCAAACAAGACTTTCCACAGACTACCACAAGGCTTGTCAAAAACTACTATAAGACTATTCACGGACCCAAACAAGACTTTTCATAGACCCCCATAAGACTTTCCACAGACTACCACAAGGCTTGTCCCATACCCTCACAAACTTGTCATAAACCCCAACCAGCACATGGTGTTTAACAGACCAGAACACCTTAAAACTTGTCCAGGATACCAAGTTTGGAACCACTGACGCTAAGGTCGTCCTAAGTTGGGGTCACTGACAGTTCGAATCTACAGACGTGGCCCTGAACTTAAGACCTGCAGGGAAGACAGGGAAATGAAGGTCGCCGGGCTGTACGGAATAGTTTCAATGGAAGACCCGATTTAACATTCAGTGCAATAATTACACAGAAATGTTTATTTTTGGCGCGATGTCAACAGGAAGCAAGAACACAAGGCAAACTGAAATTTTCTTCTATTTCTTCTTCTTCTTCTTCTTCTTCTTCTTCTTCTTCTTCATTGCTTCTTTGTCATGATCCTCTTTATAGTAAAATGTCTTCTTCTTCTTTAATATCATTTTATCATATACTATAATTTCTTTCTTCCTCTTTTTCTTTTTCTTCATTGCCTCTTCTTTTCCTTCTTCTGGTTCTCCTCTTTCGTTTTCTTCTTTGCTTCCTTTTCTTTTGCTTCCTCTTCATTATCATATACTTTCAATTCTTATTCTACTTCTGCACGCTTATTAGGGACAGAAAGTAAACACTAACAGAGAGAGAGGAAGAGAGAGAGAGAGAGAGAGAGAGAGAGAAAGACAGAGAGAAAAGACAGAAAGAGAGAGAGAAAAGAGAGAGAGATGAGAGAGAAAGAAAGAAAGAGAGAGAGAAAAGACAGAAAGAGAGAGTGAGAGAGATGGGAGAGAAAGATAGAAAGAGAGAGAGAGAGAAAAGACAGAAAGAGATAGAGAGAAAAGAGAGAGAAAAGAGAGAGAGAGTGAGAGAGAAAGATAGAAAGAGAGGTGGCAAAGAGGAGTTAAAGAAAATGGAGAACGAGAGGGAGGGAGTAACGGAAAGAAAGAATGAAGGAGAAATTAAAGTAGGGAGAAAGACAGAGAGGATGGAAAATTAAAACGGAGGGAAGGAATGACAGAGATGAAGTAAAGAAGAAAAAAAGATGGACATATGCGGAGAAATATACGATTGAATGAAAGAAATAGAGTGGCAGAGAGAGAGAGAGAGAGAGAGGCAGAAAGAGAGGCAGAGAGAAGGGACAGAGAGAAGGGACAGAGAGAGAGAGACAATGTAGAGAGAAAGGGCAGAGAGAGAGAGGGACAGAGAGGTACAGAGAGAGGCAGAGAGAGAGAGGCAGAGAGAGAGAGAGAGAGAGAGAAAAGACTTCTAACCATCAACACATGTACAGACCAAGTGAACTGCATCTTTTCCAACACGAGACGTAGAACGCTGTAACACATCGCTTCTCTCAAGCCCCGCGCCCCCAACCCCTACCCCCACCCCCACACACGCTTAGGCCACGCCCTGTCTATCCCTGATCGTGCGGTACTCACCCTGGAAATCAAATATCGCCTGGGCACTGCACGAAGAGGTGGGAAGCCAGCTCACTCTGTCCTTGTGTACGGAATACTGCTACGTTATAACCAACTCAATCGCTTTGTTTGCCTCTCGTATTTGGTAAGCTATTCTGTTTACGACCTCGTCTGACTGTGTTCTGGTAAGTTATTATATTTACTATCTCATCTGACTGTGTTCTGGTAAGTTATTATATTTACTATCTCATCTGACTGTTTTCTGGTAAATTATGTTTACGATCTCATCTGACTGTATTCTGGTAAGTTATTATGTTTACGACCTCATCTGACTGTGTTCTGATAAGTTATGTTTACGACCTCGTATGACTGTGTTCTGGTAAGCTATTATGTTTACGATCTCGTCTGACTGTGTTCTGGTAGGCTATTCTATTTACGACCTCGTCTGACTGTGTTCTGGAAAGCTATTCTGTTTACGATCTCGTCTGACTGTGTTCTGGTAAGCTATTCTGTTTACGACCTCGTCTGACTGTGTTCTGGTAAGCTATTCTGTTTACGATCTCGTCTGACTGTGTTTTATGGTAAGCTATCCTGTTTACGATCTCGCCTGACTGTGTTTTATGGTAAGCTATCCTGTTTACGACCTCGCCTGACTGTGTTTTATGATAAGCTATCCTGTTTACGACCTCGCCTGACTGTGTTTTATGATAAGTTTTCCTGTTTACGACCTCGCCTGACTGTGTTCTGGTAAGCTATTCTGTTTACGATCTCGTCTGACTGTGTTTTGGTAAGCTATTATGTTTACGACCTCGTCTGACTGTGTTCTGGTAAGCTATTCTGTTTACGGCCTCGTCTGACTGTGTTCTGGTAAGCTATCCTGTTTACTTAACCTAACTTCTTTTTACTGGCTTAGAAGGCTCTCCAGAGTCTGTATACAACCAGTTTCATTTACATCACCTTGCTCTATGCACATCCAATCTATTCTTAAATGCATTAATTGTCCCTGCCTCTACTACCTCCTGTGGCAATGCATTCCAAGCATTCACCACTCTCTGACTAAAAAATATTTTTAAATGTCTAATCTGGACCTCTCTTTAGTTAATTTATAGCTATGTCCTCTTGTTCTTGTGGGTGGTTGCATTTTTAAAAAAAATGTGTTTTATTCTAATGTATCCATTCATCTGATCATCTTTTAAACGTGTATTAAGTCATCATGACTTCTTCTCTCCCGTTTACGTAAAGGTAGATAGAGACTAACATAGTCTGATCAGTATGTTTTTTCTCCCGTTTACAATCTCGTCTGACTGTGTACTCGTAAACGGAATGCATACGAGTTATTCACTATTAGGGATCAAGATGCTGAGCAGCGCATGAGCTCCAGTGGTCAGCGACCCATGGCTGACTGCTAGCGTCAGGGCCAGCGAACCAGAACTGCCAAGACCCTTCTACACCTCCACGCGGTGATCCTGGATAACAGGCTGCAGCAGGACAGACTGGCTAAGGAGAAGGGATCGAAGAGGGAATGTTAACCCGGTACTCAATAAATGCTTGCTGAAGTCGGATGTGTTGGACCGAAAGGTGCAAATATCGCAGTCATGCTGTAAACTACGACACAACGCATTCCGTTATCTGGACTACATTCTGCTACTTAAGTCCTTTCAGGGTTTGGTAGCGGGAGATTGAGAACGAACGAAGCCAAACCATGCCCTTCACTATTAACCATTTTTCTCAGTGTGCGTGTTTAATAATGCCCACAATGAGCAGGTTTACCCTTTTGTGCGCCCTGAAAAGGACGTTAAGTGGTGGGTTACAGTAGCTTTCCTCACATCCCGAGCATTCTGATGATGTACCACTGTCCTCCAGGCTGTGCTTGGCTTCATCTGCGTGGCTCTCACTACTACGGGGATCACATCGATCCACATAGAGAGATTTTGGTCTTGGTCAGTGTATTGACCCCAACGCAACGTCTTGGTCAGTATTGTGTGCCTGACTGGACTACCGTCTCAGCTCCTCCAGTGTTAGAGTAGTCGATCCCGAGATGTACCAAAGATGACGTGTCTGGATTAGTCTGGCTGTCGTGTAAAGCCAGGTTTTCGGTGGACTCGCCAATATGATGAATACAGTATTTGTCCCCACTTCGCTGGCAGAGTTGCTGTAAGACATGTTTTCAGGCTCAGAGCATGGTCGTGTCATTGGGATGTTGTTCTAGCCGAATGCTCACAATAAGTAAGATAACGCTGTGATGCTGCTTGCACATCTCGACTGATGAAGGTGACATAGTCTGATCAGTCTGTGTCACCTGACCCTGACTAACATAGTCTGATCAGTCTGTGTCACCTGACCCTGACTAACATAGTATGATCAGTCTGTGTCACCTGACCCTGACTAACATAGTCTGATCAGTCTGTTTCACCTGACCCTGACTAACATAGTCTGATCAGTGTTTCACCTGACCCTGACTAACATTGCCTGATCAGTATGTTTCATCTTACCCTGACTAACATTGCCTGATCAGTATGTTTCATCTTACCCTGACTAACATAGTCTGATCAGTATGTTTCACCTGACCCTGACTAACATAGTCGAATCAGTATGTTCACCTGACCCTGACTAACATTGCCTGATCAGTATGTTTCATCTTACCCTGACTAACATAGTCTGATCAGTATGTTTCACCTGACCCTGACTAACATAGTCGAATCAGTATGTTCACCTGACCCTGACTAACCTAGTTTGATCAGTATGTTTCACCTGACCCTGACTAACATAGTTTGATCAGTATGTTTCACCTGACCCTGATTATCATAGTCTGATCAGTATGTTTCACCTGACCCTGACCCTGAGGAAGCACGACGTGTTCAGATTGTAACAGAACATCTGTGCCGCGGGTAGAGGGGGGGGGGGGGGATGCTTCCAACTGAAAAGCGAGTAAGGGTTGACAGCGTAGCAATTGCTGTAGGATGTTGGCATGGTTTAGCCTATAGCACAATGCATGATCCCAACTTGGCGGAAGAAGTTCCTCGAACAACGAAGAGATTGATCGTAAAATGCAAATATCTTTGAAACAGCAAACCATAGACTTTTACTCTGCATTTGTCAGTACACTGATAGAATTTGACTTACTTATAAATACAGTATTAAATATCATTTGTATCTCATTAGTGTTTTGAACAATTTTCACTCCGGAATACTTTGGCTCTCTGTACACATGTATTCTTGCAACGTAAAACTGGCAGTAGGAGATACAAGTATATTTATCAATTTATAAATAATTGGTTAGGAGAAACTTATGTTTTGGTAGGACAACTGTTCAGCTCTATGTCATAAGATAGTTTGGGAGCCGATGTATCGGCTCTATGGCATTGTAAGAGTTGAGGCGCCGATGTACCGGCTCTATAGCATTGTAAGAGAGTTAAGGCGCCGATGTATAGGCTCTTTGGCATTGTAAGAGAGTTTGTGAGCCGATGTATCGGCTCTATGGCATTGTAAGAGAGTTAAGGCGCCGATGTATCGGCTCTATGGCATTGTAAGAGAGTTTGGGATCCGATGTATCGGCTCTATAGCATTGTAAGAGAGTTTGAGCGGATGTATCTGCTCTATGGCATTGTAAGAGAGTTGAGGCGCCGATGTACCGGCTCTATGGCATTGTAAGAGAGTTGAGGCGCAAATGTACCGGCTCTATGGCATTGTAAGAGTTTGCGAGCCGATGTACCGGCTCTGTGGCATTGTAAGAGAGTTTCCAAGCCGATGTACCGGCTGTATGGAATGAATCAGTTAAGTATCTAATGTGTTTGCTGACTTAACCTCGACTGCTACTATGAATAAGCGTGTTATGCCCTAGAGAGATTAAACCATACTTTGTTGTTGTCAACATGATCTCGGCTTGGCAGTGGACCATATTCTCGTTTCATACTCTGTTATCTGCTTGTTTTTAAGATCGATCCGTTTTTCTGTGTAGTTCGTGTAATACTTTTTTAAGTACTAGTGCACCTAATATTAAATGCGTATTCGATTGGGAGCTGAAAATTGCATTAAATGAACTGCTTAGACTGGGCCGAGTACTGCCCTGCAACATAACAGGAATGGCTCAAAGAGCGTCGTGAAAATTTTTACATTAAAAAAGCTTGTTGTTCGACCTGAAAATGAAATTTTTCTTACATTGTGCTCTAGCTTACAGGGAGGCTACGATGTATGCGACATGAGAACTTCATCATGTCCCAGTTCCATCAGCTGACTAGATATAGGACATACAGCTAGATAGAAATGGAAAGGGACCTAGGGGTTATAATAGATCATTCAGGTAAAGGGAGCGAGCAAGTTCAGGTAGCAGTGAAAAAGGCAAAAGCAATGTTAGGTATGATAAAAAGAAATATTAAAGATAGGAGCAAGGAAGTGATCGTCAAACTGTATAAAGCTTTAGTTAGACCTAGATTGGAGTACTGTGTACAGGTGTGGAGTCCTTTAGTTAGACCTAGATTGGAGTACTGTGTACAGGTGTTGAGTCCTTTAGTTAGACCTAGATTGGAGTACTGTGTACAGGTGTGGAGTCCTTTAGTTAGACCTAGATTGGAGTACTGTGTACAGGTGTGGAGTCCTTTAGTTAGACCTAGATTGGAGTACTGTGTACAGGTGTGGAGTCCTTTAGTTAGACCTAGATTGGAGTACTGTGTACAGGTGTGGAGTCCTTTTCTGGAAAGGATACAAAGAACAACAAAGCACAATAGGGAATTCTAGAATTACAGTTATGAGAAAAAAAGTCAAAAATCGGCCCACAGTGTCTAGAAGAGAGAAGAATTCGCGGTGACTTAATACAGGTTTATAAGATAATCACAGGAACGGATGCATTAGATTATAACAAGTTCTTTTTGAAAATACAGTCACCCACAAGAACAAGAGGGCATAGCTTCAAATTAACTAAAGAAAGGTCCATATTAGATATTAGGAAATATCTGTTAAGTGGAGAGTGGTGAATGCTTGGAATGGATTGCCCCAGGACGTAGTTGAGGCAGGAATAATTAATGCATTTAAGAATAGATTGGATGCTCAGAGTTCTTAGAGCAAGAATATGTAAATGAAACTGGTTGTATACAGACCCTGCAGAGTCTTTTAAACTAGAATAAAAACGTTAAGTTAAGTTGAATCGGCCTATGTTTTTCTTGATTACTTTGAACTTACTTGCTTTACCATCCACTATTCTGTTCTCTGCCGTTAAGCGTCACGCGGTGCTTAAGTTGCCAAGCGTGTTGTACCTTTTGTTGAAAGCCTGTGTTGTTGTAGGATGTTGTTGTGTGATGTTGTTGTAGGATGTTGTTGTGTGATGTTGTTGTGTGATGTTGTTGTGTGATGTTGTTGTGTGATGTTGTTGTCGGATGTTGTTGTGTGATGTTGTTGTAGGATGTTGTTGTGTGATGTTGTTGTTGGATGTTGTTGTAGGATGTTGTTGTGTGATGTTGTTGTGTGATGTTGTTGTGTGATGTTGTTGTGTGATGTTGTTGTGTGATGTTGTTGTGTGATGTTGTTGTAGGATGTTGTTGTAGGATGTTGTTGTGTGATGTTGTTGTGTGATGTTGTTGTGTGATGTTGTTGTTGGATGTTGTTGTGTGATGTTGTTGTGTGATGTTGTTGTGTGATGTTGTTGTAGGATGTTGTTGTAGGATGTTGTTGTGTGATGTTGTTGTCGGATGTTGTTGTGTGATGTTGTTGTTGGATGTTGTTGTGTGATGTTGTTGTGTGATGTTGTTGTCGGATGTTGTTGTGTGATGTTGTTGTTGGATGTTGTTGTGTGATGTTGTTGTTGGATGTTGTTGTGTGATGTTGTTGTGTGATGTTGTTGTGTGATGTTGTTGTTGGATGTTGTTGTAGGATGTTGTTGTAGGATGTTGTTGTTGGATGTTGTTGTTGGATGTTGTTGTTGGATGTTGTTGTCGGATGTTGTTGTGGGATGTTGTTGTGGGGTGTTGTTGATGGATGTTGTCGTCGGGTGTTGTTATCGGGTGCTGTTGTCGGATGTTGTTGTCGGATGTTGTTGTCGGATGTTGTTATTTGGTGTTGTTATTTGGTGTTGTTGTCGGGTGAGGTTGTGGGATGTTGTTGTCGGATGTTGTTGTGGGATGTTGTTGTGGGGTGTTGTTGTCGGATGTTGTTGATGGATATTGTTGATGGATGTTGTCGTCGGGTGTTGTTATCGGATGCTGTTGTCGGATGTTGTTGTCAGATGTTGTTGTCGGATGTTGTTATTTGGTGTTGTTGTCGGGTGAGGTTGTGGGATGTTGTTGTCGGATGTTGTTGTGGGATGTTGTTGTGGGGTGTTGTTGTCGGATGTTGTTGATGGATATTGTTGATGGATGTTGTCGTCGGGTGTTGTTATCGGATGCTGTTGTCGGATGTTGTCGTCGGATGTTGTTAATGGATGTTGCTGTCGGATGTTGCTGTTGTCGAATGCTGTTGTCGGATGTTTCTATTGCAAAAACATATGTTTTGCATCAACCAGCTTCAGATATGGCCTAGTCAGAACAGCCAATCACAGTACACGGCCGCTGTTAAAAAAATGTTAACAAATTTGCGTAGCTTGGCAGTGCTCTGTCTTAGGTTATTAACTTTGGTGATGGGGTGGATTCAAGAATAGATAGGGAAAATTGGGCATTTGGTAGACTTCATATTAAGGTGTGGGATAGGGTAGGGATCAAGACTTAAACAAAAAGGAAAGTTAACGCTACAGTTGTTCTACCTACTCGTTTAAATGCGTGTGAGACCTGGACCTTCTATAGTTGTCATGTTAGAAAATTAAACCACTCCACATGCAGTGCCTGCGGAAACTGCTGAGGATTAGATGGCAGGACATGGGGCTAAAGACAGATGTGTTAGCGCGATTGGACATGTCCAGTACACACACCATGATATTTGAAGCACATCTGAGATGGGCTGGTCATGGGGTACGCATGTCGGATCAACGTGAGATGGGTTGGCCATAGGGTACGCATGTCGGATCAACGTGAGATGGGCTGGCCATGGGGTACGCATGTCGGATCAACGTGAGATGGGCTGGCCATGAGGTACGCATGTCGGATCAACGGAAATGGGCTGGCCATGGGGTACGCATGTCGGATCAACGTGAGATGAGCTGGCCATGGGGTACGCATGTCGGAGCAACGTGAGATGGGCTGGCCATGGGGTACGCATGTGGGATCAACGTGAGATGGGCTGGCCTTGGGGTACGCATGTTGGATCAACGTGAGATGGGCTGGCCATGGGGTACGCATGTTGGATCAACCTGAGATCTGCTGGCCTTGGGGCACGCATGTTGGATCAACGTGAGATGGGCTGGCCATGGGGTACGCATGTCGGATCAACGTGAGATGGGCTGGCCATGAGGTACGCATGTCGGATCAACGGAAATGGGCTGGCCATGGGGTACGCATGTCGGATCAACGTGAGATGAGCTGGCCATGGGGTACGCATGTCGGAGCAACGTGAGATGGGCTGGCCATGGGGTACGCATGTGGGATCAACGTGAGATGGGCTGGCCTTGGGGTACGCATGTTGGATCAACGTGAGATGGGCTGGCCATGGGGTACGCATGTTGGATCAACGTGAGATCTGCTGGCCTTGGGGCACGCATGTTGGATCAACGTGAGATGGGCTGGCCATGGGGTACGCATGTCGGATCAACGTGAGATGGGCTGGCCATGTGGTTTGCATGTTGGATCAACGTCTACCAAAAGAGCTCAATGGTGAACTCTAAAGTGGCAAGAGGTCAGGCGGTGGACAGCGGAAAAGGTATAAGGACACACACAAAAAATCATTGATCCAGTGAGGTATTAACCACGATGACTGGAAAAGAATCACCCCTAATCCCACAGAATGGCGGAGCAGTACTGCTGACGGTGTTCATGCTATACAGAGATGATCGGTCATATCAACCCTTCTTCGACCCTGGTGATAGAGGGTGGCCTATTTCCGTGTACTAAGTGCAACAGACAATTCAAGGCTAGGGTGACATATTTGGCAATCTTGAACCCACACGAACAGTGAATGTTGACAATTTGGTCCTCATCGAATATGATGGACGAACAACAGGATGTATCTAATATCATTTATGAATTAACAGCGCTGAATCATTCGTGTTTTATAGCCATATGTTATTGTGGTATAAGCGCGCAGTGGAAGTTCATCAAGTTATAATCTCTTGAGATGACCGAACGTATTTTCTGTTTAGAAATGTGTCAGCACAATAGGCAGACCTCACCAGATCTCGAATGTTCTCACGAGATCTCGAATGTTCTCACCAGATCTCGAATGTTCTCACGAGATCTCGAATGTTCTCACGAGATCTCAAATGTTCTCACCAGATCTCGAATGTTCTCACCAGATCTCGAATGTTCTCACGAGATCTCGAATGTTCTCACGAGATCTCGAATGTTCTCACGAGATCTCGAATGTTCTCACCAGATCTCGAATGTTCTCACCAGATTTCTAATGCTCTCATCTCTCATTTTACCCGTTCTAGTGACACCTTTTAATTCTTTTTGACATTTCAGTCCCCGGGTTTTAGTTTTACTTTCTTGTACATTGAATATGGGAGCCGCGTAGCGCAGTGGTTAGCGCTTCGTATCCGAGTGGTCCTGGGTTCATTTCCCAGTTGAGGTGGTACTGTCTTTTTTTTCAGACCGCAATCGCTACCGGGTCGACCCAGCCTTAAATAGGTACCGGTTCAGTCCGGGAAGTAAAAGCGGCGAGGGACAGGAGGTGGCTTCCGCCCTCATATAGCCGAGCCTTTGAAATATGAGATCGCTAACACCTCACCCCTACGTCAGTAATACTATGAGTTACTTTACTTTACTTTACTTTACGTTACTTTACTTTTACATTGAATATGAACTAGTTCTGATCAACATTTGGCTACATTCTTGTCAGGTGTCCGAACCACTTCCATCTCTGCCTCTCCATGTGTCGCCCACCATCAGCTTCTGTCTGGTTTCTTCGTTTTGTACTCTTCCCACTCTTGTGAGCCCAACAGCATTTCTCAAACATCTCATTTAGGATACCATCAATTTTCGTTCTAGGTGAAAGTCCGTCTCAGACACCGGTAGCAGAGAGTTGGCACACACACATTATCAGGGTAACTGAGTTGTCTCGAGGTAAAACGCCGACCTCAGGTGCTGGAGGTCGTGGGTTCAAATCACGGTGAAGACTAGGATTTTTTTTCTCTTGGCCATTGTTGGTATTGCTCTGGATCTCTGGGTAGAGATCGGACGTCCCCGTACAAGGTCGTGCACGTTAATAATCCCTAAGCAGTTGGACATCGACAAAAAAAATCATTATGTACAAAATCTACCCAATTACGGGATCATCGACAATGCTACGGAGTTGATGTATTGTGCTGAGATTTTTTTTTTTTTATGGAGAAGAAAAGAGCGCTTATGGGTTAAACCGTATGCAATGACGTTCATTCTTCGACCAAACTAAACTAGTTATCAGCTGTCTCTTTGTTTCCACTGGGATGTGTTTGTATCGGAGTAAGGGTGAGAGCTGATAGGAAACCATATGTGCTTTCTGTATTCTTGATTCCACCTCTCATCCATTCTTCTTTCTTGTGTGAACATACTACCAAATAATTTGAATTTTCTGACCTGTTTTAAGCGCTGTACTTTTCCCCTGAATATTTAGTGTCGTCTTTATCTCTGTTTTTGCTGTATTAATTATTATATTTACCGCTAACATTATATATAAGATATTGTTTCTAGAGCTTTCTATCAAAGCTAGAAGGCAACTCCGCGTTCGCCAGCCATTTTGTCTAGGTTCACGGCTGGAGTGTGGATTGCTATGAATTATAGAGTGTTCTAAGGTACCAGGGCTAGACGACGCTGTACGGACCCTTTTACGACATACTCGAAGTCCGGTAATAGACCTATTCTCGTCACAATACAGAGATCCCTTATATAAACCGCTACGATATTCTCGTATTTTTTAACTGAGATTCACTTTACTAGGAAACACTTTCCTGCAGACCTGATTCCGCTGCTGTAATCAATACACAAACTAAAATCGTCACGGCTTTTCACAGACCCCCTGCTGTTGTTTCAATTCTCACCTCCACACTCCAGAAACTTGTTATCGATCCGTGACCTAGTTACAAGAACATGGCACGAGAGAATAGAGATCGTGTTCAGAGCGTGAGCAGAGGGGCAAGTAATTCATGGCAATAAATGATGCGTGACTTTGTACATGGATTCTGCGCTGCAGTTTTTTGTAAGGTCTTTGTTGCGGGCTCGATTTGTATGTTATGGTATGCATCCGATTTGTACCCGGGGTGTGAAGAGTTTCACCAATGTAGTGGCAACTAAATAGGGATGTGCGTGAGGCTTGCAACATTATCATGTAAACAATTCATGTTTTTGGTGTTGTTATTTGCGCACGAGTATGTTTGATATCATGAGCGCTCTGAAATGTATGTGAAGTGGCGGGTTGCAGTTCTTCTTCTGCGTTCGTTCTCAATCTCCTGCTACCAAGCTCTAAAAGGGCTTTGCAAGTAGCCGGATATAGTATGGACAACGGAATACGTTGTGTCGCAGTTTACAGCTTAACTGCGATATTTGCACCTTTCGGTTCGACACATCCGACTTCAGCAGGGATTTTTTAGTACCGGGTTAGCCTTCTTTCTTCGATCCCTTCTCATTAGCCAGTCTGCCCTGTTCCAGTCTGTTATCCAGAATCCCCGCATGGAGGTGTAGAAAGGTTTTGGCAGATTTGGTTTCCCGGCCCTGACGCTAGTAATCAGCTTTGGGTCGCTGACTCTGACTCTAGCATTCAGCCTTGGGTCGCTGACTCGTGCGCTGCTCAGCGACTTGATCCCGTGAGTTGCAATAATGTTCTCATATCCCTAGCATACTGATGAAGGGGGACTAACGGTTGTGCTATGCTTGATTGCATCTACGTGACGCTCACTACTACGGGGATCCTTAACGATCCCCATCTCATTGGTCAGACTGTCAAGAAACAGTCTTTCCAGGGAGAACTGCATGGAAGTGTGGTCTTAGTCAGTATGTTCACCTGAGTATGTTCACCTGACCCTCAGTAAGATAGTATGTTCACCTGACCCTCAGTAAGATAGTCAGAATGTTCACCTGACCCTCAGCAAGATAGTATGTTCACCTGACCCTCAGTAAGATAGGATGTTCACCTGACCCTCAGTAAGATAGTCAGTATGTTCATCTGACCCTCAGCAAGATAGTATGTTCACCTGACCCTCAGCAAGATAGTATGTTCACCTGACCCTCAGCAAGATAGTATGTTCACCTGACCCTCAGCAAGATAGTATGTTCATCTGACCCTCAGCAAGATAGTCAGGATGTTCACCTGACCCTCAGTAAGATAGTCAGGATGTTCACCTGATCCTCAGTAAGACAGTCAAGATGTTCACCTGGCCCTCAGTAAGATAGTCAGGATGTTCACCTGACCCTCAGTAAGATAGTCAGGATGTTCACCTGATCCTCAGTAAGATAGCCAGGATGTTCACCTGACCCTCAGTAAGACAGTCAGGATGTTCACCTGACCCTCAGTAAGACAGTCAGGATGTTCACCTGACCCTCTGTAACAATTGATATGAAACATTTGCTGCAAATGCTCGGGAACAGGCATCCTGTGAGGCAGGGGAGGAAGAATGTGTTTAGGATCTAGAAGCCAGGTACACATTTAGGAGCTAGGCAGAATGCTGGATGAAATGTGCCTGGTAGGACTGTGTAATGGGCTGAAGGGTTTGGATGAATTGTTCCGGAAAATATGAGCCGCGTTCAAATGAAACAGGGCCTAACTGCACCAAGTGAACATACGTACGATGCACATGATGACGACATTTATTGTGTAAACAGCACATACCAATCGTCAATTTTGCAAAATATTATCCTTCGACTCAAAATTTCCTCAGCAGACCGTTGAAAACATGGCTTCTACAGTTGATCAGCAACGCCGTGATTCAGTTTCCAACAGCTGAAGGATGTCGACCAGCTGACATTCATCGCAGAATGCAGGCAGTGTATGTGGAGAACTAGACAACGATGTTTAGAGAAGGACGAGAGTTAACGAAAGATCTTCCGAGACCAGGTCAGGTGCATAATGTTGCGTCAGAATGTGCCATCTGCAAAATTGATGCAGCAATTCGGGTGGACCGTCGGTGGAGCTTACGTTCGCCACACTTGTGTCACCATAAACTGCCTGCATTCTGTGTTTACGACAGAAGTGACGTCATCGTGCACATAGTACGTATGTTCACTTGTTGCAGTTTGGTCCAGTTTCATTTGAACACGCCTCGTATAAATTCTTAATGTGCAAATTTAAGTTTATTTTTAAAGTAATGCTGAACTTCTTTCGCGGAGTCCCAAATAGTGATGAGTTTTATGAGGAGCCTTGCATTGCACTACAGCCAGGAGATTTCCGGGTTAATTTCTCAAGTGCGCTTGGATGTGAGGAGAATCACTGTAACTGGTCACCAAAGACAGTCGTCGACAGTACCTGATTAGAAGTTCGTCCATCACATGTGATTAAGACCACTCTCTTTGTTCAGCCGTGTGGACAATCTTCTCTCTTGCTGTGTCCGCTTAAATGGGTAACTTACGCTGTGATTTAGATTAAAGTGAGGAAGAAACTGCGCCTTTTGTCAACCTCGACTGCAAATAGCACAGTATGCAGATTTGTCCTCAGAGTTTACTCCCAAAGTCTTTCCAGTAAACAGGTATCCCGCAAGGCAGCGAAAGGGGGAGGTGGGGGTGGATGTCATCTATCATTGTGTGTCTTGCCTTTTCCAAAAACCGTAAGAGGTCATAGGGACATCACTTAGCGTGTGAGTGAGTTGGCCATCTCTCCCGGGCTGTGTTCTAGTTCATTGTAGAAACGTGTCTAAATTTCACAGTTACACCAAAACCAACGCTGTCTGCAGCTAGGGCAAAATGCGCTAATCTCGAGAAGTTCAGCTGTGTACACTAGACCGTGAAACGACACAGATTTAACCGTCGTACTAATTCATATAGCCGATGTCCAAGCCAGGAAAATCGGACTAAAGAAAACAAAAACAAAACGAACGAATTAATTAGTCCAAATGGAAAACGGTCTGGCTGCATCCATCATGCAGTAAATCACCACCGAACCGAACTCGAGTATATGGGGCACTAGAAACAACAACATTGCAACATTTTGCAAGAAATTGCGTCTAAGTCGACCTGTACTTCTACAGGTGCAGATGCACTTGTGCGTAAACTAGATGCAGCTGGGAGAAGGATTTCCTGCTTAGCTGGCTAGACTCGAGCAGCTTATTACTCTTCTGTGTTGGTACAAGTGCCGGGGGGTTAACCGATGTGCGAGTCCATCTTAATACTCAACACAAGAGCAATGTAGACCCGCAGCCTGTTAAGCGCCATTTATGCTGCTCTAAACAAACCACCTAACCATGGCCGGTGTTATGCCATGTCATACAGTTAGTCGCCTCTTACGACATGCTCTCTGTGGGACAGTGGTGCTGTTCTTGTCCTTGTCATACACAAAGACCCCGGCGAACCATTCGGATGTGCCTTGATACTGCATTCTCTATTCTCTTAACCAGACAACACTAGTGCAGCCTGTTTCTAGGGTCGCCAGCTGGAGACGGAATAGCGTAAATCCCAGCTGGCTTTAATGCAAACAGTCATCTATGAATCACTGGCTGCTGTCTGCTCATTGGCCCCAGTTTTCATCGTTGGTGCAGCCAAATTGTCCAATGGTGTGTTTGCACATTAGCTATTGGCTTGCTATCTCAGTATTATTATTTGTAATACTTAAAGCAAAATTGTTTTTCTCTATCCTTTTGTTTCGCAATTGTATCCGCTTTCCTCCGATGACCATGTTTTTTAATACGTGTGGTGGTTCTTGCGTGAATGCAGATTTTTAAAAATCGTAGTAAAGACTACTTAAAGGTTGTCATGGTTACATTAAATAAGCAAGCGTTGTCATGGGAATGTTCAAAATTCATATTCCTGTTTTAACCTGGTACTTATGCATGTTATATTGTTTATTGATTTTATCAGCGAAATGTGTAGGTAGATAAAAGGTTATATTAAAAATCGAAATAAATCATAACTTCAGAGACGAATTTGAAGCTCTTAAGACTGCAGCAGGCACGGCTCTGCAACACAATAACTATACAAGTGGTAAAATAGTGATACTGAACTGATGCATAGTCAGCCATAAGAGCACTCAGATCCCACACGAACACTGAACTGATGCATAGTCAGCCATAAGAGCACTTAGATCCCACACGAACACTGAACTGATGCATAGTCAGCCATAAGAGCACTTAGATAGCACATGAACACTGAACTGATGCATAGTCAGCCATAAGAGCACTTAGATCCCACACGAACACTGAACTGATGCATAGTCAGCCATAAGAGCACTCAGATCCCACACGAACACTGAACTGATGCATAGTCAGCCATAAGGGCACTTAGATCCCACACGAACACTGAACTGATGCATAGTCAGCCATAAGAGCACTTAGATCCCACACGGACACTGAACTGATGCATAGTCAGCCATAAGAGCACTCAGATCCCACACGAACACTGAACTGATGCATAGTCAGCCATAAGAGCACTTAGATCCCACACGAACACTGAACTGATGCATAGTCCGCCATAAGAGCACTCAGATCCCACACGATCAATGAACTGATGCATAGTCAGCTATAAGAGCACTCAGATCCCACACGAACACTGAACTGATGCATAGTCAGCCATAAGAGCACTCAGATTCCACACAAATACTGAACTGATGCATAGTCAGCCATAAGGGCACTTAGATCCCACACGAACACTGAACTGATGCATAGTCAGCCATAAGAGCACTCAGATCCCACACGAACACTGATCTGATACATAGTCAGCCATAAGAGCACTTAGATCCCACACGAACACTGAACTGATGCATAGTCAGCCATAAGAGCACTCAGATCCCACACAACACTGAACTGATGCATAGTCAGCCATAAGGGCACTTAGATCCCACACGAACACTGAACTGATGCATAGTCAGCTATAAGAGCACTTAGATCCCACACGAACACTGAACTGATACATAGTCAGCCATAAGAGCACTTAGATCCCACACGAACACTGAACTGATGCATAGTCGGCCATAAGAGCACTCAGATCCCACACGAACACTGAACTGATGCATAGTCAGCCATAAGAGCACTCAGATCCCACACGAACACTGAACTGATGCATAGTCAGCCATAAGAGCACTTAGATCCCACACGAACACTGACTTATGCATAGTCAGTAATAAGAGCACTTGGATCCCACACGAACACTGAACTGATGCATAGTCAGCCATAAGAGCACTTAGATCCCACACGGACACTGAACTGATGCATAGTCAGCCATAAGAGCACTCAGATCCCACACGAACACTGAACTGATGCATAGTCAGCCATAAGAGCACTCAGATCCCACACGAACACTGAACTGATGCATAGTCAGCCATAAGAGCACTTAGATCCCACACGAACACTGAACTGATGCATAGTCAGCCATAAGAGCACTTAGATCCCACACGAACACTGAACTGATGCAAAGTCCGCCATAAGAGCACTCAGATCCCACACGAACACTGAACTGATGCATAGTCAGCCATAAGAGCACTTAGATCCCACACGAACACTGAACTGATGCATAGTCAGCCATAAGAGCACTCAGATCCCACACAAACACTGAACTGATGCATAGTCAGCCATAAGGGCACTCAGATCCCACACGAACACTGAACTGATGCATAGTCAGCCATAAGAGCACTCAGATCCCACACGAACACTGAACTGATGCATAGTCAGCCATAAGAGCACTCAGATCTCACTAGTCAGCCATAATGGCACTCAGATCCCACTAGTCAGCCATTAGGGCACTCAGATCTCACTAGTCAGCCATTAGGGCACTCAGATCCCACTATTCAGCCATTAGGGCACTCAGATCCCACTAGTCAGCCATTAGGGCACTCAGATCCCACTAGTCAGCCATAATGGCACTCAGATTCCACAAGAACACTGATCTGATGCACAGTCAGCCATAAAAGCACTCGAATCAGCCAAGAACACTAAACTGAACGAATTGAGAGCAGCTTTGGTGAAAATATCTCAATTTCCAGAAATCAGTGGTAGAGTGGAATCCATTCGCACTGTAACATGTAAGATTAATGGAAACGATGATACCGATAGTCTAGCCAAACAGGGAGCCAAACAGGGAGTCAAACGGGGAGTCAAACGGGGAGTCAAACGTGGAGCCAAACAGGGAGCTAAACAGGGAGCCAAACGGGGAGCCAAAGAGGGAGCCAAAGAGGGAGCCAAACGGGGAGCCAAACAGGGAGCCAAACGGGGAGCCAAACAGGGAGCCAAACAGGGAGCCAAACAGGGAGCCAAACGGGGAGCCAAACGGGGAGCCAAACGGGGAGCCAAACAGGGAGCCAAACGGGGAGCCAAAGAGGGAGCCAAACGGGGAGCCAAACGGGGAGCCAAACAGGGAGCCAAACGGGGAGCCAAACGGGGAGCCAAACGGGGAGCCAAACGGGGAGCCAAACGGGGAGCCAAACGGGGAGCCAAACGGGGAGCCAAACAGGGAGCCAAACGGGGAGCCAAAGAGGGAGCCAGACGGATACATGGTCAACTATGAAGATGCGAAAGGGGCAAGAAAAACACCACACAGATGACGGATACTACCAACCACCCAGATGACGGATACTACCAACCACCCAGATGACGGATACTACCAACCACCCAGATGACGGAAACTACCAACCACCCAGATGACGGAAACTACCAACCACCCAGATGACGGAAACTACCAACCACCCAGATGACGGAAACTACCAACCACCCAGATGACGGAAACTACCAACCACCCAGATGACGGAAACTACCAACCACCCAGATGACGGAAACTACCAACTGTCCAATAAAGACCAGACTCCGAACTGGCCACAACAGAATGAGGCCCCACCTGTACACCTAATTCAAGATAGGTACCACCAGCCAGTGTTACTGGGGCCCGGCAGACATGACTGCAGCACATGTGCTTTAGGCCTGCCACCAACCCTTCATCACTTTTATTACCAAGAGTGTGTTTGTCAGGACTTTTCGTAATATCAGCGAAGGTATGTTGACATGTTGTTCGAAGCTACTCGTACTAAATTGAGATAATTCTATAGGACTACCGTTCCTTTCTTTCGACCACAGTGCGTACATAGTCTTTTTGATTCGTTACTTCATCTGCTGTGTTATTTGTAACCTACCATTTTTTGTAAATTTGGTTCATTTTCTTAAATACGCACCGTAAGAGCTATTACCGGAAGTTGTTAAACCGGTGTCCGCTTACTACTATTCTCAGTATATCTTCATCCTCTTGGTATTTAGTTCCCTTCAGACTTTTGTTAATAAGGTCTCGTGCTCTCTTGTAGACCATTTTGTGAGGTCTTTTGAATGAATCAAAAGTTTAGAAAAGGAATTCTTTTTTTCCCAGTTTTTTTTTAGTAATTGTCTTTTAGTTTTTAAAAAAATGAAATCTGAAAATGTACATTTTTAAAATACAAAAGAGTAAAATTAGACTCAATGAAATAATCATCCCCGACTGACTGCCACAAATAGAACATTAGTAAGTCATTAGGCAATCGTCCTAGAGGTAGACATCGTTATACGTGGGTGGATAACATCAGGAGATGGACTGGAAATAACCTTTCAGATTGCACCATTACGGCAAGAGATAGAGTACACTGGAGATCAACTGACCAACCGACCTTCGATGCAGAGATGGCTCTTGAACTGAACTGACCAGCCGACCTTCGATGCAGAGATGGCTCTTGAACTGAACTGACCAGCCGACCTTCGATGCTTAGATGATAGTCGAACTGAAAATATTATTGTGGCAATAATATACTACTTTGTCAACTTGGTAGGCCAGTCACAACATTAGCATTCCCCCATTCGCTAGCGACGTTTCAGGGTGATCCTTTACATGGTTCCGTTTCCACCTCCACTTGGGCTTCTGTTGGCTTTATGAGGCTTAAGTAAGTAGCCGCTTTTCAGTCATGTCTGACTAAAGGTTGATGCAACTTTGGAGTAGCAACTCTCTACTGAGTTTTTGGTTTTGCTTTTCCTTGCGGCGTATTTTCGTCCACCCTAAGGTGGCTCTTCAGGTTGCATCTCCATGTGAATCGGTCTGCAGCTTTGTCTTCCCAAGATGTCAGATCCATATCCAGAGCCTTCGTGTCCCGCTTATATGTGTCTTTGAACTTCAGCTGTGGTCGGTCAGCTGTTCTTTTACCACAGGCCAGCTGTCCATGACGAATAGCTTTGGGGATGCGACCGTCTTCCATGCAACCGTCTTCTATGCAACCGACTTCCATGCGACTGTCTTCCACGCGACCGTCTTCCCCGCGGACGTCTTCCATGCGACCGTCTTCTATGCGACCGACTTCCATGCGACTGTCTTCCACGCGACCGTCTTCCCCGCGGACGTCTTCCATGCGACCGTCTTCCACACGATCGTTTTCCACACGATCGTCTTCCATGCGACCGTCTTCCATGCGACGGTCTTCCATGCGACTGTCTTCCACACGATCGTCTTCCATACGATCGTCTTCCATGCGACCGTCTTCCCCGCGGACGTCTTCCACACGATCGTCTTCCATGCGACCGTCTTCCCCGCGGACGTCTTCCACACGATCGTCTTCCATGCGACCGTCTTCCCCGCGGACGTCTTCCACACGATCGTCTTCCATTCGACGAACATGAAATAAACAATTGCTGTCTTCGTTGACGAAGGAGGGTGCACACTTGGGAGACCAGTGCGAGAATGTACTTCAGCATGGGACATCCTGTCTATCCACGAGACGCCAAAGGATGGATC